>JASPKZ010001617.1:632500-1855000 GCA_030220185.1 Diploptera punctata | reverse complement strand
ACCGTACAGCCTTTGAAATAATTGATGGCGCACAGATAATTTTCAAGTCTCAACGAAGCCCCTGAGCATGATCAGAGGTCAGCTATTTGGTTCACAAGTATAACAACTATTTGAGAAACTAAATCCGTTCTATTTCGTTGTGTGTCGTGCAATGGTAAACAATTTCGTGTAAATAAGTAGTGTGGAAAATACTGAAAATAAAACAAACCAAAATAAATTAAAAAAAGAAAGAAAATTAATTGAAATGAGGACGAGAGAGAAAAAACAGACAGCTGGGTCGAACACGCGACCTCATGCACGGGAAACAGAAGCTCCCTCCACTAGACCACAACCATATCTCCTACAAATCGTCTATATGAAGCGATGTAGTACTTCAGGACTTATTTGTATGATGAAATTAGATAATAACTTAATTTAAATTAATCAGACGCATGTTGTATTAGTAATGGAAATAAATAATTTTATCATGCCATGTGTTTTGTAAAAAAAAGTAATGAGACGTTACAATCGTTATTCATTTTCTATGTCCTATTATATATATATATATATATATATATGAGCTGTTTCCTTTAATTTGTTTATTTCCATATATTCCATTCCATAGTAATTCTGCCCGAGGGCAGGTCTTTCACTGCAGTCGTAACATGTTTATACTATGCTTTGCAGCTTTACTAGGGAACTGTAGGTGTTGTAGCTTCCCTTTTCTTTCCACACAGTTGAAGAATGATGATGATAATGATAAGGATGATGATGATGGCCGGATTATTTTCTAGGACCGTTGGGCCCTAAGCTTCCTGACATTTATCTTACAGGTGAGGAAAACCCCCGAAAAAATCTCACAAAGGAGCCTGACCTGACCGTGAATATTTCCATATACGAGTACCTAGGCAAATGTGTATGTTTATTGCCGATCAATGTTATGTATTTACTGTCAGAGTTATTTTTTGTTCAAGCTGTTTGATAATATGAAATTGTAATCCAGTAGACCTATTAATATTAAAATATGAAATAGGTTGGAATGGAATAACTTCATATCTTAATTAGTGATTGGCTGAAATATGAGTACTAAGACCTATAGGAAATTTAGTTTTACTTTACCACTCAAGGTCAAGCAGTGAAAGACAGAGAAAGAGATGCGTTTACAATAATGCCGGCTTTCGTTCAACTATCAAACCAGCTCTCGGCTGATATATATATATATACTGTAATGAATGCATTTCGCACCGATAACAGAGATATAAAGCATGTGGTGCCAGTTGCCATAAAAACGGCTACTGAAAAAAAAAACCCTCCAAACAATTGTGGGGATGACAAGTACAGTACATGATCTTCAGAGGTAAAGTAAGGCAAAATGTCTTATAATTTTTATAAAGGTTCTTTAAAAGAATTACTCATAATTTTCAGATAATTTTACAAATTCTGTAATAGCTAAATGTTGGATATACGAGTATTTAATTTTTTTTTACTTATTTTTAATTGAGCTAAAGAAGATAGACCAATGGACGGAAGAAGAAGAAGAGGAACCCCAGCCAAGTGATGGATAGACAGTGAATGCACATCCAATACGTCTTCCTCCGAGGAGTGATTTTGGAAACAAACAGAATGAAAATCCTACAAATTATAAATGGATAGATAGATTATCGGTTGATTAATGTCTTTGACATCGTCCAATTCCTAATAGCCAATTTTTGTCGGTCCATCCAATTTCCTGGTTGTAGATGTTTTCTCCTTCATATATAAACATATTCCCTGACTCCAGGAGGTTTTAGGTCTTCCTCTGCTGCGTCTTCCCTCAGGTTTCCATTCCAAAACAGATTTTGGTAGTCGATCCTCTTCCATTCGCTGGACATGTCCGTACCATCTTAATTGCTGAGTTTTAATATAATCTAAAATAGTGTCTTCAATCTTCATTTTCTCCCTTATAACTGAGTTCCTATTTTTTTCTCTTCTTGAAATTCTTGCGGCCCTTCGTATAAAATCAATTTCCGTTGCCAAAAAGTACTTATTTGTTTTTGTTGTTAATGGCCAATGTTCTGCTCCATAAGTAATGATGCTACAAACAAATTATAAATAAGAAGAGAATAACTATTTAATAATTATTTTCATCCATTAATTAATTAAGGACCGAAACCATCTCATATCGTTACATACCTCTATCGCATTTTAATGCTTAATCCATCACCATCATCATGAAAATATTATGTTCAGGTTCATCTGAAACTCTTCCCAAATTTAAGATGCCCTTGACTGGCCCACCGTTGTTTTAGTCTTTCTCTGTTGAATCCTATGAGTTGATACAATAAAGGTTTCCCCTGTGAATATTAAGCGTCGCCTGTAATGATGTAAAGAGCACACCAACATTGGAGAGTGGACCATTGGAAATCCACGATTTTAGCGACGAGTCACGTCTATAAGTCGTGGTAGTCTGAAGGAAGGAGTTGGGGTGTGTCACATGCCAGGATAACGATATCTACCATCCTGCATTGCGCCAGCAGTAGAATTTGAAGGACGTGGTATTACATTGTAGACTTTCTTCTCATGGCATAGACTTCGCCTTTAGTAAAACTGAATGTCAATCTAAACGACAAAGGTTATGAAGACAATAGAATAATTTTACACTGGATACCTTAAAGAACCAGTTTATTTATAATTGTACAGCAAGCAATGTCTACAGGGAGGTTATTTGGTGACAATAATAATCGGGAAATGGATTGGCAACTCGTAGCCACAACTTCAATCTAATCAAACATCTGTGGGATGAATTAAAACAAAGACTTCGCTCCAGATCCACGTCATTGCACTTTCTTTTACTTATTTTCA
Source organism: Diploptera punctata (assembly GCA_030220185.1). Lineage (NCBI taxonomy): Eukaryota > Metazoa > Arthropoda > Insecta > Blattodea > Blaberidae > Diploptera > Diploptera punctata. Next base: position 1,852,180 of record JASPKZ010001617.1, on the reverse strand, counting down.
AGCTTCTCAATTCCTACACTCCTAGTTATCTAGCGTTCAGATTTGAGAAGTTATCTTCTTACCACAATATTGACACTAGGTCACAAGATAACAGTGTGCTAACAACCCCTCTTCATAGCACTTCCTCTCATTCTACTTCTTTCACAGTAGTCTCTGCCCGCTCCTGGAATTTCCTTCCTCAAGATATCAGGGATTGCCACACACTTGGCACTTTCTTTAAGTCACGCTTATACAAATACATGTTGTTAAATAATTAATTTTTCTCGACAACTAAATTTATTCTGTGTCATTAATTTTTTATCTGACTTTTCTATCTTGTACATTTTATATTTCAATCGTTAAATCTAGATTGAATCAAAATATTTTATAAATAATAATCATATTGTAGACGTACCATTGTATTTATGTTTATTGTAATGTAGATGTACGGAAAAATATATATATATATATATATATATATATATATATATATATAACCCGGTTGAGTGGTCCTTAAGCCTTAACTCTGCCATGTAAAATAAAGCTATTATTATTACCTTGTCCGCCGCTGTAGTCTCGAGGTAGCGTGCTGCCTTCTCAAGCAGCGGGCCCGGGTTTGATCCCCCGTTGGGGCAGTTTTTCTGGGTGAGGTTTTTTTATTGGGTTTTTCCTCACATGTAAGACAAATGTCAGGAAAACTTTAAGGCCAAAACGGTTCCCGAAATCATATGGTCATCATCATCATCCTTATAATTATCACCATCATCATAATCATCCTTCAACGGTGTGGAAAGCAACGGGAAGCTACCACACCTACAATTCCCTAGTAAAGCTGCAAGCATAGCATCAAAATGCTATGACTGCAGTGAAGGACCTGCCTTCGGGCAGAATTACTATGGATGAATTATTACCTTCTTTGTTTAGAGCTAGGCAAGAAGAATGGGTAGCCTTCATCCACAAACATTCAAACTCCTAGTGAAAAGCCTTAATGCTAAAGATGTGGTTGTGATAAAGGCAAAGGATGGATCCACAAATATTAAATATCATTAATAACAATAAGTCCACCGCTGTGGTCTCGAGGTAGCGAGCTGCCTTGTCACGCAGCGGGCCCGGGTTCGATCCCCGGTCGGGGCAGTTTTTCTGGGTGAGGTTTTAATCGGGGTTTTTCCTCACCTGTAAGACAAATGTCAGGAAAACTTTAAGGCCCAAACGGTCCCCGAAATCATATGGCCATCATCCTTATCATCATCATTATCATCCTTCACCGGTGTGGAAAGCAACGGGAAGCTACCACACCTACAATCCCCTAATAAAGCTGCAAGCATAGCATGAAAATGCTATGATTGCAGTGAAGGACCTGCCTTCGGGCAGAATTACTATGGATGGATGGAATAACAATAATTAATCGTTATATCAGTCAAATATTTAATTATTCAAGTCGACACACAGTTACCATCACCAACGACTCATAATTAGTCTTTCTCCTTTATACACACTAATGTACATTTAATATTAATTACACTGGCCGACAAAGTTTTCTTCACAAGAAATCTGATGAGTGAATCTAGTGCATTTTTTCATACTGAATTCAGATATGTAGTCAGAATTATTCCATCAGGCACACTTTTTTTTGTGACAGCGACTTTTTTAAAATTTATTTTAGAATTTTATTTGACCTGTTATAGGAACCTTTATCTTATATAAAGTGTTCCCTGTACCAGTATATGCAGATATGACCTTAACTCATGACTCTGATTCTGACCTAGCTCAAACTGAAAATGATTCAGATGAAAATAAAAATGATCTTACGTAAAGTATGCCCGAAAATCACTATCTACCATTTTCAAGGTAAGACAGAAAGAGTTAGAGTTAGATGGATTTTAATAAAAATTATATAAAATGTAAATGAATATCACAGAAAACTTTTGCCTGATAGAAAAAAAAAACTGAAATGATATTTAAATTTAGGATCAAAAATACTTCTAACATCTGACATTTTTATTCTTGTGAAAGAAAAAAGTTCATTTTTGTCGACCAGTGTTATTTAACAACATGTATTTGTATAAGCGTGACTTAAAAATGCAAAGTGATATCTTGAGGAAGGAAATTCCGAGTTTGGTTCTGGCCACTAGAGCGTTAACATATACTCGTATATGCCATTGTCATTTTCTGTGTCTAGTAGGTAGGAACAAAAAATAGTTTGTATTTTTTTTAATATTTTCATAAGAACAACCTCAATAGCTTCATTGGTTCGGAATTGACTAAAATTAGTGAAGTTGTTTCATCGTAATACACAATTGAAACATGGATTAAAAACATTAGTCTGACGTTTCTGAGGTAAATTTTGATGGGTCACAAAACAAATTATATTATTATTTTTGTTCAATTATTTATGCTGTAATCTCAGAATTTATTAGCATTGTCAACATACAGTATTTACGCTTTGTATACAAGCTTACACACATACAGTACATAATTATACTAATTAACTAACTAACTCACTGGCACTATCGAACCCGTAGGTTCATGGCCATGCGTACATAAGCTCTCCATATATCCCTATCCTGAGTCAATGTTTTCCAATCATCCCCTGTATAATCTACTTCCCTCAAATAATAGTTAATGTTATTCTCCCACCTCATTCTTGGTCTACCAACTGAGCGTTTTCCCTCTGGTTCTCCTACAAGAAGCTTCCATGCACGTATTTTATTCACCATTCGTGTCACATGTCCTGCCCATCGCAGTCTACGAGTCTTAGCTGTTCTCACTATATCTGGCTTCCTATAAAGACCATGTAGTTCATTGTTATGCAGTCTTCTCCATTCACCTGTCTGTTCATCTCTCTTTGGTCCAAACATTTTCCTGAGAACTTTATTCTCAAATACTCGTGTAATCTCATTTCCTCCCTTAAAGTAAGAGTCCATGTTTCACATCCATATAATATAACTGGTAGAATAATAGATTTATATATTTTCAGTTTAACATTTTTTGAAAGGAGTTGGGAAGTCAAGAGTCTCTGTAATGCATAATATCACGCATTTCCAGAATTGAGCCTATGTTTAATTTCGTTTTGCATCTCATTCCTGTTTGTGATTATTGTTCCTAGATATTTGAATTCAGTCACTTCCTCAAAATTTCCTTCATTTGTCATCAGCTGTCCATTTCCATTATATAATGTATTTCTATGTGTGACCATATATTTAGTTTTATTGATATTTACTTCCAGTCCCAATTTCTTAGTGTTACTCAGTAGTGTGTGCGTGTTGGCCTTTAGTATCTCCTCGCTATCGGCCAATATATAATTATACAGAAAAGTCAATATATTAACAAAATCGGGAATCGATCAACGCGCTCTGACTAGTGTATCATCCTAATTTCCAAACAAAGTTTCTCCATTTTACGAAATTTTACAGAAAATTCGAAACATGTTTATTGTCCAAGTTTTAAAGGATTTTATACAGGGTGTAACAGGACCTCACCGACAAAATGATAGGGATGATAGGCCGTGCAGAGAGGATCATTTTTTTGTAAAGGAACATATACACCTTCTCCGCTCTTAGAGCGATCCTAACATAAATAAACGCCAATTGTATCCTTCCGCCAATCGCGCCACAATTACTGTCACATTGACAGGGAGCACGTGTGAAGTAACATGTGATATATAATTCATTTCTTTAAAATAAATTATACACTACTACTCGAATTGCGTTTGCCATAAATTCATCACACTTATCAAAAGCATATTGCACACGTTTCCTTTTTTTTTTTAGCGGTAGTTACAACTTAGCACGTGTTGTTTTTTTTTTCTTTCCGAGCACTATTAATACTTGTACACGGCAAACCCGTAAACTCAGATATTAAATTCACTATATATTTTGCTGGAAGTTCTGGATATTTTACACTAAACTTGTGAAATACATTTAGAATAGCTGTTTTTTGACCACAAATCAAAGGTTTGCCAGACTTGTGTTTTACAAATTTAGATGGCGACACGGCAAAAGAAGACTCGACACTTTCAGCCATGTTGTCACATCAGAATCGACTGAAGCACGACTCAAATGCATCATCCATATGTAATAAACTATTTTAAGTTGTAATTATTGATTAGATATATTTTATAATATTTTCTATGTTTTGAATATTATTTTTATTCAAGAAGAATAACAAGTGTATTCAGGATGTATTTTCAATTTAATGAAGGGAACTACTTTCTTGCGTACTTATTGCTTCTACAATGTACGTCGGTGTCAATAACCAATGGAAAGCGAGCAGGTCACATGGTTTTGTTTTTGACGAGGATCACTTTAAGAGCGGATAGCATATAGTTGCAAACACGTCGTTTATGACGTGTGCGCAGATAAAGGTGTTCAATAATAAGTTTTCAAATAATAAGTGTTTTGACGACGTCAAAAATAATCCTGCCATGATGGGCCGTGCTGGCCGATCGTTGCTGCGACGATATCAAACATGTAATGAGGCACAGGGTCGACTGTTTGAACACTTATTGTACAAACATGTCTTTTTCAATAAAATGATACGTGTACAATTGTTTGTATTCAATTCCGACCGTTACGGGTGAATACCTTCATCTGCGCATTACTCATAAACGACGTGTTTGCGACTATATGTTCCTTCGCAAAAAAATGATCCTCTCTGCATGGCCTATCATTTTGTCGGTGAGATCCTGTTACACCCTGTATAATTTTTACATTATAATTGTATATCATAACTTTGTGTTCTCGGAGTCTATTATATTTTAACATAGTTTATCGTTATCAACCAATTAGAAATGTAAAATATAGCTAAAATGTGATGTTAACAGGTTTGGAAATGAATGTGTCGATCGATATGTAATGCTGTCAGTGCCTACAAACATGCAAATACTTTCAATAAAAAACGATAAAAAAGCACATAGATGCAACATTTAATAAATGTAACTATTCTAAAAGACAATTATTCCCGCATTTTCACAATAGACTACTTAATACTTATTTCATTGTATGTAAATTATTACGTGTCATGAATACTCTACTATGTCAAATATGACGATTAATGTAGGCCTACACTTCCACTGCCACTGAAAATTTCAATCAATAGGATGGGCCAAATTAAATAATGACTATATTGTATTAATTGTTAGGGATTCCTATACAGTAGTTCAAAGCTTTTTATAAAACCCAAGAGTACATTACCTGGGAAAAAATAGTCTTACACGTTTTATATAAAGATCAAAATTAATAAAATTATAAGATCTTCTTGGTGACTATTTAACTCATGGCCCAAATGGGACTGAATGACCTATCACATCTCAATGAATTTTGATTTACAACCAATCACAGGCATTTTTCACCTCGATTTTTCAGTTTAATTTTATCGCTGTAAACTCAAGCTCCTTCATTTTAACATTCTGAATAGATCAGAGCATTATTTTGCAGTGACTGACTCTCTAAGAAATACGTTGAATATAACAACTTATATATTAAAATGTAAGAATCCTAGAATGCAAGTGGCTTCCAGATTGTATGTATAGTCCACGAATGTAAACAGATATTGCTTGCGGGATATAATAGAATTTAAATTATTAGCAATTGATTATACCACAAAAAAAAAGAAACCACTGTTTGCACTTTCTTAAACTATTATTTCCCAGGTCTTAACGTTCCAGAAAAATATAATTGACATATTTACATCATAGGACATCAGAAATTAATTAATAACCTATAATGCTGGATATAAACAGTTTGATGTGCTTTATTTTTTGTCTTCTAGGGTGCATTCTTACAATATTGCGATCCTTTGGTAATAAATAATATGATCTGGTTGCAGTGATGAACAAATGAAACATAAACGTTTATCATTTATTTTCAAACATCGCCGTTTACATTAAATATATAAATATTTTAAAATAAATACATTTAAATAATGATTTGTGAGTAAGCAGCTTAATTTTATTCGTTAAATAGTCCTGACAAATGCCACTCTTGATTTCCAATTCTCATAAGTAATGCCACGAGTGATTTCCAAATTATCGATAAATTCACGACTCACGAAGTGAGGAGTGAATTTATCTAGAGAATTTGGAAATCAAGAGTGGCATTTGTTAGGACTATTTAACGAATAAAATTAAGCTGTTTACTCACAAACCATTAATTAACTATAGTTATTTTAAAATATTTATATATTTAATGTAAACGGCGATGTTTGAAAACAAATGAGAAACGATAGGTTCGCTTCATCTGCTTATTTTGTTTATCACTGCAACCAGATCATACTATTTATTGCCAAAGGAACGCAATATTGTAAAAATGCTCTCTAGTGGAGAAAAAATGAAACACATCAAACTGTATATTAATTCATTTGTGATGTCGTATGATGTAAATATGACAATTATATTTTTCTGGATTATTACCTGGGAAAAAATACATTTAAGAAAGTGCAAACAGTGGTTTCTTTTTTTGGTGGTATAATCAATTGCTACAAATGTTGACATGTATGCACTATATATACAATCTGGTAGCCGTATTTCTTATAGGCTCAGTCACTGCAAAATAACGGTCAGACCTGTTCAGAATATTAAAAAGGAGGAGCTATGTTTAATATATGGTAATTATAACACTGATAAATATTTCGTGAAACACGACTCTGATTGGTTGTAAAACAGAAATCATTGAAACGTGATTGGTCATTGATTCCCATTTGGGGCATGAGTTAAATAGTCTAGATAAATTCACTCCTCACGAAATCGCTCGTGGCATTATTTATGATAAAATTGTATTATACATAGTGAATCAGATCAAAATATTGTTTATGCTTCGATTATTCTTATGTATATATTTACCTTCTTAGCACTCGCAGATAAAATATGTTTATAAGGTATTGAAAACAAGACCAGCCTCATGAGCTGCTGTTTATTATTTCTGACTACATTCATGAGGACCCTGGTTCGATTCCCGGTCAGATCATCGGACTTTTTTTCTTAAAGGGAATTATTCATGTGGTTGCCCATGTTCTGCAATTTAGGTTAAGTTTTGGTTAAGGATTCTCCTGGCACTTCATTATAATTTACACCCATTACATCATCGGGGTAACGTAACTCCACCTTCCAGGTGCGCCCCAACCTAAGAAATGGATTACAATTCCGCTAGAGGGGAAAGGCAGAAATGCCATAAAAGACAACCCGGTGCCATTGGACAAAAAGAAAAATAAAGAAAATTAAATGCGATAACAAATTATGGCACCACAAGAGTCGCCGGAACATATACTAAACAATGCATTACCGTTATGTACATTGATAAGTATATAATATTAAACTTTGGAAACTAATTGTCTGAGGAGTATCGAAGCAATAATTATTTAAAGAAAGTGTTCTCAGTATTTACATTCATGAGACTGGTTTCTTAACTAGACAAGTTAACGTTATTTCTAGTTGACTTATGGGGGGATTACGATCAACGTTCGTTGACGCTGCGTTACGTTACGTTTGAGTTCGTTCATGCTTATCAAATACATCTTCCGCGTATCATATTATGGCGAAAATTTGCAGGGTACAGGGCATGATGGCGCTCGTTGTACATTGGCAAGATAAAGCTTCAACAAACGCAAACGTAACGGTTTCCGCATTTCATTTGTTTCTAGTTGATTACAATATTTTGATATTTTAATAATTATATTAATATGAGAGACGATAAACAAAAATAAAGGAAAAAAGGAAGCTATTTGGAATTAAATAGGAAACAATGTAAGTTCTGTCATAATGTCTATTTACCATATTTCGCCTTAACACCGTATCCGGACTAAGGCTATTTGAACGGGGATTCATTATGCAACAAGATAATGACCCAAAACAATCATCAGGGTTTGTAAGAGGTGCTTCGTAACTAACTAACTCACTGGCACTATCGAACCCGTAGGTTCATGGCCGCGAGGACATAAGTTCTCCATACATCCCTATCCTGAGCCCATGTTTTTCAATCATTCCCTGTATAATCTACTTCCCTCAAATCGTAGTTAATGGTATTCTCCCACCTCATTATTGGTTTACCAACTGGGCGTTTTCCCTCTGGTTTTCCTACAATAAGCTTCCACGCACGTCTTTCATTCCCCGTTTGTGCCACATGTCTTGCCCATCGCGGTCTACGAGACTTAACTTTTCTCATATCTGGCTTCCTATAAATACCATGTAATTCATTGTTACGAAGTCTTCTCCATTCACCTGTCTGTTCATCTCCCTTTGGTTCAAAAATTTTCCTAAAAACTTTATTTTCAAATACTCGTAATCTATTTTCCTCCCTTAAGGTAAGAGTCCATGTTTCGCATCCATATAGTATAACTGGTAGAATAATAGTTTTATATATTTTCAGTTTAACGTTTTTTTGAAAGGAGTTGGAAAGTCAAGAGTCTTTGCAATGCATAATAGCACGCATTTCCAGAATTGAGCCTATGTTTAATTTCCTTGTGCATCTCATTCCTGTTTGTGATTATTGTTCCTAGGTATTTGAATTCAGTCACTTCCTCAAAATTTCCTTCATTTGTCATTAGCTGTCCATTTCCATTATATAATGTATTTCAATGTGACCATAATTCAGTTTTATTGATATTTACTTCCAGTACCAATTTCTTAGTGATACTCAGTAGTGTGAGAGGTGTTACGCACTCAAATATAATTCTGATGTGCTCACAGTCATGGAATGACCACCTCAATCACCGGATTTTAATCCGATCGAACTCTTTTGGGAGGTTGAATGCAGGCTTTCACGGCCGGTAATCATGATGTTGAGTGATTCCGGGTTCTGTGGCCGTGGTCCATAGTTGGTGTTGATACCAGACGTTTCGCCCTCAACTGCGGAGGGCATCTTCAGTGGCGAGTGCTTCTAGGCGTGTTTCCTGGTCGGAAGCTCTACTTAGAGTGAACGCTGCGGGTGTTGTATTGATACTAGTGGTGGGAGCAGGATGAGCGGGCGTGGCTCTTGCTGATTGGCTAATGGTCGTCTCCTTGTTGTCCCTAGTGTTGATGCATTTATTTTCTAGTGTACGGTACCAGGCCTTAGACAGTTTAATACCTTCCTCTTTTCTGTTAATATTTTCCTTATGCTTGTGTATTTCTATAGCCTCTCGATATAATCTAGGGAAATAATAGGAAGTTGTGGCTAAAACTTGTGTATCATCGAATAGAATCTGGTGTCCAGATTCTATTCGATGATACACAAGTTTTAGCCACAACTTCCTATTATTTCCCTAGATTATATCGAGAGGCTATAGAAATACACAAGCATAAGGAAAATATTAACAGAAAAGAGGAAGGTAACTGTCTAAGGCCTGGTACCGTACACTAGAAAATAAATGCATCAACACTAGGGACAACAAGGAGACGACCATTAGCCAATCAGCAAGAGCCACGCCCGCTCATCCTGCTCCCACCACTAGTATCAATACAACACCCGCAGCGTTCACTCTAAGTAGAGCTTCCGACCAGGAAACACGCCTAGAAGCACTCGCCACTGAAGATGCCCTCCGCAGTTGAGGGCGAAACGTCTGGTATCAACACCAACTATGGACCACGGCCACAGAACCCGGAATCACTCAACATCTTTTGGGAGGACTCGATCGAACAATGTAATGAAGGCTTAAATGTAACTATTTAATAAAATAATATACACTCAATGACCAATATAAGCATTAGTTCATAAGACACATTAAAATCTACTTATAATGACATAGCCCAATGTTTGTTAAGACTTAATAGACCAAGTTAATTTAATTACCTTATTTGCCCACGGATGTCATGAGTGCCACGCAGTCAAGACACCGATTCAACGAGTCAACCAAGATATTACTAGGATGTTTGCGAAAGGTAAATTTTGCTTAGAGACATTTTTATTCAGGCTGTAGGGTCTTTTACAAGGCGCAAAATCTTCAGGCTCGAGACCCACGGCTTGAAGTCCCTCCCGAAGGACATGCTCCTTGGATTTTTCCATCCTATAAATCCACGGTCCATCGCTGTGGTCTCGAGGTAGCGTGCTGCCTTGTCACGCAGCGGGCCCGGGTTCGATTCCCGGTCGGGACAGGCTCCTGTGTGAGGGTTTTTCGGGGTTTTTCCTCACCTATAATACAATATCAGGAAGGTTAGGGCCCAACGGTCCCCGAAAATCATCCGGCCATTATCATCCTTCATCGGTGTGGAAAGCAACGGGAAGCCACCACACACCTATAATTCCCTTGTAAAGCTGCAAAGCATAGCATGAAAATGCTATGATTGCAGTGAAAGACCTGCCCTCGGGCAGAACAGAATTACTATGGATGGATAAATCCACGAACAGTGGTTCCATATTTAAAAATATTGAGTTTAGACTCCTTAAAAATCTGTATTTCCACTGCTGAGGTCCAGTGATAACGACGTTGTTCAAACGCAGCAGGGCTGAGTTCGATCCCCGACCGAGACAAGTTTCGTGGCTGAGATTTTTTTTTGAGTTTTTTTATTCACCTGTAAAGTACATTCCAGGAAACTTTAAAGCCCAAGTAGTCATCGTCCATACCATCATCCAAACTCCATGGCGTTACAGACCGGCTGCTGGCTTCACATCTACATGTGTTAATCACAGAGGTAGACGATCATCCAGCCAGTTTACAGGTGATATGTTGTCAGCATGTTGTATCCCCCAGCCGTTATAGCTGGTTGTCTCAACCTGTAGTCGCTCGTTTTTTTAGCTATCGAAATACTTCACGATGTTGGGTGTGCACCGCACCGGTCCCATCTATACTGGCCGAAATTCCATGAGAAAATTTCTTCCCGCGATGGAGACCTAAACCAGCGCAAGTCCCGTAGCTCTGCGCCAAGGCATCTTGCCTTAACCACTCGGCTACGGCGCGGGACTACTATATCATTAACGGATTGATTAATATGAATGTATGACTGAATAGAGTGTGTTATCTTAAATATTTGTGTTGTCCTGGAATTGAGATATTTATTTAACCGAGGAGTCCCTCCGTGTCCTCGTGTCGTTAAAAAAAACTGTATGTATGTATGTGTGTTCCAGTTAATAGTATTATTACGTTGTAAGGTTGGGAAGTGTTTTTTACAGAATCGAGGAGAAATGTTTAAAAACCGAGCGATAGCGTGTTTTTAATTTCCGAGATTCTGTAAAACACTACACAAACGTGCGTTGTACATTTTTTTTTTTTTTGCGCGATGGTTTTCAAAATAATAAATAATAGTAAAATAATAGCATCTTTGTTGGAAATATTTGCGTTCATTATAAACAACTGACTAACGTTAACAGTGTGGCCAATGTTTATTAGTTGAAACAACAGGAGACCTTGAGAACAACTATTGATAACATGGCCGCCAGTACGTATTATTGTTTTATATTCTTTCAAATAAAGTTCAATTCATTTAAAATGCAGCGATTTGTTTCGTATAATGTATATTAATACTACCTTTTGGATATTTTCTGTATATACATTGTACGTAGTAAACATAGAGGGCAGTGGTTTTACTTCCCGCACGTGGGTGTAAATGTAATATTACAGTATAGTTATTTAGGTTGGCAACCCCGAAATGTAGGAAGTTGAACTTTCAATAATGGTCGCCATTAGAGGTACGTACCATAAAACGCACTATCGCGCAAAAAATAATATTTTGATAAGTCGTATCCCTGTAAGGCCCGGGTGGTGGGGCATGTAAAAGTACTTACAAAGGGAGATGCTGAACTAAGGCAAAGAGGGAAAATAAAAAAAACTTTATGTTGATTTAACCCGTAGAAATCTGTGATAACTTGTATTTTATGGTAACTAATGAAAGAATTTTGAGATTCAATTTTCAATTCCACGACCTTCGTTTATTTAAACCTTGTCTCTCTTGCCAAAGAACGTGTAGTGGAATCCACATTTATTTGCTTCCGCATAGATATTCTTAGAGCAGTTTTCAACATCGACATTGGAAAGTTATGATGTGATGACGACTCGAATAGTCAATTATCTTGAAACAAAGTAATTGCTTCATTTGAATTTAAAGATTCATTATAATTACTATTAGTTTTAATGCACATTAAATTAACTAATTACCGTACCGGTATTTAAAATGTTTCTCTAACTATAGACACGTGTCAAAAATATACCGTAGTACACGCCATTCCACGATACCGTGTGGATTAAATATTTGCGGATGCAAACTCTTCAAGGAACCATAGACTTTTTAAAGGGATAAAAATGTTCAATATAGTTTACTTCCGAATTGAAATAACTCTCAGTATTTTACTTCAAAGGCGCTCTTTAGTAGGTCAGGTCGTTAGCGTCGAAACTCAAATATGAACATGAAAGGGGCGACAAAATGTTGCTTAAATACCTCTTATTTCAAACTTGAGCTTCTTTCGCGTGTTATAAATCTACGATACGGGACCCATGACTTTACTTATCTTCTCTTATATACTCAACCTAGGATTTAAAGAGAGATCAGGGCTTGTTTGGTTTAGGCTAGGGGCATAGAAATTTCTAAAAATTAGCGACGATCACGATATGCGAATATGTTCAAAGTGCGGGAGCTTTGAAGACGAGATTCATATATTAGGAAAATGTAACGATTTGGAATATTGGAGGCGTCAGTCATTCCCGGAAAAATTTCTAATTTAAAATCGTAAAAGATTGGCATGCTACGAGTTAATGGTAAATCCAGAAAATTGGATAAACGTGGGTGAATTTCTGGACAAATCGCGGAAAATAAGAACAACACTCATTCATGAATAAATACATGTTATCAAAATGCATATCATTAATTCTTAATAATTCTACATAACTTAATTAATGTATAATGTTGTTGTATAATTATGTAACTGTAATATGAATGTGTTTTCTTTATGTAATTGTAATATTATTGCTTTCTTTTTGTTTTTCTTTATACTAATACCAAATATTGTAACTTACTGCCCATGCGACCCAATTTTTAAATAGCATTGTGTATATCTTAATTTTAGTCTAATAAAGTCCTATTACTACTACTTATCTTCTGAATGAAATCGTGCTCAGTATTTTCACGCCCTTAAAAGTCTATCAACTTCGGTCGGATTAGAACTCGGAGTCAGAGCTTAGCATTGTAACTACTAGTTCACCGAGACAGATTGGAAGATAAGTGAAGCATCATCCCGAACCATAAAAGAACATTAATCCAGAAATAAGAGGTTTTAAATAATATTCTTAGGCTATTTCACATTTGGAATTCAATTTCGACAGTAATGACTTAGATATTTGAAAAAAAAAAGTTTCTTTACATAAAATTCTACAGGGTTCTTAATTTATAACCTAACGGGCACACGGTGTTTTGCCTGTGCGCGGTTGGGTATGCCACAGCCGGCTTTACGCCCCATAAACTCCGCGCGTAAAGCATGTATACAAATCTTACCTTATAGAAGAGAGGTACCGAAATGACATTTTGACCCCATTTTTTCGTGAACTGACAGAAGAAAAGGAATCATATGGGTGGTTTCAACAAGATTCTCCTACTGCCCATACAGCAGGGAAATGTTTCAAGATGAGTGATTAGTGCTGGTGTATGTGCCTCTCGCTACCCTGATCTAACGGTGTGTGATTTTTACTTGTGGGTTAACCTGAAACACAAAGGCGAGTGTGGAGAGCTTATGTCCGCGCGGACATTAACCTACGGGTTCGACAGTACCAGTGTGTTGGTGAATTATAGTTACGTATGGGAATACTACAAGAATAACAGGTGACAGATGGTTTTAACAACCTTATGTCTATATAAATAGCTGCAGTCACCTTGTTTATTATCATTGGTAGATGAGTTTACATAATTAGTAAATAAATTCAAAGAATCGCTAAATACATTTTAAATGCGACATCAGTAACACTGAGCAACAAAAAAGAAGTTTTTGTTTGTCTCAGAAAGTAAAATATGTGATTCTGATAGTATTTTTCTCCTGAATTCAAATATGATATCGGTTTTTCTCCATCACACAAGGTTCCAGAGAGACAGGAATTTATAATTTCAAACATTTTAATATTTTCTACATTCGTAACTATACAATATTCGAACATTCGGACTCACCAAGAAAGTAAGAAATGACGATTTTCTGCTATATTTCGTCTGTGGAGCATCCCTCTTGATGGTCCAACAATAATCGGCCAGCATATTAGGATTCCATTTGCCTTTATATATCTTTTCCATAGCTGAAACCATTTGAGTTAGCTCACTTCATTTTATTTTACAATGGACAAATGGACGAAAAAATGTTTATTTAAAAAATAATTATTTAAATCCATTAATTGAAATTGAAATAAAAAAAATGTGGGTGATGAAGAAATTTCGAATACATATTTGAAAACACGATAAAAATACTGTATTAAATACAACTATTGGTACTCATGAGACAAAAATCATGTTGACCAGTGTAATTCATTGTAGAATATGCCAACGTTTCTTTTCAGAGCAAAAATCTGATTAGATTAAATCAAATCAGTAGTAAACTCTCTGAAGCTAAGGTCAACTGAAGTACTTAAAGTAACGGTTTATTAGAAAATAGTACAGGGAATCCCTTGGTTAGCGTGATACACTCACTCAACCTTAGTTTCAGTTTTGTTAACCGAATTTCGCTACTTCACATATCAAGTAGTTACTCAGTTGTCATGAGACTAAGTGGACTGCTTTCCAGGCTTATTATACCGAAAGAAAAAAGTATACGGTACACATCTGCATTATCTAGACAACTACAATAAACAATGGTTTGGAAACTACTAACGTAACTACATCAAGTGGCTCTTTTTTTCTGAATACGATTGATAATTCCTTCTAAAAACAACATTAATACTTAAAATATAGTATAGGTTAATATTCAGAATTTTAACATTCTAAACAATATTTAACATAACTAACATATTAATTGAGGAGTTGAATGGAATATGGGCATAACTCATGTTTTGCCCTTTTTCCTTTCAATGCATTTTTGGACTCGCCATTTTGTAGTTGGTCAGCCTGAAAAGTTTCGTTTCGATATCTCGATTACAGCAGGTTCAACAGCTGATTGTATATTACAACCATGTCTCACGTAATCCTGTGAAACCTGGGAAGGAGAATAATGTTATGAGTCTCTACACATTCATGACTGATGCGCACAAGGCTTACTTTCAAGAAGTATTTGCTAAGTCTCATGAAGCAAATTAATTTTTTTCAATGTATAAGTAGTCCAAAAAATGTTCATTTTGTACTATGTTTTTTGTTTCTCATTATTGTCAACAAATTATGTTTCATTTAAAATGCCAGCTTCACTATAAACGTTGATTTCACATCAAGTAAGATTGTACTAGTTGTATGATAGTATTTTGAACTGAGAAATTAACACAAAAAATATCATGTTTGAAGAGAAAAAATACGCTCAGACTGGGACTTGAACCCAGGACCTTTGGCTTTCTGGGCCAAAAAAATAGATTCATCATTATTATACTTTATGTTCCTTGTGTAAAAGTTCTCTGTTTGTTAAAATATGTGTAAAAGAAAGTCTGTGTAAACTTTGCTCTTTTCCTACCAGAAATGTCATTGAATGGAAAAGCGCAATTATATGACTATTTTGTAACAACTATATCTTCCTTATTATTTAAAAATATTAACATAAATATAATGTTTTATATACCTGACACGTCAAACATTAACATAAGTTAGGTCATGCATATAAATTGAAATAAACAACAATGTTATGCATTTACTTATATTTCAATTGCTAATATCTCAAAACGCTTATTTTTTAATTGTGCCCATATTCGATTCAACTCGTCAATTGTAAAATAGTTATTCATGTACTAAGGGTATTATTATGGTTATTATGTCCTCAGGGCGACGGTTACTAGGCCGAGAGCCTTTGGCTTGAGGCTTGGTAAGTCGCACACTCACTCACTCACTCACTCACTGGCACTATCAAACCCGTAGGTTCATGGCCGCGCGGACATAACCTCTCCATACATCCCTATCCTGAGCTAATGCTTTCCAATCATTCCCTGTATAATCTATTTCCCTCAAATCATAGTTAATGTTGTTCTCCCACCTCATTCTTGGTCTACCAACTGGGCGTTTTCCCTCTGGCTTTCCTACAAGAAGCTTCCATGCACGTTTTTTCATTCCCCATACGTGCAACATGTCCTGCTCATCACAGTCTACGAGACATAACTGTTCTTATTATATCTGGCTTCCTATAAAGACCATGTAGTTCATTGTTATGTAGTCTTCTCCATTCACCTGTCTGTTCATCTCTCTTTGGTCCAAAAATTTTCCTAAGAACTTTATTCTCAAATACTCGTAATCTCCTTTCCTCCCTTAAAGTAAGAGTCCATGTTTCGCACCCATATAATATAACTGGTAGAATAATAGTTTTATATATTTTCAGTTTAACGTTTTTTTTAAAGGAGTTGGGACATCAAAAGTCTCTGCAATGCATAATAGCATGCATTTCCAGAATTGAGCCTATGTTTAATTTCTTTGTGCATCTCATTCCTATTTCTGATTATTGTTCCTAGGTATTTGAATTCAGACACTTCCTCAAAATTTCCCTCATTTGTCATTAGCTGTCCATTTCCATTATATACTGAATTTCTACGTGTGACCATATGCTTGATAAGTCGCACCAGGGTAAAATAACTAATAATAGCCTTGATGCATATATATAATTTTATGTTAGAGTACTTTATAATGAAAAAGGAAATAAATTTATTATTAAAACATCAAGTGCACATAAGCAAATTATTTGATCGTCGATATTTAATTTCAACAAATAACTTTGTTACTAAATACCTTATATCTAGGGAGTTTGTTTATTCAATAATACATTCAAAATGGAAGAATTTGAAAATGTTTCAGAATAAATTTCTGAATTGGCAAGAGAAGCTGAATAAAAGTTACTGTCCGAGAAGTCAAGAAAAATATGCTGCAAGGAATATGATAATTTTGCGAAGTGGATGAAAGATAGACATGTGGATGTTGTTAATGAAACTTGTTTTGGTATACTTCGAGAACCATGCAAATTAATTTACACCGAACTCAATGTGGATAAAATCCTCAATATTAAAAATACTTTAATAGTAAACAGAAATGAGTTTCAAAGGAAAATTTAACAAACGTAACTTCTTTTTCAGTTCCCATAAAGACTAAAGTGTGTTTAAAAATTACTTTTGTTAACTGGAAATAGTTTATTGCTGTAATTAATGTTTTGTATGCATGATAAATTTAATGCCTGCGTGGGCATTTCGAAAATTTTAATACAGCGGAGTATTATGAAATAAATTATATACACCGTATCTTAGCAATAAACCAACAATTATAAAGTACTAAGACACAAGCATAAAATATTATTATAATCGTAAATACAAAGAAAATGTACAGAAGGTCTAGACGCTTATGTAATATATATATATATATATATATATATATATATATACTAGCTGGCCCGGCGAACGCCTTTAAATATTTTTACGTTAATTTTTCCGATGTTTTAATAGTTATCTGCTATTCGGGGTGGAAACAAATCCAACAAATCAAAGATCATAAAAATCGGTTCTTAAGTTATAAATAGTGTAACTAATCCGACTTTGTTATATATATATATAAGTCCCGGCCACGCGTTGCTGTGGCTAAGGTATGCGTTAAACTATGTCGTAGTAAACTAAGTGTGAAATCTAAATCAGAAAGTTTTTGTCTTACACAATTTTTTAGTTCTGGTACGTTAACTAACCCGGTATAAATATGGGTGATGGTTTATGTGGAAGTGGTTTTGTTGATTGAGATGAATTTATGTTGTCTGCATTCTCAGTATCATCCATAAGTGTATCATAAGGATTATATACATTTATTGATGGAATATTTTGAGGAGGCTTGCTGATTTCATTATACTTTCATTTTTTTCTACGAACTTGTTGGCAGTTTGGATTCTCATCATCATCAAGAAGTCTGTGTATAGTAATATCATCTTGTGATATATTATAGTCATCTTGTTTTTCATTTAATTGAGGCATGGAGATTGTTTGTGTAATATTAGCATATTATTATAACTAACAGACTTGCTTACAATTCTGTTATTCCGTTCCTTATGGCCTTCATATGTTTTTAAATTGACATTCTTCTTAAATGTAAGATTTATGTCACATATGCCTATGCCAATTTGCGGAAATTCACTTGATATCTTATCATTCATGGTCTCTAGAACTGATTCGCCATATTGTTCAATGCCCCTTCTCGGTCCAGTTACATTTAAATTAAGTTGCTGTCTTTCAGCCAGATTACTTAAAACTAATACTTACACACGAAATTAATATTATCAATATAATGAAAATAAAATATACACAAACACACTTAAATTATGAAATAATCAATATTTGAAATTCAATTGAAATTCGCGGTTGCAACAAAAAGCACAGCCACCTGGTTAAATAATAAATCAATTACCTTATACGGCCATCTGTTAGAATCGTATGGAACTCACAGATAATTATAACTCTTTGTTAAATAATAAACAATTTGCAATAAAAATAATGCGACTATAAATTTAGTTATAAACTTCTCTAAGTCTCAAGTTGGATCAAACTGCACACAGTGTGCAAAATTTTATTAAAATCGGTTCAGTAGTTTAGGATTCCATCGCGGTCAAACAACGTGACAAGTAATTTTTTATATATATATATATATATATATATATATATATATAGGGTGTTTCCAAATTAGACCGACAAAGTTTGGGATCAGATACATAACCTTCATTGAAGCATATTTTGTTTAGGAACCTATGGGATGAAACGCTTCGTTTCAGTACTAGAGGGATCTTTCAGGGAGGGATTGAAGGAAACGGTTAACACTAGTCAGTCCAAGAGAGGTTTGTCATTACTACTATCGCTTGGTTTGTTTATTTCCGGAGCTCAGTAGCATTTGGAACCTATTACAGCAAATTTTTTTACATGCAATGGTCAGATCTGTTGGATAGGTAGAGATGGGCCCACTGCCTGGTCGGCACTCTCGCCTGGCCTGATCTGCCTAGATTTATTTTTTTAAGGCTACATGAAGGCAATGGTTTATGAAACCGATATTGACTCTGAACAGGATCATGTTATACATATTGTCATCGCAGCAGTTGAAATAATGGAAACCCCTGGCATCTTTGAAAGGATACGACAAAGTATGGCACATTGATGCACTGTTTATCTGGATGTCAATGAACGTATGTTCCAGCACTTGTGATGAGACAATAAACTGGATCCAACCTGACAATGCAACACTGGAGTGAGTGTTTATTTTATTTTAATTTTAGAATTAAGTACGTTTTGTTTCTGCTTGTCTGCAAAGTATTTGGATTAACACAGAGTTTGACCTGATATTTGCACGTACCAACTTCCTTCCATCCCTTCCTCTAAGACCACTCTTGCACTGAAACGAACAGTCACAGCCTATAGGTTCCTTAACAAAATATGCTTCAATGAAGGTTAACCATCTGCTCCCAAAAGTTTGTCGGTCTAATTTAGAAACACCTTATAAATAAATAAATAAATAAATAAATAATTATATATATATATATATATATAACGTCCACCGCTGTGGTCTCGAGGTAGCGTGCTGTCTTGTCACGCAGCGGGCCCGGGTTCGATCCCCGGCTCCTGGGTGAGGTTTTTTTCGCGGTTTTTCCTCACCTGTAAGACAAATTACAGGAAGCTTAGGGTCCAACGGTCCCCGAAAATCATCCGGCCAACATTATCATCCTTATCATTATCATCATCATCCTTCACCGGTGTGGAAAGCAACGGGAAGCTACCACACCTATAATTCCCTAGTAAAGCTGCAAAGCATAGCATGAAAATGCTATGATTGCAGTAAAAGACCTGCCCTCGGGCAGAATTACTACGGATATATATATATATATATATCATCATATTCTTCTTTTTCTTCTTCTTCTTCATGATAGGCCGTCGGCCTGTACCGCACTCAGAATTTATCTTCCCATCGTCTTCTAGGACGTCCCACATCTCTATAGGCTTGAAGTTGGTACAACAGTGTTTTTTTGTTAGCCTAGAAGAGTCCATTCTTAAAATATGTTCATGCCATTTTTGTTTATAGTTTTGTATTTTTTCACTTAGATTAAACATTTTGAGTTCTTGCTTAATTGTTTCACTAGGAATGTGGTCTCTTAGAGTATATCCTGCAACGTATGTGAGGAACTTCACCTCCGATGTTTCTAGTAATCTTCTGTCTGATATATTCATGGCCCAATTCTGTGACGCATATATCCATATGTCACAATGGAAACTGCCATTACATTATAAAACTTTAGCATTGTTTATTTTGTTGTTTTCGTTTGTAGTGTTCTTTTAATATATATACAGGTTATATTGTGTAGGTATATACTGTTCTCATTTGAATCAAATTAATTTATTTGTACTGAAAGTAATATGAATATTAATCTTCCCCTGGAGAGATAGAAACTCAATTTCAGATGACATTCCACACACTAAAAATAATTGTCTGTGTATATTAATAAATAATAATAAACCACAATAGTGTAATCCTAATTATAGGCTTAATAAAGTATGCAAAAATTCAACATATTCAATATTTTTAAAATCGCGGTATTATCACTGCCCTTAAACCTTTAATTTTAATTAGGGATATTGACATCACTAACTTTAGATTGTAGTGTCATCATCATCATCAACAACAAGGATTAGGCCCAATGGCCTGTTCCGATCTCATTATAGGTAGAATTGGTCCTTCAATCTCTTCAATGGTCTTCCCAACGTTCTTCTCCCTTTTGGTTTATAATTATACATTCTTCTTGGTATGCGCTGTTCATTCATGCGTAATACGTGCTGAAGATAAGCATTTTGGTAATCTGTTATTCTTTCACAGAGATTAAATATATTAAGTTCTGTTCTTATATCTTCGTTTTTCTTTTTATCGGTCCTTTGGTATCCTGCTATTGCTCTCAACATCTTCATTTCAGCAGCCTCTAATTTGTTTACTATCTGCCTTTGTTAATGTCCAGGTTTCACATCCATATATAAGAGATGGAAATGCCAATACTTTGTAAAACTTCAAAATAGTTCATTTTCTAGTCTTATTCAATAAAGTGCATTTAATTGTGCCACATAGATAATTGAATCGTTGTATTGTAGTGTAATATATTAAAATAGCGCTACATGAGAACGAAATTTGAGAATAGATAAGCAACAGAGCACAAATATCAATAATAATATTGAAAGCTTATGTTTCAGTTCTATGGGTTTCCCGGAGGGAGTGAAATCGAGAAGATTGCATTATCAGGAACACGTGTTTCTGACAGTTGTCACGTGGATCAAACGTCTCATCATAAATTGTTTATCTCTCAACACCCACCTTTCTATCTCATCATCTATATGTGAAAAATATGATAGGCCTACTTTTATTCCTTATGAATATAGAGGAATGATATAATCAGCACCCTCGTTCCACATTTAAAATCATAAAATCATCATCACCATTCATGCAAGTATTAGGCCTTGTGCCCTGTTACGGTCTCAAAGAGGAATTTTCCATCCAGCACTTTTTGGACGTCCCAGCGATCCTTTGCCTTGGGGACAGTAACGGAGCATCGATTTTGGAATTCTTTTTTTTTTCCAAATGTCCCAGGTTTGTCTTTTGACATTCCTGGTTTCTCTCCTGGCATGGCGTAATTGTAACCCACTTCTGAGGTTGGGGCGCCTGGAAGGCGGGGTTACGTTGCCCCGATGATATTATGGGTGATGATGATGATAGTGGTGCGCCAAGAGAGACCCTAATCCTAAACGTAACCTAAGATGAATATGAATGATGATGATTGCGATGGCCATATGATTTCGGGGACCGTTTGGGCCCTAAAGTTTTCCTGACATTTGTCTTACAGGTGAGGAAAAACCCCGAAAAAAAACCTCACCCAGAAAAACTGTCCCGACCGGGAATCGAACCCGAGCCCGCTGCGAGACAAGGCAGCACGCTACCCCGAGATCACAGCGGTGGACGTTTTGGAATTCTATGAGACGGCATTCGATGAAGATGGGCTTTCCAGTTGTTCTGGCAGTTTTGTATATGGTGAAGAAATGGGTCTTCCATAATTTCATTTATTTTATGGTCCCACTTTGTGTAGCCTGCTGTACGGCGCATAAATCGTATCTCATTTGCTGTCATTCGGCTTTCATCTCTTCTTCGTATTGTCCATGCTTCACTACCATATCTTAATACTGGTCTTGCGAGAATCTTATAAAGCCGTAATCTTGTGTTCTTCTGTACTAAAGATGGTTTCATTATACTGTTAATCATCCCCGTTGTTTTTGTGAAATTTTGATTTTCTTTGATATACCAACTTTATCTTAAAATGTTACATTATAAAGTATTACATTAGTATTTAATTCATTTACTCATTCTAAAATTTCATCATCCAAAACAATTTTGCTAGGTATAGGGTATTTCCCACAAAAGGCCATCACTTTAGTTTTCTTTGTATTGATTTCCATATTGTGCCTTTTTGCAATTATATTAAAGTTGTGTATAGAATACTGTAAATCTGTTTCTGTTGGAGCTATTAATACCAAATCATCTGCAAAAAGCAAAGATTCTATTTTATGGTTTCTATTAATTTGGATATAACCGTGTCTCATCTGTCGCCAATCTTGGAGTATTCTATCCATGTATATGATAAAGAGCAAGGGCGAGAGGCCATATCCTTGTCTTACGCCCCTATTAATTTCGGTCCATTCTGTTTGTGTGTTATTGATTCGAACTGAAATAAAATTTGTTTTATAGATATTGTATAAACTTAAAATATGCTGTTGTGGTAAAATATTTGCAAAATATAAACAATAAATTGCTCTAAGTTAGGCGAAGACAAAAGTAGTAGATTATCATTATATAGAGATATGAAATTATTTCCACTAGAATCTCTAACATCACGTTTGCGTTTAACGTTGATTATTATCACGAAACATACTTCTATTTAATGACGCTCTTTAACAACTCAGGTCATTATTGCCTCAATTCATATAGGACGTGAAATGATCGACAACATTTCCTCAGAGGTATCTCATTTTAGGGTTCAGGTTCTTTTGCACGCCAGAAATCTACATCATGGGACCAACAGCTTTACAAAGTAGATGCGAGCATGGTAACCACTAGTGCACGTAAACTCTATTAGTTTCTTTCACTATAGAACTTAATGTTACTAGATGAAATATCGCTTTAAATATAGGGCCTATTTATAGTCCACCGCTGTCGTCTCGAGTTAGCGTGCTGCCTGTCACATAGCGGGCCCGGGTTCGATTCCTGGGTGAGGTTTTTTCGGGATTTTTCATCACCTGTGAGACAAATGCCAGAAAGCTTAGGGTCCAACGGTCCCCGAAAATCATCCGGCCATCATCAACATCCTTATCATTACCATCATCCTTCACAGGTGTGGAAAACAACGGGAAGCTACCACACCTACAATTCCCTAGTAAAGGTGCAAAGCAAAGCATAGCATGAAAATGCTATGATTGCAGTGAAAAACCTAGAATTATTACAGAATAGTATATATATATATATATATATATATATATATATATATATATATATATATATATATACTATATAGGAGGATCACAATCATCAGAAGTATGGAGATTTCTAAAAACACTGAAAACCAACCAAGGACCCAGCAAGATAAATTTGTTAGCAAAATCAGACGCAGAAAAACATTACAAAGCTTTACTGTCAGAAACTAGAAATGAGTTTATGGAAACAACAGAAGATCCATCCATAGAAATGAACGCCCTGGAATTTGATACAATAGATATAGAATTAGAAATTCAAACCCTAAAGAATAAAAAGGCACCAGGGCCGGGAAACATACCAAATGAGTTAATTAAATATGGCCCAAAAAATTTAATAGGTAGATTGAGGGACTTGTATAATAAGTGCATTGCAATACAGAAGATTCCTGATGAATGGAAAATAAGCTACATAGTACCAATATACAAGAAGGGCGATAGAAGAGACGCAAAAAACTACAGAGGACTAAGTATAAATAACACATTATATAGAATATTTACGAAGTTATTAAAAACAAAGTTACAAAAAGATGTTAAAGACAAATTAGGAGAAGATCAAAATGGATTCAGACCAGGAAGGTCATGTGTTGACAATATATTTGCAATACAACAGTTAATTGAAAAACGGACTGCAGTTGGAGAAGAAACCCACTTGACAATGATAGATTTAGAGAAAGCTTATGACTCAATTCCGAGGAACAAATTATGGGAAGTATTGGAGAAATACAATATTGACAGAAACCTAATAGAAATTATTAAACAAACCTATAAAGATAACTCCGCTTATGTTAAAATGGGAAATATAATGTCTAATCCTATAAACACCTCAAAGGGATTGAAACAAGGGTGCCAGTCTATCACCAATTTTATTTAATATTTATGTAGAATTTATATTAACGAAATGGAAACAAAGCTGCAAAGGTATGGGGATCCCAATAGGCAATAGATTTTTGCTGACATTACAATTTGCCGATGATCAACTGGTTTTAGCGCAAGACAATTTTGATATGGAATTCATGATAAAAAGGTTGAAAAACACATATGAATCATGGGGTCTCACAGTAAATTTACAAAAAAACAGAATATCTGGCAATAAATAGCAATGAAAGAGAAAACTTAGTATTGGAAGATGGAATCCAAATAAAGCAAGTGAAACAAACTAAATATTTGGGAATGATTATGGATAACATCGAAGGTATAGGCAAAGAGAACATAAAACATAGAATTGAATTGAGTAGCAAAATAATATCATCTTTAAATTCCATATGGTGGGATAAGCATATTTGGAAAGACACAAAAAAATATATTGGTAAAACATTGGTGGAATCTGTTGCAATGTACGGAAGTGAGGTATGGACAATCAATAAGTACTACAAGAATAGACTAATAGCTGTAGAAATGGATTATTTACGAAGAAGTGCCAGAAAGTCTAAATTAGAACGTGTCACAAATAAGGAAATTAGAAACAAAATGGAAGCAGAAGAAAGCATAATTGAAAGAATTGAGGAAAAGGAATTAAAGTGGTTAGGACATGTTTTAAGAATGGAAGATGAGCGATGGCCGAAGCAACTATATGAATGGCATCCTAACAGAAAGAAGAAAAGAGGAAGACCAAGGTTAACATGGAAGGAAAACATGAAGACAGTAATGCAAGCTAGAGGGCTAAGCATCGAAGATGCCCAAGACCGTAGGCTTTGGAGGTTTGGCACGGGAAGACGGCAGCAGCTGTAAAAACCCGAAGATAGATAGATAGATATATATATATATGTGTGTGTGTGTGTGTGTGTGTGTGTGTGTGTTTGTGTGTGTGAGTGAATGAAAGAATAACGTTACTTTCAAATTGAACGGTCTTTTGACGTACGGCAAAAAAATCGTACGCCCACATTTGCAGCAAAAATATATGGTTATGTATTAACTTTGGATATTTTTATACAGTTAATTAGTATGTTTATTTTTTTTCAAATACCATCAGACTGTCTTTTATGACATTTCTGGCTTTCTCCTCTTGAATTGGCGAAATTGTAATTCATTTCCAATGATATGATGGCTGATAAATGATAATGAAGCGTCAGGGAAGTCCTTAACCTAAATTCCAGACCATGGGCAACCATAGGTTGCCGTTTTTATTGATCAGGCTCGGAGTCATGGGGTCCTCTGGTGGGCCCCACTATATCTCCGCAACCACAACTATATATTATTAACAACTGTGAGTCGCCAACCAATTTAATCATCCCCACATGAGATTATGAGAAGAATTAATGAATAATGAATCAAATGACGGGAGAGAAGGGAGACTGGAGACTGTTGGTGAGACGAAAATCGGGAAACGGGAGAACTCCGAGAAAAACGTGAAAATTCCTATATGGCCCACCAGCAATACCCTTCTGGAACCGTCAGAATTCGAACGTGGGATCTCAGCAGGGGCAGACGTGCACGGTAGCCATGCGTATACCGAGACGGCTTGATTTTCCAGACAGCATTTCAATTGTTTGTATACTGTTTGTAAAATGTGTAGACCTTGTAAACTTTTTTTTTTTTACACGCTGCGCTGTTTGAATATCCGAAGATCGATAAAAAACTTTTCCGACTACTTTTCATTAACATAGGTCAACAAAGCAATGCAAGTAAACAGTTTACGAACAAAATAATGAATAAAATATATGGATGAACGATATTTTGTCATAGGGTCAAAACCGTTCAATGTTAAAGGGGTCTAAAAATAGCACTTCAGTTTTTGTTACAGAAAACACATTTTCTAGAAATACCAACACTAATTTAGTAATAATCATCATCATCATCCAGGGATTAAGCCTGTTGGCTCGTTCCGGTTTCATGAAAGCTAGAATTGTTAAAATTGCTCAGACTGTCTTCTGTGTAGGCGTCCAACATTTCTCCTTCCGTGCGGTTTATAATTTAGCAAGAATTCTGGAAATATTTCTTCTGGCATTCTATCAATATGTTCTTTCCAGGCATTCCTATATTTAATTATTCAGTCTGTAAGTTTGAAAATATTTAGTTCCTTTCTTGTATCTTCATTTCTTTTCTTGTCCAGCAGAGTATATACTGCTATATTTCTTAAAAGTCTCATCTCAGCTGCTTCCAATCTTTGTTCTTCTCTTTTAGTGATCGTCCAACATTCTGATCCATACATCAATGCAGGAACAGCCATTATTTTATAAAATTTCATTTTTGTTTATTTTCTTGTGTTGTTAAAGGGTTCTTTTAATAGTGCCACACATTAGATTAAATTTATTTATTTTGTCATCAATATATTCAATTTTAACATATCCATCCATAGTAATTCTGCCCGAGGGCAGGTCTTTCACTGCAATCATAGCATTTTCATGCTATGCTTTGCAGCTTTACTAGGGAATTGTAGGTGTGGTAGCTTCCCTTTGCTTTCCACACCGGTGAAGGATGATGATGATGGCCGTATGATTTCGGGGACCGTTTGGGCCTTAAAATTTTCCTGACATTTGTCTTACAGGCGAGGAAAAACCCCGATAAAAACCTCACCCAGAAATACTGTTCCGACCGGGGATCGAACCCGGGCCCGCTGCGTGACAAGGCAGCACGCTACCTCGAGACCAGAGCGGTGAATTTTTAACAAATGATAAATTGAAACCGAGGTGGGAGAACAACATTAACTATGATTTGAGGGACGTAGATTATACGGGGAATGACTGGAAAGCATTAACTCAGGATAGGGATGTATGGAAAGCTTATGTCCGCGCGGCCATGAACCTACGGGTTCGATAGTGCCAATGAGTAGTAAATAAGAGTAAGTAACGATAACATAAAGTTGGAAGAGGGGCAAGTGGTAGATATTGAAATCAAAAAGGAAAATGGTCCTCAATTTAAAATAGCAATATAACATCGTGTCATCAGCAAGGAGATAGTAGCACAAATGTAGCCTGATTTTATGTGCAGATCATAAAAAGGTTAGAAACTTGCGATAGAATTTTAAGTAAAAATACATTACTTTATCTTTAGACTGTAGGTCGATTTAAACCTTTCAGGCTTAAAATTGGACACCGAGGGTAATATTGTTGGACCAACGGATCTGTGTCCCTTCAGCGCTGCAGTCGTTCTTAGAATAGTTAACACCTACACTCACTGCATTCCACGCGCTTCCCTCCGCCACATCATACAGCAGCCACAATAACTCTCCGAGTAGTGATGTTGCCAAACTGCTCCCAAAACAGTGTCATGGCTCTTGAATATTGAATCATGTGAGGTTAGTTATTACTTCTTCATATTTAAGTAAGTTTAATGACGCTAATTGACTTTTATTATTTGCTTAATTATATTTATTTCACCACTCCGTGCTACAGTATTCATGTTGAGTTGACAAGACTGAACTGCATGTGCAAATAATCTATCTCCCAAGAAGGCTCAAAATTGAGAGTAGTGGGAGGGGGAAGAAAAGAGAGACATAGGAATGCAGGGTGGGAAATGATTTATCGAGGCAGGAAAGGAATTTGTGTTCAGTTCGCATATCTTACGGGGGCACAGATCCGTTGGTCAGACAATAATATATATATATATATATATATATATATATATATTATGGCGTCCTCTTACTTTAAAGGAGGAAAAGAGATTACGAGTATTTGAGAATCAAGTTCTTAGGAAAAATTTTGGACCAAAGAGAGATGAACACACAGGTGATTGGAAAAGACTTACATAACAGTGAACTACGTGGTCTTTATAGGAAGCCAGATACAATAAGAACAGTTAAGTCTCGTAGACTGCGATGGGCAGGACATGTGGTACAAATGGAGAAATACAGACGTGCATGGAAGCTTCTTGTAGGAAAACCAGAGGGAAAACGCCCAGTTGGTAGACCAATAATGAGGTGGGAGAATAACAATAACTTTGATTTGAGGGAAGTAGATTATACAGGGAATGATTGGAAAGCATTAGCTCAGGATAGGGATGTATCGCGCGGTAATGAACTTACGGGTTCGGTAGTGCCAGTGAGTAAGTTCCCCCCCCCCCAAAATAGTGTATTTTAAAGTTAGTGAGGTAGGGCATTCTACAACAGGATATATTCAAAATTTTAGATTAGTTTACAGTTAGTTTTACAACTTTATTATATTTTGACCTTAAATTTATCTGCATTGTTCACTAGATAAATAGCTAAGTAATATTTTACTGTTATTTACTATCAAGTTTCAAATGTTTTCTTTTGATAGTATTACGAAGAAGCAATGTGAAGGGCAGAGGATAAAAATAAGTCCACTTACAAACAAAAATATTTTTGTGTTAACTAAAATTAACAATCCAATCACAATGGCTAATACTCATAATGGAGTGCGGATATATTTCTGTATACATAAACGTA
Source organism: Diploptera punctata (assembly GCA_030220185.1). Taxonomy (NCBI): domain Eukaryota; kingdom Metazoa; phylum Arthropoda; class Insecta; order Blattodea; family Blaberidae; genus Diploptera; species Diploptera punctata. The sequence continues at coordinate 1,823,292 of JASPKZ010001617.1, read as the reverse complement.
CTCTATATCTTATCTCAAATGTAAGAAACAGCATTAGATAATGCAAACAGGTTTGCCTTGGAACTAAATTTTCTCAAGGATTGTAGTCAATTAAAACTGTTTTGTTATTACTAACATTGCAATAAGGCAATTGTGGTTAAGCGATATTATTATATTGTATTGTAAGCCCATGTTTCCCTTTACAGAGATTTAGGCGTAGAATTTGAACCATATTAATTTATGATGATCTTGAAGAAGATTTTCGGGCTGTAGGCCGTGGTCGTGAGGCTTATAGTTCCCCGACGTTTCGCCAGAGACTGCGTCGGGGAACTACAAGCCTCACGACCACGGCCTACAGCCCGAAAATCTTCTTCAAGATCATCATAGAAACTCCGGTCGTGAAAGTCTACGTGAATACATATTAATTTAATTACACTTGTTTTCGTATAGATGTCATTTTGAGTGGTCCGTGGTCAGCGTTCCGCCTCATACTGACATCTAGGAAACCAAGGTAGTACTAGGACGGGAAAATTTGGTAAGTTTTGCTTAGAGGCCTTTTCATTCAGGCTTAAGGATTTTTTACGAGCCTGAAAATATTCAGACTCGGGACCCACGGTTTAAAGTCCCTCACGGAGGACTTGCTCCTTGGATTTTTCCGTCCTAAAAAATCCATCGACCCCGGCCGGGTTTGAACCCCGATCCTTGGGCAGAGGCAAGGAGCATAACCACTAGTCCACCGCGGCCGATAAGCGATATTAAACTACATAAATACAAGTACTAACTCGGCCACGGTGGGCTAAGTTCCTTGCTTCTATTTCCGAGGGACGAGATTCAAACCCGGCCGGGCTCGATGGATTTTTTTAGTAAAGATAATTTCTCCGGGGGCGACTTTAAGCTGTGGGTCCCGAGTCTGAAGATTTTCAGGCTCGTAAAAAGCCATTAAGGTTAGCCATGAGTGAATTTTGAAACTCCGAAACTAATAGAGATATTTCTTTCAAATTTTTACCACAGATGTCTACCTGTATGAATAACATTTATGATAAATTTCAAGTGATTATTTCGCAATTTACATATTTTTTTAAATTTTAATTAATTATAAAAGTTCCTTGCAGTACAATTTTCAATATTTTGTTCCAATATTTTGTTAGGATATTCGTTATATTCACTGTTTCTAAACTTGCATTGGGATTTTCTGTGCTGTTAATACTTTTGAGAAAAAATTATTTTAACTGATTTTTCATGTTGGCGGAAATCGAGATAAATATGACAATATAAAAAAATCATAACTCATGAGCATTTTGAGTATGATTAAAATCCAATGCAATTTTGATTATTTGTATTCTTACAGATAAGTGCTGAAAATTTCAGTTGAATAAGGCAAAAATTGCAGTGCAACGAACTTTTTAAAATGGGAATGGACTTGAAAAATACACTTTGAGAAAAAAAGGCTACTACGTTTTTCATGCTTCTGACTGCTTTAATAACACACAGTTCCAATTTCTGTGTTGAAACAAATATTTATTTTGGATATTTGTGCCAAATTGTTTGGTAGAGATTCTCATTACAATTTTGGGTTTTTCTTTTTGTGCCTCTCTCCAATAATATATCTGATGCCAATCTTTGATATGTTATCATTTTTGCTACTAGTACTGGGGGGGGGTTAAAATGACCGCCAGGACTTTGATAATGGCGAAATAGCGATAAGTTATATATTTTCTTGAACAGGAAGCTTAGGAGAATTTTATGAGAGATAAAACATAAAATGTGTGTTTTGGTTAATTTTCAGTCAAAATTCACTCATTGCTACCCTTATGCCTGAATAAAGAGGCCTCTAAGCAACATTTACCGAACTTCTTCATCCTAGTAACACCTTAAGAGTAATACCTTAGTTGCCTGCTAGATGTCTCAATGGGTCGGTATGATGACCGCCTACATTGATGACATCTTTAGGGAAATAGTCGTAACTAAATTAACTTAGTCCAGCAACTCCTAACAAAGGAGAGGTTAAGGCCCAATAGTGGGCTGTTATCCCATTGTAGATGTAGGTAGATACTTCTAATATAACACTTAATAATCGCCTCGATTCAATAATGGATAAAGCACAAATTGTTGCGACATGTGAACCTCACGGAAACACATGAAAACTACATATCCGTAACATTAGTTCAGGAGTCGGTTCCAGATATCTACGGAGCAGATGTAAACAATGGCTGTAACGGCGAAAAAGCGCGCTTCACAAGCGGATACACCTTAAGAGTATATTGATACGCAATTACGGTTTCTGAATATATTTGATTAACAACAATGAAATGCAATACTGACAATAATAATGAAATTAATAATAATAATAATAATAATAATAATAATAATAATAATAATAACAATTTTAATTAATTTTGAGAATTTTCCTCATCGTTGAGGGGTTTCTCTAACCAATCCTAGTAAGTAACATGAATTAAATAAAGATAAATAAATATAAATTACTACGGACTTATATACTGTCATCAGTTTGCAACAAACATTCACACATTTCTCCATCGTTCTCTGTCCTCTGTATCTTCATCTGTTACAACAAATTTCCTCATTGAATTTTGAATGTTGTTCTTCCAGGGTGTTCTTGGTCTTCCTTTTCTGTTCCTTCTTTCAATTTTCCATGCATAGACGGCTTTTGGCAGTCTTCCATCCTGCATTCTTCTTACATGTCCATACCATTTTAGCCTTCTGTGTTCAATCTCATCCATTATATTTCTTTCTGCGTTCATCCATTTTCTAATTTCTGTATTTCTATTTTTTTCCAATCGAGATTTTCTGGCAGCTCTTCTCCAAAACTCCATTTCAACTGAAGTTATTCTGTTGACTTGTTGTGTCATTCTCCAAACTTCCGATCCATATAACATTATACTTTTTAGTATGAATTTATAAATTAGTTGTTTTGTTCTGTTAATGATGCTTTTACTCCATAGTATAGAGTTTAACATTCCTATGGTTTTTCTTCCATTACTAATCCTTTTTGCTATTTCTTTATTTGATGTTCCATCTTTCTCTATAATTGATCCCAAATAACAGAAACTATCGCTCTTCTTTATCTTTACTCCATCACTATATAATTAATCTGGGTCATTTGTTAAATAAATAATAATAATAATAATAATAATAATAATAATAATAATATGAAACGTACCTTTATTTTTTCGTTCTAATTTATTGGCGGGGCACGCCGTAGCATCGTGGTTAAGGCAGTGCGTTACAAACAGGAAAGTTGAGGATTCGAGTCCCGGTGACATCAGGATTTTTAAACTGACCCAAACCTTCTGGTGGCACTGTGGTCCTGGAGTCGACTTGGCCTCTAACGGAAATGAGTACCAGACGCTTGTTCTGGGGATAAAAGCTGCCGTTACGCAGGGATGACAACCCGGCTGATATCAAGTGCCGATTGTCTAGAAAAAGTGGGAGCCTTAACCTCCTATACCCCAAGGGTCTCATATGGCCTGTTGTGGAATCACTTTTACTTTTTTATTATTATTCGCTTTCTGAAGCGGTGTCGCTGCCATCAGTAATTATGAGCTCCTCTACCTCTTCGAATAGTCGTGTGAGGTTTCTCTTCCAAGAACGTTTTTTAAACATTTATAATTGTTTGTTTTTCTCCTGAATGAAATATTTTCCCCTGTTTATGTTTCTTCAGAAGAGACATTCCGGAAGGACCTGGCACAGAATTATAGGAAATATTTTCAGGAAGGAATACTGCACTTATTAAAAAACACTTGCACACGCCTGCTAAATATAGCTCATTCACTACTGTAGGTTCAATACGTAGCACGTATTTAATTTTACTGAACAAAACGCTTCATCAATACTTGAGCACTGAACTGACACAAGAACTTGTATTATTATTTTTTTTTTCAAATGCCCGAGGTTTGTCTTTCGACATTCCTGGTTTCTCTCCTGGCATGGCGTACTTGTAACCCACTTCTGAGGTTGGGGCGCCTGGAAGGCGGGGTTACGTTGCCCCGATGATATGATGAGTGATGATGATTCTAATGGTGCGCCAGGAGAGTCCCTAATCCTAAGATTAACCTAAGATGAATATGAATGATGATGACTGCGATGGCCATATGATTTCGGGGACCGTTTGGGCCTTAAAGTGTTCCTGACATTTGTCTTACAGGTGAGGAAAAACCCCGATAAAAACCTCACCCAGAAAAACTGTCCCGACCGGGGATCGAACCCGGGCCCGCTGCGTGACAAGGCAGCACGCTACCCCGAGACCACAGCGGTGGACAGAACTTGTATTATAATATCGTGAATAATGCTGACTTGGGATTCACCGCCAGACACGTGCAACGCAACCAATGAGGCACCAGCATTTTAAATGAAGGTCGAGCGAAGGGAAGAGCTGTCTTATTGCTTTGCTCCGTAGACATCTGGTATTCAGTATAGTAAATTTTACTATGCTATTCAATTTTTTACGGAGCATATCATCAAATCATTGGAGGATGAAGAAGGCCTATTAATAAGCTGTTGGTGTATGCTGACGATGTAGTATTATTGGACGATAACGAGGAGATACTAAGGATCAACACACATATGCACTCTATTGAGTAACACTAAGAAATTGGGACTGGAAGTAAACATAAATAAAACTAAACATATATTCACACATAGAAATGAATTATATAACGGAAATAGACAGTTAATGACAAATGAGGGAAATTTTGAAGAAGTGGCTGAATTCAAATACCTAGGAACAGTACGTAATTATAAATATGAATGCGATGCACAAAGAAATTAAACATAAACTTATTTCTGGAAATGCATGCTCTTGTCGTCCCAACTTCTCTCAAAAAAACGTTAAACTAAAGACATATAAAACTGTTATTCTAGTTATATTATATGGTTGCGAAACATGAATGCTTACTTTAAAGGAGAAGAAAATATTCGGAGTATTTGAGAATAAAGTTCATAGGAACATTTTTGGACCAAAGAGAGATGAACAGACAAGAGAAATGGAGAAGTCTTCATGACAATGAGCTACATTATCTTTATTGGAAACAAAATATAATAACAGTTAAGTTTCGCAGGCTGCGAATGGGCAGGACATGTGACACTTATGGGGGATGAAAGAGGTGCATGGAAGCTTCTTGTAGGAAAACCAGAGAGAAAACGCCCAGTTGGTAGACCAAGAATGAGGTGGGAGAATAACATTAACCATGATTTGAGAGAAGTAGATTATACAAGAGATTATTGAAATACATTAGCTCATGGATAGGGATGCATGGAGAGCTTATGTCCGCACGGCGGTGAACCTACAGGTTCGACAGAACCAGCGAGTTAGTAAATTTACAAAGTACTCAATTAGTATAATTGTATATTTTATCGACATGGCATACAGTATTTATGTTTTCATTGGCGAATACAGCGCATAAATTCAACTTTGGTCGCATAAATTTTATTCTTTAAAAGTGTGTCCCCGACACTGCGATATAAAGTTAGATTAATGGATTACAACATGAAATTTATAAACTACAAAATATTCGTAATCTTTATAATTATTTAATAGTACAGAATAAAACTGTAATATATTCTGCTTAAGATTATGTAATTTTTTACCTAATTGGCAAAACCTTCCTTATCTTTTAATACAAAGTTACACAACTAGGCTAAACTTCGCAATCTTGTGTTGTTTATTGTTATCACAAAAGCTTCTTTACTGGTTATGCCCTACGCCGTTACAAATCTTGAATTAAACATTAATGAATAATGAATTAATTAATCACAATTATTAACATGTATATACAGGGTGTTGAGAAAACACCGACAACGGAGGTGAAGTGGTATATTGAGATATGTTGATCACTTTTTAATAAGGTACCGATGTCCGGAAATCGTGCGTTTTTATACTATGGCTAGCTAACTTCTCACGAGGTCCATTAGTTTGATATCAAGACTCAATACTTGTCAGTACTGTCACAATCACTTCACGTTTTCAAAATATCCACCTCCCATCACTACATCGGCGGTGTAGTGATTGGTGCACAGATGTTCAAATACTCTTGGCCTCGTTTGAATTATTTCTGTAGCTACGTGGATTCGGGCTATAAGATCCATACGTGACTCTACTGTTTCATCGTCCCACAAAAAGTAGTCGAGAGGGTTAAGATCAGGTGATTTCGGAGGCCATTGGACTGGTCCCCTTCTTCCAATTCATCAACCTGGATATGTGGTATCCAAATGCCAACTCACACTGGCATCGAAGTGAGCTGGAGCTCCGTCGCTTGGGATAAATAATTTTACCATCAAAAGCGTGGGGTGCTCTTTATCAATTGATATTTTTGATAATAAACAGATATTGGTAAAAGTAAAGTCGCTAAGAAGAAAATGTAAAAATCATAAAAAGCACTCCACGCTTTTGATGGTAAAATTATTTATCCCAAGCGTGTTGGAAATAAAAATTATTTTTCATTTTTTTAGTTCGGTTTTCTAATAAGCGTGTTGTTTTAGTTTTTTAAAACTATTATTCATTTGTTATTTTTAATATTTTACAGACTAAGATAAAAATGTAAATATCTTTAAATTCGATACTATTGTAGTATGAGCTGAAAGTAATACTCTTCTAAAAAAAACTCGCAGCCGGATTTGAACCAGCGACCTATGAATTTCTGAAATTATATACCACTAGAGTTCACTGCTCTACCAACTGAGCTCTTCCAACGATTGACTAAAAAGTCGAAAAGTCCGCAACCTATTATACCAGTTTTCATTTTTTTTTCTGATCATTCTGGCCAGGATTTTAGAAACAAAATATGAAATTATTATATTGTCACGGGATCTCTACAAGTACACAAAGTTTCGAGTCGATCCGATGTTTCTAAGTGGGTGAAAATCGTGTTCGAAGATTCCGTTACATAGATACAAATAAATACACTTTTTTTTATTTTCTGACGATTCTGGCCAGAATTTTAGAAACAAATATGAAATTATTGAATTGCCACGGGTCCTATACTAGTGTACAAAGTTTCAAGTCGATCCAATGTTTCTAAGTGGGTGAAAATCGTGTTAAAAAATTCCGTTACATAGATACAAAGACACTTTTTTTTTATTTTCTGATGATTCTGGCCAGGATTTTAGAAAATAAATATGAAATTATTGTATTTTCACGGGTCCTTTACACGTATACAAAGTTTCAAGTCGATTCAATATTTCTAAGTGGGTGAAAATCGTGTTCAAAAATTCCGTTACATAGATACAAAGACACTTTTTTTTTATTTTCTGATGATTCTGGCCATGATTTTAGAAACAAAATATGAAATTATTGTATTGTCACGGGTCTTTTACAAGTATACAAAGTTTCAAGTCGATCCAATGATTTTAAGTGGGTGAAAATCGCGTTAAAAGATTCAGTTACATAGATAGATAGATAGACAGACAGACAGATACAGTAGAAGCTAATATAAAGCGTGTAAAAAAGAAAAGAAAGATAGATTAGCTGTAGTTTAAAAGCATTGATGTTTATAGTTATCCTACGAGTGGCATACTCAAAGAAAGATGAAATTGTCTGTAAAACTTGGGCCCAGCTACAGACTGGCAATTATGAGCTTGTATGAGAGAAGCTAGGTTTGTATTTTATGAAAGTCAGGTTCACGTAATAATAGAGAGATAATAGTCCACGTACGGTGTAAAATTTTGCACAGAAGCCTTTTTATTCAGGCTTGCTATTCTTTTATGAACCTGAAAATCTTCAGACTCGGGATCCACGGCTCAATGATCCTCCCGGAGTATTTGCTCCTTGGATTTTTCCATCCTAAAAATCTATCAACCACGGGCGGATTTGAACCCGTATCTCTCAGAATGACTTACTTGAATTGACTTATCTCTTCTCCCTCGCTCGTTCTCTATGTCTTAATTTAACCTCTCTCTTGATGTTTTCACCTGTCCACCTTAAGGAAACTGTTTTTTTTAACATAGAATGTATACACTATAATTCTACATTCGACCTACCTCACACGATATGTAGCGGGGAATCTACCGGTACTCTCTGCTGTAACGACATGGACCTCTTGGCCCACAATAGAATATACGAATCTGAAAATAATAATATTATGTTAAAACATTTAGACTACTCTGTTTAAATAACACTAATTAACAAGGTTTTTGTCACAAGCTTGAAACTATACGCATCAGATCAAGTTTTATGTGCTATTTACGAATACGAATATGAAAATGTTCCATCACCCTCAAAGTTTTAGGAAGTCACTACAATATATCTAAAAATATGAAAAAACTGAAGTTAGTATACATAAATTATTATAATTATAACCATTATTGTTGTTTTCTTTGTTTATGGGATAGTATGGCAACTGGATCACAATATACTGTAAACGACAGGCCTCCCAGAGAAATGTATACACCAGGACAACACAATGTTAAATGCATTCCATTAGTGAATTCTAATAAAGTACTACTGCCCCATTTGCATTTAACATTAGGCCTGATGAAAATTTTTGTTAAAGCCATGGACAAGAATGGAGAAGGTTTTGCATATCTAGAAGTCAGTTTCCAAGACTTGTATATGATGATATCTTTGAGAGAAAGTTAAATGGTAGAGAGCTAGCAGCCTGGAAGGCCTTATGTGAGGTAATAAATGGGTTTCTGGGAAATAATAAAGCAGAAAATGATCGACAGTTGGTTCAAGAACTTCTGGAGAGTTACCAAAAACTAGGAAAATTCATTTTCTCCATACGTACCTGGAATTTTTCCATGACATACCAAAAACTAGGAAAATTCATTTTCTCCATACGTACCTGGAATTTTTCCATGACAATTTGGTTTCTGTCAGTGACGAGCAAGGGGAAAGATTTCACCAGGAAATTCAAAAATGGAGCAGAGATATCAAGGTAAATGGGATCCTCACATGATGGGCGACTATTGCTTGTTTTTTAGTTAGGAAGACTGACACACACTACAAGAGGAAGAATTAACTGTAACTCTTATTTTATTGTATTTTATTTTAAAAGTAGCTGTCACTTTTATAATCCATATTACCTGCATGTTTCAGTTAATAAGTTGTACTACAAAGGGTTTTTGACTATTAATTCTTAGTATTTCTTAATTCCAAATCACATTTTCAAATTGTTTAGTTTATAGCAAAAATTACATCATTTTATTACATTTTACTGAGGATGAAAGTCAATTTGTCAATAGTAACATCAATTTGTTCGTTTTATAATACCTCATATGTAAACTTAAAGCATTTCATAACGTAATTCCATAATTAAATGAATTATAGTTGTGAAATTTTTGTTTAAATTAAACTATATTTTCTGTCATTTTTGCTAGAATCGAACTCAGTTCTGACACAGGAAAATGTTACGTGTTGCGGACTTTTTACTGTCATTTTCGTGTTCAGGAGGTCTGATTTAAATAACGTGACATGTTTATGCCCATGTGGCAGATAAAAAATTGAAATTTGTTGACTAGTGTAATTAAAATGATGCAATCGAAGTAACTAATTTTCTTATCACCATTTCATCTAGCACAAAGCAGAAAATACTCAACTAATGTTGTCCTAAAAACTGATACCTACAGAAACGTTTGTGTGTAGGCACAGAATGTTATCTCTCTCTACATCTCACTCACTCATTCATTCTTTCCCTCTATCTCTCTTACAGACTGGTCCCCATCTCCCATAATAACAATCTGCTAATGCAGTGTCAGATCTACTCACTGGCCTATCGAAACCAGAGGTCCATGGCCTTTTTTATATCCAATATAGGAAACCCTTTTTTACCGTACGGTATATAAGGGCTATAATTATTTAACAGTATGATGTAAATTGTCCACCGATGTGGTCTCGAGGTAGCGTGCTGCCTTGTCACGCAGCGGGCCCGGGTTCGATTCCCGGTCGGGACAGGCTCCTGGGTGAGGTTTTTTACGAGGTTTTTCCTCACGTGTAAGACAAATGCCAGGAAGCTTAGGGACCAACGGTCCCCGAAAATCATCCGGCCATCATCATCATAATCATTATCATCCTTCACCGGTGTGGAAAGCAACGGGAAGCTACCGCATCTATAATTCTCTAGTAAAGCTGCAAACCATAGCATGAAAATTCTATGGTTGCAGTGAAAGACCTACCCTCGGGCAGAATTACTATGGAATGGAATGAAGTAAATTAACATAAAACAGTAGGACAAAAGACAATTACATAACAATATTATGAACAGAGTAAAATTAAATTATAGTTCAGAATAAACACTATTTACAAAAGAAAATAAGTAATTATAACATTTTTTGTTGTTAAAAATATGATAAAGAGGACTGGCATAATCTTTTTCATTAAAATTCAAATATGTTTCAAGTTTGTAACGTTCAAACCACAACATTGGACAATTAACTACAAGAATGTTTGTATATATGTTTAATATTTCTTGAGAGAAGTTGGTGTGACAAAAGTAGGCCTAACTGTGGTGCATAAGCATGTGTTTCCAGAGTTCAGCTTATGTTTAATCTCATTCTGCACCTCATTCCCATTTGTAATTATTTTTGTTGATAGGCACTTGAATTCCGCCACTTCTTCAAATATCCTCTCACTTATCAATTTCATTATAAGCTTATAGGCCTAAAGTGTTTCTTCGTGTGACTATATATAATAATAACATTATTATTATTATAACAATATTATTATTATTATTTATTAATAACGGTAATATATTTATTTTACCTGGCAGTATTAAGACCTTAAAAGATTATCTATCATTCAAACGGTTAGGTAACATTTACAATTATTCCATTAGTCTTATTAGCTTAGCTATAACATAAGGTACAATATTTAAGTAAAATAAAGGGTACATAGTATGCTTACAATACAATAATTACGATATAAGATATGTGGCGATTCATTGAAAATTTAACGAATAAAAGAACAACTTAAAAAATAGAAGAAAGAAGTTAAAATAAAAATACTAATGACAAATTTGAGTGTTTGACAGAGGAACAATAATTATCCAAGTATAAGTAATTTGCACAAACATATCTGAAAAGTGGCAACAAGTGTGCAGCAACCACTCATACACAGAGGGAGGAAATGTTGGGCGTGTTCACATTGTTCATCTATGTTCATGCAGTCAAAATGTTCATTCATTCATCAAAATAAAAATAACTAACTGACTAACTCACTGGCACTATCGAACTCGTAGGTTCAGGTCGCGCGGACATAAACTCTCCATACATCCCTATCCTGAGCTAATGTTATCCAATCATTCCCTGTATAATCTTCTTCTTCTTCTTCGTCAGGCTCTACGACTTCCAGTGGAATGTCTTGGCCTTCTCAACCAGTTTACGCCACTTCTTCCTATCTTGTGCAGTAGATTTCAAATAAAAAATCCCCATCTCTCTCAAATCCTCAATTACGTCATCCTCCCATCGATCCTTGGGTCTTCCCCTTGGTCTTGTTCCCTGTGGCATCCAATTCAAAATATCATTCGGCAATCTTCCCTTTGGCATTCTTAGTGTATGTCCAAACCATTGTAATCTTTTGGATTTGATGAAACTAACTATATTTTCTTTATTATTCTTGAGGTATAATTCGTCATTCCTTCTCAACCTCCAATTTCCATTTTCCTTTACTGGACCTAGCACTCTTCTAAATATTTTCCTCTCAAACGTTAATAGTCTTAATTTATCTGCTTCTTTTAGTACCCAGGTTTCAGCTCCATAACATATGATTGGTCTCATTATTCCTGTATATAATTTGAATTTAACCCCTGTATAATCTACGTCCCTCAAATCATAGTTAATGTTATTCTCCCACCTCATTCGTGGTCTACCAACTGGGCGTTTTCCCTCTGGTTTCCCTACAAGAAGCTTCCATTCACGTATTTCATTCCCCATTCGTGCCACATGTCCTGGTCATCGCAGTTGTAGCATTAGTAATTCCTAGAATTAATTTGGTTATTATTTGGGACCACACAATAAGCTTTTGTTATACAGTGGTTAATGGTAACTCAAGGGTTGGCAGGTAAATGTACCTAGCGAAGCGAAACTAATGTTTATTATAAAAGTATACATTTGATTGACGTGTTGAATATGGTCAAATTTGCAAAACAATAAATTTTGTTAAAAGGAATACTTGAGCCAATTTTAAAACTTCCTTGGTAAATTATTATAAAAGGCCGAGACATTTTATTGTTAACACAGAGTGGTTAGTAGCTCATACACACACGGAGTGTGGCTGGTGGCCCATACGAGTACATACAGTGTGGCCGGTAGCTCCCTTAAAAAACAGAGTGGGCTAGTTTATCATATTTACGAGTATTCAGAGGAGCCTGTTCCTCTCATATTATTACACAAAAGTGTGAATTAGTCTATCGTACGTAAAATATACTAGGGAAGTCTAGATTTGCTCATGTAGCCTTCAAGATAATATTAATTTGTTGTGTATTGTGTTGTTCATAAGAGGTTAACAAAATAAACCCTTTTTAATTAATTGCACAACTCATTGTTACTGATCATCGAATTCCTTGTCCTTCACATCGGTAGAACCTAGAAATAAGCTTAATCTAAAATACGCCCTGAAGAGACCCTCGTGCCTCCGAAAGTTATTGCTGCACAGTCTACGAGGCTTAACTGTTCTTATTATATCTGGCTTCATATAAAAACTATGTAGTTCACAGTTAAAATACAAATTTTTATCTCAATTATTCAAGTCAGAAACTCTTAATGTTTTAAATCTTGTTTAAATATACCGTGCAATTTAATAAATATGGTAGATCTCTGGCAAGTTTCAAAAGGTATAATTATTTATATTAATAGTCAGGATTATCACAAGATCGACAGCATATTGAGAAACAGTGAATTTGAGTTTTTCTTAAAGCACTCATATATATGTATACAATTCTTCTGTACATGTGTTTGTCACTGAACTCCTCCTAAACGACTGGACACATTTTGATTAAATTGTTTGCTTGTGTCTGATTAAGTCCCTCGATGGTTTAGATTCACAATTGGACCCTCTAACACCATTAGGTATAGGAGTTCACCTGAAGTGAAAATTTAAAAATCGCTATAGCGGTCACATTTTTCGATGTTTCATAACGAAACTCAGTATATCCCATCAAAATAAACCGAGGTAGGTTATAAAAAATGAGCGAAATCCAACAATTAGAAGTGGAGGTTTACATGAAATCCGAAATTAAAAACTGCCTGAACGACTGGACCTATTTTGATTAATTTTTTGTGTGTGTTTGAGTGGATTCCTGGATGATTCATATTTACAATTGGGCCCTCTAAAAATATTATATACATAAGAATTCACCTGAAGTAAAAATTTAAAAATTGCTCTAGCAGTCACAATTTTCTATGTTTCACAACGAAACTCAGTATATCATATTAAAATAAACCGAGGTAGATATTATCCAAAAATGAGCGAAATCCGACAATTATAAGTGGAGTTTTACCTGAAATCCGAAATTAAAAACTGCCTGAACGACTAGACCGATTTTGATTAAATTTTTTGTATGTGTTTGAGTGGATTCCTGGATGGTTCAAATTTACAATTGGGCCCTCTAAAAATATTATATATAGGAATTCACCTGATGTGAAAATTTAAAAATTGCTCTAGCGGTCATAATTTTCTATGTTTCACAACGAAACTCAGTATATCATATTAAAATAAACCGAGGTAGATATCATCCAAAAATGAGCGAAGTCCGACAATTAGAAGTGGACGTTTACTTAAGTGCTATGTTTGCTTCGTCTCAGCGTATACAATATAATATAATTAACCTGTAATATTTCATTTATTTAGGCGTAGCAACGCACGCCGAGTATTAGCTAGTTATATATAAAAGTTACAAGATCTCTTAGAAATGTCCGTCATTTGTTCTACACAGGAGACACTCATACAGAGAAGAGTCCATTTTATTTTGCTTCCATTACAAATTCTCTGGAGGACAGAAAAGTGTATGTGAAAAACACAGGTTGAGATGGAGTACAGAATACTAATTAAAGAACCGACGTGCAATGCATTGTTTTGTAATTTGTTCACTTGTGTGGCTCTCTCTCTATCTCTCACTCACTCTACATTGTTATTGCATTTCCATCATTAAAGCGTGCGAAAACAAATTTAAAATACAGCACAGATGTGGGAGGTAATTAATTAAATGCATTTGTTTTTTGAACTGGAATTCTATCTGTTCTATAGCGCTTAGTACTAAATGGAATCGTCAGGCGGGGCTCCTAAGTTTAACTAATTACAGATGTATTAAATGAATTAAATTTGAAAAATTCGTAGAAAAAAGAAGTGTACAATATTTCAACGTTTGGAGTTCAACTTTATCAACTAGAATAAACCTATAAACATAGAGAGGTTGTTTAAAATAAATAAACTGTTTAATTATAATAAAAATTATACTCTCTGGAGTTCTTATAATTGAATGTATACTTTCTATGTTTTATTCAAATGTTGCAGAGAAAGTTGTTAACATTTGTGAATAGACATGGTAAAACTAAAGCTTAATCAAAATAATTTTATACTCGGACCAACGGATCTGTGCCCCTATAGCGCTGACATGGTTCTTAGAAAAGTACATGTCTATACTCACACCATTTCACCTCACTCCTCTCCCACTGCGTCAAACAGCAATCTCGTTAACTTATCAAGTAGGGATGTTGCCAAACTTCCCCCGTGTCATGGATCTTGAATATTGAATAATGCAAGATTAGAGTTGAGTTGACAACACTGGAGTGCAAGTGCAAGAGAGAGAGAGAGAGAGAGAGAGAGAGAGAGAGGAGAGAGAGAGAGAGAGAGAGAGATAGGAATGCAGGAAGAGAAATGATTTGCCGAGGCAGAAAAGGAAGTAGACTTCAGTTCGCATATCTTACAGGGGCACAGATCCGTTGGACAGACAATATTTATGTACAGGCACGTTATGAGAAAAAAAATCACAATACAAATTATTTCTTTAATTATGTAAAATTCTAGACTTTTACGGCACGTGTCTTGATTCATGTCTTTCGGGCTAAATGGCCGTGGTCTGGTTTTCTTAACACTCAACGTTTCGTCTACTACTGCGGTAGACATCCTCAGGAGATTCTGCGTGATTCATGACCTCCTAACTCTTCAACTGTTTACTATATATCTTACAGCTAAGTTCCAGTTGTAATGTAAACAAACCAGATGTATGACTACATTTTCATTGGTTGAATAATGGTTTTACCTTTAAGCGTGTAACATAATGTAATTCGCTCTCCAACACTCGAAATAAAGGAAATGAAATTATGTATTATCTAGCATATGTTACAAGTAATAATCTTAAAAAATATATAATTACAATGTTAGTACATTAAATAAGCATAGTTTTATTATTATCGTGCGCAATGCAGAATACGTTGGAATTTCAATTGGTTCAAAATGCCAAAATTCTTGTAGAATTTCTTAAAGCATTGGAAAGGAAAGCAATTGAAAAGCGGAGAGAAATTATTTTGACTATTTAACTCATGCTCCAAATGGGAGTCAATGACCAATCACATTTTAATAATTTTTTATTTACAACCAATCACAGTCGTGATTCGCCTAGAATTTACCAACTAAATGTTATCGTAATAAAGAAAGTTCAATTTTTTCTATACTCTGAATAGGTCATAGCATTATTTTGCAGTGAATGACTCTCTAAGAAATACGGCTTCCAGATTGTATATGTATAGTGCAAGCATGTCAACACATAGCGCATGCGGGAGTTAATATAAAAACATTTGTAGCAATTGATTATACCGCCAAAAAAAGAAACCACTCTTTGCAATTTCTTAAATGTATTTTTTCCAGGTAATAACATTTCAGAAAAATATAATTGTCATATTTACATCATAGGACATCAGAAATGAATTAATATACAGTTTGATGTGTTTTATTTTTTCTCCACTAGAGCACTAGAGTGCATTCTTACAATATTGCGTTCCTTTGGCAATAAATAATATGATCTGGTTGCAGTGATGAACAAAAGAAGCAAATGAAGCGTACCAATCGTTTCTCATTTGTTTTCAAACATCGCCGTTTACATTAAATATACAAATATTTTAAAATAACTATATTTAAGTAATGATTTGTGAGTAAACAGCTTAATTTTATTCGATAAATAGTCCTAACAAATGCCACTCTTGATTTCCAAATTCTCTAGATAAATTCCCTCCTTACTTCGTGAGTCGTGAATTTATGGATAATTTGGAAATCACTCGTGGCATTACTTATGAAAATGTTCAAACAGCTTAGTGAAAAATGTCCCACATTAACCATTGAGGATATGGTGAAAATAATAGCAGAATATAAAGGAAAGTTAGCATGGAACATAAATTCTGCTCCTTATGAAATTGTACCGGTATATAAAGGTACGTTCACACTAGCGTGCCGCGCGGCCCGCGCGCACCATATTCGTCAGATTTGTACGGGGTTTCAATTTATGCGCGCGCCGCGCACATGCGGCGCACCATGATCCACTCATTGTCGGTTTTTTTTTTTTTTTTTTCCACGAACACTTTGAAGATTCGCTGTTCAGATTTGGACGGGAGCGTGAGAGGTTCGTCGTTTTCATCGCGCACCTCTAGATTTTTTATTTTATGAGTTACTAGCTAATACCCGGCGTGCGCTGCTACTCCTAAATAAATGACAATGTGTTTTTACCACCATCCTTGAGCTGCTATACTTGCCCGGGAATCAGCTTATCCCGATCTTCTTGGCATCAATGAAAGACAAAAATGGTTATTGTGAGTTATCCGTAAAAGATAAACATATGCAGTCTCGGACTTTTTTGTAGAGTTTTTTTTAGATATTCAATTGTGTGTACATCAATTTGATGTATTTGTTACGGTTTAGACAGCGTAAGCCATTTAAGCGTCAAAATAAGGACTTTATTTCACGTTTTTCACTACAAAGGGTGATTTTAGGGCTGGAGAGGTTGAGTATTACAACTCTCTTATAGCCTATATTCATCCCGGGAATCTCCTGAACATTTTGCAAAAAACGCCATCAAAATCGGATCAACGGTATGGCCGCGTATAGAAATCGAACAAACAAACCAACAAACAAATATTAATTTTTATATATTAGACTAGCTAATACCCTGCGTGTGCTGCTACTCCTAAATAAATGTTAGTATGTTTTTACCACCAGCCTTGAGCTGCTATGCTTGTCCGGGAATCAGCTTATCCCGATCTTCTTGGCATCAATGAAACAAAAAATGGTTATTGTGAGTTATCCATAAAAGATAAACACATGCTGTCGCGGACTTTTTTGTATAGTGTTTTGAGATATTCAATTCCGTGTACAATAATTTGGTACATTTGTTATGGTTTAGGCAGCGTAAGTCATTTAAGCGTCAAAATAGGGACTTTATTTCACGTTTTTCACATCTCCTGGACATTTTTCAAAAAGCCCCATCACAATCGGATGAACGGTATGGCAGAGCATGCTTGCCCGGGAATCTACTTATCCCGATCTTCTTGGAATCAATGAAAGACAAAAATTGTTATTGTGAGTTATCCGTAAAAGATAAACATATGCTGTCGCGGACTTTTTTGTAGAGTGTTTTGAGATATTCAATTCTGTGTACATTAATTTGGTGTATTTGTTATGTTTTGGCAGCGTAAGCCATTTAAGCGTCAAAATAGGGACTTTATTTCACGTTTTTCGCTACAAAGGGTGGTTTTTAGGGGTGAAGGGGTTGAGTATTACAACTCTCTTATAGCCTATGTTCATCCCGCGAATCTCCTGAACATTTTGCAAAAAAGCATCAAAATCGGATCAATGGTATGGCCGTGCATAGAATACGAACAAACAAACAAACATTGATTTCTATATATTAAATTATGGAGTGGTCATAAGGAAACATGTTAACCCCTAAATTCTCAATGTATCCTGTAGGATACATCAATTAGTTCATTTTATTTAATACAAGATGCCCATAGAACACATTCGTGAGTTGTATGAATCGGTTTCAAGGAGAACTGCAGAAGTTTGGTGGTCCATCATTATATTAAAGGAGATTTGGAAGGTGTTTCCATTATTTAGTCACTCCTATATGTAATACTAAACAAAAGATGTTGCACAGTATATTGAAATAAGTTTTGCTTAATGTGAACATATATATATATTTATTTATTTAATATGTAGATATACTTCATTTTATATAAGGTAGGTCTACACTGCACAATATATGTAATATATTCTTCTTTATATCTGGATATATATTTTATCTTCTTCAACTGGTCTCTGTCCCATTATATAATATATACATATTGCACGATTTCCTTTACCTTGTTCATGGTGGAGGGGATTCATCGATAAATTACATGCGATTTATGCTGGTGATACTATTGCTACTATTGATAATATGTCGGTACTGGAGTGCTTAATTAATGCATCGAAGAAAAAATACACGGTGCCATTGAAGAAAGTTGATTTACCTCACATAGTTTAACAACTTTTGTATAAAACAATTTTACATTTTGTACATACATACAAATATATTTCGGGTAGTCGAAATATATATATATATATATATATATATATATATATAGTAGCCACTAGAGGGCAGTGAGACTCAGTTCTCGCTACCTCTCGTGATAGATTATATATATATATATATATATATATATATATATATATATATATATAAATGTTTATGCTGGGAATATCTGGATGGCGTAATCGGTAGCGCACTGAGGTATCAATTCAAATATCTGGGTTCAAATCCCGGTTCAGACACTTATTTTTATTTTCATTTCATAATATATATATATATATATATATATATATATATATATATATATATATATATCCCAAATTAAATATTCACGCGGGAAATGTGCTGTCGATTCTCTTCCTTTTCTTACTAAGTTGCCACTTCCTTTCATCATCATCATCATCATCATCATCATCACTCCAGGGATTAGGCAATTGCCCGTTCCGACTTCATAATGCATCAGCCCAACGTCTTCTAGGTCTTCCAACATCACGTCTTCCTCTTGCTTGATAATTTCTTGCTAATAATGGATATCTCTCCTTACTCATTCCATCCATGTGATCAATCCATTTCTGTCTGTATTTCGTGACTTTATCCAATAAAGGCTGTACTTTCAATTCTTCTCTTATATCCTCATTTCTTATTCAATCAAGTCTTGTACATCCTTTTACTTGTCTTAGGAACCTCATCTCCGCCGTCTGTATTCTATCCTTCTGTTTTTTTCACTGGAGCCCAAGTTTCACATCCATACAATATTGTGGGAACCGCCATAAAATTATACATTTTTATCTTGGTTTCTTTTCTAATTTTATTTTTGAATGTTCTCTGTATTGTTCCACACACCGTCTGAAATGTATTTATTTTGGAGTCAATATCTCTTTCCACATTGTAACCAACATCACAGCCCAAATATTTGAAACTAGACACCTGTTCTATACTTTGATTTTCTAAAATAATTTTAGATCTCACTGGATCTCTTCCTCTAAAAGCCATTGTCTTCGTTTTCCTTACAGAAATCTTTAGATCGTATAATTTACATATTTCATTTAATGCATGCATTGATATCTGTAAGTCGTCTTCATTTTTCTGTATTATGATTACATCGTCAGCAAATAGAAGATTACTTATGCACACTTTATTATCCATTCTTATTCCTGGATCACTAAAACTTTCCATTTATTTAAAATATCGTCTATATATATATATATATATATATATATATATATATTAAACAAAGTGGGTAATACTACATACATCCTTGTCCGTAATCCAGTATTTGTTTTGATTGTATCTGTTCTTTTGAATCCGGTATCTTACACGAATCATATTTGTGTCCTTCATATAATTTCATCTGTGTTGTATTATTTGACCTCTGGCAAATACTATGCTTTTTAAATGATCCGACACCTTCTGTAGTCGTTGACCGAATGAATAATCCGGCAACCATGTTACTACTGGGGAGTGAGCAATCTCTTCTTTGCCTTCCTCATTAAACTGATAGGTGCGAAAGGCCAAAAGGTCCTTGCCCTACAAGCCAGCTGCTGGCCTCATATCCATATATAATAATCACTATGGTGAACAATCATCCACCAGTATATATGTGATATGTGGTCAAAATGACGTTTCTCCCCCAGAATTTAAACTGGTTTTCTCAACTTGGAGCCGCTACTTATTGCAGCTATCCAAACTACTCATGATGTTGGGTTGGGACTGTCCGAAACTCCATAAGAAAATTTCTTCCCAACGAGGATCGACCCAGAGCAGTTCCCGTAGGACCATGCCTTAAATCGTTCCGTTACGCGGTGCAACCTCAAGAATATAAATGCAATGGGCTTTTATCATAAAATGAAACACAAATTAATCTTATAATACTAATATATGAAATAAGTTATAAACTAACAGTTAAACAATCTACTTTACTTTAACTACGATAAAGTTACATAATTAAATCTAACTACACACTGTGTTAACACAGACTTACAAGTTACTATTTACAATTATTAAAGTTAAGTTTAAGTGCAGACAATAATAACAGTTCGCCTACAGAAGAAGTATTTACACTATTCTAAAACGCTGCTTAAAATTATTCACGGACCTAATGATAGCGATACCGTGATACTGAAATTAACTGATTTCAATGTAACCAATACACACAGATAATTATATTCAGAGAAATCCACAATTGTTGAGCCACGACGGTCGTGTGTGGGGAAAAAACTGTGAAACTCTATTCCGATGTAGAATCCCAGTGTTATTCAGGAGTCGGAAATATGTGGGATGTTTTCTCCTCTTCTCCCACTGGAGGATCCCGATAGTTTTTTCGAGTATTTCCCTCGGGAGTTGGGGAAATTTGTGGGACTTTTCTCCTCTTCTCCCACTGGAGGATCCCGATATTTCTTCGAGTATTTCCCTCGGGAGTCGGGGAAATTTGTGGGACGTTTTCTCCTCTTCTCCCACTGGAGGATCCCGATATTTCTTCGAGCATTTCCCTCGGGAGTCGGGGAAATTTGTGGGACGTTTTCTCCTCTTCTCCCACTGGAGGATCCCGATATTTCTTCGAGCATTTCCCTCGGGAGTCGGGGAAATTTGTGGGACGTTTTCTCCTCTTCTCCCACTGGAGGATCCCGATATTTCTTCGAGCATTTCCCTCGGGAGTCGGGGAAATTTGTGGGACGTTTTCTCCTCTTCTCCCACTGGAGGATCCCGATATTTCTTCGAGTATTACCCTCGGGAGTCGGGGAAATTTGTGGGGCGTTTTCTCCTCTTCTCCCACTGGAGGATCCCGATATTTCTTCGAGTATTTCCCTCGGGAGTCGGGGAAATTTGTGGGACGTTTTCTCCTCTTCTCCCACTGGAGGATCCCGATTTTTTTCGAGCATTTCCCTCGGGAGTCGGGGAAATTTGTGGGACGTTTTCTCCTCTTCTCCCACTGGAGGATCCCGATATTTCTTCGAGCATTTCCCTCGGGAGTCGGGGAAATTTGTGGGACGTTTTCTCCTCTTCTCCCACTGGAGGATCCCGATATTTCTTCAAACATTTCCCTCGGGAGTCGGGGAAATTTGTGGGATGTTTTCTCCTCTTCTCCCATTGCAGGATTCCGATATTTATGACGTTCATTCCTCGGGTGTCGGGGAAAATATTGTTGGCCGTTTTCCCTCTTCTCCCACTGTAGGATCCCAATTGTTCTACTTTTTCCTTCGTGAGTCGGGAAATCTTTTATGGTACACTTTCTCCTCTTCTCCCATTGGAGAATCCCGAAATTTCTCAACTTCTTCACTCGGATGTCGGGACAAATGATGTGGGATGTTTCTCTTGTTCTTCCACTGGATGATCCAGGTTTTTCAAGTTTTTCCCTCGGGAATCGTGAATAATATTGTGTGACGTATCCTTCTCTTTCCCACTGGAAGTTCCCGATATTTTTTCTACTTTTCTCTCGAAAGTCGGGGAAAATTTTATGGGACTTCTGTCCTCTTCTCCTACTGGAAGAACCCGATATTTTCCCAGTTTTTACTCGGGAGTCGAGTCATGTAAAAGTTTGTTGGGGTGTTTCATCCTTTTATCCCACAGGAGGATCTCGATGCAGTTCTAGTAGCTGCTGCCTGTGAAGTCGGAGATCATTTGGTATGACTTATTTTCCTGTTATTGGACTTATAATATTGCCCAAATTACTTTTTTTATTAATTACACTTGCTTTTTTAATATAATCTCTTGATGCCTTCTATTCACTTAGTATTTTTATAGCTATGCGTTGCTTTATTTATAATTCAGAGCTTCATTTTGGGTCAAACATTTGTTTTTATTTTTTAAATTTAATATTCCTGTCTGTATGATTAAATATTTTTCCTTGCTGATTTTTAGTTTATATGTAGCTTAAAGGAATTTCATTTTTTTCATTATCCACATGTTGAAATTTATTTGTTTGTTACAATAATTTACATACTCTATTCATGAAGTAAGTAGACATTACGTGTTGTATGTTCAGTTATTGTAATAAATGATTTATAACTTAAAAGAGTCGATATTATCCATTTATATCCTCTTGATTTTGTTATAATTCCTTTTTTTCTCTATTTGATAATATAAAGTTTTTATGTAACTTACTGCAATTTGTTTTTATTTCATCGTCCACAGTTTGCTTAGATGTGTTTATTGTATGATTTTACAATGTCGGTTCATGGAGTTAATAATATATATTGGGCTATTTTCTTAAGCTCAATTATTGTAAAATCATTTTTAACTCAAGACTGTAAAATATGTCCATTTAATTCCTTGTGATTATATTTTCTTACACATAATTTAGAGAGTATTTGCAACCGATAGAATTTATTTCCTATTTAAGACACAGTTTCATAGCAACTAAATTACAACAAGATTCGCAAAAAATTAACAATTTCTATTGGGATCAGAATACAATCAATTTCCTGTCGCGTAACTTAGGAACAAAAATGATATCAATAGTAAATGGAGAGTGGATAGGAATAACATACAGCGCTGTGGTCTCGAGGCAGCGTGCTGCATTGTCACGCACCAGGCCCGGGTTCTATTCTCAGTCGGGACAAGCTCCCTGGGTGAGTTTTTTTTTTTTCCTCACCTGTAAGACAAATTTCTGGGGAAACTTTGAGGCCCAAACGGTCCCTGAACATCATCATTATCATAAGTAATGCCACGAGTGATTTCCAAATTATCGATAAATTCACGACTCACGAAGTGAGGAGTGAATTTATCTAGAGAATTTGGAAATCAAGAGTGGCATTTGTTAGGACTATTTAACGAATAAAATAAAGCTGTTTACTCACAAATCATTATTTAACTACAGTTATTTAAAAATATTTTTATATTTAAAGTAAACGGTGATGTTTGAAAACTAATGAGAAACGATAGGTAGCCTACGCTTCTACTGCTTCTTTTGTTTATCACTGCAACCAGATCATACTATTTATTGCCAAAGGAACGCAATATTGTAAGAATGCTCTGTAGTGGAGAAAAAAGAAACACATCAATCTGTATATTAATTCATTTTTGATGTCGTATACATTTAAGAAAGTGCAAACAGTGGTTTCTTTTTTTGGTGGTATAATCAATTGCTACAAATGTTGACATGTAAGCACTATTATATACAATCTGGTAGCCGTATTTGTTATAGGCTCAGTCACTGCAAAATAACGGTCAGACCTGTTCAGAATATTAAAAAGGAGGAGCTTTGCTTAATATATGATAATCCTAACGTTGATAATTATTTCGTGAAACACGTCTCTGATTGGTTGTAATACAGAAATCATTGAAACGTGATTGGTCATTGACTCCCATTTGGGGCATGAGTTAAATAGTCATCATAATCATCCACGTTGAGAATAGCAACGGGAAGCTATCACACATGTAATTCCCGAGTAAAGCTGCAATGCATGGCATGAAAATACTATGATTGCAGTGAAGGATCTGCCCTAGGGCAGAACACTGTAAATAAAAAACAGGAATAACGATCAAGGTCAATTTAATAAAGTTTTGAGAAGAAAGCATTTCAAAGTTTCAGGACTCAATACTTTACTGCACATATATATATATTATGGATATTGATAAAGTGCAATGCAAAACCAATTGTTCTTAAAAATTAAACAGTATTTTTAGTATTTGAAGTTGAATATCACAAATGGAAAATCAATACAGTCAAACAATGCCTACAATTCCGCATTAAGGTCCGAAAGAGAATATAAGATACTGTGTGAATGTAATATATTCAATTGTAAATCGTTAACTGTCTCTCATTGTCAGCATCTGAAATGCCACTTTTTTTCTTCATGGTCCCTCCATGTGAATGAAATAAAATATTCTTATACTGCAAAACTGTTTCATTATTCGCAAGTCATTGAATTTTGCCCTTATAATATGTAACTATATAATGTGTGCCCACCGCTGTATCTCGAGGTAGCGTGAGTTTCTAAGATTATGTCTGCACACTTGTGTAAAGATAAAACAATTTCTTGAAAAACGAACCATGGTCGCAAACAGAACCTAAATGAAAGTGACAAGTCAGTTCCAAAGAGGATTGTGTCACAAAATCATAAAAATACTGCAGATGAAGTGACTGCAGAATTAAATGCGCTTTTAAAGGAAACAATTCTACCACAGCAGCGAGGTAAGACCTGCACAAATTAGATACTTTTGGCAGAGTAGCAATTTGTAAACCATTAATTACAGACAGACCAAGGAAGACCAAAACATCGGTGGAAAAATCAAGATCATCGTCCTTAAGTTTACCGTCACAGGTCACATGACCTAAAACAGATTTGGTCACGATGATGAATGATGCAGATAATTACAGACAGGAATGCGAAAGCAGCTGTGTTCTGAATAGAAGTCCTGGACTGCTGATGATTACAGCCCGGATTTTTATGTACTACCTGAGAAATATATAGGCTTACATAAACATGTAACTAAATATAGTAAAATGTGTAATTAAATACGTGAAGAAAAAACGTTGTACATCTTTTTTAAGCACATTGCGCTCACGGAGGAGTGTGATATTTGGCATAATTAAAATTCATATAGAGAAGGAGTGCAGAAAAATAAAATGTTTGTATAATATGCGTTACAAATAAATTAAATTAAATTAATTGTCTCTATGGAATGTATGTGCATTACTCATTCATTTTTTTACGTTCATACTGAAAGTGCATTGTTGCAAAAAGAAAATCGTGCAGCAGCAATGTGAATTGCTTGCGTATTTATTACATAGCTCTACAATTTTTTTTGTTGCCTTGGATATCTCAGCGAATTTCTATGTTTTAAAGTGCACGGTTTACGCATATATTCATGAAAGTGCTAAATGTGCTCTAGTATTTTTATGATTTTTGCGTATCTTATATCTTAAACAGTAAACGGCTTGTTCCTAATAAAATGTATGTTTCCAGTCATGATTTGTTTTCTGCGCATTTTTTTCACGTATACAAACATCACGTGATCCCCACTTCACACCCCTCACTCCACACATCGGCCGTGATCTCGGTTATTTGACAAAATTGAAGTACTCACGACGTGCATCTGGATATGATAAAATAATTCGTCAATGCGTTGGACAAGGAAGGAAAATGTTTCAAATACATTTGTAGAAAATGTCCTAAGCTCAGTATGTAAAAGTTAAAAGGCGGAATATTTTATGCTCCTCAAATTCGGCAATTGCTGAAAGATGCAAATTTTATCAAAGTTATGACTGTTCCGGAAAGTGAAGCTTGGAAGGGTTTTGTATTGGCAATAGAAACTTTCCTAGATAACTATAAAGCACCAAATTATAAAGAAATTGTGCAAAACATGTCGATAAGCTTCAAGATTCTGGGAGCAAATATGAATATAAAGTTACACTTTCTCCACAGTCACCTGGATATATATTTTCGGATAATTTAGGAAATTATAGCCACGAACAGGGTGTGCGCTTTCACTAGGATCTAAAAGTAATGGAGTAAAGGTATCAGGATAGATGGGACCGTCACATGATGGCAGATTACTGCTGGTCTTTAAAAAGAGATTGTCCCCTAAAACATTATAGAAGAAAATCTTATAAAAGGCATTTCACTTAAGTATAACATGGGGTTTCGATATTCTTTCTTTCTATTTACGTCAGTGCATACTAATTTTTCAAAAAAAATTGGCATTATATTATATATATATATATATATATATATATGTTATATGTTTTCATATTTTCCGATTTTTGTAGTGTGAAATGAAAATAAAGATTAAAAACCAGAGCAAATCTTCCAAAATCAATGATAGTTTCATGAATTGTGAGCATAAATATATCCGAAATTAACCTTATATCAAGGGCAAAAAAAAACACTGTTGACCTGTTTTATTAGTGGTTTAAAAAAGTGAGTACATTTTATTATTTAAATTTAAATTAAACCCTGTCTAATTTGGTTTCAGTAATTTCATTACATTCTCTTTTATATTTACACATTCACACCTACTTCCATTATACCTCGACATAGAACGTTGACGGGTCGGAGTGACAGACAAAGAATAAGGGATATACATTCCCGTGCAGATAATAATAGGCCAAATGCAAATTTAAGTAGTATAAATGGTATACAAATGTCAAATGACGCGTTATTGTTTATCACATATGGCTTAGCCAAGCTATACCACATATTTCCTATCGTTTGCATTTTAAAAATAAATCTAAAATCAATGCATAATGACGTATTTGTGACAAACTTAAAAACGTAATGAATTGTGGTCGAATTTGTACCGCTGGGTAACTACTAGTATCGAGTAAATATGTAATTAAGAATTATACATGAATATTAGCTAATTTTACTCACATGTGATTCTCCAAATAAAATGTTTTACATCTTGTTGCTATAAAGTACTGTAGAGTAGTCGTTTATCAAATTGTTATCCATAGTTTTATATTTTAAGCACTGCACAAACAGAAAAAGATATGTACAGCCATTAAAAAAAATGATAGCGCAACTCTTGATGATGCAAAGTTAAAGAGTTTCGAAGAGCGATTCACACCAGTACGTGTTTACATGTTCTGAGTCGTTTGAGTATAAAGCGGACGACATAAAAGTCTCTCTTCATGCAGTATTCCAATCGTTCGCTTCAGTGGAGCAATCGGTAAGATGCTCTTTTTCCCACGACGCGGGCCCACGTTCGATTCTGGTCAGGTAGGTTTTTTATTTATTACTAGCTAATACCCGGCGTGCGCTGCTACGCCTAAATAAATGATAATGTGTTTTACATTAATATAAATAAGTAAAAGGAATAATAATTATAAATTTATATCATTATTATTTTTAGATACCCCATGATGATTACTCGGCATTGCCCGGGAATCTACGTATCCCGATGTATTTGGCATTAATGAGCTGAAAAACAAAGTTCGTTATTTCGAGTTATTAGTGCTGCTGCTCTGCTTGCCCGGGAATCTACTTAATCCCGATCTTCTTGGAATCAATGAAGGACAAAAATGGTTATTGTGAGTTATCCCTAAAAGATAAGCTTATGCTGTCGCGGGACTTTTTTGTAGAGCTTTTTTGAGATATTCAATTCTGTATACATTACTTTGGTGTATTTGTTGTGGTTTAGGCAGCATAAGCCATTTAAGCGTACAAAAAGCGGCTTTTAGCCTATATTACTTTTCACTACAAAGGACAATTTTAAGGGTGAAGGGCTTGAGCATTAAAATTCTCTTGTAGCCTATAACCTTGCCGAGAAAATCCTGAAAATTTTGCAAAAAGCCTCATCACAACAGCATGAACGGTACGGCAGTGCACGCATGTCCTGGGAATCTACTTACCCCGTTCTTCTTAGCATCAATGAAAGACAAAAATGGCTATTGTGAGTTATCCGTAAAAGATAAACATATGCTGTCGCCGACTTTTTTTGTAGAGTTTTTTTGAGATGTTCAATTCTGTGTACATTAATTTTGTATATTTGTTATGGTTTAGGCAGCTTAAGCCTTTTAACAGTCAAAAAAAGATTTTTTTTCATGTTTTTCACTACAAAGGGTGATTTTAAAGGGTGTAGGAGTTGGGTACCATAATGCTCTTATAGCCGATGTTCATCCCGGGAATCTCCAGAACATTTTGCAAAAATCCCCATTGCAATCAAATCAACGATATGGCCGCGCATGAAGTACAAACAAACAAACAAACAATTTTTATATATTACATTTTTAGTAAGTCCACCGCTGTGGTTCGCTCCCCGCTCGGGACAAGTTTCCTGGGTGAGGTTTTTTCGGGGTTTTTCCTCGCCTGTAAGACAAATGTCAGGATACTTTAAGGCCCAAAACGGTTCACGAACATCATCTGGCCATCATTATCATCAATAAAATATCCATCTCATTAGTTTAGGTTTAAAACCTCTTCTGACCCATCATTACCCATCGTCATCACCGATCATATCATTGGGACAGCATAACCCCGCCTTCAGGCGCCCCAACCTCAGAAATGGGTTACAATTCGCCAATGTCTGGAGAGAATACCTGAAATGTCGAATGACAAACAAGTGGCATTGAACAAAGAAAAATATATTTTTAATAAAACAGAAGAAAACGAACGTACAGAAATTACTTAAATGAAATTAGTGTTTTGCCAATTTAATTTAATTTAATTTGCCATAAGGATCATTTTAAAAAAAACGTTGAAAGGAGATGCCTGGAGAGCAATAGGATATTAGTTAGATATATTTCCGGATATATGCAAGAAGAAGATGATTTCTTTACTTCCTTCCCACCGGCGTGAGAAAAGTAAACTAAAAAGCAGCCAAGGTACAGGAAAAGGTAAGTTGTAATGTGTAATTTTTTTCAATGTTTTATTATTATAAATACAATTGGACGGCGTCATGCAACAACCGACTAAGCGCCATTAAAAATGTTTGATGTTATCTATTGCACTGGCTCACGAAGTACACACTTTTAGCGCCAAATCTTTAAATATATCCGTATTATTAAATAAAAATGTAAACACCATCAGGCCTATCAGAGATTCTGTGTTTTGCAACAAACGCGATAAAGACATGGCTGGTTACACCTTCTCTACAAAATGTCTACTGAAGGTTTGTGTGTTTCCTATGGATCGCATGAGGTTCGTTGAAATGAATAATTTCGACGAACACAAGACGAGCGGCGCGCAAGTTATACGCACCTTAAGGTTATCTATTGATACCATGGAAAAAGTGTTAACGCCTAATTAAGTAGGCTCATATATAGTTTTTGTCACAAACAAGAAATGGAGGAAGTTCCTAAATGTATACCATCTTAACTTGTATTCAGACTTATTTCCCGTAAAGTACGATTTTATCCAAGAACAATGTTTCTATTCTACAAGATGCAGTCATATGGAGGTTAAAAGTAGTACCACGGTTCCCCCAATAGACGGAGTCGGCGAAGTAATACATTATGCAAGTTTATTTACTGTAGAACTTGAATTTATAAGAGCATAATACAGAATATTTTGTCAAATGGAAGCGAAACTTGGTCTTTGACGGAATTACAAAAGAATAAAATTAGAACAGTTGAATTCGATTATTTTAGAAGAAGCCTCCAAAAAACAAGACAGGATAAAATAAGAAATGAATTCCTTTGGAGAGAAATGAATGCCACCACATCTGTTATTAAGAGGATTTAAAATCAAATGCTTAAATGGTATGGCCATGTACAAAGAATGGAAAATGAAAGATGGCCAAAAAATATATACCAATGGTCACCCCCTGGAAGAAATTACCGTGGCAGACCAAGATGGAAATGGAAAACCTACGTCAGAACAATAATGGAGGATAGGAATTTGGAAGAGGGAGATTGGAATGATAGAGATAAATGGAAACTGAAGACGGCAAACCTATAAATGGGGAAAGCCGAAGAAGAAGAAGAAGAAGAACTTGAATTTAGCTAGGAATTTTGATACCATACTACTATTATTATAATATTATTATCATCATTGTCGAAAGTTCATTGAACCTTAGATAAGTAAAGTATTAGGCCTACTTGGATGGGGAAGGGCAGTTAAATTTTGCTCAGAGGTACTAATTTAGCCATGAGGGTCTTTTACGAGCCTGAAAAATCTTCAGACTGGGGATTCACGGCTTAAAGTCCCTCCTGGAAGGACTTGTCACTTAGATTCTTCCTTCCTAAAAATCCATCGGCCCCGGCCGGATTTGAACCAGCGATCTTCGGGTCTAGAGGCAAGGAACATAACTAATAGACCACCAAGACCGACAGAAAAAAAAACAAAAAAAGAAGATTATTTTCCGTTTGCGCAATAAATACAAATCAGTATCAGAAATATCGAAAGTGATTTTACAGTTTGTAATTTCTTAAGAGAAAATTGTTACCATGAAATAGTGGCCCAAAGGAAGTACTTTATTAATTAAAGAAAAATAAATATATAAATAGATCTACCATAAATTTTACAAGCATGTAATCGTGGGAATTTTTTTTATTTTTCGTACATTGCTTACAGAACATTAAGTAGGATTTTTTATTGGCATATTTCGAATCCACATTCAGTTGTATTACATTAAATAAAACAACAGGTTTTATAATCTAAGCAATTTATATAAGAAGACATTTTAATTTATTTGCTCCAAATATTGCATACTTAAAATTTGAGTACTTATATTACTTCCATTCTCTAATAGTACATATATACATATACTATACCTCAACATTAAAAAATATTAGTCAAGATAAGAATAAAATGATCTACAATAGACTTTCCTATACAAATCTCCCACATTGTATAATTAATCATAACTAACAAAGTATGCGGAATTATGAAATGAGGCCGGTATTAAACGAAACAGAAACTCAAAGAATTTTCATTGCCATACACTAAAACACCTCTATATGTGCACCATTAGTAGCACGAACAATATCAAGTCTGAATTCGATTTCATGCCTCGTTCTGTCCAACATGTCCATTGGTACTGTTGCAATTGTGTCAAGGATACGGTTTTGTAAATCATGAAGATCTTGTATTGGAGTCGCAAGCACACGGTCTTCGACATACCCCCAGAGGAAGAAGTCCAGTGGAGTGATGTCTGGCGAACGTGGTTTTATGTCATTGTCCAACATGCGACAGATGAATTAACTGGCAACAATAAAAACAAATATTCTTTGAGTTTATCTTTCTTTTAACACCAACCTCGTTTTATAATTCCGCATACTTTGAGAGTTATGATTAATTAAAATTTGGGAGGTTTGAATGGGATACGGTGTATATATTTTTAAATATTCCATATGTGTAAATAATCCTTGCTTATGAAATGTATGGCAGATCCAGTTGAGAATTTTGTTAAAAGAAAAACATATTCTTCCACAAACTTCGATTTCAAGAAAAGTGACCGGGAAATTATGAAATTACCACGTTCCCTATAAATGGTAACATGTTTTAACCTACTAACAAAATTATATTTTATATTTATTAGAAGTCGATAAAACAACTTGCCTTAATCTGTAAATTACTTTCTCAAGACAAGTCGTCTGTAGATCTTACTACAGCGAAAATTTTGGAATTCTACTGCAGTCAACCGAAATATGAAAAAAAAAAAGCACAAAATGCACAAATTATTGCAGCAGTATTTAAACAACGACCTGAGGAATATATACATGTTGTTTTTTTATCAGTAGGAAGTACGGAAAATACCTGAAGAGTAAAAGATAAATCTGAGATCTGAAATTAAAAAATAAATGTAATAGCTACATAAAAATGTTTGTTTGTTTGTTTGTTTGTTCGTACTTTAAGCGCGGCCATATCTTTGATCCGATTGTGATGGGGTTTTTTGCAAAATGTTCAGAAGATTCCCGGGATAAACATAGGCTATAAGAGAGTTGTGATACTCAACTCCTACACCCTTAAAAACACCCTTTGTAGTAAAAAACGTGAAAAAAAACATTTTTGACGCTTAAATGGCTTACGCTGCCTAAACCATAACAAATACACGAAATTAATTTACAGAGAATTGAATATCTCAAAAAACTCTACAAAAAAGTCCGCGACAGCATATGTCTGTCTTTTATGGATAACTCACAATAGCCATTTTTCTCTTTCATTTATGCCAAGGAGATCTGGAAAAGTAGATTGCCGGACAAGCGTTCATCAGGTTGTGATAGGGCTTTTTGCAAAATGTTCAGGATTTTCTCGGGAAGTTTATAGGCTATAAGATAATTTTAAGGCCGAAGACCTCACCCTTAAAAATCGCCATTTGTAGTGAAAAGTAAAATAAAAGTGACTTTTTGTACGCTTAAATGCCTTACGCTGCCTAAACCATAACAAATACACCAAATTGATGTACACAGAATTAAATATCTAAAAAAACTACAAAAAAGCCCAGGACAGCACATGTTTATCTTTTATGGATAACTCGCAATAACCATTTTTGTCTTTCATTGATGCCAAGAAGATCGGGACAAGTAGATTCCCCGGAAAGCAGAGCAGCAGCACGGATAACCCGAAATAACGAATTTTGTCTTTCAGCTCATTAATGCCAAATACATCGGGATACGTAGATCCCCGTGCAATGCCGGGTAATCAGCACGGGGTATCTAAAAATAATATTGATATAAATTTATAATTATTATTCATTTTACTTATTTAACTAAACGTAAAAACACATATCATGTATTTAGGCGTAGCAGCGCACGCCAGGTATTAGCTACTGAGATATAAAACGCCATAATAAAATCGACATAGAAAGTCAAAGGTCCTGGGTTTAAACCCCAGTCTAGGCGTATATTTTTCTTTTCAAATATAATTTGTCCATCATTAAAATGTTTAAAAACGAATAATATTAACATTGAAAGAAGCACTACTGGCTTTATAAGTAATGTTTAAATTCCCAATAAAAAGTATTTTTAATAAAGAAGCCGCCATTTGCAAAAATCGTAGCAACGGCTCGTAGCATTTGGGGTTAGGGAATTAACTATGTGTAAGAGAAAAATACGCGTTTAGATTGGACGCCTAGGTGGCTCAGATGGAAGAGCATTGACATAGAAAGTCAAAGGTTCTGGGTTCAAACCCCAGTCTAGGCGTATATTTCTCTTTTCAAATATAATTTGTCCATCATTAAGATGTTTAAAAACGAATCATATTAACATATATGTTACTGTTAAGTACTATTATGAGTTACAACATGCATGGGAAATAAATTACATGAGATTAAGTATATGGTGGAATCGTGGAAAAAAAGTTGGCAAACATGTCGGTAACACGTCATTTAACCGAAGTTAACTGAAATACGTCGATATGCAGGGTGTAACAGGACCTCACCTACAAAATTATAGGGATGATAGGCCATGCAGAGAGGATCATTTTTTGTGAAGGAACATATAGTCGCAAACATGTCGTTTATGAGTTATGCGCATGTATCAAGGTGCGCGTGCCATGCACTGAAACCAACCCGTTCATGTTTATCTCTGCAGTCAGCCCTCACTCTGTATACACCAGCTACTGATTCTTCGGCCCTGACGTTTTTACGACAGTGTTGCTGATATGGATATTCAGTGGGAATGGCCGCTTTATGTATGCGGTTAGCAGACATACAGCTGATAACATCTCAGCAATTTAAAACCTTACTAGCGCGCTATAGCTGCGTCAAGAGCAGTGATTGGTTGTGGCAGATGTTCACTCCAACTTCAACCATTTCCTTATTGGCAGTAGAGAGCGAGTTCTCCCTTTACTCTTCGAATAACCTAAACTTCAGAGCAGGAGATCCAGCGACTTAGGTATATGTTTGGTTTGTTGTTTTGAGAATTTAATCAACATGCACTACGAGTTGACTGCACTAGAGACAAGATTATATGTTACGGTGAGGCAGAGGAAATGGAAGAGAGGCATGTACGAGCAGCGGTATCCCAACAGAAGACATTCACTGTTTCATACTAAATTTCCTGCAATTGATGGAAGCCTTACAGAAACAGAGAATTTTCGTCCTCGAACCATTGGCAGCGGGTGGCGTGATGTGGAGACATCAGATTTTGAGCACGCTGTGATCTAGCGAGTTACTGTCGAACCTGCGTGCTGTGGCTTGTGCTAGAACATAAGTCACCAGCCCATTTGGATGGTATTGAGAGAGTACAACCTACGCACATACCACCTTCAGAAGGTGCAGGCAATAGGACCACAAGATTTTGTACCTCGTATGAACTTTGTACAGTGGTTTCTACATCAGGCTGTTTCTGACGCTGCCATTCCAACACAGGTGTTATTCTCAGATAAAGCCTATTTTATGCATGATGGATACTACAATAGTGGGAATAGTCACATCTGGGATTACACTAACCCACATGCACTTGCTATTCGCAATCACCACAGAGGTTTCCCGTCAACATTTGGGCTGGAATTGTTGGTACTCATCTGCTGAGACCTGTAATTCTGCCAGCAAGGTTAAGTGGAGCAGCTTATTTACAGTTCCTGCAGACCACCCTTCCTGACCTGCTAGAAAGTATACAGCTTGCTGTACGCCGCAATCTCTGGTTCCAGCATGATGGAGCCCCAGCACACTTCAGTGTCGACGCACGAGCACAACTGACTGAAGATTATGGGGACCGGTGGATTGGACGAGGAAGACCTGTTGCGTGGCCAGCGCGTTTGCCTGATTTATCGCCCCTTGATTTTTTCTTTGGGAGCATATCAACAGTACATAACTCCAGTGGACACCAGAGTTCAACTGATTGACAGACTAAATGCTGCATTTGACAACGTCAAACAAAATCCTGCCATGCATGGCCGTGCTGACCAATCGTTGCTGCGATGATATCAAACATGCAATGAGGCACAGGGTTAACTGTTTCAACACTTATTTAAAAAATCATGCATTTTTCAATAAAATATGTGTACAATTGTTTGTATTCAATTCTGACCCTTGCGCATAACTCATAAATTACGTGTTTGGGACTATATGTTCCTTAAAAAAAATTATCCTCTTTGCAAGGCCTATCATCCCTTTAATTTTGTCGATGAGGTCCTGTTACACCCTGTAGTTAGTAATTTACATCCCGTTTCAATATTTATGGACTGTCATTTATGCTTGAATAGCCTAACATTTTTCATCTGAGCCGGGATTAAATCCTAGATCTACAGCTTTACAAACTGCGGCTCTAACATTGAGCTACATAGGAACAAAACCGAGTGAAAACACAAATTTCTCTTTCTTTTAATTCCCGAGTTTCCCGTAAATAATGAAATTGTGTTAACAAGTTATTTTAAATAAGCTTTCAGTTTTTCACATTTTTGCATAATTATTATAAATAATTTACTATAAATTATAATTTATAAGTTATTTTCAAAGCTAATACGATATTTAGGGAGTGATGGATGAAATTTCTATTTTCTACATGTTTTGAGATAGAGACTTGATTTTTTTGTACAAACATTCACTGCATGGTACATAATTATGTGTTTAAGTTTCGTTCTTGTAAGACATTTATTTTATGAGTTATTAAATAATATATTTTTTTAAATGCATATATTATAATTAAATGGGTTCCACAATTTTTAGTAAAATGTGATTTTTTACAAGATCCCTAAAATATTTAGAAAAACATCATGCAATAGAATTCGTATAATGGGAATACAAAGGGAGAAACAAAAATGTACCTCATGCCTGGAATTACAAAAAAATAATAATAATTGTATGCATTTTATTTTTTATTTCTTAAAATACTACTTCAATCATGAAACCTATGCACTATTTTGTTACTCATTGTTTTTAGGACACGCAGTAAAAATTTGAACTTCTAGGACAAAATTTGTGAATTCCATTCCATTTTGAACGTACAAAAATGCAGTGAAAATAAAGGTGTGGAAAAACAAGTTTAAAGATTTGCATGCAGTTTAAATACAATATGTAACATACAGGCCTAAACAGCACTTTAGGGCACTTAGAAGCGCCATAGGCCTCTGAAACTTCGCCAACACATACATTAGAGTACAGGCTATTTTTAGTACAAAAAATGTCAACTTTGATCTCAAATGGTCAATTTTTTACCCATCACCCCCCTTAAGCATTTTTTTTTTCTTTTTCAATAATATTCCATACTAACACCTATCTTTGCTTTAAGTGGTCTCTTACAAAGTAGAAAACAAATATTTAATTTCGACTCCTTTAAAATTGCCTCATTTTATAAGAATAATTAGATCCTATCAGGAACTAATTAGCATCAGGGAACACAAAAAGAGAGATATAGACCTAGAGTTCTTCACCACTCATGCTAGATAATAGTTGGACCAGACAGTGTAAGACCCAGAGACACGTCATAACAAGACTCGCGATACACGGTTTTCACCATAAAATTTGTGCGAACAAGAAATTCCATGAGCCGATAGAAGATTGTAAATGCCTGCCATGCAGAGAAAGATGTAGAAAATATCTCATCTTAACGTGTGCAAATAGAACAAAATCGATATCAGACTACAGCAAAAATTAAGCTCAAAACCAATGCTCAACTTGAGCGCAATTTTCTTATTATTCTTATTATTATTATTATTATTATTATTATTACTATTATTATTATTAATTATCATTATTATTATTATTACTATTATTAATAATATTATTATTATTATTATTATTATTATTATTATTATTATTATTATTATTATTATTATTATTATTATTATTATTATTATTATTATTATTATATAACAATAATTAAATTATTAGTTAAATGTAAAACCATGGAAAATTTCATCATTACATAACAAGCAAAACAAGTGTTATTATGTAAATTATACAAATATTATAAATTAAATAAAGTGATGTTTTGAAATACTCCTCTAAATGCTGATTATTTAATTATTCTACAAACAAAATATAACATGCTGTTTGTTTCTTGTCTAACAAGTAATACTACATTGCCTTGATTAAATTTATTGCAGAATTAAATTAAACTACTATAGTTGCCAAGAAGTATAAGTGCACTTAGAAACAGGTGCACTTATATATATATATATATATATATATATATATATATATATTTTTTTTTTTTTTTTTTTTTTTTTCAATGTGTTTCAACTGCCGATCGCTTTAGCGAATTCCAAAGAAACGCTCTTATCCAAAGCATAGGGTTTCAACGAAACAACTTTAATATATCATATTCTACCCTAACCTTCAACACTCCCTTCGCCATTACTTCCTTTCGGCATCTTCTTACGCACTCCTTCTACAATAATCGTTATATTTTTCTTTTCTCTTATCTTGAAGGTTCTAAAACAGGATTTGTCTCTCCTCAGCACTCTGATTATTTCTCAAGATTAAAATTATATGCATGAAAATATGTTTTAATTTTAATTTTCAAACTATCAAATATCCGGTGTGCGCTATTATCCCTAAATAAATAAAATGTGTTTTTTATGTTTAGTTGAATAAATAAACAGAAAATTAATTATACATGTATATCGTAATTATTTCAGATACTATCTCCTCTACTATTCAATTTTGTACTAGAGCATGCCATCACACCTTTATAGGATGAAGAAGGCCTACAACTCAATGATATTAATAAGCAGTTAGTTTATGCTGATGATGTAGTACTACTGGGAGATAGCGAGGAGATACTAAGGACCAACACGCAACACGCACACACTATTGAATAGCATTAAGAAATTGGGACTGAAAGTAAATATCAATAAAACTAAATATATGGCCACACATAGAAATGCATTATATAATGGAAATGGACAGCTAATGACAGACGAGGGAAATTATGAAGAAGTGGCTGAATTCAAATTTCCAGGAACAATAATCACAAATAGGAATGAGATGCACAAACAAAATAAACATAGGTTCAATTCTGGAAATGTATCCTATTATGCATTACAGGAACTCTTGTCGTCCCAGCTCCTTTCAAAAAAACGTTAAACTGAAAATATATAGAACTGTTATTCCATCAGTTATATCATATGGATGCGAAACATGGACTCATATTGAGTCCTGCAGTGGTACTAGTACCACGGCATTTAAATGATACTAAAGCCGGAGAAAATTAAATCCCTCTGCATGCGTGTGCCGGCAGGTTTACAGGGGTGTTTTTCTGAACCAGAAAACCAGAAAAAAAACCTGTAAATCCGCCTGCACAGCCATGCCGAGGGATTTAATTTTCTCTGACTTCAGTGTCATTTAAACGCCGTGGTACTAGTACCACCGCCGGACTCAAAGTGTTAAGGAAGGAAAGGAGATTACGAGTATTTGAGAACAAAGTTCTTAGCAATATTTTTTACCAAAGAGAGATGAACATATGGATGAATGAAGAAGACTACATAACAGTGAACTACATGGTCTTTATAGGAAGCTAGATATAATAAGAATAGTTAAGTCTCGTAGACTGCGATGGGCGGGGCATGTGGCACGAATGGGAAATGAAAGACGTGCATGGAAGCTTCTTGTAGGAAAACCAGAGGGAAAACGCCCAGTTGGTAGACCTAACACGAACTGGGAGAATAACATTAACCATGATTTGAGGGAAGTAGATTATACAGGGAATGATTGGAAAACATTAGCTTAGGTTATTTATGAATTGACAGCTTATGTCCGCGCGGCCATGAATCTACGGGTTCGATAGTGCCAGTGAGTTAGTTATCCAGTGCTGATTACCCGGCGTTGCCCGGGAATCTATTTATCCCGACCTTCTTGGCATCAATGGAGCTGAAAGATAAAGATGGTTATTGTGAGTTATCCGTAAAAGATAGACATGTTTTCGCGGATATTTTGTGATTTTTTTTTTTTAGATATTCAATTCTGTGTACATTCATTTGGTGTATATGTTATGGTTTAAAGAGCGTACGTCATTTAAGCGTCCAAAAAGTTTCGAAAAACACCTTTTTCTCTACAAAAGGTGATTTTTTAAGCGTGAAGGGGTTTAGTATTACTATTCTTTTATATCCTAGAATCTTCCCGGGAAACTTCTAAACTTTTTTTGCAAAATGTCCCATCGCAATCAGATGAAATAATAAATAATAGTTATAAAATAAAAACTAACTTTGGTAAAAATATAGTCCAATTTCATTGTCCCTAGTTTTAAAAAGTCAGGTTGAGAGATAAAGGTTTTAAAAATAAAATAAACTTCAGCATATTAGTTATTATATACATAATTTTAAAAAGTTAAAAAATGTAGTTATCGCAGATGATACCAAAAATTGTTATTCTCCCAGTTATATTATATGGATGCGAAACATGGAGTCTTACTTTAAGGGAAGAGAAAATATTACGAGTATTCGATAATTAAGTTTTTAAGCAAATTTTTGGACCAAAGAGAAATGAACAGACAGGCGAATGGAGAAGACTATATAAAAGTGAGTTATATGATCCTTATAGGAAACGAGATATAATAAAAACAGCTAAGGGTCGGTTTCATCAACAGAGGTAACTGCATTACGCCAGTTTAAGCTATGCCTTATACACGGGGAAAACTGGCGTAATACAGTTAACTCTGTTGGTGAAATTGACCCTAAGTCTTAGATGGGTCTACATGTGGAACGAATAGGGAATGAAAGAGGCCATGGAAGTTCCTTGTAGAAAAACCAGAGAGAAAACTCCCAATTGGCAGACCAAGAATTAGGTGGGAGAATAACATTAACCACGATTTGAGGGAAGTAGATTATACAGGGGATGATTGGGAAATATTAGTTCAGGATAGGGATGTATGGAAAGCTTATGTCCGTGCGCGCATGAACCTACTGGTTCGATACTGCAAGTGAGTTAGTTAAACACTATCAATTTACATTTGTCCTAATAAACACTGTAATAAGTGGTTTGTTAAATACAGAGGTAATTAGAACGTAATCTGTTGCTGTGCTGTTGACATTGTTTTCATAAAGCATTGCTCACTTCTTGTTTGCCTGTAACAGTTGTATGAATAATCTGCTTCATTAGCCTGAATACATCAAAACATATTTGCGTGTGTCCAAAATTCCTCGTACTACTGCTGCATGGAGTTGTTCATTACGAAATAACATAAACGAATGAGTCATTTCGAAAAGGGATCATCTACAGCTGATCAAATTTTACAGGAGAGTGGAAAAAACTGGTCCAATTTATTCAGGATAAAGCATTGAATCTGAAATTGCTATTGAATAAAGTCAGAAACTAGAACGAAATAGTGTAGTTGATCCGTTCTTACGCGGAAACGATGGAAGTAGGTGTGTAAACATGGAATAATGAAAGAACTGAATTTCAGAAAAACAGTAGATGATCCTTTTTCGAAATGACTCATTAAATTATAACTATAGCAATAAAAATATTACAATTCAATGGTATTTAACAAATTATGTCTTTTTCAATTAAAATACGTCCTATCTCTTAGAACAAAAGTTAATACCAGCATTAGATAAGAATAAATCTTCATGTCAGACTAACAAGTTGTTTAAATTAATATTTCTGATTTTTTTATGGTGCTTCCCTGTAAATAATATATTACGATGCGAGGTTGGGAAATGGTTTTTACAGAATTGAGGAAAATGTTTAAAAACCGAGCAATAGCGAGGTTTTTAATTTCCGAGATTCTGTAAAACACTTCACAAACGTACGTTGTACATCATTTTTTGCTCAATGGTGTTTCAATATAATAAATAATAGTAAAATAATAACATATTTGTTGGTAATATTTGTGTTCATTATAAACAATTGACTAACGTTAGCAGTGTCGGCAATGTTTATTAGTTGAAACAACAGGAGGCCGTGAGACCAATTAGTGATAAAATGGCGGCAAGTACGTATTTATTGTTTTATATTGTTTCAAATAAAGTTCAGTTCATTTAAAATGCAGTGATTTGTTTCGTATATACTACATTTTAGACAGTTTTTTGTTCATACATTGTATGTAGTATAGCCTACATAGAGGTGAGTAGTTTTACTTCCCACACGCGTTTTGTAATATCTAATATTACAGTATAGTTATTTAGGTTGGCAACCCCGAAATATAGGAAGTTGAACTTTCAACCATGGTTGCCATTGCTGTAAGTACGGCAAGACGCACTATCGCGCAAAAATTGTTTTATTCACATTCCACTTCGGGTTTCTACTGCGTTACATTACAAGAGTTTTCTAATAGCTGGGGAAAAATTATATAGATGATAATGGTCTGTAGAATTCATATTTTAAAATGATAATAATAACTGTTATTATTATTATTATTATTATTATTATTATTATTATTACTACTATTATTACCATTACTATTATTATTATTACTATTATTACCATTACTATTATTATTATTATTATTATTATTATTATTATTATTATTATTATTATTATTATTATTATTATTATTATTATTTATTAAATATTATTATTAATATTATTATTATTATTTATTTATGAAGTTAAAATCATTAGTTATTTTTTCCTCTTTATCAGGTAGAAATTAATCATAAATTAACAGCTATGATCTAACTTTTCTCAAAAAAAAAAGTTAAACTGAAAATATATAAAACTGTTATCTTCCCAGTTATATTATATGATTGATAAACATGGGCTCTTACTTTAAGGGAGGTGAAAAGATTATAAGTATTTGAGAATAGAATTCTTAGGAAAAATTTTGGACCAAATAGAGATAAACAGACTGGTGAATGGAAAACATAACAGTGAACTACATGATATTTATGGAAAACCAGACATAGTAAGTGTAGTTAATTCTCGTAGACTGCGATGGATAGGACAAGTGGCACGAATGGGGAGTGAACGAGGTGCATGGAAGTTTCTTGTAGGATAACCAGAGGGAAAACGCCCCGTTGGTAGACCAAGAATGAGGTGGGAGAATAACATTAAACATGATTTGAGGGAAGTAGATTATACACAGGGGGTGTTTTGAAATCATTACCTCAGGATAGGAACGTATGGAGAGCGTATATCCGCGCGGCCATGAACCTACGGGTTACATAATGCCAGTGAGTTAGTTAGTTATTAGTCATTAACAGCTATAAACTGTCTGTAATTAAATAAGTAATGTATAATATACAATATACCCAACTTGGTTATATATTATATTAGCTGATACACGGCAGGCGCTGCTACGCCTAAATAAATGAAATGTGTTTTAATGTTAAGTTGAATAAGTAAAAAAATTATAAATGTATATCGTAATTATTTTTAGACAGCCCGTGCTGATTACCCGGCGTTGCCCGGGAATCTTCTTATCCCGATCTTCTTGGCTTAAATGAGCTGAAAGACAAAACTGGTTATTGAGAGTAATCCGTAAAAGAATACCCGCCGTGCGCTACTACGCTTGCCCGGGAATTTAGTCATTCCGATCTTCTTGTCATCAATGAGCTAAAAGATGAAAATGTTAAATGAGTTATCCATAAAAGAGAAGCATATGCTGCCGCGAACGTTTTTGCAGATGTTTTTGAGATTTTCAATTATGTGTAGATTAATTTGGTGTACTATATGCTATGGTTTAGGCAGCGTAAGCCATTTAAGCGTCAAAAAAAGTTCCGAAAAACACGTTTTTATAACAAAGGGTATTTTTTAAAGGTGAAGGGTTAAGTATTACAACTCTCTTACAGCCTAAAACATTCCCGCCAAACTCGTGAACATTTTGCAAAGAGCCCCATCACAATCAGATGAACGGTATGGCAGCGCATAAAATACGAACAAACATTTTGCAAAGAGCCCCATCACAATCAGATGAACGGTATGGCAGCCAATAAAATACGAACAAACATTTTGCAAAGAGCC
Organism: Diploptera punctata; assembly: GCA_030220185.1. Classification (NCBI taxonomy): domain Eukaryota; kingdom Metazoa; phylum Arthropoda; class Insecta; order Blattodea; family Blaberidae; genus Diploptera; species Diploptera punctata. The sequence continues at coordinate 1,780,636 of JASPKZ010001617.1, read as the reverse complement.
CCATCACAATCAGATGAACGGTATGGCAGCGCATAAAATACGAACAAACATTTTGCAAAGAGCACCATCACAATCAAATGAACGATATGGCAGCGCATAAAATACGAACAAACATTTTGCAAAGAGCCCCATCACAATCAGATGAACGATACGGCAGCGCATAAAATACGAACAAACATTTTACAAAGAGCCCCATCACAATCAGATGAACGGTATGGCAGCGCATAAAATACGAACAAACATTTTGCAAAGAGCCCCATCACAATCAAATGAACGATATGGCAGCGCATAAAATACGAACAAACATTTTGCAAAGAGCCCCATCACAATCACATGAACGATATGGCAGCGCATAAAATACGAGCAAACATTTTGCAAATAATCCCGTCACAATCAGATGAACGGTATGGCAGCGCATAAAATACGAACAAACATTTTGCAAAGAGCCCATCACAATCAGATGAACGGTATGGCAGCGCATAAAATACGAACAAATATTTTGCAAAGAGTCCCATCACAATCAGATGAACGGTATGGCAGCGCTTAAAATACGAACAAACATTTTGAAAGGAGCCCCATCACAATCAGATGAACAGTATGGCAGCGCATAAAATACGAACAAACATTTTGCAAAGAGTCCTATCACAATCAGATGAACGGAATGGCAGCGCATTAAATACGTACAAACTTTTGCAAAGAGCCCCATCACAATCAAATGAACAGTATGGCAGCGCATAAAATACGAACAAACATTTTGCAAAGAGCCCCATCACAATCAGATGAACAGTATGGCAGCGCATAAAATACGAACAAACATTTTGCAAAGAGTCCTATCACAATCAGATGAACGGTATGGCAGCGCATAAAATACGAACAAACATTTCGCAAAGAGCCCATCACAATCAGATGAACGGTATGGCAGCGCATAAAATACGAACAAACATTTTGCAAAGAGCCCCATCACAATCAGATGAACGGTATGGCAGCGCTTAAAATACGAACAAACATTTTGCAAAGAGCCCCATCACAATCAGATGAACGGTATGGCAGCGCATAAAATACGAACAAACATTTTACAAAGAGCCCCATCACAATCAGATGAACGATATGGCAGCGCATAAAATACGAACAAACATTTTGCAAAGAGCCCCATCACAATCAGATGAACGATATGGCAGCGCATAAAATACGAACAAACATTTTGCAAAGAGCACCATGACAATCAAATGAACGATATGGCAGCGCATAAAATACGAACAAACATTTTGCAAAGAGCCCCATCACAATCAGATGAACGATATGGCAGCGCATAAAATACGAACAAACATTTTGCAAAGAGTCCCATCACAATCAGATGAACGATATGGCAGCGCATAAAATACGAACAAACATTTTGCAAAGAGCCCCATCACAATCAGATGAACGATATGGCAGCGCATAAAATACGAACAAACATTTTGCAAAGAGCCCCATCACAATCAGATGAACGATATGGCAGCGCATAAAATACGAACAAACATTTTGCAAAGAGCCCCATCACAATCAGATGAACGATATGGCAGCGCATAAAATACGAACAAACATTTTGCAAAGAGTCCTATCACAATCAGATGAACGGAATGGGAGCGCATTAAATACGTACAAACTTTTGCAAAGAGCCCCATCACAATCAGATGAACAGTATGGCAGCGCTTAAAATACGAACAAACATTTTGCAAAGAGCCCAATCACAATCAGATGAACAGTATGGCTGCGCATAAAATACGAACAAACATTTTGCAAAGAGCCCTATCACAATCAGATGAACGGTATGGCAGCGCATAAAATACGAACAAACATTTTGCAAAGAGCCCATCACAATCAGATGAACGGTATGGCAGCGCATAAAATACGAACAAACAGTTAGCAAAGAGCCCCATAAAAATCAGATGAACGGTATGGCAGCGCATAAAATAGAACAAACATTTTGCATAGAGCACCATCACAATCAGATGAACGGTACGGCAGCGCATAAAATACGAACAAACATTTTGCAAAGAGCCCCATAAAAATCAGATGAACGTTATGGCAACGCATAAAATACGAACCAACAAATATTGATTTTTATATATTAAATTGACTAAAATAATAACCTTATTGTTTAAGTTTTTAGTAAGACAGTCATTGATAAAAGAACTGATTGAATTTCAGAGACGGATAACCGAGGGGAGGATGGTTAATAGAAAAATGTTCGATTTAGAGGCACGGTTGGAGTTAATTTGGCAACCAATGATCGGAAATACGTATTTCAGGTGCCAAGACATCTTCATCTTACAAGAGATTCTCATCCGTGAATACACTCCTATAGGGAGTTGAGGAGAGCACAGGATTTTAAGAAGCATTAACAGAAATGAACTCAGGGTTAAAAATTATTTGGTTCTATTTTTTAGATTGTAGAATATTGTGTAGTTCGGTCATCCACGTCCTTGTGTGGTCAATAAATATGATACAGGAAAAATCTAATAAAAGAAGTAAAGAAACAAATCGATAAAGCAGCACAAATGTCAGTATATATATATATATATATATATATATGACAGGTTTAATTTGGCGCTACAGACATATGTCCATAGGAAGCAAAATGACTCTTTAAATCCATTCTTACTTTTTTTTCAAATGCCCTAGGTTGTCATTTTTCGACATTTCTGGTGTTCTCTCCTGGCATGGCATATTGAAACCCACTTCTGACGTTGGGGCGCCTGGAAGACGGGGTTACGCTACTCCGATGATAAGAGAGTTGATGATGATGGTAAAGATGCGCTAGGAGAGGTCTTAAACTAAACATAAGCTAATTAGGTGAATATGTTATTGATGACTATTTAACTCATGCCTCAAATGGGAGTCAATGATCAATCACGTTTCAATGATTTTTTATTTACAACCAATCACAGTCGTGTTTCGCCTAGAATTTACCAACTAAAGTTTATCATAATAAAGAAAGCACCTCCTTTTTAACATTCTGTATAGGCCATAGCATTATTTTGCAGTGACTGACTCTCCAAGAAATACGGCTACCAGATTGTATATATTAGTGCATGAATGTCAACACATAGTGCATGCGGGTGTTAATATAAAACATTTCAAGCAATTAATGATACCATCAATAAAAAGAAACCACTGTTTGGACATTTTTAAATGTATTTTTTCCCAGGTAATAACATTCCAGAAAAATATAATTGTCATATTTACATCATAGGACATCAGAAATGAATTAATATACAGTTTGATGCGTTTCATTTTTTTCTCCACTAGAGTGCATTCTTACAATATTGCGTTCATTTGGCAATATGATCTGGTTGCAGTGATGAACAAAAGACGCAAATGAAGCGTACCAATCGTATCTCATCTGTTTTCAAACATCGCCATTTACATTAAATATATACATATTTTAAAATAACTAAATTAAATAATGATTTGTGAGTAAACAGCTTAATTTTATTCGTTAAATAGTCCTAACAAATGCCACTTTTGATTTCCAAATTCTCTAGATAAATTGGAAATCACTCGTGGCATTACTTATGATAATGATGGCCAGAAGATGTTCGGGGACCGTTTGGGCCTTAAAGTTTCCTGACATTTTTCTTACAGGTGAAGAAAAACCCCGAAAAAAGATCTCACTCAGGAAAGTTGACCCGACCGGGGATCGAACCCGGGCCCGCTGCGTGACAAGGCAGCACGCTATCTCAACACCATAGCTGTGGATAAAATTATTGAAAACATACCATCACATTTGGGGTATAAAATGGGAAACACTAGATTTCATTTGATATGTTACATAAATTATGTTCTCCTTTCAGTATCTGAAGATAATTAACAAAGATATTTACATCAACTTAATATAAACCAGAAAATACAACATGGAAATTAATACGACTAAGACTACTGCTTAACAACATCTTAAGAACCAATAATATGCAAATTGAAAGTAGAAAGAGAAAAGTACCAGAGAAAATTGTCAAATTCAACAAATCAATGGGAATCATTAATAGAGTTTTAAAACCTTCATTAGTGCAAAAATCAACTCGTACTCGTCTTTATCAAATAATGGCTCGACCAGTCCTATGTTATTTGAGTGAAGTGTGGACTATAAGGACGAGAGAGGAAAACAGACTAACAGCTTGTGAGATGGAATTTATGCGCCGAATAGCTGGCTACACCAAATGGGATCGAAAGAAAAATGAAGAAATCCTTCAAGAACTTAATGTGTCACCAATACTGGACTACATTTTCAGATATCAGCTAAACTGGAAGGAACATGTCTCAAGAATGACTAGATCCAGGATCCCCAAGGCAATAATGACCTACTGTCCAAATGGGAAACGGTCACTTGGTCGACCTATGAAAAGATGGCACGAAAACTGCTTTCTCAGGGCGTAACAGTTCTTCTAGGACTAATACCTGGCAGGATGATGATGATGATGAAGTAGAAAGCAAAATTATAGGACAATTATCAGAATTTAATTATTTAGGTGTATTAATAACAAGTACAAAATATTTAATAAAATAAAGAAACAAGCTGATAAAGCAGCACAAATATCAGGATACTTACTTACTGGCACTATCGAACCCGTAGGTTCATGGCCGCGCGGACATAAGCTCTCCATACATTCCTATCCTGAGCCAATGCTTTCCAATCATTCCCTGTATAATCTACTTCCCTCAAATCACAGTTAATGTTGTTCTCCCACCTCATTCTTGGTCTACCAACTGGGCGCTTTCCTTCTGGGTTTCCTACAAGAAGTTTCCATGCACGTCTTTCATACAAATATCAGGATATATGAAAGATTTAATTTGGCGCAACAAGCATATGTCAATGGAAAGCAAAATCCGCATATACAAAACGATAGTTCAACCAGTTATCATATATGGAGCAGAACTAGAGCTGATACATCAAAAAACTAAACAAATAAACACATGAGAAATGAAAATCTTAAGAACTATTCAGAGGAAACATTATTTGATAGGATACACAATACAGAAATTAGAGACAAATGTCAAATTCAATACATAATTAAATCTATTATAGACAGATGTAAATATTGTAAAATCATATAGAAAGAATGGAAGACAACATACTTGCAAAAAGAGTTAAAAAAGATAGACCAACGGACGGGGGAAGAGCGAGAGGAAGATCATCCAAGAAATGGATAGACAGTGGCTGCACATCCAATACGTCTTCCTCCGAGGAGTGATTTGGGAAAATCCTACAAATAAAGAATAATAATAAGAAGAAGAATGTTAAAATCATTGGGAGGAGTGGGGCGTGTGAAAGTACATACAAAGGAAGATGTAAGGGAGGGGAAAATAAAGAAAAAATGTTGTTCTCATCTAAAGTCATTATCGATAATTATACAGTGTTTAATTAAATTTCTAATTAGAACTGTCAAAACATATTTAGTGAAATTAAAAGTACTGCATGTTGAAATGTGAATGTTTACTTTGTTCATACTTGCTTACTACCAGATGTAAAATAGATTGTTTATACTTTTTCGTGTGTACTTTCAATAACAAGCCTGCTTGTTTGTTTTTTTAAATCAATTAGAATTATGAAATCTTGATAATCACCGCAATAATTGATTATAATTATATTGAGTCATTATAGGTAGCTGAAGCTAATTATAAAAATACACATTTTTACATAAGTCACTGTATAACGAAAATACATAAGTAGTGTGGAAAAGTACCTCATCTGCTACATCCTGATATTTTTCTCGGTATTACTTATTATCGCCAATTCTTTTTAACATTTATCTAGATCAGGCTCTTAATTTATGGTTTAAAAATGTTCTAAAATGGGTATTCCTATAGGAGGAAAAATACTGCATTACTTATTATATGCAGATGATCAAATCATTTTTGCAGGGGATGAAGACGACATGAGATATATGATAAATAAATTAATGGAAGAATATACCAAATGGGGACTGAATATAGATTTACAGAAAACAGAATATATGTGTTTGGGAATGGATGTGTATGACCTCATACTCGAAACAGGGAAAATAAAAAAAAATGTGAACATTTTTAATATCTTGGGTCAATAATTACATGTTTAGGTACATGTGAAAGAGACATAGAAACTAAAATTGCAATAGCAAAAAATGTAACTAAGACATTACATGGAATAATTTGGAACAAAAACATTACAAAGGAAACTAAAATGAAAGTTTATAAGAGCATTTTACAGAATACTTCGTCATATGGTAGTGAAACTTGGCCTTTGACGAAATTACAAAAGAATAAAATTAGAACAGTGGAATTTGATTATCTTAGAAGAAGCCTTCAAAAAACAAGACAGAATAAAATAAGAAATGAATGTCACCACATCTGTTAAGAGGATTGAAAATCAAACTCTTAAATGGTATGGCCATGTGCAGAGAATGGAAGATGAAAGATGGCCAAAAAATATATACCAATGGTCACATCCTGGAAGAAATAAACGTGGCAGACCAAGATGGAAATGGTAAACTTATTTCAGAACTATCATGGATGATAGGAATTTGGAAGAAGGAGATTGGAATGATATAAATAAATGAAAACTGAAGACGACAAACCTATAAGTGGTAGTTTAACATATATTGTAGGCATACTTTTTTATGTGTTCAATGTCATCTAGCTTTATAGAGTCACAACCTGTTGGGGGAGGATTCTAAACTCGGGATCATATTTATATAGGCCTACTTTCGACCACATAGGGATATGGAGAGCCTCCCTGCATAAGTGATTAGATAATTTCCAGGGCCACCTCTGAGACAACATAAAATTTAAGACAATATACACGAATCACTCATACTAAACAAGGCGAATATATAATGATTATGATCGGTATATGTTATTCGGAGACTTAAAGTTTGTGACATTTGTCTTAAAAGTAAGGAAAAATCCCGAGGAAACCTCACGCAGAAAACATGTTTCACCGGGAATCGAATCTGGACTGTTGCGTCTGTGACGACGTTATATATACACAGTATTCCAAAATGATGGACCGGGTTTTAAGTAGTTGGTATAGCTTTACAAATGAAATTGGATGCGTGATTATTTGCTATAATGAAAGAAAAACTATAAAAGTTTCATATCCTGTATGCAGTAATTTGTTTCTTGTCATTATTACATCGTCAGCTAAATTTGTGAAAATGGCGACTCCTGCACAGAAGCCATTCTGTGTGTTGCAGTTTGCGGGGTCTGGTTCCATTGTTGCAGTGCAGCGAACTTTCCGACGGCAATTTGGAATTGATCCTCCAACAGATAAGTTTATCCGTCGATGGTATAAGCAGTTAGAAACAACTAGATGTATATGTAAAAGGAAAAGCCCAGGACGTCCACGAACACCAAATGACGCGTCGCTCCGGATGACATGGTTTATTCCCATAGCCTCAACGGTCTCCCGATCTCATACCTTGTGATTTCTTCCTGTGGGGCATGTGAAGGATCATGTGTACGTACCACCACTTCCCGTCGACCTTCCAGACTTGAGAAGAAGGATTGTTGTTCCTGTTGAATCCATTACTCCAAATATGCTGACCAATGTTTGGGAGGAATTCGACTATCGACTAGATATGTGCCGTGTAACGAAAGGTGCTCACATCGAATATTTATAAAGTATGTTATGAAAACTCGAAGTTTCTCTTTAATCCCGTGTAAGTTTTGTTCTTATATGTATATATCATGTAAGGGAAATTAAAGAACTTTGAAACCCCGTCCATCATTTTGGAACACTCTGTATAATAACTTAGGAACTCTTGCATTAGTTCACCATCTTGCAACTCTGTCCCATCGTTGGACGCACGGTAGATCCGCCCTGGTTATAAACAACATGATTTACAAACATATAATATCCAGCGAGTTCATCACCAAATTGCGGGTAATCCATCCATCCATAATAATTCTGCCCGAAGGCAGGTCCTTCACTGCAATCATAGCATTTTTATGCTATGCTTGCAGCTTTACTAGGGAACTGTAGGTGTGGTAGTTTCCCGTTGCTTTCCACACCGGTGAAGGATGATGATGATGATGTTGATGATAAGGATGATGATGATAATTATAAGGATGATGTTGATGATGATGGCCATATGATTTCGGGGACCGTTTGGGCCTTAAAGTTTTCCTGACATTTAACTTACAGGTGAGGAAAAACCCCGATAAAAACCTCACCCAGAAAAACTGCCCCGACCGGGGATCGAACCCGGGCCGGCTGCGTGACAAGGTAGCACGCTACCTCGAGATCACAGCGGTGGACATTGCGGGTAAATAGTACGGAAATACAGTGAGTTTCATTCGACCTGCGGCCGATAGCGGGAAAAGTGACTTCAAGCATTAGTCATCAACTCGCGCTGCCCACGCAGTGTCCATGCTAGTGACTGCAAGTCGAGTGAAACTCACTGCAGTATGTTTACATGTTTACAAATACTGCGAGGCTTAACTGTAGACTGAAACAGAGGGAATGCGGCTATTATGTCACGGCCATAAAAGTTAAAAGGCGGAATATTTTATGGTCCTCAAATTCGGCAATTGATGAAAGAAGCACTTCCATGGATATATTCGTAGACTGTGCACTTGAAAACATAGAAATTCGCTGAGATATCCAGGGCAACATTTTTTTTTTGTCGAGCTGTTATTAATCCTACATAAATCGAACCACTTGATATATCCTATAGGAAACATTGCCAATTAAAGGGTTAATACAATTGTCAATATGTAAGTTTGCAGTGTGTACCAGTTATCAGAGTATGCAAGACTATACCATGTGTACAGAGCACTAACTTTCCGTCTGTCTTGACAATGCCTGGGCCAGTCGCTAGACTTTGTAAACAAACTAAGTTCGTTTATTCGTAACTTCAGATCTCAGTAATATTTCTCCCGCAGTCTGCTCATCACTTACAAAACAAAGAAAAACGCGTCCACTCTTCAAGTACAAAGGCAACTAACAATATGAAGAAGCTATTACATTACAGGCTATACCTGACGTCACAGCAATAATTCAATCATCGTCTGTATACATGTCCTACAGTTCACTGCAACAGGAAATAGAGGAAAAATCTTTAACATATCACAAAATCACTCGATAGGAATCGAGATCAGGAACATTGTATGAGAAAAAAAAAGTTATTTATGTGTTTCGCCGTTGATTACCACGATTGCCAAACTCTTTACTTTAAGAAAGCTAATCTGCATTTTCTTAAAACCTATCTGCAAAAATACAATAATTTTCAGTCATGATAATTATTATAGTTCAGGTTAATAATTTCATTGTGTGTTGTAATACCTAAACCTACCTGTTTCTTTGATGACCTGCGCCATGAGTAAAAATGGAACAAAACAGTTACATGAAGACAATAAACATAAGCAATGCTACGAGTGATTTCCAAATTATCTAGAGGATTTGAAAATCAAGAGTGGCATTTGTTAGGATTATTTATCGAATAAAATTAAGTTGTTTACTTAAAACCCATTATTTAAATATAGTTACCGGTATTTTAAAAAATACATATTTAATATAAATGGCCATGTTTGAAAAATCAGAAATGGGAGGTTCATTCATGCAACTTTATCATATTATTTATTGACAAATAAGATCGCAATATTGTAAGACATAATGAAACACATCAAACTGTGTATTATAATCAACGTTATAGGTTATTTGTTTATCTTTTTAGTAAACAACTCAGTAAAATCAAGGAATATTTTCATTATTTGCTATATTCAATGTATTTGTTGGAGAAAAATAATGCTCTGACCTGTCCAGAATATTAAAAAAGGAAGAACTTTCTTTATCACAAAAGCACGAGCTGATAAAGAGAAATCGATAAAGAACGAGGTGAAACATGACTGACATTGGTAGTAAACCAAAATGAACTGAAACGTGATTAATCATTGACTGTCATTTGGGGCATGAGTTAAATAGTCGTAAGTAATGCCACGAGTGATTTCCAAATTATCGATAAATTCATGATTCATGAAGTGAGGAGTGAATTTATCTAGAGAATTTGGAAAACAAGAGTGTCATTTATTAGGACTATTTAACGAATAAAATTAAGCCGTTTACTCACAAATCATTATTTAAATATAGTTATTTTAAAATATTTATATATTTAATGTAATCGACGATGTTTGAAACAAATGAGAAATGATTGGTACGTTTCATTTGCTTCTTTTGTTCATCACTGCAACCAGATCATATTATTATTTATTGCCAAAGGATCGCAATATTGTAAGAATGCACCCTAGTGGAGAAATGTATAACCAACATTATAAGGTATTAATTAATTTCTGATGTCCTATGACGTAAATATGTCGGTTATATTTTTCTGCAACGTCATTTCCTGGAAAATAATTCGTTTAAGAAAGTGCAAACAGTGGTTTCTTTTTTTTATGGTATAATCATTTGCTACAAATGTTTTTTTATATTATCTCCCGCATGCGCTATGTGCTGACATTCATGCACTAACTATATATAAAATTTGGTAGCCGCGTTTTTTAGAGAGTCAGTCACTGCAAAATAATGCTACGACCTATTCAGAATGTTAGAGAGGTGAAACTTTCTTTAATATGACAAACTTTACTTGATAAATTCGAGGCGAAACACGATTGTGAAAAATCACTGAAATGCGATTGGTCATTAACTCCCATTTGGGGCATGAGTTAAATAGTCCTTGTAAATAATTTTCACGTTCATGTTCGTCCAGAAAACTGCAATCTTCAGATCTTCCTGCACTACTCGCGTCAGTTCTAGAATTTAGACTAGACATTAGTATGTATTATTGTTTATTATTTTCGTAAGTTATTGTGATTATAGATTGATCCATCAAATTACACGATTATTTCGCGACCTTGGAGTCCTAAAGGCACGTGATTCAACAATAAAATACTCTTGCTTCTAAATTGCAGACTTTCAAACTGTTTTTAAAACTCGTCTTCCTTTAGTTATCGTATACTTCACCTGCTTTTAATTGAATTCTAATGGCAAACACACCTGGAGACCTTGAAGATTCTTTATTTCTTGAAACACAAAACGAAACTCAAATGTGAACTTCCATTGTTATATGTCAAGGCATTCAACTTTCTTTGACTTTAATTTAACTTCATATCTCCACAAGAGCTTATATTGTGTGTTTGTCCACCGCTGTGGTCTCGAGGTAGCGTACTACCTTGTCACGCAGCGGGTTCGGGTTCGATTCCCGGTCGGGAATCGAGGTGAGGTCTTTTTCGGGGTTTTTCCTCACCTGTAAGACAAATGTCAGGATGCTTAGGGCCGAACGGTCCCCGAAAATCATTCGGCCATCATCATCATCATCCTTCACCGGTGTGAAAAGCGACGGGAAGCTACCACACCTTTAAATCCTTAGTAAAGCTGCAAAGCATAGCCTGAAAATGCTATGATTGCAGTGAAATACCTACCCTGGGGCAGAATTACTATGGATGAATGGATGTAGACTTATTAGCATTTTACTCGTAATGACGACATTTTAATGAGTATAACATCACATTTTCCAGTAATTTAGAAACAAAATATTTGAGAGGATTCAACTTCCAGGAACTTCCACCCCAACCGCTCATAAGTAATATTTACTAAACAGAATAAAGCTATGAGACTTTTAGTAATGAAGTATTCCCTCTGGGCAATATTCTCTTTAATTTGCTTACTTGTTATAGTCAGCTACTAGATGGCAGTGAAGTCAGAGTTCTCGCGACATCTAGTAATAATGGAGAATATAATACATATATAAGAAAAATAAGTGTTTGAATTGGATTCGCCTGGTGGTGTAATGGATATCACACTGAGGTACAGACTCAGAGATCCGGGTTCGAATCCCGTCCAGGCATTTATTTTTCTTATCATACCATATTAAGCTTGCATTGCTCAATGTTAAACATTTAATTATATATATATATATATATATATATATTAGGGTAACAGAGTGGAACCCTTGATAGAGGTCCACTCCAGGGAGTAGGCGCCCCCTGCCCTTTTGTGAGCTCCAGGTCCCACTCGCCCAGTGGGTAGTACCTGGGTAGGGCCCCGTCCACAGGGTTACGTGGGGAGAAGAGAAGTCCCCAAAGCCGTAGTGAAGGCAACTTCTCTAGGAGACGAACACTCCGAAATTCCAGTTCCCTGCCCTCCAGGAAGAGGGGTTTGGCTAGAGGCTGGTAACCTCTACTAGTAAAAAATAACTTACTCATAAACTTCAGCAGAAGAAAAGCCGGATTGATAAACCTTATGACGACCACAGCAAGAAAAAGTATAAAAAGAGTTTTGGAATACATGACCAGCTTAAAATAGCGACTTGGAATGTCAGAGGCTTGGGAAGCAAAGAATTTGAACTAACAAAAGAAATGAAAAATAAAAGTATAAATATATTAGCTGCCTCAGAAACAAAGAAAAAATTGAAAGGATCACAAATGATAAATGATATGATGATGTTTTACAGTGGAGTAAGTCAGAAAGAAAGAGCGAAAGCAGGAGTGGCGATATTTGTGGATAAGAAATGGGGATCCAAAATAGACACGTATAATTGTATTAACGAAAGAATAATGACAATGCGATTTAAGCATAATAGAGGACATATGACAATTATAGCAATATATGCACCGGAGGAAGGGAGAGATGAAGAAACAAAAACATTTTATACTACTCTACAAAAGGAAATAAATAAGATAAACAAGAACGACATAATAATATTATTAGGAGACTTTAATGCTAGAGTGGGGAATCAACCAGTGGCAAATGTAATTGGGATCCATGGAGAAAATGTTATAAATAAAAATGGACAAGAATTAAAACAATTTGCAATTTTTAATGATTTTAAAATAACAAATACATTTTATAAGAAAAAAGATATTCACAAATACACATGGTCAGCACGAGGTTTTCGTTCACTGATAGATTATGTGTTAATCAATAAGAAAGCATCATCATTATTAACAGATACGAGAGTATTTAGAGGAAGTGACATCTATTCAGATCACTATTTAGTAATCTCAAAAATAAATATATTAGCGAGATGGAAGAAAACTAAAAACAAATATAGAAATAAAGAGACCACATTCAAAGTACATTTATTACAAGATAAAAGTATACAAAATCTGTATCAGAATAGGCTAAATGAACAATTAATATTAAAACCTACTTCCGAAGAAATAAACCGAGAATGGGATAATATAAAAGAAAGCATTGATAAAGCAGCATATGAGGCATTAGGAACAAAATATAAAATATATAACAAGAAGGGTTTAAGAATATGGAATGAAGAATTAGAGAGGATAATAAAAGATAAAAAAGAGGCTTATCACAAATATTTACAGAATAGAACACCAGAATTAAGAGCTGATTACAAACATAAAAGTGCAATAGCCAAAAGAGAAATTAAAAAAGCACACAAAGTCAGTTGGGATAGATATATAAGCAGACTAGAATACGATATACATGGGCAGCAAAAAATAGCCTATAAAGTAATGAAACATCTAAATAAACAAGAAAAAGATACAATACAGATCAATGCAATTGAGGAGAAACAATGGGAAGAACATTATAAAAAACTGTGGTATAATGAAAATAAAATAACTAAAGATAACATATATGAGTGTGAGATAGGAATAGATATGATAACAATGGAAGAATTAGAAGAAGTACTGAAAACAACAAAGAACAGAAAGGCAGCTGGAATAGACGGAATTAATATGGAATTAATAAAATATGGAGGAATTTTTTTTAAACTGAGATTATTACATTTTTTAAATTTATGTTGGAAACAAGCAACAATACCAGAAACCTGGACAACAGCAATAGTACAATCTATTTTTAAGAAAGGAGAACGTAAAGACTGCAACAACTACAGAGGAATAAGCATTTTAACTGCAGGCTATAAAATATACTCAAGAATCTTAACATTTAGGTTAAAACAAATAACAGAGGTAATGTTAACAGAAGAACAAAGTGGATTCAGACCAGGGCGTTCATGTATGGATAATATATTTACGATAAAAGAATTTATAAACAAAAGAAGAGAATATAACATGGAAACACACATAGCTTTTATTGATTTTGTCAAGGCATTTGATAAAGTAGACAGAGGAAAACTCTGGACAATTTTAAAAGAAAAAGGAATTCCGAAACACTTAATAGCAGCTATAAAGAGTTTGTACTGGAACACAAATTTTGTTATAAAAACTAGAAATGAAGTAAGTAAAAATAAAATTCATACTAATCAAGGAGTTAAACAAGGATGCAGTATCTCTCCAGTTTTATTTAACCTATACATCAATGATATAATAAAAAATGGAACGAAGAAACAAATAAAGGAATAAATTAGATAAAACACACTACTTGAAAACATTATTATACGCTGATGACCAGGTAATAATAGCAAATACAGAAGACGAACTTCAGAGGAATATTTTTAAACTACATAATATATGTGAACAATATAATCTCAAAATATCCATAGAAAAAACTAAGGTAATGGCATTCCAAGGGAAAAATCAAATCAGATCCAAAATAGTAATAGGAAACAAAATCATAGAACAGGTGAACCATCTCAATTATCTAGGATGTGACATTTCATTTAATTATGATAATGATATAAATAATAAAATAGCAAAATTCCAGGGAATATGTGGTACGATAAAACGAACACTAAATAACAAAACAACAAGAGAGACCCAACTGAAATTTTATAAAATGTTGGCAGTACCGGTACTGCTCTATGGTTCAGAAGCCTGGATACATAAAAAACAAGACCTAAGTAGGATAACGGCGGCAGAAATGAAATTTTTGAGATCTGTTAAAGGGTGCACTAAGGAAGACAGAATCAAGAACACAGAAATAAGACAGGAACTTGAAATATTTGCAATAACTGATAAAATGGATACATATAGACAAAAATGGAAGCAACACATAGACAGAATGAATGAAGATAGATATCCAAAACAAATAACAAAATACAAACCTAAAGGCACCCGAGATGTGGGCAGACCCAGAAAGAGATGGGCTGAAGTCGGAACGGGTCAACAGACCTAATCCATGAATGAAGATGATGATGATGATGATACATATATATGAAAAGAAAAATGAATGCTTGAGTCGGGATTTGAACCCGAGTCTCTAAACTCTGTGCGTTTAGCGCTCTAACGACCTGAGCTACCGAAGTATTCCAATTCAAACATAATTTTTTCTTATATGTAGTATTTTTTCTTTTCATATCATATTTGCTTTCGTTGCCAAATGTCAAAAATATAGTTATAACTTCTATTACTTCTTATACAAGAATTTCTAAATTCTAATCGTAAAGATTAGAATGCTACGAGTAACTGGTCCATCCATCCATAGTAATTCTGCCCGAGAGCAGGTCTTTCACTGTAATCATAGCATTTTCATGCTATGCTTTGCAGCTTTACTAGGGGAATTAGAGGTGTGGTAACTTCCCGTTACTTTCCACACCGGTGAAATATGATGATGATAATGATAAGGATGATGGTGATGGCCGGATAATTTTCGGTGACCTTTGGGCCGTAAGCTTCCTGACATTTGTGTTTCAGGTGAGGAAAAACCCCGAAAAAAACCTCACCCAGGAGCCTGTCCCGACCGGAAATCGAACCCGGGCCCGCTGCGTGACAAGGTAGCATGCTACCTCGAGACCAGAACGGTGGTAAATCAAGAAAATTAGATAAACTTGGATAAATTTCTGGACAAAACGCGGAAAATAAGAACACTCATTCGTGAATAAATAAATGTTAGCAAACTGTAATATCAGTAATTCTTAATAATTCTACATAACCTAATTTTTGTATAATGTTATTGTATTAATATCTAATTGTAATATTGTTGTGTTTTCTTTCATTTTCTATGTTACATTATATTATTACCAAACATAATTTGATTGAACCGGACTGTCAACAGCACGTACGGCTCTTACTGCCCGTGCGACCCATATCTGTAAATAACGTTGTATGTATCTTACTTTTAGTCTAATAAAGTCCTACTAATATATATATTCCACCGCTGAGGTTTCGAGGTAACGTGCTGTCTTGTCACGCAGCGGGCCAAAGCTCCCAGGTGAGGTTTTTTCGGGGTTTTTCTCACATGTAAGACAAATGTCAGGAAGCTTAAGCCCAACCGTCCCCGAAAATCATCCGATCATCATCCTTATCATTATCACCTTCAACGGGAAGCTTCCACGCCTATAATTCCCTAATAAAGCTGCAAAACACAGCATGAAAATGCTATGATTGCAGTGAAAGACCTAGCCTCGGGCTAAATTACTATATATATATATATATAATTCAAATTCTCGATTCTTCCCACTATTGTTTCATTTCATATTATTCATAAAATTATTTTCTTCATTTTGATTATCTTTCAATTCATTCATTCGTCTTTAAACCTCGCATACAAAATTAAAAATCTTTACATATTATATCAATTTTGGAATTTGTATTAAGAAAGATACATACACACACACACGCACACGCACACACATGTACATATATACCGCTGTAATCTAGGGATAGAATCCTTGCTTTAGACAAAGCGGACTACGGTTCGTTCTTCGTCGAGTCAAGTGTCTTGGGTGATTTTTGATTTTTTTTATCGGGCTTTTCCTCATTTTTAAAGGCAATTTTTGCAAGTCAACAAACAAATACAGTATAGACCTACGTTTGCAATTAATCGAGCAGCAATTATTACAGACCAATACAAAATATGAGCCACTCTAATTACTTAGAATTTAATGTGTCTTGTTGCAAGAAAAAAATCATGAATAAAAAATTTAACAGGCTTTATGGGATGTGTGAAACAATAAGAATATTAAAAATAAGACTCTAAACTCTACATAATTGACATTTTACAGAACAATGATACTACCTATGTTAACATATGTTTGCGAAAATTGGACGATCATTAAATCAAACAGAAATAAAATAGAAACAACAGAAATAGATTTTTACAGGCTACAAAATCATAGACACAACGAAGATATTAGAAATGTATTCGAAATATTAAATCTTTCAGACAAACTTTAAATCTCAAGAATGAATTGGTTCAAAAGCATTGAAAGAATGTCAATAAAATCTCTTACATTTTATTTAATTACATATACAAATGCAAAAAAAAAAAATATATCAGTCGTCCTATAACGAGTCAAGGATACAATCACTTTTAGTGGAAAAGAAGGCAAAAGAAGAGGAAGTAATATTTAGACTTTCCATATTTGCTGTAAGATGAATATATTTATGACAGAATTTTAATCTTTATCTTATCACTAAGATACCAACACTAAAACCCAAGTTCATTTTATACGTATTAGGTTTAACTTTGAAGCTTCTATCTCTCAATCTCTCTCTTTCTCTTTCTCTCTCTCTCTCTCCCTCTCCTTTCCTCTCTCTCTCTCCTCTCTCTCTCTCTCTCTCTCTTCCTCTCAACCTCTATCCCCTCTCATTCTCCTTCTCTCTCCCTCCATCTCTTTCCCTCCCTCTCTCTCTCAATCTCCCTTCCTCTCCCCACCCTCTCTTCCTCTCCCCCCCTCTCCTTAATCTCTCCCCACTCTTTTTTTCTCTCTCTTCCTATCCCCCTCTATCCCCTCTCATTCTCCTTCTCTCTCTCCCTCCCTCTCTCTCACTCTCCCTCCCTCTCCCTTCCCTCTCTTCCTCTCCCCCTCTATTCCCTCCTCCTTCTCCCTCTCCCTATCTATCTCTCCCTCTCTCTTACCCTCTCTCCGACTCCCTCTCATTCCCATTCTGTCTCCCCCTCCCTATCTCTCACTCCCTCCCTCTCTTCCTCACCCCCTCTATCCCCTCTCCTTCTCCTTCTCCCTCTCCCCCCTCTATCTCTCTCTCTATTAATTTTAGCCAAATAAGACTTACGTAATTTAAATAAAGTTAGGGGGGGTATTGCTACCTCGGTGTTTTCTTCTTTTTTCTTCTTGTAAGCCCATGTTTCCCTTAACAGAGATTTAGGCACTCCCCCTACAGGGAAGAATTTGAACCATACTAATTTAGTTACACTTGTTTTCGTATAGATGTCACTTGAGTGGTCCATGGTCAGCGTTCCGCCTCATACTGACATCTAGGAAACCAATGTAGTACTAGGACAGGAAAATTCGGTATATTTTGCTTAGAGGCCTTTTCATTCAGGCTTAAGGATCTTTTACGAGCCTGAAAATCTTCAGACTCGGGACCCACGGTTTAAAGTCCATCCCGAAGGACTTGATCCTTGGATTTTTCCATCCTAAAAAGAAAATCCATCGACCCCGGCCGGATTTGAACCCGTGACCCTCGGGACCAGAGGCAAGGAGTATATTTTTACGAGTTAGATACTGTTGAAGCAGAAGCATATTTCTACGGTTTCTCTGAAATCAGAATAGAACTTGATACATGAACTATTACCAATTTCCATTTTTTTTAAATAAAAATATTTCAGTGTTATAAGTTGGATGTTACCATCGTTGCATAGTCGGCAATTCAAGAAGATTAAGATATCCCACTACAGGCCTTCAGAGACCCTTGGTTTGGGGCAGTAGGAAGTTAAAGCTCCCACCTTTCTAAACAATAGGTATTTGATATCAGCCGGTTGTCACCCCTGCTCGACGGCCGCCTTTACCTCCAGAACAAGTGCACGGTACTCATTTCCATTAGAGGCTCGGTAGACCTCAGGGGCATGGTGCTGCAAGGTTTGGGTCAACTTAAAAATCCTAATCCCACCAGGACTCGAATCCTTGACCATCCGGTTTGTAGCATGTTGCCTTAACCAACTATGCTAAGTCGTGCCCCGGTTTAATAAGATGGGTGCATCATATTCCGTAGACATCGCGATCTGTAACGAGACATCCGGTATTTTCACAATACAATGATTTTGTAATTGCGTATTTCGACCTTGAAACCTTTGTCTTTGCGGTTTTAAAAAACCATAACATATCTACTATGACTGCATTGTCTTGTTCATTGTTCTTTGTTTTATTTGAGTCATATTTTCATGACTCAGGACATGCAATAACAACATCTGTATAAGAAATAAGAATAAAAGCAAAAGCATGCTTAATTTATTGCTGTCATATTCAGTAGGTCAACGTACTATGAAAAAATACGAGCAAATGAATAAAACATTTCCTTAACTAGTTGTGAAAAGAAAACAATAACAAAAACTGGAGTTTTGTGTATATTAAATGCAATGGGAAAGCCTAACTTAGGTGTCTACAGAAAAACATTGAAATCTTCCCACCAATATCTGTTTTTAAATTTATTAATTTGTAGGTGTTAGGTTCAACTGAAGATTTATTAAAAGTCCGTCACGCATTAACTGCATAAACTAAGCGAATTCATTAACATGTTTATTATATAACTGAAAATAATAACAGAATTCAAATATCTAGGCATCACGCTACAAACGAGCGCAAAATGCTTTAAACATATCACAGAAAAGGCAACCCAAGCAATAATGACAACGCATGAAATAAGAGACATTAGATTACTCACTCTAGAGTCAGCAATGCTGCTGTTTAGAGTTAAAATTCTACCATTACTAACATAGGGCATAGACATAATCTGGACACACTTAACAATGAATAATCTATACTCTCTGGAAAGAGTGAAAGCAAGATATATAAAGCAAGTATCAAAAGTAATGCAGTCAAGGCTCGCATACCTACTGGCGGAGGAAACTTTCCTCATCGACGACCTCAGGACAAACATACTCCTACCCAACACCGACACATCACAGAAGCTCTACAGGAAAAAGAAATACAACCAGAATTCTGCAGCACTGGGGCCATGGTAGACCGTGCATGGTGATTCCACAACGTGATTTGCAAGAACACAAAATTCCAACGAACCAAATATAGACTGTGAATGTAAGTTATGTGAGAAGACATGTGACCGATATCACATTGAGCTATGCAGAAATATAACAAAGACAATATGTGAATATGCAAAAATGTAAATTTCAATGTATTCTTCCTTAATTAATCACGACTGTTTGGCTGCAATAAAATTATTACATAACGACAGAGCAGAGAAGTTACATGCTGAGTTTAGAAATTGGGAAAAAATAGTGAATCGTGTGCCTACTATCTCCATGACGCCCTTGGCATACTAGCTGCTGCCGGTCTCACATCCATACAACCAGGTGGACGATCATACAGTATACGGATGACATCCCAGCACTCATATCTCATTTTCTCAACGCTACTTATTGTTAGGTACTCAAATTCCTCACGATGTTGGATGAGAACTGGTCTCATTCTGGCCAAAATTCCGTGAGATCTTTTTTCCATGTCCGGACTCAAACCACCGTATATCTAATACCAGGAACCAGAATTGAAAAACTAATCTCTAGCTGTTTCCCTCCTCTTGTAGAAGACAGGTCAAGTCACCAACGCCATATTAACCTGTTATCACATTAGTTGAGCGCTCAACTAGACATTCTAAATTGAAAAAAAAAAATACAATCAGACAACAAACGAAAGTCCAAAATTCGATATTAGATTTTGTGAGATACAGACAACTAGAATGGTACGGTCGTATACGTAGAATACCAGAGACAAGATTACTCAGAAAAGCTTTGGAATGGATGCCACGTGGGAAAGGAAAGAGAAGTCGACCTAGATTTAAATGGATGGGTGATATAAGAACAGGTATGAGGGAGATACGTGTGGAAGAACTGGAATGAGAAGATAGAGAAGAATGGAGAAAGAAGATAAAAATTTAAAAAAGCTTTGGGCACAGAAAGATGTTTTATTACATTGTAAGCTTGTTTATAAATAAATAATTCACATTAGTGTTGTTTCAAATGTTACATGCTACGTTTCGTTACAAAAATCATAAACATCGGCCGCTATAGCGATTCAGGTAAACTCCCATTTATAATGGTACGATTTCGCTGATATTCGGATAACACCTTTCGAAGAACATACGACGTGCGAGGCCCAGACTTGTCCTGATCTGCAAGTGTACAATAAAAATACAACTTGTACAACTTCTACAGGTCGCATGTGCAGGTCTCTCTCATTTCATGCCTCTGCGTTGAAGTGTTGTAAAGGAATCACATATGTAACAAAATGTTTTGGGATGATTGACACGCGTTCGATGATGGCTTTTTTTTTTATCAAATCGATCAACTCATCTAAATTTAGAGAAAAGTGTATGCTGAATGTGAAGTTTAAGATTCGTAGAAAACTGGAATGCACTGCAACATTCTCACTTCTACCACATTTAGATGAGAAAGGTTCGGCAATGGGGTGTGAGACGTGAATGAGTTACCCAGCGAGACACCCATTTTACCTACCGCATAAAACCTGGAGGAGGAATTGGCCAAGAATACAATGGGCTACCCTGCGTCTGGTTGACCCAGTGGCGGGTAGTCCTTCCGTTTCTCCCTTGGGAGGAACCCCGGGTTCCAAGACAACTGCAACCAGCAGAAAGACAGATACATACTGTATTCCATTTTATTATGAGTATTCAAAAACTTTTCGTAATTTGAATAAAACAATTTTTAACTTACAAAACTAAAATACTGTATGCCCTTAATTTAATTTTTTTGCAAAAATTAGATATAAAATACGATTCAAAGCTATACCTGATACAGGAAAACTAACTTAATATTTGGAAAATACGGTAAACCCTTAATTTATTTTCTTTTGCAAAAACCTGATAGGCCTATATAAAAAAGAAATGTTTGTTTGTTTGTTTGTTTGTTCGTACTTTATGCGCGGCCATACCGTTGATCCGATTGTAATAGGGCTTTTTGCAGAATGTTCAGGAGATTCCCCGGGATGGACATAGGCTATAAGAGAGTTGTGATATTCAATTCCTACACCCTTAAAAATCGCCCTTTGTAGTGGAAAACGTTTAAAAAAAGTAGCACTTTGGACGCTTAAATGGCTTACGCTGCCTAAACCATAACAAATACACAAAATTAATGTACACAGAATTTAATATCTCAAACAGCTCTACAAAAAAGTCTCCGACAGCATATGTTTATCTCTTACGGATAACTCACAATTACCATTTTTGTCTTTCATTGATTCCAAGAAGATCGAGACAAGTACATAGATTAATATAATAAATTTGGGAATTCTTAAATTATGAGGTTTCCTTAATAATAATCAAATGAATCGTGAATCCTTCTTACCTCATACATCTAAAAAATGGATTTATCAGGTAAGAAGAATTCACGATTCATTTGATACATACTAAGTACGTAGATTCCTGTGCAAGCTTAACAGCACATGGCGGTTATTATTTTATGGATAACTCACAATAACGAATTTTGTTAGATTAGTCACATTTGCCACATCGAAGAATCTCATTGTTAAGAGCACAACATTTCAGCATAAGGATATTCATAAATACACCTGGACGTCCCCAGATGGAGAAACTTGGAACCAGATAGATCATGTATTAGTGGATAAACGCTGGCACAGTAGCATCATTGATGTTAGATCAGTTAGAGGGACAGACTGCAATTCGGATCATCATCTGGTCAGAGTGAAAATCAGACAACGGCTATCGCTTATGAGAGGAACGAACGCTAATGATGATTCTGTAAAATATGAATTAAAAAACTTTGAAAAATGATGAAATGCGACAAGAATACCAAATCAAAATTGCTAATAGATTTGAAGTACTGGAATCTTCAGATGACAATGTGGCAAACGAAGAAGAAGAAACTGATATAAATAAAGAATGGGAGGCTATAAGAGATACTATTAAATTGTCAGCATCAGAAAGCATTGGTTGTTTAAAAAAGAGGCAAAAAACAAGAAATGGTTTGATGAGGAATGTGTCGACATTGTAAAGAAAAGAAAGCTAGCAAAAAATGAAATTGTTACACGAGCCAAATGAGGTAAATTTAGAGCAATTGGGTAGTGTTAGACGGGAAACCACCAAGTTACTAAAGAGTAAAAAGAGGGAATATTTGAGAGAGAAGATTAATGATCTTGAAATGAATGCAAAAAATAGGAACATTAGAGAATTATATCAGGGAATTAGTATAGAGAAGAAAGGGTTTCAGGCTAGAACAAACATAATTCGGAATGAAAATGGGGATATGATTGCAGATTCTAGGAGTATATTAAATAGATGGAAAGGTTACTTTAATCAGCTATTAAATGTACATACTGAACAGGACATTGAGGAGGATAATTTACAGACAGCAGAAATGCTAGTCGCAGAGCCAAGTGCATTAGAGGTTGAAATGGCGATTGAAAAATTGAAGATGTATAAAGCATCAGGTTCAGATGAGATCCCAGCAGAACTGATAAAATCAGGGGGAGAAAAATTGATGGACAAGATACGCTGGTTGCTTAGTAAGATTTGGGAAAAAGAAGCTCTTCCAGATGAATGGAAGGAATCAATTATCATACCAATTTATAAAAAAGGAGATAAAACAGATTGCAACAACTACAGGGGCATCTCATTACTTTCAACTTCGTACAAAATTCTAACAAATATATTAGTAAGCAGACTTACTCCCTATATTGATGACATTCTAGGAGATCATCAATGTGCATTTAGAAGAAACAGGTCTACAACAGATCAGATTTTCAGTTTAAGACAGATTTTAGAGAAGAAATGGGAATATAATGGTACTGTACATCAACTATATGTAGACTTCAAAAAAGCATATGATTCAATTAAGAGGGAAAAGTTATATAGTATCCTGCTGGAGTTCGGAATTCCTAAAAAGTTAGTTAGACTTATACGAATGTGTCTAAATGGCTCAAAGAGTAGGGTGCGTGTAGGCAAACAGTTTTCAGACACTTTTGAAATCCAGAATGGGTTGAAGCAAGGAGATGCACTATCTCCTTTACTATTTAATTTTGTACTAGAGCATGCCATTAAATCTTTAGAGAATGAGGAAGGCTTACAACTGAATGGTATTAATAAGCTGTTAGTTTATGCTGATGATGTAGTACTACTGGCCGATAGCGAGGAGATACTAAAGGCCAACACGCACACACTATTGAGTAACACTAAGAAATTAGGACTGGAAATAAATATCAGTAAAACTAAATATATGGTCACATGTAGAAATTCAGTATATAATGGAAATGGACAGCTAATGACAAATGAGGGAAATTTTGAGGAAGTGGCTGAATTCAAATACCTAGGAACAATAATCACAAATAGGAATGAGATGCAAAAAGAAATTAAACATAGGCTCAATTCTGGAAATGCATGCTATTATGCATTGCAGAGACTTTTGATGTCCCAACTCCTTTCAAAAAACGTTAAGCTGAAAATATATAAAACTATTATTCTACCAGTTATATTATATGGATGCGAAACCTGGACTCTTACTTTAAGGGAGGAAAGGAGATTACGAGTATTTGAGAATAAAGTTCTTAGGAAATTTTTGGATCAAAGAGAGATGAACAGACAGGTGAATGGAGAAGGACTACATAACAACGAACTACATGATCTGTATAGGAAGCCAGATATAATAAGAACAGTTAAGTCTCGTAGACTACGATGGGCAGGACATGTTGCGCGTATGGGTAATGAAAGACGTGCATGGAAACTTCTTGTAGGAAAGCTAGAGGGAAAACGCCCGGTTGGTAGACCAAGAATGAGGTGGGAGAACAACATTAACTATGATTTGAGGGAAGTAGATTATACAGGGAATGATTGGAAAGCATTAGCTCAGGATAGGGATGTATGGAGAGCTTATGTCCGCGCGGCCATGAACCTTCGGGTTCGACAGTGCCAGTGAGTTAGTTAGTTAGTTAGTTAGTCTTTTAGCTCATTTATGCCAAGAAGATCGAGATAAGTAGATTCCCGGACAACGCCGGGTAATCAGCACGGGGTATCTAAAAAAATATAAATTTATAATTATTTTCCTTTTACTTACTCAACTAAACCTAAAAGCACATTAATTTTAATTTATTTAGGCATAGCAGCGCAAGCTAGTTAGATATAAAATAGGTCTATATGAATACCCGTATAATAATAGAGCATTTGTCAAGAAGTTTAGATATGCATAAGCCTAGCCTTATTATTGTCAAGAAGTTAAGATATGCACATATTCAAATATATCTGCAATGACGTATTAGTGCATCGTAGGGCCTTAGTCTCTCCTTTGTTAAGAGTTACTAGATCAAGTTAATATAATTACGCTTATTTCCCTAAAGATGTCATGAACGGTATGAAGTCAACATACCGACCCAATAAGATATCTAATAGGCAACTAAGGTATTATTAGGACGAAGAAGGTCGTTAAATTTTGCTTAGAGGTCTCTTTATTCAGGTTTAAGGATCTCCGAGCCTAAGCATCTTGAAACTCGGGATACACGGCTTAAAGTCCCTCCTGGAGAACTTACTCCTTGGATTTTCCCATCCTAAAAATCCATCTTTTACGGGCGGATATGAACCCGCAACCCTGGAGAGCAGAGGCAAGGACCATGGCTGACACAAATACCCAACCCCTATATACTATATAAATTATGTGGCTTGCTTGTAATAATAATAAACACTCTTAAGAAAACGCAACCAGGAGGCAGATTGTAATATCCTCAACTCGTGACCAACTCAGGGTCGGGTCGAGGAATGTTATGAGATGAAACCCCTATATGGTCGACCATTCGTGACTCACCGTCTTAGGAGCGGATTGACGAAATGAAACGAAATGGATGAGATGAGTATGGAGAGATGGTGGAGCTAAATTTGTGGCAGGGGAAAACGGGAGAACACCGAGAAAAACCTGCCCAAGCTCCGTTTCGCACACCACGAAACCCACATGGAGCGACCGAGACTCCATCTGGAGAGCCCAGCTGTGAGAGGCGAGCGTCAACCGCTTGGTAATCAGGAGATAATGAAATTAATTCTTGTATGTATTGCTTTCGATTTTCACATGCAGATTCAGATTTGAAAGTACTTGTATCATTCATTTTATAAACGTAGGCCTACTTATGTTTGAATTATAGCAACAAGGAAGTTGTAGCATATCAACGTGCTGTGTTAAATTTAATTCCGAAGCTTCTATGGAATGCCTCATAAACAATAGTTATTATTTCTGGTATTACAGTATCAGGTTGTAATAGAGAAAAATACATAAAAAATAAATTACAAATATTTCAATATTTGTGTGGTATCCATAAAAGAAAACTGGGAAAGAAAGTAAGACAAGAAACACATTTAAAATGTTATGAAGTTTTTGGCTGTACGTGCAATATTGTATGGCTCAGAAATATGGACTCTGAAAAAACAGTCAATTACAAGAATAAAAACAGCAGAAATGAAATATTTACGATTTGTGGCAGGATATACTTTAATGGATAAAAAACGAAGTGAAGATATGCATAAAGAACTATAAATATTCAGTTTGACAGATAAAATAGAGTACAGGAGAAAATGGTATGAACATGTCTGCAGAATGGATACCAACAGATTAACTAGGAGAAGTCTGAACTATCAACCAAGAGGAGAAAAAAAGAGATCGGGGGACGCCCACGAAAGGGATGGACACAGCAGCTATAATACTTGGAGCCGCAACGAACCAAAAAGGTTTAATCCTTGCAGGGGACAGTAGCAGAAGGCCACATTTCTGGAGAAAACGCAAATTCAGATACTATTAAAGTTGTTAAATAATCTGGAAAACTTCTAATACTCGGATTGTTTGGTTTTATACCAATTAAATCGACTACTAACGCATCTCTTACTTCTTAACAAGAGCGCAAAGATGACCCGAACACCCAGCGCAACCGTTTACTAATATCATTACTATTTCGTTTAAATTCCGAAAACAGCCCTAATATTTGAATTTTTCTCCGCCAAGTTTGTGTCAGTCCACCGCTCTTGTCTCGAGATAGTGTCACGCAGTGGGCCCGGCTTAGACCCCGGTAAAGGACAAAGTCCTGGGCGAGTTTTTTTTTTCAGAATTTTTCCTCGGCTGTAAGACAAATATCAGGAAGCTTTGAGGCCCAAATGGTCCACGAACATCATATGACCATCATTATCCCACGGTGTGGAAAGCTACCACACCTATAATTCCCTAGTAAGTCTGCAAAGCATAGCATGAAAATGTGATTGCAATGAAAGACCTGCCCTAGGGCAGAACACTGTAGAATATAACAGAAGTCTGTACCAAATGAAATATATAACTTACTAAAGATGATAATGGGGTCTCGCCTGACTAACTGCTTTATGTACTACTTCAAAATCAGCCACAATTCTTGACTATCCAAACTAAATATTATCACAGGCCTTTGCGAATCCAATCTACTCCTTCACATCCGTGACTGCATTTTTGTGGCAATAAGGGAAACACTAATAGATTATGGTGATCATTATTTGTTACATGAATTGTAAAAAACATAAAAAATTGCAGCAGAAAATTAAAATCTAGAAATGCATTATTTTCACATAACAGTGGCAGATTACTTTCTGTCGCAGAGTTAATTATATACGGAATAAGTTAAATAAATATCCTCAACTAGTGTCCAACTCAGAGTCTGGTCGAGGGATGGAATGAGATGAAAATCTCGAGGAAACCCTGTCCAAGCTCCGTTTCGTCCACCACGAAACCCACATGGAGTGATCGAGATTCGATCTCGGGATCCCAGCGGTGAGAGGCGAGCGTCTAACCGCTTACGCGCACGGAGCCGCCTACGGAATAAGTTATTATTGTTAATTTGAAACAAGTTTTCATTCTTCACATTTAAAATCGTAATTTCTTGCAAATCTCTGTGAAATTCATCTTTCGTTTTCGGTAATGGCAGCAAAATTGATCTTTAACCCGATAAATAAATCTCCTATACGCCTTTATCTGGAATATGAACCTTTCACAGGGAATTTCTTTTCGAATCAATATTAATGGTCTTTCGGACAGTTATTCAATAACATCTTTCCGCTTTAGGTACACTATTGACAATGACTTGCCTATCAAAACTATCAGAGATTTAGTTATCATGAGATTACGACTTACTGCGTTACTGTTTCGTAAATAAAATATGATAATTAAATGAATAGTTGACTTACATATGTCACCTCCAAATATGTCTTGCTATGTTGCGAAATTTTACATTAATCTATAATAACCAAACCATATCAAACTGTTATCTTTGTATACACAATAAAACAACTGACAATCATAAACAGTGCTATCATGGCCCCATAGCAGCAACCTATTCTTGAAACAAATGACTAACATAATGTATTACTAGCCTATGGTGGTCTAAGGGACATAGGTTCAAACCCGACTGTGATCGATTGGTTTTTTGGGATAGAAAAAGAGAATCTAAGGGACAAAGTGCTCCGGGAGAGACTTTTTAAATCATGGGTCACGAGTCGGAAGAATTTCAGGCTTCTAAAAAACCTCAAGCCTAAATGAAAGACTCTGAGTAAAATTTAATCGATCTTTCCCATCCAAGATATACCTTAGGTAATTATTAAGCGTCTGTTTGAGGCGATGAACTAACTACTTGTCACATATGTAGGGAAATAGCGTAACTAAATTAGCTAGATTAATACACTGTCGTCAGGAATACAGTTGTTTACTGTATTTATTTTTGGTCCTTCATCGTAAACATGAAACCATCGATACCCATCTGTATAATTCTGCATTTTATATATTAAAATATATTATCGGGATTCTTGGCCGTGTCTTGTAGTATTGTCTTCTCGGCGTTTCATCACCTTCTGTGGGTGACATCTTCAGGAGATTTTACTTGTGTAGATTTTCATGATGGATTACTACTGTACTGTGCAGGTACAAACTTCTCACATAATCAACTGAATAGCGCGTAAACAATCTTGCAGTGGACACGAAACATCAGGTGAGCGGGGAATGGCTATCCTAGTGAGTGGCGCCGAAAATCCGTGTGTGGTGATTTTGCATGTAGCGGAAAATCGGTACGTTTCCGGACACGAGTTCCTATACTAAATTTAATTGTTTTGGTCGTTACTACAAGTCTTCAAACTCTGTAGGGGGAATTTAGACTCACTTTGTATATATCGAGCGCCCCAGTCCCAGCCGGGCCGGCAGACGATATGCACTTAAAAATTGGGACATGTACAGCCTTTGAAATAACTGATAACGCACAGATTATTTTCCAAGTCTCAGAACGAAGCCACTGCGCATGATCAGAGATCAACTATTTGGTTCTCAAGTATACAACTATTTGAGAAATTAAATCCGTTCTATTTCGTTGTGTGTCGTGCAATGGAAAACAATTTTGTGTAAATAAGTAATGCGGTAAATACTGGAAATAATACGAAGCAAAAGAAATGAAACAAAAGAAAGAAAATTAATTGAAATAAGAACGAGAGAGGAAAAAACAAACATGACAACAGGATCAAATATGCGACCTCATGCACGGGAAACAGAAGCTCCCTCCACTTCACCACAACCGTCTCTCCTACAAGTTGTCTGTATGAAGCGATGCAGTACTTCAGACTTACTTCTATAATGTAATTAGATATTAATTTAAATTAATCAGACGCATTTTGTATTAGTAATGGACATAAATAATTTTATTATGCCAACTGTTTTGTAAACAATGTAATTAGGCGTTATAATCGTTATATATATATATATATATATATATATATGAGCTGTTTCCTTTAATTTATTTATTTCCATAGATTCCATTTCATAGTAATTCTGCCCGAGGGCAGGTCTTTCACTGCAAACATAGCATTTTCACTTTACTAGGGAACTGTACGCGTGGTAGCTTCCCGTTTCTTTTCACACCGGTGAAGAATTGTGGATGATAATGATAAGGATGATGATGATGGCCGGATGATTTTCGGGGACTGTTGGGCCCTAAGCCTCCTGACATTTATCTTACAGATGAGGAAAAACCCCAAAAAATCACCCAGGAGTCTGTCCCGACCGGGAATATTTCCATATAAGATTTAGAAATTTATTTATACAACGAAGCCTGGTAACATGTAGGCATTATGAAAATTAACGACGTTATTAAATAATAATAAATAAAAAATATACCTGACCAGAATCGAACATGGGTCCGCGTCATCGGAAACGAGCATCTTACCGACTGCTCCACTGAAGCGAACGATACGAATGCCGCATGAAGAGTTACTTAACGCTGTCCGCTTTTTATTCAAAACGTGTCGGAACATGTAACAACGTACTAGTTTGAATCGCCCTTCAAAACTCTAACTTTCCACCATCAAGAGTTGCACCATCATTTTTTTCAAAGGCTGTACATGTATTGAGTTAGAATTTTATCATCTTATGTAATAAGTAAGAAAGTGAAATATTCAATTCATACAAACTCATTTCCGAAAGAAAATGGACTATGATGTTTTTAGCAGTCACACTTGCGCTACAATAGCCGCACTGCAATCTATATTTGAGCTAGTACATCTTAAATAACTTGTCTGTATTTGATTTCTCTTTCCTTGAAACAGACTTCTGAAGTTTTTAAATAAAACACTGAACATTACTTTCTTTGTGAGTTTAGTTGAAATGATATTTTTCCTTGTGAACAGGGATGAACTTTCAAGGTTCCGAAATATTGACCCTCTAACTTAAAATAATCTGTGTTCTGATGAAACGTGCCAGCTATTTAAGTTTGAAAAAACTTAGTTTATTCATATATGTGCTCGTAACAAGGCTAATGTTCTGCATTTTGCAGTAAGCAACAGAGACCGCTGAACTCGATTGCTCAGCTGTTTGGCAACATGCCGCTGGGAATATGCCACTCGTAACAAACATATTTATCACAATTTACAGGAAACACGCTATCTCTAAAATTACAAATAAAAAATATATGCTCGATGTAAGCATTCATTTTATTGGACTTGTCTACTCTCAGTGGTATGACATACTTTTAGAGTTTTAATTTAAAAAGGTAACACAGTTTTATGAACCAGGACTTATCTTCTTCTAATAAGTTATATAAAAATGAATGTATGTATGTTTGTTTGTTCTTACTTTATGCGCGGCCATACCGTTGATCCGATTGTGATGGGTTTTTTTGCAAAATGTTCAGGAGATTCCCGGGAAGAACATAGGCTATTAGAGAGCTGTGATACTCAACTCCTATGCCCTTAAAAAACATCATTTGTAGTGAAAAACGTGAAAAAGTCCCTTTTTCTTACCATTAAATGGCTTACGCTGCTTAAACCATAACAAATACACAAAATTAATGTACACAGAATTGAATATCTCAAAAAACTCTAAAAAAAAGTCCGCGACAGCATATGTTTATCTTTTACAGATAATACACAATAGCCATTTTTTGTCTTTCAATGATGCCAAGGAGATCGTGATAAGTAGATTCACGGGCAAACGTGCACTGCCGATTGTAATGAGGCTTTTTGCAAAATGTTCAGAATTTTTCCGGGAAGGTTATAGGCTATAAGAGAGTTTTATGCTCAAGCCCTTTACCCTTAAAAATCACCCTTTGTAGTGAAAAGTAAAATAAAAGTGGATTTTTGAACGCTTAAATGGTTTACGCTGCCTAAACTATAATAAATATACCAAATTATTGTACACAGAATTGAATATCTCAGAAAAAACTACAAAAAAGACAGCATATGTTTATCTTTTACAGATAACTCACAATAACCATTTTTGTTTTTCATTGATGCCAAGAAGATCAGGAAAAGTAGATTCCCGGACAAGCAGAGCAGTAGCACGAATAACTCGAAATAACGAATTTTGTCTTTCAGCTTATTTATGCCAAATATATCGGGATACGTACATTCTCGGGCAACGCCGGGTAATCAACATGGGGTATCTAAAAATAATAACGATATAAATGTATATTTATTTTTCTTTTACTTATTCAACTAAATTCAAAAAATACATCATTTATTTAGGTGTAGCAGCACACGCCGGGTATTAGCTAGTTATAAATAAAAATGAGTGCGAGTCTATTTGTCTGTCTGTATCTCTGTCCTTTATGGATTCAAAAACTACTTGACCGATTTGAAAGAGGTTTTTCTCGATCATTTAGAAAATTTTTCTGGGATAATTAACGTTTATAACATATTACCCTACGTACTGTAGGTCCGGAGATTTAAAAAAACAGCGCATCGGTTCACTGAAAAAGTAGCTTTTTGGACGCTTTGTACCGAAATCATGTTTTCGGTACGTAAAACTACGTAACAACTACGTTATCGTGTCTTCCCCTACAGTGATCTTATAGAACAGTGCCAAATTCCTGTCTTCGTTGTCCTCTCTCCTACATACCCCCTCCTTTTTTATGCGCCGCGTGTGACTGCGCACCTTCCCCTTGTTATCGAAGGCCTCAAATAAGCTGTGCAAGTTAATATCAGTGTCATCATCAACTTTGGTTTCGTCGGGGTCAGATCGACGGTAGCTCGGAGGAGTTGTTTGGTTTAATCAGTTCCGTAAGCCAGGGTAGGGCAACCAGGACGGTGAACCCTAGCCCTTGGCTGGACTGGATTAAGTGTGTGTATGTATGTATGTTTATTATTATTGTTATTGACTTTTCTTTTGATGACCGATTTGTAATATTTAATTTATGTCTTTTCTTACAATGGTAAAGAAGATAAACTTTTGTTATGTTATTTTGTATTTCAGTTATCTGACTTATGACTCTAATTAAAAGTTACATTCTTTTAGTTAACTTATGTTTACTAATTGCGTAGCTAGTCATGATTGGTATTGATTTATTTTCTAAAGCTTTCTCAAGCCAAAATAATCCCCTTTTTCCTTCTAACTTCCACGATTATAATACTATTTAGCATTCAGTACTATATGTTAAATAATTTACTAAGGAAAGGTGGATTAATCTTTGCCTTCTATGGGCCCGGGCAAAGGAATGTGGATATAGTTACTCAAAACTTTCTAATACAAGGTAATTATAAAAGATGGTAGGATCCCGCACGCGAGTGGTGCAGCTTAAATTACTTAAGCTGCCTAAATCATAACAAATATACCAAATTAATGTACACATAATTGAATATTTTTTTCTAAAATCAACAAAAAAGTCCGGAACAGCATATGGATATATTTTAAGGCTAACTCACAATAACCATTTTTGTCTTTCAGCTCGATGCCAAGAAGATCGGGATGAGTAGATTCCCGGGCAAGCGTAGCAGTGCACGGTGGGTATTCTTTTACTGATAACTCGCAATAGCCATATTTGTCTTTCAGCTCATTTATGCCAAGAAGATGGGGATAAGTAGATTCCTGGTCAATGCCGGGTAATCAACACGGGGTATCTAAAAATAATTATGATATAAATATATAATTTTCTTTTTACTTATTCAACGAAACATAAAACATATTTAATTTATTAAGGCGTAGCTGAATACGCCGGATACTATAATAGCTAATTTTTAATAAACAGAAATGTGGTTATGGAACCGGCTAGCAAAGATAAATTGGACAAGAAAACAAACCAAAAATGATTGGATGAAGTATTGAGTATTTTTAGATTGGTTTAAACTGTCACTTGTAGGAAATTTTACTTGCCCAACGTCATACGGGAGACGATTTGAAACTATAGGTCTCAAATATACTTTTTTGAACACGCAAGGACATGGGGACCTCCCGGCTGAGTGATGAGCTCAATGCCAAGTCCACCACCGAATCAACACAAACACTTTTAAGACGAGACACACCATTCACTTATACATTCATACTAAAAAATATAATAAGATATGTATTATTGTGATGCCAGATTATATCTGGGGACTATTTAGACCTTAAAATGCGTTGACATTTTTTTACAAGTGAGAAAAACTTGCAAAAAAAAAAACTTCATCCACAAAACTTGTTTTGACTGAGGATCGAACTCGAGACGCTGCTTACGAGGTAATGGTCACAGCGGTAGACGTAATCTTCAAAATCGATTCAATCAACTCAATCTAACCTATCACCATATAGGTACATTTTGCATGCCACACGCCACCTGGGACTTACAGTGGCAAGACCTTTCGAGAGAGGGGTTTTGAACTATGGATCACACACATACTTTTTTGACAACACAAGGACATTCACAGCCTACCTGAATGAGTGATCAGCTCAATATCAGGGCCTCCTCTCACACAACACAATATTAAAATGAAACACACATAAACTCCATACTCCAAGCGCGACAGGCCTTGGACCTACCATCCGGCTGCTGGCCTCACGTCCACGTGTGTTAATCACAGCGGTAGACGATCATAAGCCAGTGTATGTGATCAACATGTCGGGTCCCCCAGCCGTTATAGCTGGTATTCTCAACCTGGAGTCGCTACTTATTGTAGCTACCCAAATGCCTCACGATGCTGGCTGGTCACCGGTCCCATGCTGGCCCGAATTTCTTGAGAAAACTTTCTTCCCCCATGGGGACTCGAACCAGTGCAAGTTCCGTAGCTCTGCGCCAAGGTTTCTTACCTTAACCACTCGGCTACGGCGCTACTCGGCACACACACACATACAAATACTAAACACGATGAATATTATAATAACGATTATGATGGGCAAATGTTATTCGGGGATCTTTTAGGCCATAAAGTTTCCTGACATTTGTGTTACAGCACCCAGAAAACCTGACCTGACCGAGGGATCGAACCCGGGACCCCTCGTATGTGGCGGCAACGCTAGCCCGAAATCACAGAGGACTACTGTGTAATATATGCTATAAAAACAAAAGAACACTTATACAAACGTTAAAACGTAAACTACACAGCTAATGTTTATATCGAAATAATAAATATTTACAGAAAGAACTAACATAAAAATTGTATCAATTTTTGTGTTTTCGTACATACTACTTCGTAGCATTCGAATGGAACCTTTTAAGGCACTGTCAGCTATTTTAACTAAAATTGTATTGTCTAAGCGCTACCTTGGAACACATTAACATACGTATTTGGATGGAGTAGACACAGCAAATAAAATTATTAATTTTAATAAAAACCATGGGAATAATAAATTCAGCAAAGAAACCTTCGCTAGTCCAGACAGATGCCAGAGTACGGTTATACAAAACCTTAGCAAGACCTGCACTTTGCTACAGCAGTGAGGCATGGACTTTGAGGAAAGGAGAAGAGAGCAAGTTAACTTCTAGTGAAATGAGATTCATGAGATATACAGCAGGTTATGCTAAATGGGATCACAAACGCAATGGCAATATCTTGAAGGAACTACGTTTAGAACCAATCATTAAATATATACGTAGTACCAGAACAACTGTATGAATCATTTGCGACGAATGAGTTTAGATAGAGTTCCCAAGGCCATGCTTCGTTATTGTCCAACAGGGAAGAGATCTCTAGGCCGTCCAAGTAAACGTTGGATACAAAATTCATCGTGAGATCGTAAAAGGCCTATAGGTCTAAAACTTGGTTGCATAAAGAAGAATAAGTATTGTCTAAGCACAATATTTTACACGTGTTTTTAAAGAGGAAATTATGATTATCTTGCTTGCATCGCCAGGCTCTAACTTCTTGACTAGATTTTTATTCGCGCAATGCAAATCAGAACTACCATGTTCAAATAAAGTACATTTATTACGACTATTTAACTCATGCCCCAAATGGGGTTCAATGACCAATCACATTTCAATGATTTTTTAATTACAACCAATCACAGTCGTGTTTCACCTCGAATTTATCAAACAAGTTTATCATATTAAAGAAAGCGCCTCCTTTTTAGCATTCTGAATAGGTCATAGCATTATTTTGCAGTGACTGATTTTCTGAGAAATACGGCTACCAGATTGTATATATAGTGCACGAATGTCAGCTGATGCTGCTTGCGGGAGATAATATAAAAACATTTGTAGCAATTTATTATACCACAAAAAAAAAAGAAACCACTGTTTGCACTTTCTTAAACGAATTATTTCGCAGGAAATAACGTTGCAGAAAATATAAATGACATATTTACATATCATAAATTAATTAATACCTATAATGTTCGTAATAAATTTCTCCACTAGGGTGTGTTCTTACAATATTGCGATCCTTTGGCAATAAATAGCATGATCTGGTTGCAGTGATGAACAAGCGTAACAATCGTTTCTCATTTTTTCCAAACATCGCCATTTACATTAAATAAATAAATATTTTAAAATAACTATATTTAAATGATGATTTGTGAGTAAACAGCTTAATTTTCTTCGTTAAATATTCCTAACAAATGCCGCTCTTGATTTCCAAATTTATCGATAATTTGGAAATCACTCGTGGCATTACTTATGACTATTTAACTCATGCCCCCAATGGGAGTCAATGACCAATCACTTTTCAATGATTTTTTATTTACAACCAATTACAGTCGTGTTTCGCCTAGAATTTACCAACTAAAGTTTATCATAATCATGAAAGCGCCTCCTTTTTAACATTCTCAATAAGTCATAGCATTATTTTACAGTGACTGACTCTTTAAGAAATACACAACTAGATTGTATATATAGTGCATGAATATCAACACTTAACGCATGTGGGAGTTAATATAAAAATATTTGTAGCAATTGATTATACCACCAAAAAAAGATACCACTGACTGCACTTTCTTAAGTGTATTTTTTCCCAGGTAATAACATTCCAGAAAAATATAATTATCATAGGACATCAGAAATTAATTAATATACAGTTTGATGTGTTTCATTTTTTCTCCACCAGAGTGCATTCTTACAACATTGCGTTCCTTTGGCAATAAATAATACGATCTGGTTGCAGTGATAAACAAAAGAAGCAGATGAAGCGTACCTATCGTTTCTCATTTGTTTTTAAACATCGCCGTTTACATTAAATATATAAATATTTTAAAATAACTATTTAAATAATGATTTGTGAGTAAACAGCTTAATTTTATTCGTTAAACAGTCCTAACAAATGCCACTCTTGATTTCCAAATTGTCTAGATAAATTCACTCCTCACTTCGTGAGTCTTGAATTTATCGATAATTTGGAAATCACTCGTGACACTACTTATGATTAACAACGAGAAGAAAAAGTGAACATAAAAGCTAAACAGTGGCAACACACGTTCTCACCCGATTATCAGTATTATTCTCCGTCTGTGTATCTTTCTCTACTTGCATTTCGTTCCGAGTGGTATATTGAAACCTTTGCACCTTTCTTTTCTGTGACTTCGTAGAAGTTAGTAATATTGTCGCTATAAGACCTTCACACGTTATATGTCCTATGTCCAGCAATTCGCGGCTACAAATCGATAAAAAAATAGGACAAACATGCTTATTTTCGCGATATTCCTAATTCCGTGAATAAATTTATATTTGTTGTCACGGAATTAAATGGTTTAAAAAGTAGTTCTTGGGTTACTCCAGACTTAGAATGAGCTTTCTTCTTTCCATTTTAATGCTTTTACCGCCTTTTGAAAACCTATACAAAGCCTCAAAAGCCATCCTGAGATTGAAAGTGGTTGAAGAATAAATGTTTCTACATTTCGTGACTGTCCTTAAAGAAATATTCTACATTTTAGGTAAGTGTTCATGTAATAATTATATAACATTCCAATATTGTATTTTAATATCAACTGTACCAACTGATACATGAGTCTTATATAAAAGGATAATAATGTTACAGAAGCTACCGCATTTAGGATTCATGTATCACTTTCTTTTCATATGATTACCTACCGATTACCGAGTGAATAATATAAACAGTAAAAATACCTCTTAAGAATATTAATTTAGTTACATTACGTAGAAAACAGTTATATTAAAATTGCATATTTTACTCGATAACAGGGCTGTAATATTTAGGTCTATAGCGGCTAAATAGGCATTTGATTGAAACGAATTTCCTAAAATAATGTCTTCATTGTTCGTTGATTTATTTAATGTTTCTGTGTTTTCAATTTTCAAACCCGGTCGGGTCGATGGATATTTTATGATGGAAAGATTCAAGGAACTAGTCCTCCGGGGGGGACTTAAAGCCGTGGGTCCCGAATCTGAATATATTTTCAGGCTCGTAAAAGAATCTTATGCCTGGAAAAGAGGCCTCTAAGCAAAATATACCGAACTTAATCATCCACGTAATACGTTAGTTGCCTACTTGATGTCCCATGGCTAATCATGTCAGTACGCTAACCACATGTCATTCATGACATCTATAGGGAAATAAACGTTTTTAAATTAGTCTGATTAAGAAACTACCCACTAAAATGAAGCACCCATGTCCCCGCAGTGGGACGAACAGTGTTCAATCAATCGACCGAAAATCATCTTGTTATTCGGGGAGGTCCTCCATGTTCTTGTGTGGTCAAAAAAAGCTTGTCTTCTTCTTCACTTCCTGGTTTAGGCAAGAGTTGCCTGTTCCGTCTTCACTTATAGATCTAAGACCATCTCTTCCGAGGACGTCCGACATCTCTTCTTCCTCTTGGAAAATAATGGAAGATTTTATTTGGTAATCTACTTTCTTCCATTCTTTCTACATGTTCTTTCCACTGTAATTTGTTGTTAATATCTTTTCTTTTATGGAGTAGATCTGCAGTTCTTCACGGATATCCTCGTTTCTTATCTGGTCCATTCTAGTGCAGCCTTTTACTAAAAGACCTCAACGGCAGATTCGGCGCAGAAGGAGTCCTTCATCACGGCGGATCTGGCGGAAGTGGCAATCTCCAGATTGGGGTTAGTACATCCGGGAGCTGGACCTAAAGCTTCGAGGTGGTAGCCCCACCAATGGTCTACTCTGCATAGCGTTGGTACCGCGATCAGAGGAAAACATATTACTCGTATTCTTTGCAATGGAAACTCGGACGGACTTAACCAAAAAAGTTTGTATGTGATCATTAAAATCCCTCTCACTGTAAGGCCCGGTGGCATGTGTCACGTAAAATACCTATAAGGTGAGAGGTTAAACTGCGTTAATGAAATGGAATATTCTCTTGTAAAATAGTAGTTGATTCGGTTGGAATTAGGAGAGGATCATTAATTTACAGTACAGGCAACACTTAATGTCCAGTTCTAGCCAGAAGTCACAAGTAAACGAGGGCTTGCTCTCGATTCACAATGTAATTAATGGATCCAAAAATGTAAGAGCGATTCAGCTGAAAACAAAATGTGAGCCTGGAGGTAAGTAATGACTTTCCACTATCCTGAACGTCACATACATCTTCATGTTCATAAAAACAACGTTATTATATTATCTAAACATAGAAATCCCACGCTTTATTTGAATAACACGAAGTCTCACAAATAAAAGTTTTAAAAAAGGAATGATAATCTTTATCTTTATAGATTGATTCATCATCGGTTGATTAATGTCTTTGGCATCGTCCGATTCCTAATAGCCAATTTTGTCGGTCCATCCAATCTCCTGGTTGTAAATGTTTCTCCTTCATGTATAAATATATTCCCTGACTCCAGGAGGTTTAAGGTCTTCCTCTGCCTCGTCTCCCTCAGGCTTCCATTCCAAAACACATTTTGGTAGCCGATCCTCTTCCATTCGCTGGACATGTCCGTACCATCTTAATTGCTGAGTTTTAATATAGTATAAAATAGTGTTTTCAATCTTCATTTTCTACCTTATAACTGAGTTTCTTATTTTCTCTCTTCTTGAAATTCTTCCTGCCCTTCGTACAAAATCCATTTCCGTTATTTGTTTTTGTTGTTAATGGCCAATGTTCTGTTCCACAAGTAATTATGCTTTTAAGAATTGAATGATATATATTAATTTTATTTTTATTACTTTTACTTTTATCCCACAATATTCCATTGAGCAAGCAATTTCAATTTTTCTTTTATTATTTCTATTTATTTCCTCTTCACAACTTCCATTTTCATTAATTTTAATTTCTAAATATGTGATCTCACTACAAGATTTTATTGTTTCTCCAGTCTCCAAAATTAAATTTTGTTCTGGTTCACCAGTCGATAAATAGCTTGTTTTCTTCATGTTCAAAATGAATGCCCATTTATCATATTCTTGAATTAATTAATATATATACATCCATCCATAGTAATTCTGCCCGAAGGCAGGTCCTTCACTGCAATTATAGTATTTTCATGCTAAGCTTGCAGCTTTACTAGGGAATTGTGTAGGTGTGGTAGCTTCCCGTTGCTTTCCACACCGGTGAAGGATGATGATGATGATGATAATGATCAGGATGATCATGATGATGATGGCCATATGATTTCGGGGACCGTTTGGGCCTTAAATTTTTCCTGACATTTGTCTTACAGGTGAGGAAAACCCCCGATAAAAACCTCACCCAGAAAAACTGCCCCGACCGGGGATCGAACCCGGGCCCGCTGAGTGACAAGGCAGCACGCTACCTCGAGACCACAGCGGTACACACACACACATATATATATATATATATATATATATATATATAATTTTGTTGTATGTGTGTTTGTCACTGAACTCCTCCTAAACGACTGGACTGATTTTGATGACTTTTTTTTCGTGTGTTTGAGTGTTTGAATGGTTTAGGTTCACAATTTGACCCTCTGAAACCATTAGGCGTAGGAGTTCACCTGAAGCGAAAATTTAAAAATTGCTCTAGAGGTCACAATTTTCTATTTTTCACAACAAAACTCAGTATATCTTATTAACTAAACCAAAGTAGGTATTATCCATAAATAAGCGAAATCCGATAATTAGAAGTTGAGGTTTACCTGAAATCCGAAATTAAAAACTACTTAAAGACTGGGCCGATTTTGATGTATTTTAAAGGGTTTAGATTCACAATTGGATACTCCAAAACATTTAGTTGTAGTTCACCAGAAGTGAAAATTTAGAATCGCTCTAGCGGTCATAATTTTCGATGTTTCACAACGAAACTCAGTATATCCTATTAAAATAAACCGAGGTAGTTATTATCCAAAAATGAGCTAAATCCGTCAATTATAAGTCGAGGTTTACCTGAAATCCAAAATTAAAAACTAACAACCGCCATGTTTGATTCGAATCAGCGTATATCTTACAATTTAATTAACCTTTGATGTTTAATTTATTTAGGCGTAGCAACGCACGCCGGATATTCGCTAGTACTATTATAATAAATGAGATCGGCAGGCGATGAACTTTATTAGTTGAAAACTTCGCATACAACTATATCCAAATATTATGCAACTAGGGCAAAAAACAGACTCCTACAGTCGATAAAATCTCGCCAGTTTTTTTATATTTTTTATAAACTTCCAGTTTCAAAATAGCTAGTTAAACGCGTTTACTTATCTAATACAGCTCTAAGGGTATATGTTTATATTGTAATAGTTTGTTTTCCTCTTCAAGGTCAAAACAAGAATCGGAATTTTACACTCAGAGACAATAAAATGTCTGAGAACGTAAACTGAAATTGGGGATCTGTAGACTATAATATGCGAATCATTACTTTTTAAATTTGTTTTCTAATAGCTGGAAGATTTATCTTCTTTTCTATTTAAAGAAATATTAATATTTTTTAATAGAGATGAAGATAAATAAATCTTCCATTTCCCGCTAACTGATAATATTAAATCGGTCAAACAGATAAAAAAATTACTATCAATGTAGGCAAAAACTTACAGAAATTAAAAAACCAAATCTTGAATTACAAATTAATAATGTTTGACAGTTGTCTCTAAAATAGCTTGAAGGAAAGAAGCCATGAGAGGTCATACACATAAAAAGTGTAAAACAAAGAAAATATTTTTTTGCGCGATAGTGCGTTTTGAAATACTTACAGCAATGGCGACCATGATTGAAAGTTCAATTTCCTACATTTCGGGTTGCCAACCTAAATAACTATACTGTAATATTACATATTACAAACCACGTGCGGGAAGTAAAAACACTGCCCTTTATATATACTACGTACAATGTATATACCAAAATATATCCAAAAGGTAGTGTTAATATACATTATACGAAACAAATCACTGCATTTTAAATAAACTGAACTTTATTTGAAATAATATAAAACAATAAATACGTACTTGCCGCCATTTTATACTGATTGGTGTCACGGTCTGCTGTACTCTCAAGTAATAAACATTGTCCACACTGTTAATA
Organism: Diploptera punctata; assembly: GCA_030220185.1. Classification (NCBI taxonomy): domain Eukaryota; kingdom Metazoa; phylum Arthropoda; class Insecta; order Blattodea; family Blaberidae; genus Diploptera; species Diploptera punctata. The sequence goes on along the minus strand of JASPKZ010001617.1, from coordinate 1,738,714 downwards.
TCAGTCAGTTTTTTATAATGAACGCAAATATTTCCAACAAAGATGTTACTATTTTACTATTATTTGTTATTTTGAAAACACCATCGCGCAAAAAATAATGTACAACGCACGTTTCTGAAGTATTTTACAGAATCTCGGATATTAAAAACCTCGTTTTCGCTCGGTTTTTAAACATTTTCTCCCTTCTGTAAAAACCACTTCCTAACCTCGCATCGTAATATAATATTAAAATGTGAAAATTAGTGAAATACAATAATTGTTAATAAGTTATAGTATATATATTAAAGTGATTTATATAAAGAATTCATCCATCCATAGTAATTCTGCCAGAGGGCAAGTCCTTCATTGCAATCATAAAATTTTCATGCTATGTTTTGCAGCTTTACTAAGGAATTATAGGTGTGGTAGCTTCCCGTTGCTTTCCACACCGATGAAGGATGATGATGATAATTATAAGGATGATGACGATGGCTGGATGATTTTCGGGGACCGTTGAGCCCTAAGCTTCCTGACATTTGTCTTACAGGTGAGGAAAAAACCCGAAAAAAAACTCACCCATGAGCCTGTCCCGACTGGGAATCGAACCCGGGCCCGCTGCGTGACAAGGCAGCACGCTACCTCGAGATCACAGCGGTGGACATATAAAGAATAAGCATTTTATTTGCAGTGAAATAAAAATATCTAAAATTAATTACTTCTATACAACACAGTCCACTTACATTTCATGCTCTTCGGTGGTCTAAAATAAGGTCCCTGAAATAGGATCTGGCCACAACAATAGCTCTCAACTAACTACTCTGTGACACAGTTGCTAACTTGGATTTACATCGAGGTTTTGATTAAAACACAACAAATGCTGTATAAACATAAATGGATAAATAACCAATTACATAAGTATGCACATAGTCATATCTATATAAACGCCCCCACTCTTTTATTACGTGTTTACATTACTACAATAATGCCAGATCCAATTAATGTCCTTGAGTGAACTGTAGATTGAAATTTGGGCTTTATTTTTTAAATGTAATAACCCCATCCCTTTTATGTGTTGTATAAGATTTGAACCTTATCTATTCAGCTGTGAACAGCTTTATATATATATATATATATATATATATATATATATATATATATATATACATATATGACGAGAATTGAAACAAATAATAAATTAAATACGCAAAGAGAAGAGAAAAATAATGGTATTTTTAGGAAAGTAGCCCATAAGGTCGAAAATAATAATAGAAAATAAACCTCTATCACAAGTGTTGAATTTTGATTATCTAGGTTGGATATGGACAAGAAATGATATAGACATAAAATAAATTATAAAAATTTCAAATGATATGTGGCACCATTCATAGAACACCAAAACATAAAACAAGGAAGGATACAAGATTTAAGTTCTACAAAACAATGGCGGTACCGGTATGTGGGTAACAAATAAGAGGAGTTCGAGTAGAATACAAACTTCAGAAATGACTTTTCTAAGAAGGACCGAAGGATGCACAAAATTGGATCACATAAGAAATTAAGAAATAACAAGAGAATTAAAAATATGTTCAATAGGCCTAAATGATAGAATTCAACAACACCGCATCGGCTGGGAACAGCATGTTCAGAGGATGGAAGAAACAAGATTGTCCAAGATAGCACATCATTATAAACCAAAGGGATTAAGGTATGTAGAAACGCCTAGGAAGAGATGGAAGAAATCATTGTGAATTCGAAACAGGCGAATCGCCTAAACCTTGAAGTGAAGATGATGAATATAAACTTATGGAGAATATAAATAAAAACTAATGATGGTAAGTCCAGTAAAAGCTCCTTATTCGCGGTTCCCTTATTCGCGTTTACATTATTCGCGGGTTAAAAAGTTACGACACAGTTCCTGTATTCGCGGCTAAAAATCTCTTTATTCGCGGATCCAGTCGGTATATTAACGCATCGGCAACTATTTTACACGCTTTATATTAGTTTGACCTGTATCTATCTATGTAACGGAATCTTTCAACGCGATTTTCACCCACTTAAAATCATTGGATCGACTTGAAACTTTGTATACTTGTAAAGGACCCGTGACAATACAATAATTCCATATTTATTTTATTGCAGGCACGTGCCAAGGCGACTTTTACAAAGAGTGATTCAAACCAAATGGATAAATAAATATCACAGTAAAACAAACCTTATTGTCACTAAGTCTAAAGTTCGTTGTCAAAAGTCATCGCCGTCGTATTTCACGTGCCGCTATGTCCGTTATAAATGCCGCCCTCGCCATGATCGGTGTTTTATTGTTTCGACTTATCATTCGTTGCAATAATTTTGATTGAATAACACGTGTCTCTTCTGCTTTGTTGCCAATTTATAACGTCGAGTAAACGGAAAGAAAATTAGTTCCGAAGTGGAAAAAAGTAGTGTTGCCGCTTAAAGTAAAAACATAAATACTTGACCGCTTACACGTTGGCGAGTCTTTTTGCGTCGATATCACGCCGTTTCAATGTTAGTGAATCAACTATATGATTCATCAAGAAATCCGAAGACAAAATAAGGAATTCTATTGCTGACTCACAACTGAATATCAATTTGAATTTAAAGGCCTTTTAAAAGCGGCAATGCAGGAAAAAATTACTAACTTCTTTAAGCCCTTGTCTAAGTCTGATAGTAATAATTAACAGAAATTGTTCAAAATCTCTCATTAAATGATTTTTTTTGTAATTTTCTTCTGCTCTCAGTCATCCTTGGTAAGCGTTCTTTCCAGTTTGTTCTGTATTTCACTATTGTTATACACAGCGGATATTAATATAAAATTATAGAATATTCCCCTGATACACAAGGTACAAAAACAACATAAACTTTTAAAATAAATAATGTTATCCTTTACAGTACAATAAACTATCATATTTATAATTACATCAAAACTAACTACAAAAAGATTATTTTATTTAAATTGTAAGGGGTAGTGACGTGTGTATAACCTCTCCTACCCAATTCTCATCCTCACCTTCTCGTGGTACAACCTGTTTTCACAAACGAGGCTCTGAGGACCGAGTCACGGCGGTATAACCGTTCCATCAGGTACTGAGTAAATGCGGTATCCTAATGTCTGTCCAGAGACTAAAAGGTAGCAGCCCTACCACTGGACTACTTAGCGTCGGGCCAGTAACCTGTCCTAAGGAACTTCAAAACTACTTTCAAGTCTCAACACGAAAAAAGCCAGAAGGAATTGAAATATGACGACCCACAGCAAAGAAATATGGTTAAAAGAAAACGGCACAATGATATTGTAAGATATGCAACCTGGAATGTCCGAAGCATCCATGAAAAAGAAGAGGAACTAGACAGTATATTTAAAAATAGAAACATTGATATTGCAGTAACTACAGAGACTAAGAAGAAACTTAAAGGAACGAAAGAAACACAAAATTATGTACAAATATATAGCGGTGTCGACAGGAAAACCCATGGACAAGCTGGAGTAATGATTTGGATTAATAAAACCATAAGAAATAAAATTCAACACTACACTTACTGGAATGAAAGAATATTAGAGCTTCGACTGAAAATAAATAGAGGTAATTTGACAGTTCTTGGTGTATATGCACCAGAGGAAGGCCGTGAAGAAGACAATGAAGAATTTTATAAAATATTACAAGAAATTTATAGCAAAATTAATAGAAATGATTACATTCTCATAATAGGAGATTTAAATGCCAGAGTGGGCAATGCTCAAGTCAACAATAATATTGGAACATTTGGCGAACCAACCAGCAATAGGAATGGCACAAGATTAACAGATTTTGCTATCTACAATGAACTGAAAATAACGAATACCTTTTACAATCATAGAAACATACATAAATATACCTGGCATCGTCAGGACTCAAAATCAATCATTGATTATTTCATTGCAAATAATAAGATTTTTAAATTGTTTCTCGATGTCAGAGCCTACAGAGGATATGATATTGGTTCAGATCACTACCTAGTAGAAGCAAGAATAAGATTTCCACCAAGATGGTTAAAAAAGAAGAAACAACAACAGAGCATAGAACAAAAGTACAAGGTAAAATTATTTTATGATGACAGCATTAAATGGTTATATTCGAGAAGAATTCAGCAATATATGGCTACAACTCCAGAAAGTAATGATGTCGAAGAAGAATGGAAAAACATTAAAATGATAATTCAAAATGCAGCTAATGAAACTTTAGGAAAAGTAAATATACAACAAAGAAGAAATAGAACTCTAAAATCTGGGATGATCAAATAAAACAATTGATTGAAGAAAAAATGCAGCTTATAAAAAATATTTGAACACAAAGAAAGTAGAAAATGAAATAGAATTCAAACGCTGTAGAGCTATTGTTAAGAGGGAAATAAGAAAGAGACATAGGAAAACATGGTTAAATTTTGTTACACATTTAGAATCAGATTTGCATAAGCTCCAACCTAATGCCTTCAAAATATTAAAACATTTGAATAAAGATATTAAAGAATCTACCAAAATTAATTGCGGAGTAACAAAAGATTTTTTCAATTATTATAAAAGTCTTTGGACTGACAATAGCTATGAAGATACAATTTTCCGAAATAATAATGAGACAGATTCCATAATATCATTGGAAGAATTGAACAATAGTTTAAAGAAATTAAAAAATGGGAAGGCAACTGGCACAGATGGCTTGAATTCTGAATTGTACAAATATGCAGGCAAACAGTTCCATGAAAGACTGTTGTCCTTCTTTAATAATGTATTCAAAAATGCAGATATACCACAGGAATGGAAGACAAGCATTGTTATACCCCTGTTCAAGAAAGGAGACAAGAGAAAAATGGACAACTATAGGGGAATCAGTTTGTTAAACACATGCTACAAAATTTATGCAGACATTTTAAATGGAAAATTGAAAAGTTTCAGTGAAAAATTCCTTATGGAATGTCAAAATGGATTTAGGAAAGGACGATCTTGTATTGATTCAGCATTTTCTGTTAAACTATTGCTTGAAAAAAGAAGAGAATTCAACTTAGAAACACATTTTGCTTTCATAGATTTTGAAAAAGCATTCGACACAGTCAAGAGATCAAAACTCTTAAATATATTGGAAGACAGAAATATACCAAATTTACTTCGGTAGAACATACAAAATATTTACAAAGACAACACCATAAAGATTAAATTAAATAACAGATTTTCTGAACAAGGAATTATAAATCGTGGTGTGAGACAAGGCTGCCCCCTATCCCCAACACTCTTTGCAATTTATATCAATGAAGTAATATGTTGCTGGAACAAAACATATAAATTTGGAATAAGAATATCAGAAAATAGAAAATTAAACACCCTATTGTTTGCAGATGACCAAATAATAATAGCAAATTCCGAAGATAATCTACAGAAAGGTCTGTATGAACTTAACAAAATTACAGAAGAATATGGATTAAAGATATCTACAGAAAAAACAAAAATTATGGCATTTCAAGGTGTAGATCCTGTCAGAAGTAAAATTGTACTGGACAATAAAATTTTGGAGCAGGTGAATAATTTTACATATCTAGGATGCAATATCTCATATGAAGAAGAAAAGGATGTAAATGCAAAAATATCTAAATTTTAAGAATTTTAGGGTTAATAAATTCTATCTTCAAGCCACAGTTAGTCCAAAAGCATTCAAGACTGAAAGTGTATAAAACACTGGCTCTTCCAACTCTTTTGTATGGTAGCGAAGTATGGACGTTGAAACAGAAGGATATACAGAGACTTAGATCTGCTGAAATGAGATATCTTCGGAGGACTGCAGGATACACACTACTAGATCACAAAAAAAATGAAGACATCTTAGAAGAATTACATATGGAATCTTTAGAAAACAAAATTTCTGATTATAAGTCAAGATGGATACAACATGTTCATCGAATGGAAGATCACAGAATACCCAAACTAATGTTAAGATATCAACCTGCAGGAAGAAGAAGACCAGGACGTCCACTCAAAAGACTTCTGGATGGTGTTTCTCTTGAGGCCGAAACAGGTCAACAAATGGCCTAAATTCGTGAATGTACTATGATGATGATGAAATAATAAATATTATATAATAATTCTTATAAAATTAACAAAAAATAAGACCTGAAAGGTCCGTCTCCTCAACTTAATTAATCATTTAACTGTAGCGCTTTCAGGACTTGTCCCATCATCGGCAGGATTCAAAACTGGTGTTTCACTGAAGATCTGGTAGAGGGGGTTGCATGTATTTGGTTCGTTTTCGTTTATCAGGCTGTCGTTGTGAGCTGCTTTCATGATTTCCATCTCTTCGAGTACGTTTATCTTCGCTGGATTATTTTCTCTGTTCATTACTGTTAGGGTGTTTTCAATATTTAACATGAATCAGATTCAAAGAACATTTTCGAGACTTCATTCACGCAGAAGGGAAATCAAGCTATGCAAAACACGTTATCCATGAAGGACATCGCATGTTAAATATTGAAAACACCCTAACAGTAATGCACAGAGAAAATAATCCAGCGAAGATAAACGTACTCGAAGAGATGGAAATCATGAAAGCAGCTCACAACGACAGCCTGATAAACGAAAACGAACCAAATACATGCAACCCCCTCTACCAGATCTTCAGTGAAACACCAGTTTTGAATCCTGCCGATGATGGGACAAGTCCTGAAAGCGCTACAGTTAAATGATTAATTAAGTTGAGGAGACGGACCTTTCAGGTGAATATTCTATAATTTTATATTAATTTTGAATAAACCTCAACGGAACACATCATGAATCTTATAAAAGTTGACAGCGGATATTGCCATACACAACGGAATCAGATATAAATAACTAACTAAATAAGTATAATTATATAACAGGAACACTAAAAAGAACTTTAAAAAAATAAAGCCAGAAAAGACTCTATACAGAAATTATACAAGACGGCTCCAAATTGCTGCTCTTTCCATCTTTTCTTTGGTCTTCCCAAGCTTCTTCTTCTTGGTGAATAGTTTATGCTGTTTTTGGTATTCTGTTCTCAGTCATCCTTGCTAAGTGTTCTTTCAGTTTGTTCTGTATTTCACTACTGTTATACACAGCGGATATTGTCATACACAACGGAAACAGATATAAATAACTAACTAAATAAGTTTAATTATATAACAGGAACACTAAAAAGAACTTCGAAAAACTGCACTTTAAGTTACCTGATATATTTTCAAAGTCCTATAGAACAACAGTGCGCAAGCGCCAGAGTTTATAGAGCCAGCGATAACCCACCATCGAACCACATATCGATTACCATCATTGCCACATATCGATTATTATCGATATCGTACTAAAGTTTATACAGCTTACGCTAGATGGCAGAACATCGCTCTGAAACTTAAAGGACCAATCCTTGCACTAAATCCCTAAATATATGTTAAAGAAGTATATTAATAATGTTAAAATTACCAAACGTTTATTAAAAATGGGTGTACACTTACTTATCACTTCCTAACGCCGTTCTAACCAGCGATAACCCAAACGAGCGATCGAAAAATCATAGACTAAGTAATATACTCTGTGGATAAATAGCGGTCAGCATCACAATATTGTCTCGTGCTGCTACAATATTGTGACTTCTGCAATTAAATAAATACTTGAAAATTGTCTAATAATAGGGCCTATTATAAAAATGATTTGAACAAGTTTAAAATATTTAAAAAAAAGTTAGTAAATACAGAAGAAGAGCTATAGATTACAACAATAAACTGAAAAATCAAGGGTACGTAGAAGTGCAGTTCTGCCGAGACTTTAAATAATAAATCCAAAAAAAGACTCTATAATGAAATTATACAAGACAATGGCAGTTTCTATTATTACTTACGGATCCGAAACACGGACAGTGACAACACAACAATCTGCCAGAATCCAAGCTGCTGAAATGAAATTCCTCAGACCAATAGCAGGATCGCAATAAAAATAAAAATTAAACCAGCTAACTCCTACAAATACAGTAATATGAATACAAACCTTACTGAGTAAGGTAAACAAAATATGGTATACTCGAATTATTTGGTTGTATTAAGAATATGCCTGTTGTGGAAATAAATAGGTTTTCTTAATCGAAATGTGATTTAAAATACTCTTTTAAAGTTTAATTATATAGGCTATTTAACTCATGCCACAAATGGGAGTCAATGACCAATCGCGTTTCAATGAATTTTGTTTTACAACCAATCACAATCGTGTTTCACCTGGAATTTATGAAATAAGTTTATCATATTAAAGAAAGCTCCTCCTTTCTAACATTCTGAATAGGTCAGAGCATTATTCTGCAGTAACTGACTCTCTAAGAAATACGGCTACCAGATTGTATATATAGTGTACGGATGTAAACAAATAATGCTTGCGGGATATAATATAAAAACCACAAAAAAAGAAACCACTGTTTGCACTTTCTTAAACGTATTATTTCTCAGGTAATAACATTCTAGAAATATATAATTGACATATTTATATCATAGGACATCAGAAATTAATTAATATACAGTTTGATGTGGTTCATTTTTCTCCACTAGGGTGCATTCTTACAATATTGGGATCATTTGGCAATAAATAATATTATCTAGTTGCAGTGATGAACAAGTGAAACATAACAAACGTTTCTCATTTGTTTTCAAACATCGCCGTTTACATTAAATATATAAATATTTAAAAATAACTATATTTAAATAATGATTTGTGAGTAAATAGCTTGATTTTATTCGAATAGTCCTAACAAATGCTACTCTTGATTTCCAAATTCTCTAGATAAATTGGGAATCACTCGTGACACTACTTATGAAAAATGAAATGGAAACACAAGCTCTACCATCTAGTGAGTGTCTTTAGAACTTCGATGAGCAAGGTTAATTTTATTGTAAGGAAAAGGTAATGTACCACAAAATTAGCCAACCACGAAATTATCAGAGTTCTAGATGCGTAAAACAAGAATTATATTTAAAATGTGGTAATGTTTGTTCTTTATGTGGAACCACAGTTGAGCAACAATCGACCTCTTCATAGATTTCTTAAGAGAAATTTTGATCTGACTCAACATCAGAGCTGACTGATTGTTACGAAATATCTCTTCGACGGACGCCAAAAACCTCTGATATCTGAAAGGGCAATGGATGTTTTCAGGAACAAGTCTCGGAGATATTACGTAATTATAAATCATATCATTATTTGCCGATAGCGATGAGATACTAAAGGACAACACGCACACACTATTGAGTAATACTAAGAAATTAGGACTGGAAGTAAATGTCAATAAAACTAAATATATGGTAGGCCTAATACATTACATATAAATACATTATATAATACATTATATAATGGAAATGGACAGCTAACGACAAATGAGGGAAATTTTGAGGAAGTGGTTGAATTCAAATACCTAGGAACTATAGTCACAAATAGGAATTGAGATTCACAAAGAAATTAAACATAGGCTCAATTCTAGAAATCCATGCTATTACGCATTACAGACTTTTGATGTCCCAACTCCTTTCAAAAAACGTTACTGAAAATATATAAAACTATTATTCTACCTGTTACATTATATGGATGCGAAACATGGACTCTTCCTTTAAGGGAGGAAAGGAGATTAAGAGTATTTGATTATAAAGTTGTTAGGAAAAAATTTAGACCAAAGAGAGATGAACAGAGAGGTAAATAGAGAAGACTACATAACAATGAACTATATAGTCTTTATAGGAAGCCAGATATAATAAGAACCGTTAAAGTCTCGTAGACTGCAATGGGCAGGACATGTGGCACGTATGGGAAATGAAAGATGTACATGGAAGCTTCTTGAAGGAAAACCAGAGTGAAAACGCCCAGTTGGTAGACCAAAAATGAGGTGGGAGAAATACATTAACTATGATTTGAGGGAAGTAGATAATACAAGGAATGATTGGAAAGCATTAGCTCAGGATAGGAATGTATGGACAGCTTATGTCCGCACGGGCATGAACCTACGGGTTCGATTGTGCCAGTGAGTAAGTGAGTATCACTTTTTAATTTAATGTTTTACCTGACCTGATAATGTAGAATTGGATTAAAATTCAATTTCTTTTATTTAATGCCACCAATTTGTCATTTCGACATTTCTGAAATTCTGTCCTGGCAAAGGCGTACTGTAACTCATTTCTGAGGTTGGGGGAAAGGGCGTGGTTACACTGCCACATTGATTTGATGAGTGATGATGATAGTAATGATGTGCCAGAAGAAGCCTTAATCACAAACTTAATCTAAACAAAGGTAAAGTGGTCCCACTACAGCCTCAGGAGGCACTTGGGGTAGTTGGAGGTTAAGGCTCCCACTTTTTCTAGACAATCGGCACTTGATGTTAGCCGGGCTGTCAGCCCTGCGTGACAACCACCTTTACCCCCAAAACAAGTGTCTGGTACTCATTTCAGTTAGAGGCTGAGTCGACTCCAGGATGATAGTGCCGCCAGAAGGTTTGGGTCAGTTTTAAATGCCTGGCCCCATCGGGACTCGGCTTGTAGCGCAGTGCCCTAACCACTACGCTACGCCGTGCCCCTAAACTTAATATCCATCCATAGTAATTCTACCCGAATTCAGGTCCTTCACTGCAATCATAGCATTTTCATGCTATGATTTGCAGCTTTACTAGGGAATTATAGGTGTGGTAGTTTCCCGTTGCTTTCCACACCGGTGAAGGATGATGATGATGATGAAGGCCATATGATTTCGGGGACTGTTTGGACCTTAAAGTTTTCCTGACATTTGTCTTACAGATGAGTAAAACCTCCGATAAAAACCTCACCCAGAAAACTGCCCCGACCGGGGATCGAACCCGGGCCCGTTGCGTGACAAAGCAGCACGGTACCTCGAGATCACAGCGGTGGACAAAATTCAAATTGTATTCCAATTACGATTTGTTGTATTTTTTAAGAAAAAACAATTTTAAAGGGGATAGTGTATGATACTTGGCATTTTGTAAGAGTGGAAATCCATTGAAGAAAACGTTATTTTAGCTTTTACTTAAACACGGCACCAGGTGGTGTACGACTTCTACACCTGCCGTTTATCCTCATTAGGAACGTGTGATATAAAGGAAGCTCCCTGAACATCAACTAGCCATTTTGTATAATAAGAGAGCGGTTTCTTACAACGACAAGCCTATATCCACCGTATAATTCCCATGTTTTCTGCGATTCTCAATGATTCTTAATAAGTGGAATGTTGGGGATACCAGTGCAGATCATAATCTACTGTAATTCCAAGAAAATTATCAAAACAATATAAAAATGTTGTAGCAATTTATGAAAACAACATTATATATATATATATATATATATATATATATATATATTTATTTATTTATTTATTCAGGATTGTTTCTATTATTTACACAGGTATCCTGTACCAAAATATACCATTAGTTTTATTCCACACTTCCCGATCTTGTGTGTCTGTTTCTGTCATATTGACTTCATGTTGACTTGAATTCTTTTTATCCACATTGGCTTTGGTATACCGCATTTTGCCTTTTCCATGAGGTATCCATTTTAATACTTCTTTCATGTTTATGTGTCCCTTCTTCTCATTATATGTCCGTACCATCTTAGTTGGATTTCTTCAATCTCTTGTACAATATCCTTTTCTACATTCATAATTTCTCTTATTGTATTATTTTTTATATTGTCTAATTTTTATATTCTTACCGATCTTCTTTAAAAAGTCCATTTCTGGGACAAATAATTTATTTCTGTGTTTTTTGCTTCAACGTCCATGTTTCCGCACCATATAACAAAATACTCTTCACAATTATGTTATTTATATTAATAATTTAGTCCTCTTGGTTATATTCCTACTCCATAAAATAGAATTTAATATGTCAATAACTGTTTTGTCTGTATTATTACTTTTTCGATGTCTAATTCAGATTATCCGTCTTTTTGAATTATTGATCCCAAATACTTAAAATATTCCACTGTTTTAATCTTTGTTCCATTTATTTATAATGCTTCGGAAAGATCTGTGCTCATATATTCTGTTTTATTGTAATTAATTGTTAAACCCCATCTTGAGTATTCTTCCTATATATATATATATATATATATATATATATATCCTGTGTTTGTATGTGTGCGTGTGTGTATATATGGTGTTTTGTCCGAAGAAGGAACGAAAAATTCCCTGAAAAATTAATGAGAAGTTGATATATAAGTAGTATAAAATTATCATAAGTAATGCCACGAGTGATTTCCAAATTATCGATAAATTCACGACTCACGAAGTGAGGAGTGAATTTATCTAGAGAATTTGGAAATCAAGAGTGGCATTTGTTAGGACTATTTAACGAATAAAATTAAGCTGTTTACTCACAAATCATTATTTAACTGTAGTTATTTCAAAATATTTATATATTTAATGCAAACGGCGATGTTTGAAAACAAATGAGAAACGATAGGTACGCTTCTACTGCTTCTTTTGTTTATCACTGCAACCAGATCATACTATTTATTGCCAAAGGAACGCAATATTGTAAGAATGCTCTCTAGTGGAGAAAAAATGAAACATCAATCTGTATATTAATTCATTTCTGATGTCGTATGATGTAAATATTACAATTATATTTTTCTGGATTATTACCTGGGAAAAAATACATTTAAGAAAGTCAAACAGTGGTTTGTTTTTTTGGTGGTATAATAAATTGCTACAAATGTTGACATGTATGCACTATATATACAATCTGGTAGACGTATTTCTTATAGGCTCAGTCACTGCAAAATAACGGTCAGACCTGTTCAGAATATTAAAAAGGAGGAGCTTTGTTTAATATATGGTAATTATAACACTGATAAATATTTCGTGAAACACGACTCTGATTGGTTGTAAAACAGAAATCATTGAAACGTGATTGGTCATTGACTCCCATTTGGGGCATGAGTTAAATAGTCATATTAATACCTCTGTAAGCTCCGGTCGTCCTCAACTTAATAATAACTTGTAGACTTTTCGGAATCTGGTTCTATCATCTACAGAAACTGCTATGTTACTGTTTTATTTGCTGGATTTCTCATACATAACACACCAAGAGAGAAACCAATCAAGGATAAATATACTGTAAGCAGTCGTGGTTTTAGAAATATCGACAGGAGTGAATCGACTACCACAAAGATTTATCAGAATTGATGTCACACTAAAAGACTTGATAACTAAGTATTTAAGCAAATAAAATAATAAATTGTGATGGAGATTCAAAACAATGTGATTCTCATATTAATCCCATGAATACAATATGTAAATACAAATTAATTAATTGCACCAAGAAAAAATATAACTCACTGACACTATCGAACCCGTAGGTTCATGGCCGCGCGGACATAAGATCTCCATACATCCCTATCCTGAGCTAATGTTTTCCAATCATCCCCTGTATATAATCTACTTCCCATAAATCATGAATAATGTTATTCTCCCGCCTCATTCTTGGTCTACCAACTGGACGTTTTCCCTCTGGTTTTCCTACAAGAAGCTTCCATACACGTCTTTCATTCCCCATTCCTGCGATATGCCCTGCCTATCGCAGTCTACGAGACTTAACTATTGTTATATCTGACTTCCTATAAAGACCATGTAGTTCGCTGTTATGTAGTCTTCTCCATTCACCTGTCTGTTCATCTCTCATTGGTCCAAAGTAATGCTGTAACTTACATGTCATTGAAGCTGTAATCTCCTCGGATATTTTCTTGCGAAAAGATTAACTCCTTCCTCTGGAACGAAACAACGTTGCCACAGATGTCAAATAGCACCAAACCATTCAATCTATCCTATTGCATATTGAATCCTTTTTCACGCGAACTTAATGTTGAAAATGACATTTCGGCCGTATGCATGTTGTTACTGGTATGACACATGGTAATTAGAAGCTATATGAGGACGAATATAAAAATTCCTTAAGTGATATCAAATGACATGTAATATTTAGGCCTATTTCCATCTGAAAATAAACTTAACATTTAATAATATTAAGAATATACTTGGTGATAGAATGCATTCAGACAAATATACTAGTTCTATTTTCTAGCAAAAATGTTGTCCTCTATAAACATAAACATGAAATCATATTTTGGAGAAAAAGCAACGAAAATTGAAAATATAGAAAAACAATAATTTAACGAATAATGAAGAAAATTGGTTTCAATAAAATGACTACTTAGCCGATATAAGCTTAATGATGATAAACTCTGAGTAAAATATGTAATTTTAATAAAACTGAGTTATACATAATGTAACTAATATGAAAGCTTATTAATATTCTTAAGAAGTTTCTTATTACTGTCTACATTCGCACGGTTAATATGAGATATAAAGTCATATCAAAAGAAAAATGATAAAAAAACATAAATGCGGAAGCTTATGTACCGTTATTATCCTTCTATATTGCTAAGACTCGTGTATCAGTTGATAATAAAGTACAATATTAAAATGTTATATTACTATTAAACAAATGCCCAAAAATATAGAATATTTATTCAAGGATCCTCACGAGAGAGAGAGAGGGGGGGGAGAGAGAAAGAGAAAGTACTCCGTCAACCACTTTCAACATCACAATGGCTTTTGAGACTTTGTATTGGTTTTCAAAAGGTGGGCAAAACAATACCATGGAAAGTAGAAAGCCTATGTCATGTCTGGGGTAACCCTGCAAGTATTTTTTAAAACATTTAATCCCGTTACAACGAATTAATATTTTATCACGGAATTAAGGATATCACGAAAATAGGAATCTTCACCCTACATATATAGTGAGTTTCACTCGACCTGCGGCCGATAGCCGGAAAAGTGACTGCAATCATTTAGTCATCAACTCGCGCTGCCCACGCAGTGTCCACGCTAGTTGCCGCAAGACGAGTGAAACTCACTGTGTATATGGTGTGTGTGTGTGTGTGTGTGTGTGTGTATATATATATATATATATATATAATATTTCAATGATAAAAACAATTTATTTTTATCATAAAAATGCTGACATGAAAATAAAAAGGTAAATTAATTTTATGAAATATTTTTCGCTTGAAAAAATTCCTCATTTGAAAACGAAAAGAGAGACGAGGTCAAAGTGGTTACATGCAGAATAAATTACATTTCCAAGAAACATTTTGCAGCCGATATTACAGTAGCTAAACTAACAGGCATGAAAACACTTTCATATTCAAAGAGGTAATTATACAGTTAGGGCAGTGAACCTTATTTAATGTGGAATGGAAATCTGCCGTGAAGGAAGATTAGATCCGATTTTTCAGTTTTGTAGAATTAATTGTGATTATTTTATCTATTTATTTATTAAATCTCCAGATTTGTAGCTCTATTTTACAAATGTATGTTAGGGCTGTACTTACATATAAAAGAAAATTGAAGGTACACATAATTGCAAAATATAAATGAAACAGAAATAACAAATGAACGAAACAAGAACAAATGCAATTAAAACATATAAAATAAGTAGTAATAAGATGAATTACAATGTGATGAAAATAGCATTTACAAATGTTTTATATGCTGTGTAACAAGATTTCCGTTTTAAAATACCAATTATAGGA
Organism: Diploptera punctata; assembly: GCA_030220185.1. Classification (NCBI taxonomy): domain Eukaryota; kingdom Metazoa; phylum Arthropoda; class Insecta; order Blattodea; family Blaberidae; genus Diploptera; species Diploptera punctata. The sequence continues at coordinate 1,723,117 of JASPKZ010001617.1, read as the reverse complement.
TGACGTAATATTTGATTACATTCAATTAAATGAATATCTAGAATGTATCGCTTATACCCGTGAGATGGATAGTCTAAAATAAGGTGTTCAACAGTTTATTCATCATTACCACAGGAGCAGGTATATCCATTTTGAGATTGAATATGAAACATTTTTAGATAAGATTTAAACTTTCCATGTCCAGACATGAAGACGATTTTATCTATGCTGCTCAGTACTGCGTTAGTCGATAAAATAGAATGTCTGTCCTCAATATTACAGTATAATCTCCATACCTTTAATTCTAGCCTCTAAATTTTGATTGGCTGGACAAATTAAAACTTAAGGTTTTTTTTAGGACTCACTAGATAAAAAACATACATTCGAGAACAACGTCAAATCACAAACAGGGAATAGAAGGAAGCCAATATTGATTTATTTATTGATTACATAGAGAAACAAAAAAGTTTTTTTTTGTCTCAGAAAGAAAAATATGTGATTCTGATAGTATTTTTTCTCCTTAATTCAAATATATCGGTTTTTTCTCCATCATTCAAGGTTTCCGAGAGAACAGGCAATTGTAATTTCAAACACTTTAATATTTAATCAATTGAGTTGGTGTTTACTTGATGAAAATCCAAATTTATTAATTAAATAAAAATAAAACTACGTTTTATTTTTATTTAATTAACTTTAATATTTTCTACATTCATAACTACACAATATTCGAACATTCGGACTCACCTAGAAAGTAACAAATAACGATTTTCAGCTATATTTCGCCTGTGGAGTATCCCTCTTGATGGTCCAACAATAATCGGCCAGCATATTAGGATTCCATTTGCCTTGATATCTCTTTTCCATAGCTGAAATCTCCTGATGAAAGTGTTCCCAGTGCTCATCACTCACTGCGCCAAGATTTTCCGGGAAGAAATCTAGGTTATTAAAAAATAATTATTTAAATCCATTAATTGAAATTGAAATAAAAAATGTGAGTGATGGAGAAATTCCGAATACATATTTGAAAACACCATAAAAAACTGCATTAAGTACAACTACTGGTACTCATAAGACAAAAATCGTGTTGACCAGTGGCCAACGTCAGAACTCGAAGCAAAGAAGTATAACTTGATCGATAACCACGAATATCAACCTTGTACACAAGGTCGAATGAAGTTTCGACCTATCGATTCATGAAGGATTAAGCATTCTTTGACGAAGAAAGGATGTTACCTGATTCGAGACAATAGATGTTATTGGCTAATTTGGGAAGCGAAATAATATATACATTTTTTTAAATTTAATTTATGCGTCATATTTTTCCAAATACTATATATATATATATATATATATATATATATATGAACTTGAATTATGTGGTACACTGTCAGCTACAGCAACCTACGTATTAATTTAAGAACCTTTATTTATATGATTTAATCGAATAACTCAACATTGAATGGTTTCGAACGTCTGTATATATATATATATATATATATATATTACTAAACAGGAAACTACATTGAAGGAGATAAGACAAAAGAAGAGAAAAAAATACCGGACGATTTTTACGCAACAGATGCAATGATCAATCGAGACTGGACTGGACCAAACAACAAGATACGTAGTGCAGTAACAAGAGTGGCAGTGCATGGATATCACCACAAACTCTGCAAAATTTCAAACTATCATGATCCGTCAATGGACTGCGCGTGTAAGCTCCTGTGATAGACCGTGTGTAGATACCATTTCGATGTCTGTTTAAAGAGAACAAAATCGTTGCTGGCATTCAGCAGAGACCAAATCTAATGCACATTTGTGCGCGCTTCTTCCTATTATCATTTATTATTTGTAGAAAGTAACAGTTGAAGCAACTTAATATTGGCAGTAGGTCTAAATGCGCTATTAATCTGTTTTCACAAGTTTTAGTTAAAGTATTGCTGATAAACGTGATAAGCCAAGTTACTGAAAATGAATCTGAATGACTGTGTAATTTATAATATAAACGAAAGACAATTTTATATTGACGATATCATATATAATTGGCAGATAAATTTGGACTCACATTTCAAAATAAGAAATAAGATGTTAGATACCTTACTTTTTGCAGACTACCAAGTTCTAATATCTAGTTCAGAGGATGGTCTACAGAAATCACTCTTTCAGTTAAATAACATTATACAGAAATATAATTTCAAAATATCAATAAGTAAAACGAAAATCCTAGCTTTTAAGGGATCAGATACCGTAAGAGCTAAAATAATTCTGGAGGGGAAACTCATTGAACAAGTGAACCATTTTAAATACCTGGGTTATGAAATCTCCTATTTTAAAAATGAAGATCTATTAAACAAACTAAATAAATTTAATTATATATGTGGAACAATCAAAAGGATATTTAAAAGCACAAGAAAAGAAACAAAACTAAAATTTTATAAAGTAGTGGCTGTCCCCTTACTATTGTATGGTAGTGAATTTTGGGTTTTAACTAAAAGAGAAGAGAAGATCATAGAAGCAGCTGAAATGAGATTTCTGAGAAGTGTGGCTGGTTGCAAACTTCTAGATAAGAGAAGAAGTGAAGATATTAGAAATGAGCTAAATATCTTAAAACTCTTAGATAGAATAAAAGAATCTAGAAAAAACTGGAAAGAACATGTTCAAAGAATGGAAGATGATCGCATTCCCAAAATTATACTTAAATACAAACCAAAAGGACGCAGGAATGTTGGTAGACCGAAGAAGAGATGGATCCAACTTTTGAATGAGAATCTATGAGACCGGAACAAGCCACATGGGCTTAATCCGTGATTGTTGATGATGATGATGACAATTTTCGTGCAAACCTTTCCACGAGAAAAATGACCTCGCGAACATAGTAGGCAAACTCCAGATTTACTGGAGAAAAAAAAATCTACAAGGATTTTAGCTGCTCGATGTATGAAAAATATTAATGGTTAGCTGGCAGTAAACAATTTAATGTATTATTTTGTTGGAACTGTTAATTATTCGGCCAAGACAAAATATTAGTTATACGAACACCGTGTACGTTAATCTGGGAAGATAAACAAAAGTAGCAGTTTCCCAGAATGAAACTATTACACATATTACTGAATAGGAAAAAAAATATATGTTGGTTTCCATTGACAGAATTATTCAATCGTACATGAGCATGACATTTCTTAAAATAGTCAATATTTATAAACCATACTCTTACGATATGTTTCTACAAACGTATTTAGAATAATAAATGCCTTATGATATTTATAAGCTGAACATTTGGCTATAGGATTATTCCTGGTGAACTAGTGGTTACCAAGCTTGACTCTGATTCCAAGGTTCGCGGATTCAAACTAGGTCGAGGTCGGTGGATGTTTCTAGGCATAAACATCATGAGTATGGGTTCCTTTCGAATGGAATTAAAGCAATGGGTCCTGTATCGTAGATTTGCGGCACAAAAAGAACCTCAAGCCTGAAAAGAGGCATCTAGCAAAATATGTTGGTCCTTTCACTCGGACATTTGGATGAGTGTAATGACCTTAGCTGTTAAAGTGTGTTGTAAAATAAAATAACAGCATATAATTTAGCTATGAGTTGTTATAAAGTTCAATATGCATTTTCATGGTACAGCTGAAATAACTGCTGTGGCCATCGCACGCCAATGGTAAATACATAAAAAAATAAAGTATGTTCTCTGCGCAAAGAGCGGTATAATTGGCAACATATTATGGTATTTTGTAATGAGGTAAAAATATTTAGATAGAAATTGTTAACCGAAAGATTTCTAAGGTCGGATCGTGGGTGATTGGCATATTGAAATCTCTTGGGGAGGAGGTGTCAAGCGCGAAGAAATAAAACATGTGTATTCTTGTGTAAAAGAAGAAAATTCAGAGGGAGACACACTGGGGGTACACACTGGAGAGAGAACACACAGAGAGAGAGAGAGAGATAAAATAATTGGAGCTTAACATGCTGGAAATTTAAACAGATATAAGAAGGCACAATATATATTACAGCCTTCTAGGGGTTTTAGAGGGGACTTAGTAGATAAAGTTTTGATAAGGAACCTAAGTCCGGAAACGTACCATTTTGATGTAAAATAAGTTTGAATGTCGAACACAATGGGTTCATATTGTGCTCTTGTGTTTCAGAATAAGTATTACAGACTTAGGGATTGTACTATACCGGTTGAGTTGGAGGAAGACCTTCTTGAACGAATTCTGGTGGCAGCAGAAATTATTGAGCACACATCGGTCTTGTGTGGCGTGTGTATTAAAACATGCGTCGCATGTACACTTTGTGCAACGAACAACAGGATCCCCACATGGAACCACATTTGTAGTACAGCCCCTAGAAGTCTGTAATACTTATTCTGAAATACAAGACACGCGATATCAGCCCATTGTGTTCCGATTTTCAAACTTATTTTACATCGAAATGGTACGTTTCCGGACATGGGTTACATATCAAAACTTTATCTAATAAGTCCCCTCCATAACACCTAAAAGTCTGTAATACTTATTGTGAATCACTCTGTATTATTGATAAAATGGATTCAATATGATACATTGTTGTTTTCTGTTTTCAATGTTATATATTAGCCTATATAGGCCTATTAAGTTGATTCAATTGAATACGGAGTACTCCCATATTGTACTTACTATGTATGTTCTTTTAAGTTTGTTTTATAAACCAGATTTTAATTAGTGTAAAAATGATGAAGACGCAATAAAATGATATATATATATATATATATATATATATATATATATATATATATATATAATGCATGGATGAAAGAAAGAAAGTGAGAGAGAAGTTTTATATGTGCATGACTGTAGATATAATTATTTTTAATCGTGGAATGAGAATAAGCACGAACGGCCAAACAGATTCGTGCGAACTGTTATTGTCAATTTATGTATTTAAAAACTCAACTCGTAAACGACTCATGATCGGGTCGAGGGATGAGATGCGATGAAGTCCCTTACATTGATTATCAAGGTTGCCGGCCGACCACGTCTGACGCACATCACAGGGCAGATGGAATTAAACACAATGAAAGAGATGAACATGATAAATAATAGAATGAGATTTGTGTCAGGGGAAAACGGGAGAAACCCCGAGAAAACCTGCCTAGACTCCCTGTTCCGTCCACCACGAAACCCACATGGAGCGACCGAGATGAGACTCCAAACTCCTGTGGGGAGAGGCGAGCGTTCATTTTTAAACAAAAGTCAGTACATTCCACTGTTTAATAAAAATGATAAATCTGTAATAAGACATCTCTAAATAACCAAGGCGCTAATTGAATTGTTTCCTGTTACTGTCAAGCAGAAAACAGTATACTAATGGGAGTCATGCAGTTAGTGTAGTGTAATCCCTCGACCTTGTTCAAATTTTCTTAACCGGATTTTGTCTCATATCAAATAGATGGGCCTACTCAATTATCCTCTCGAGGTTGAATGGATTCCGTTCTAGAACAGTTAATGTGCACAATAAAAAGTCATATGATATATCGATAATCGAACTAAGGGCCCCTAGGATGCTAACGATACTAACCGGTATACCAGAGAGGAGCTCATTGTATTTATTTATTACATGAATATGCCAGAGTCGATACAATTCTAAGCAGAAAGCTAAAACATTTCGTCGAATGTTATTTCTTTCCAGTTATGCATTTCATATGTATGAATGGATATGAGAGAAGAGTGTCTCCTAGCTCGCGAAACACTGCTCTTGGTAACCTTCTCTGGCCCTGACTTGAAAGTAGAATCCCCTGTTGATTGCACTTCTCGCACAACTTGAATACAATGTCTAGTTGCGACGGAATAGTGAGATCAATTCTCTACAGCAATTTAACGGAAATAGAGTGAATATCGAATATGTACATAATAAACTTAAGATAGAAAGTAAGAAATGACGATGTTCTGCTATATTTCGCCTGAGGAGCATCATCCCTCTTGATGGTCCAACAATAATCGGCCAACACATTAGGATTCCATTTGCCTTGATATATATTTTCTATAGCTGCAATCTCCTGATGAAAGTGTTCCTCGTTTTATTTTACAATGGACAAATGGACGAAAAAAGTTTATTAAAAAATAATTATTTAAATCCATTAATTGAAATAAAAAAACTGAGGGCGATGGAGAAATTCCGAATACATATTTGAAAACACGATAAAAAAACTACATTAAGTACAACTATTGGTACTCATGAGACAAAAATCATGTTGACCAGTTATAATTTATATTTTCACACTTTTTTTATTTGATGCTTTAACATATAAGGTTATAGGCCTAGACAGCTATAATATTTGCCACGTGCTTAGTATAAATCATTTAATTGTAATGATATTATAAAATGGTATGATGATAAAATGAGTCCTGCTAGTGAAATTCAAACCCAGAATTTATCTTGACGACAGAAGAAAATCAGAAAAAAATGTTATCTGCTTTATCAGCTCTGGGGTTTGAATTAGAGATCCCCCGAATACGAGTCTCAAATGATACCGCCTTAATCAAATCATTCTGTCATATTAGTATTGTTTCAATATTAAAACACGGAGAATTTTAAACTTCCAACGAGTACAAATATAGTATATTGACGTTTTGGCTATTAATATTATTTATCGACTTTTGTTGTATTGCAAGTATGTTTATCATAAGTAATGCCACGAGTGATTTCCAATTTATCTAGAGAATTTGGAAATCAAGAGTGGCATTTGTTAGGACTATTTAACGAATAAAATTAAGTTGTTTACTCACAAATCATTATTTAACTATAGTTATTTTAAAATAGTTATATATTTAATGTAAACGGCGATGTTTGAAAACAAATGAGAAACGATAGGTACGCTTCATCTGCTTCTTTTGTTTATCACTGCAACCAGATCATACTATTTATTGCCAAAGGAACGCAATATTGTAAGAATGCTCTCTAGTGGAGAAAAAATGAAAACATCAAACTGTATATTAATTCATTTCTGATGTCGTATGATGTAAATATGACAATTATATTTTCTGGATTGTTACCTGGGAAAAAAATACATTTAAGAAAGTGCAAACAGTGGTTTCTTTTTTTGGTGGTATAATCAATTGCTACAAATGTTTTTATATTAACTCCCACATGCGGCATGAGTTGACATTCATGCACTATATATACAATTTGGTACCCGTATTTCTCACAGGCTCAGTCACTGCAAAATAATGGTCAGACCTGTTCAGAATATTAAAAAGGAGGAGCCTTCTTTAATATGGTAATTATAACACTGATAAATATTTCGTGAAACACGACTCTGATTGGTTGTAAAACAGAAATCATTGAAACGTGATTGGTCATTGACTCCCATTTGGGGCATGAGTTAAATAGTCACAAAAAAGAAACACATTGATGTATAATTTTACTTAGCAACATGTTATTAAGTATTTATAAAAAAAACTCCTGGCGCGACTGTCCTAGAAGGCCCTTAGCCTACCAGCCGGCTGCTGGCCTCACATTCACATGTGTCAATCACAGAGGTAGATGATCATCCAGCCAGTGTAGGGGGTGACATGTGCTCAGCATGTCGAGTCCCCCAGCCGTTATAGTTGGTTTTATCAACCTGGAGACGCTACTTATTGTAGCTACCCAATTTCCTCACGATGCTGGGTGGGCGCCGGTCCCATACTGGCCGAAATACCATGAAAAAATTTCTTCCCTCATGGAGACTCGAACCAGCGCTACAATTCGTTTTTATTTAGCCAATTTTATAAAATAAATTAATATAAAGGCAACAATGAAGCTGACTTCACGAATCCTAAGAATAAAAAAAAATAGTTGAGGCTGGCAGAATTACCTATTCACATACATATTAGTTCTATCTTGTTCCATATATATTGTACACATAAATAAATATATAATGTTTTTATTGTTTTCCTTATCTATTGTCAAACATACTTTGTCATTAGAACATTTGGTCTGTTCATTCTTACCTCATAGAGTTGTTTTTGTCGAGCAGATGTTACAGAGCTTCTTAGCCCCTTCGTCAGTCTGTAATCGCTGACGATGGGGCTAAGAAGCTCTGAAACATATGTTCGACAAAAACAACTCTAAGAGGTAAGAATGAACAGACCAAATGTTTTAATTATTATACAAACCTCTTAATATTACTTCCTATTGTATTTTAATATACTTTGTCATTTTTGGCAGACCCTATTTGGGTAAGTTTGTTAAATAAATAATAGACTAATATTGTATTTATAGACTTTCTCCTAAATTTTGGCAAATAACAAACAGCGTAAAGTATTGTAAATACACAAAAGTATATTTATTCTCTGCACTTATGTTCTATGACATTAGTAACTAGCTGTACTATTCTGATTTCAATTATGTGTACTCTAATACTATGTTTACATTATCTAGTAAAATAAACACATTTTCTAATAATCTTTCAATTAATAATATTAATACAACTAAAATAACCAATTTTTTCATAGTTCTTATCTGCAAGGAAAGGAATTTTTGTAATCTTATTTTTTAAGTAATTATTTTGAATTCCATGTAAATAAAACATGTTTTTAACATGTCTGATGAAAAACACAATAAATTATTTATTTTGCTTTTAAAAGTCATATTTCAATTTTTGAAAGATATCAGATACATTTCAGTTTATAATGAAACTAAATTTTTGGTTGTATGCTACTTCATTGCCTAGCATTTAAAAAGGTTAATGGGATGAATAGTCTATAACAAATCCAGATACATATTTTAATTTTCATAACTAATGCCACGAGTGATTTCCAATTTATCTAGAGGAATTGGAAATCAAGAATAGCATTTGTTAGGACTATTTAACAAATAAAATTAAGCTATCATATTTATTCCCGTGACTTGACTCGTCTGTTAATTTAATACAGTAAATTTGGGAATTTTAACATTATGAGGTTTTATTAATAAGAATCAAATGAATCGTGAATTATTCTTACCTCATACTTCTATGTTTTTTTTAAAACACAGCACCGCAGTATCGGAGAACAATCTTCCCCATCGTCAGTTGTTTTGTTTACTCAAAAGTCAATATTTAAATATATAAAAAATGTGAGGTTCTGTATATTCATATTATTTATTGTCAAATAGGATCGCAATATTGTAAGAATGTACCCTAGTGGAGAAATAATGAAACACATCAAATTGTATAATTATTATAATCAATATTATGGGTTATTAATTTATTTTTTTAGCAAACAACTCGGTAAAATCAAGAAATCAGTTCATTATTTGCTATATTCAATTTATTTGTTGGAGAAAAATAATGCTCTGAGCTGTTAAGAATATTAAAAAAAAAAAAAAGACGTGCTTTCTTTATCACAAAAGCAGAATCTGATAAAGAGTGAGGTAAAACACGACTGTCATTGGTTGCAAAAATAAAATTCATTGAAACATGATTGGTCACTGACCCCCATTTGGAGCATGAGTTAAATAGTTGCAGCAATTCCACTGTACATTTCAATATTTTTACATTCGCTAATACTATTGTTTGTCAAATAGAACTCAGATAGTGTTATGAATACATAGAGTATTTTTACATAGATAATTAATTATTTTACATAGATTATTTTAATTATTCAAATAAAACAGTTGTTGAAATAAAGCACTTAGACATATTATATTTCAGGACAGAGTTTTGATTATGGCAGAACAAAGTTTTCAAGGCTAACTGTAAAATCTCTGCATTTTAGACTAATGGAATGTTAGTACAGTTAAGGTAACTGTAGGTCAGTTTTAGTAGGCCTATATAAACCTTGAAAACATGGGACTCTGTCTGTCTGTGTAGTGTGCTGATGGGTAAGTCGGCATGCCATTTTTCTTAATAAATTCGCTAGGAACAGTTAGAAATGTATCTTAAATATTTTAATACTGCTTTTTTTAAAGTGTAGGAATTAACAGATGCTTATTCTTCTTCTTCTTCTTCCTTCCAAGTATTAGGCCAAGGCATGTTACGATCCTATAGAAAATGTTCCCTCCAGCGTTTCATAGGACGGCCCAGTGATCTTCGTCCTCTTGGTATATAATTATAAACAGCTTTTCTCCAGAAAAGCCTGACCAGAGGCTATAAGATGGCAGCCCCATCACTGGTCTTGCCTTCCTTTGGCCAGCAACCAATTGAAGGGACTATTATACGAGATACTTAATAAAAATGTAAATTAGGATAGATTGACAATTCCCCATCTCCCTCTCTCAAACCTAAAGAAAGTTTGAATGTAGGTTTTCGTAATATAAGCTTAGATTAGTTATTTAGGGTTAGAATACTTAGGGTTATTGTAATCATTATACTCTAGAAATAAAATAGTTAAAATTAAGAATCCATTTATTTATGTTCAAAAACACGTATGCCTTTATAACTAATACATCCAACGCTCGGCTAGAACCTCATACTACCAAAATTCCAAGTCCCGAAGATCCTTTAAGCCCTAAGAAAACCAGCAGTTATAATAGATAGTGCAGTTAAAATCATAAAAGATTACCAAAAACATATTTTATTTGGAATACAAATTTATTGAAATGAAAGCTCGTACTTAACACAATCTGCAGAGATATAAGAGACAATGAACATATTAACAGTTTTGCTAAATTTAGTAGTGCAAACAGGACAGTGCCAACCTACTTATTACAAATCGAATCACTTTTTGTTTTCAATAGTATATTATTCTACTAATATGAAACGAAAAAAAAAAAAACACTGAATGAAAACAAACATCACCTGACAAACTGACCTTGACATAAACTTACAGTAGGCCTATACGTAATCAGTTAACTTGAAATTGAATCGCTGATAACACATTGACTCCTTTCGAAAAACGGGCATATCGTCTGTAATCAATGAAAATACATCCTTCCTTATGACCTGATTGCAACGGTTTACCGCACTTTTTTTAATTTGGTATTACTAACTCAGTCATCTTGAAGAATCTGAGCCATAACTATTTGAAAAAGAATCATATTTTCTCTTGCATCTAATGCAATTATTGTCATTAAAAGCAAATTAAATTGTTTCCAATCATTGACACATCTCTTTGCTATGGATTATTTAATAAATTTAATTTAATTTCAGAGCAACTTCTTTAATATCACTGCGTAAACAGTTACTTGGGGGGGGGGGGCACGCCGTAGCGTAATGGTTAAGGCACTGAGCTACAAGCCGGAGGGTCGAGGGTTGAAGTCCCGTTGGGGTCTGGATTTTTAAACTGACCCAAACCCTCTGGCGGTACTATGGCCCTGGGGTCGACTCAGCCTCTAACGGAAATGAATACCGGACGCTTGTTCTGGGGTAAAGGCGGCCGTCACGCAGGGCTGACAACCCGGCTGACATAAAGTGCCGATTGTCTAGAAAAAGTGGGAGCCTTAACCTCCTACTACCCCAAGGGCCTCCTGAGGCCTGTTGTGGGATCACTTTTTTAAACAGTTACTTATACTAACAAATCATGACACTCATGATCTGCAGACATTGTTAACTTTTATTTAAATCTTAAAAGCAAATACACTGAATATGTGGTTACAAAATATTATTTATTTCTTCTACTTTGTTGCAATTTCAAAAAAATATAGAAAGGGATAACTCATATTTGAAATGAAAAATTATACGCTCAGACCAGGACTTGAACCTGGGACCTTCGGTTTTCTAGACCAAGTGCTCTACCAACTGAGCTACCGGAGCAAGTTCCAATCTAAACGCAAATTTTTCTCTATATACATCATAGAGATGTATGAAATGAATAATATAAACATCGAAAGAAGCCGTACTGGCTTTATAACGTAATGTATAATTCCCAAATATATGTCTTCATAATGAAAAAAGCCACCATTTGCAAAGATAAAAGCAAAGGCTACATAGCATTTGGTGCGTGGGAATTACAACATATATATATATATATATATATATATATATATAGAGAGAGAGAGAGAGAGAGAGAGAGAGAGAGAGAGAGATTTGCATTTAGAATGGAATTTGCTCCGGTAGAACAGTCGGTATAGCACTTGGTCTAGAAAACCAAAGGTCTCAGGTGCAAGTCCCGGTCTGAGCGTATAATTTCTCTCTTCAAATATGATTTATCCATCATTGAGATGCATGAAATGAACAATAAATACATCGAAAGGGATAACTGTTCACATTAAAGTGTCAAAGAATTGCCAAAAAATTGCTCATACGACACTGTATGGCTACATGTCATTTATTATATCACTCATTGGTATTATAAAATATTTATATAAAAATTGCAATTAATAAAGAAAAAATAAACAATATAATTCTATGTAAAATCACATTCACAGAAATATCAATGACATCTAATTTGGATATATTATACACCGTGTTCCAAAATTATAGACGGGATTTTTAAGTAGTAAGTATAGCTTTACAAATGAAATTGGATAGGTAAATAAATCATTGTGTGTTGCAATTTGCAAGGTCTGGTTCCATTGTTGCAGTGCAGCGAGCTAATTGAAAACTGATCCTCCGATAGATAAGAGGTATCAGTCGATGGTACAGACAGTTAGAAACAACTAGATGTATCTAAAAAAACTCCAAGCACGACAGGCCTAGGAGGCCCTTGGTTGACCAACCCGCTGCTGGCCCTCACATCCAAATGTGTTAATCACAGAGCTAGATGATCATCTAGCCAGTGTAGGGGTGACATGTGGTCAGCAGGTCGGATCCCCCAGCCGTTATAGCTGGTATTCTCAACCTGGAGTCGCTACTTATTGTAGCTACCCAAATGCCTTACAATGCTGTGTGGGCACCGGTCCCATACTGGCCGAAATTCCATGAGAAAATTTCTTCCCCCATGGAGACTCGAACCAGCGCAAGTCCCGTAGCTCTGCGCCAAGGCTTCTTGCCTTAACCACTAGATATATCTGTAAAAGGAAAAGTCCAGGACGTCCATGAACTCCAAATGAAAGAATTGAGATGTCAGAGCAGTATTCATACGTAGTCCACAAAAATCTGTGCGGGGTGCTAGTTGTGAACTCCAAATCCTTACTATGACATCAGTCCGCACCTCAAGACTTCATTTGGAAAGAAGACGGCGCTCCACCTCATTTTCTTAATGATGTGCGACAGTGGTTGAACGATAATGGATAGGACGTGCCGGTCCGGATGACATGGTTTATTCCCGATGGCCTCCACAGTCTCCCGATCTCACACCTTGTGATTTTTTCCTGTGGGGGTATGTGAAGGAGCATATGTACGTACCACCACTTCCCTTCAACCTTCCAGAAGGATTGTTGCTGCTATTAAATCCATTGCTCCTAATATGCTGACCAAGGTTTGGAAGGAATTCAAATATCGACTTGATGTGTGCCATGTAACGAAAAGTGCTCACATCGTATACTTATAAAGTATGTTATTAAACTCGAAGAGTTTTTCTTTAATCCCATGTAAGTTTTGTTCTTATACATATATCATGTAACAGAAATTAAAGAACTTTGAAACCCTGTTCATCATTTTGGAACACAGTGTATTAAATATTGTACATACAGTACGTTTATATTTTCAATTTAATAAAATACGGAATTATCAGAATTCAGAAGTTTGGACCTTGAGCTTGACAGATCCTACAGGTAAAATGTGAACAAACTCACATGCAAGTACTCAAGAGACAGTCATGTCAAATAATAAAGTGGTCACTTCAAATCACAACAAACTTGTCATTTTGAACCCAATTCCATTATATCACATTCTTGAACTTGAACCACACTGTGTTGTCAAGAAAGGAAAGGTATATATGTCAACATTTCCCCTCAAGCCCTCTTCCGAGTGCTCTCCACTCCTACTGAGGAATCATGTTCCAAATCAAATTGCTTACCAGCTGCTTTACATAATTGTGGGAAATGCTTAGTATTCACAGAGGAAATGTTTGGCTTATGTGCAGCTGCCCTGCCATGAAAGCCCAATTTCCACAACTCATGGTACCAATTTCATTGCTGGGTAGTACAATATAACTCTTGAATGGTTCATTTAGCCAAAAATCAACAATTTGTAGGCATCACTCTCTTCACAGACTGAGAATACCTTTTGGATATAATAAATGGCCTGACAGGTCATTACATACTTGTGGTATACAATATCCGAGTTAAGTTCCAGCTGCACTGTAAACAAACTTGCATAAGATATTACCAACTCCACCTATTGGGGGAACCGTGGTACTACTTATAACCATCATATAACTTTTCATGTACAATAGAAGCATTGTTCTTAGGCAAAATCATACTTTACAGGAAATAAGACTGAATACAACATAAAATGGTACCAAATAATTAGAAACTTCCTCCATTTCTTATTTATTTATGACAAAAAAAAAATATGAACCTACCTAATTAGATGTTTACTATTTCAATGAGATCAATAGATAAACTTTATTTACCGGTACAATTTCATTATGAGCAGAATTTATGTTCCATACTGACTCACATGTAAATTCTGCTGTTATTTTCACCATATCCTAAACGGTTACGGATTTTTTTTACTAAACTGTTTCAAAAAAATGTATTCCTCTCCGTTTTTCAAATGAATTGCTTTCCACTTCTTATTTATGACAAAAAAAATTACATACGGGCCTACCTACTTTTTTTTTTGTCTAATGCCCCAGACTGTCTTTTATGACATTTCTGGCTTTCTCCCCCGGCATTCACAGAATTGTAATCCATTTCTCAGGTTGGGGTACCTGGAAGATAGAGTTACGTTACCCCAAAGATATGATGGGTGATAAATGATAATGAAGCATCAGGAGAGTTCATAATGTAAATTCCAGACCATGGGCAACCACAGGAATAATTCCTGACCTACCTAATTAGATGTTTGCTTCTTCAATTATATCAATGGATAACCTTTATTTACTGATACCATTTCACTATGAGCATAATTTATGTTCCATGCTGACTCACATATAAATTCTGCTGTTATTTTCACCATATCCTAAATGGTTAATAATGGATATTTTTTACTAAACTGTTTGAAAAGATTCAAAATAATTTGTTCCTCTCCGTTTTTCAAATGATTTGCTTACCAATGTTTAAGAAATTCTACAGAAATATTGTTTTAAAACAATTGAAATTCCAACATATTCTGCACTGCGCATGCGCAAGAATAAAAAATGCTTATTTAATGTATTAAAATTGTAATCATATATTTTAAGATTCTCCCTTATAACTTATATACACATGTGCTAGATATTTATTTTTATTTCCTTTATTTTGAATGTTATAGAGCAAACTATATTTTCTTACACACTTCATTCATTCATTCTTCATTACATGTTTCCAGCCGTAGCTGATGACATGATTCAATTGCATAGTTGAAGAGTTGATTGGTGATTTTTCCTATGTAAACTATATACAAGGTCTGCAATAGTCCATAGCTTAGGTGTGGATAAGATGAATTGAAATGTTTCACCCAAGGTTTGAGGTAATAGTGAGTATTTCTATGACAATTTATAGATGTACAGTTCAGCAGAATATGTTCTAAATACTCCTCTTCAGCTTGGCATGCTTAAAGGTAAAACTAATATTTGACCAATGAAAATTCAGCCATATATCTATTTTGTTTACATTATAACTGGAACTTAGCTCAGAAAAGGTATAATAACTCTCTTCCGCTTTATAACTACATTTAAAATGGTGGATTTGGTAACTTCAGAATAGATGAAATCTATATGATAGATTTCCTGCTAATTGGATACCTATAATCATTCCACACTGAAAATGACTGAGGTCTACAGATCTAATCATATTGCAACTTTGCAATAATGAAAAGTACATGAAATGCTGCCATCACATAAAATGATGTGAAAATAATTTTCTGGCTTTGCAGTACTGTTCAGTAATGTCCTTATACTTTTTTTTTTGCATATAGTGCATTTTAATAAACTGTGCTGACAAAGTTTCAAATATTACCTGTCCCTATATCAAATTATTATTCCCATTTACCTAATGCTTAGTCCTAGAGAGATGGCCAAGATTGATGATTATTCAATAAATTATATTATTCATTGGCATTGATGATCTAGAGATTAAGGTTCTTATGTGAAAATCAAATGTTTCCTACCTCTCCTCATACAAATCTTCTAAGTAGATTGTGATTTCGAGACCATAATGGTCTCATCTTCAGTATTATTTTGGCGACTGATGTTATGTCGATAGGAAGAAACTCTTCTTCTTCCCTCTGTTGGTGGACCGATGAACCTCTGGATCAGGTCAGAATTTTCGGGAATTTCAAAGTTCATAAGTTTTCCTTTGTTTTTCTGAATTTGGGAAAAAATCCACATTCAGAAAAGCAAAGGAAAACTTATGAACTTCGAAATTCCTGCAAACTCACGGTTTGGGAAAAAATCCACATTCAGAAAAACAAAGGAAAATTTATGAACTTTGAAATTCCCGCAAATTCTGACCTGATCCAGAGGTTCATCGGTCCACCAACAGAGGGAAGAAGAAGAGTTTTCCCTGAAGATGAGACTGTTATGGTCTCGAAATCGCAATCTACTTAGAAGATTTGTATGAGGAGAGGTAGGAAACATTTGGTTTTACCATAAATTAAACCTCATAGTGATTAATCCCTGTAAAAGTTAATTAAGGTCCTTACCTATGGTCCCGAGGTTAGTAGATTCAAACCGGCCCACGGTTGATGGATTTTTTAGAATGGAAAAATCCAAGGGACAAGTCCTCTAGGAGGAGACTTTAAGACATAGGTCCCATCCAGAATATTTTGAGGCTCCTGGAAGAACCTCAAGCATAAATTAGAGCCTCTGATCAAAATTTAGCAGCCTTTCTGATCCTAGTAACACCTTAGTTGCCTACTAGATGTGTCTTTGAGCTGATATGCTATCCACATGCCACTCATTTACATATGTAGGGAAATAAGCATAACTAAATTATGCTTGGTTAAATAACTCCCGCTAAGGAGCACCCTTGTCACACACACACAGGAATGTATAGGTATAGACATGACAATTGAAATGTTATGCAATATAACACAATAAAATATGACACACCATTCAATAAATAAAATAACTTGAGAGTGTATGCACCATTTTTATTCACAAAATGTTTTCAGAATATTCTGAACATCTGATAGTAAAATGCTAGTGAATGCATGTCCAAATATTAATCTCTAAGTAAATGCAGTTCTACGAGGGTGAATCAAATATAAACCGGAATTATTGTTTACAATTTTATTGAATTAACAAAAAAATACAAAACCACCACCTCATTTTTCTACATAGTCTCCTGCATTTCCAACACACTTTTGCCATCGAGTTGGCAACTTTTTGATGCTGTCCTTGAAGAATGAGGGATAATGTGTAGTCAGCCAGTTGCGCACGAACTCCTCTACTGCTGCATTGTCACCAAACCGCCTTCCTCCCAGGTCTTCTTTCAGTGGCCCAAACAAATGGTAGTCACAGGGTGACAAATCTGGACTGTAAGGAGGATGTTCCAGAGGTGTCCAATGCATTTTCGTCAGTTTTTCTTGTGTCAACCAAGCAGTGTGTGGCCTTGCATTGTCATGCAGCACAATCATATTTCGGATCGGTTTCCGGAGGATTTTCAGAATTTGAGTTCATCACTGATGATGGCTTGAACACTTTCCGAAGCTTATTCCAACGTGTGAAGCAATTTCAGAAATTGTTACGCGCCGATCCTCCTCCATAAGGTCCCGTACAGCACAAATGTTGTCTGCAGTGATGCTTGTTCGTTGTAGTCTTTGGTGGGGCTCATTTTCCACTGAATCCTGGCCCACTAAAATTTTTTGCACCAATCATACACCTCCATCTTCGAAAGGGTTGCTTCCCCGAACTGCGCATGGAGCCTTTTCAAAATTTCAGAAGGTTTAGTGCCTTCTTTCGCCTAAAACTTAATAATAATGCGTTGCGTAACAGACGTGTGTACCTCTTGCTCGCTCATGGCGTACTGAAGCAAGCGGCCGCTCTTCGGAGTGTGACACATCAAGATTCCTACTCCAGACACCCCCACCAACTTCCCCTCCAAACCGCAACCTTTGCAGTTCGCTACCAGAGCCTCCAGATACAAATTCCGGTTTATATTTGATCCACCCTCGTATCTACAGAGTAGTTACGAACTGACTATTTCAGAATTACAGAGGCTGTTTAGGGATGTTGATTGAGTGTTTTGATATAAGTAACCTAAGCCTTCTGTACTTTATTACTAGAGACTGGATTATATGCAACATAACAAACTTGAAATATGCATGCAAATATGCGTGAAAAATGCTTAAAATATGCATGAAAAATATCAATATATACAATACCACATGATAAAAAAACATAAACAATTATTACTTTATTAGATATTTTATTTCTAAATTTACATAATAATAATTAGTATTTATATTATCTATTTATTAATATTATCATTTATCACTGATAAATGATAAATTATATCAGTATCAGGCAAAGGTATTGTTCATAAATTAAAATATTCTAAATTTTGCTACTACTGTAATCAGAAACGATCAGGTACTATTCCAAATGTTCGGTAGTAAGGTTGTGTGTTCGATTGCTCAAAATATTTTTATAAACAGAAAAGGGCCGTTCTACGTCAACTCAAGCAATTGGGCAGTATTTGAATTTGGGTGCTATTTTGGCACTTATTATTTCTGGCAGAAGCTCGCCCGTCCCATTTATGAAACTATTAATTTGACACAAAGGTTGAAAACCTGGGTTGTCGTTCAAAATGTTTTCAAACTTTTCCTTAATACCTCCGGCAATAAGGAGTTCTGTTGATGGACTTTATCCATTAACTGAATAAAATCAATGAATGCCAAACCTTGAGTTTAAAGCTTTTAAATAGTTGCAGGTATATGGAAAAAATGAGTGCTAATCACAGCTATGATTTTTTTTAAGTACTGGAATCGTTAAATGCTTCCTTGCACTGACAAACTGCCAAAGCCTCTGCACTATCGAAATTGTTTACTACACTTCTGATGGCCTCGAAATGTTCATTGTAAAATAACACCGATTTCTAAAATGTTGTAAATATAGCATGAAAATATGCATTACCACTAGTTTTCAGTTAAAATATGCATTAACAGGTGAAAGAGGTCTAAATATGCAAATGCATATGTAACAAGCAAATGCATATGTAACATGCAAATGCATATAATCCGGTCTCTATATAATATAATATTATACATAGTAACCTGATGTTGAAGCATCAGACATTAAACACATACTGCATGTTAACTATATATATATATATTATGAAATAGAAGAAATGAAATGTTATTTCTTCTAGGATGTTTGAATCTTGTGAACTTGTTAAAGATATTTGCAATGTTTATTGCTGATGGTTACTCAGTATTGAGATATCTATATCTGAGATTTGTTAAAAACAGTAGTTTTAAGTCGGTAGTAGTAAAAGTTAACAAAATCTGGTGCAACTGTTTTTGTTTGTTATGTACTCCTCCATGGTATCTTTACCCTGCCATGGTGGAGTGGCTTGCATGCTTAAATGAGCCTGAGAATTATGCTGGCGGTAGCATTGCTGCCGATAGGGTTACCCATGCCGGACTGGTCGAAGGTGATAAGCCAGACGAAAAAAGTACCTTGGTCGAAAGAGTGACATCTTTCACCGTAAAAATATAACCGTCAAGAAATGTGGACATGGGTTCCACTGGGGTAAAATTTTTCAGAGGTCAAATAGTCCCCCATTTGGTTCTCCGGGTGGGGACTACTTCAGGGAATCCTTGCCAAAGGTTCAAACACAGGGACATGTTTCTAGGAACATGAAATGTTAGGGATTTATATAATAGCAGGGCACTAGAGGTATTAACGTGGGAATAAGATAAGTCACTCTTGGATATAGTCGCTTTACAGGAAGTTAGATGGCCAGGAGAAGGTAGTCAGGAATCAGGAAGCTTTGCATTATACTACGGGGATGCAGAAAGACCTGAATTTGGAACGGGATTTTTAGTCTGAAGGAGGATCCTCTCCACTATCCGAGATATCAAGTTTATCAGTGATACGATATCATATGTAATTCTAAAGGGTAAAACATGCTGTCCTCAGGCAATGAAAAACAAAAAAAAGAAGAGGAGTGTGTCCGTTTTTCTACAGTCCAGAAGTCAAAGTGTAAAGTTTGTTGTTATACCTCTTTCCCTCATCTGAGAAATCATCCACTAAAATTAACCTCAATATATTACTGGAGATTATTAATCATGGCCATTTTGGGAGGTTCAATATTAAGTTGACTAATTTTTGTTTTGTCTCTTTCCTGATTTTATTAAGCAAGTTTCCTTGAATTGTGCCATACATATGCTGGAATTTTGATAATTTATTGTCTTGGGAGTCCTGCTATTGCTTTGAGTAAAACGAGTAATATTTATCTCCCCAACACGATGCAGGGAAAACTTGGTAATGAGGCTGTCATTTCAAAGTCTCCAAGCCTACTTCCTATTGTACTAACCCATAATAGGAGGGCTGCCCCGTCCACCCTAAACCGTTAGGTCTTTCTCCTTGTTATCTCGGAGAAGGGCCTCCATATTTAATCCCCTTCCTAACATACGGAAGTGAAACCTGGACATTAAATAAATTTGGAAAAAGGAAGATAGAAATGCCAGAAATGCATTTCTTAAGAAGGGTAGCAGGATACACTTTAAGAGATCATATCCACAATACCGATATTAGAGAATGTAAAATGTGTTTGATTAATTTGATTTAAGACAAGCCAATATATAATTTCATTACACAAGTACGTTCTGGAGTATTGCATCGCTTCATACAGACAGTTTCTAGCAGGGAACGGTTGTGGTCTAGTGGAGGGAGCTTCTATATCCCATGCAGGAGGTTGTGTGTTCAATCCTGCTGTCATGCTTTTTTTCCTCTCTCGCCCTTATCTCAATTAATTTTCTTTGTTTTTTTTTTTGTTTTATTTACAGCATTTACCACACTACATATATACGCAAAATTATTTTCCATTGCACGGCACGCAACGAAATAGAACGGATTTTAGTTACTCAAATAGTTGTATACTTGTGAACCAAACAACTGACCTCTGATCATGAACAGTGGCTTCGTTCTGGGATTTGAAAATTACCTGTGCGCCAACAATTATTTCAAAGGCTGTACATACTGTTAAATGTTCAATGTTCGTATACTACCAATGTTCTGTGAATGAACATGGAGGAAAAAGTGTGACCCAAATTGTCCAACACAGATTTGATTTAACCTGACATGGGAGTGTAAAAAAGGATCACTGTCATACCTAGATTTCAACTCACATACATGACAATTAGTTGAGTTGATTGGTTACATAAAGTAATTTTTAGCTAATTGTAAAAAAATCAGATCTATGCTAATTTTGTAGTTTGTAGTTCACCAGCAATAGAATTCCCAATCATAAACCACTCCACCATTAAAAGACCTATGCTTCCTTTGAAAACTGGAAAACAATGACTGAAACATAATAATACAAGTGATAACGAAATGGGTGAAAGTCAAACCACTGCTAGTTAAAAGATGTTAACATCACACCAAGAGGTACGCAAAATATATAGAATTTGACTAATCTTCCAAATTCAGGGTTAGAATCCTTTACTGTGGGAATTGGGATAATTAAAATTTAATAAATTATTACTAACTCTTAAGCCAATTTCAGTATCAATAAAGATTCTACATAATTGACGATTTTATTATTATATTTGAAGAGAAAAATTTTCGTCTAGACTGGGACTCAAACCCGGGACCCTTGGCTTTCCGGGCCAAGTGCTCTACCAACTGAGCTACCGAGGCGAGTTACGATCTAGACGCAAATTTTTCTCTTATGTACGTTGTAATTCCCTCGCGCCAAATGCTTGAAACCATAGCTTCTATCTTTGCAAATGGCGGCTTCTTAGTTAAGAAGACATTTATTGGGAATTTAACACTACTTTATAGCCAGTAGGGCTTCTATTGACGATTTTATTATTAATTATTATTAATTATATTATATTATATATTAATTATATTAATTATATTTGCAAAGATAGAAGCTATGGTTTCAAGCATTTGGCGCGAGGGAATTACAATGTACATAAGAGAAAAATTTGCGTCTAGATCGTAACTCGCCTCGGTAGCTCAGTTGGTAGAGCACTTGGCCCGGAAAGCCAAGGGTCCCGGGTTCGAGTCCCAGTCTAGGCGAAAATTTTTCTCTTCAAATATAATTCTACATAATATTTAAATATTTCCAAAGTCTTTATATAACTAACTCACTGGCACTTCTGAACCCAAAGGTTCATGGCTCTGCAAACATAATCTCTCCATACACCCCTATCCTGAGTTAATATTTTCCATTCATCCCCTGTATAAGCTACTTCCCTCAAATCATGGTTGTTATTCTCCTGCCTCATCCTTAGTCTACCAACTGGGTGTTTTCCCTCTGGCTTTCCTACAAGAAGTTTCCATGTACTTCTTTCAATCCCCATTCATGCCACATGTCCTGCCCATTACAATCTATGAGACTTAACTGTTCTTATTATATCTGGTTTCCTATAAAGATCATGTAGCTCACTGTTATGTAGTCTTCTCCATTTGCCTGTCTGTTCATCTCTCTTTGGTCCAAAAATGTTCCTAAGAACTTTATTCTTGAATACTCGTAATATTTTCTCCTCCCTTAAAGTTAGAGTCCATTTTTCGTATCCATATAATGTAACTGGGAGAATATCAGTTTTAAATATTTTCAGTTTAACTTTTTTTTAGAGAAGAATAAGAATCCCTGTAATGCATAATAGCATGCACATTCAGAATTGACCCTATGTTTAATTTCTTTGTGCATCTAAATCATATTTGCAGTGATTGTTCCTAGGTATTTGAATTCAGCTACTTCTTCAAAATTTACCTCATTTGTCATTAGCTGTCCATTAATACAACTTATACTATTATAAAATATATTCAATTTAAGTTACCTTTGAGCTATTTAAGCATACATGGAACAAGCCCCAAATTTCCCTCTCTTTAATCCCAGACAGCTAATCTGGAAGTATTAATTTCTATATAAACCTTATAATTAGATATAATAGCAACATTCAATCATAATGGCTTCATGCAATTGAATCAACCCCGTAATAAATCTTCCAATATCAATTTCACTATATACAGAGGAGTGGGGAATTAAAGATAAAGGAGTTCAGGGCTTGTCTTGGGAAAATGTGTTTAAGTAATTCAATGGTAGAAAGTCAGTGCATAAAGTTATAATGCTTCGATTATAAAGAGACGTTAGCAAATGCTCATTAAATTTAGATTACTTTCACTTTTTTCGGGCATTCCAATAGCATTATATAATCCTTCATAAATTAACTATGGGAAATAACATTATGAGTTTCTTCAATTAATGAATCAATTATTATATTATCTCATACTTCATGTTTTTTTAACATGGGAACTGGAGTTTTCAAGAGGCATCCCTCTCATCTTCAGCCAAAAACATGACACATGTTTCTGGCTGAAGATGAGAGGGACGCCTCTTGAAAACTGCAGTTTCCGTGTTAAAAACATGAAGTATGAGGTAAGATAACACTGAGCAACAAAAAAGAAACTTTTTTTTGTCTCAGAAAGAAAAAATGTGATTCTGATTGTATTTTTTCTCCTGAATTCAAATATGATATCGGGTTTTCTCCATCACGCAAGGTTTCCGAGAGACGGGCATTTATAATTTCAAACACTTCAATATTTTCTACATTTGTAACTACACAATATTTGAACATTCGGACTCACCTAGGAAGTAAAAAATGATGATTTTCTGCTATATTTTGCCTGTGGAGCATCCCTCTTGATGGTCCAACAATAATCAGCCAACATATTAGGATTCCATTTGCCTTGATATCTCTTTTCCATAGCTGAAATCTGTAGAGTTAGCTCATTTGGTTTTATTTTACAATGGACAAATGGACAAAAAAATGTTTATTAAAAAAATAATTATTTAAATCCATTAATTGAAATTGAAATAAAAAAAAACTGTGGGTGATGGAGAAATTCTGAATACACTTTGAAAACACAATAAAAAAACTGCATTAAGTACAACTATTGGTACTCATGAGACAAAAATCATGTTGACCAGTGTAATTGATTCATTAACTATAATCCTCTTCATTGTCAATCATTTGGTTACAATGCTTTCATAAATCTGAAGCATGCATAGCCCTATGCATATTTTTTCATTTTACAAATATACAATGGAACAAGTTAAAAAGTGGATACTGTATTTACCTGAATATAAGACGACCTCGAATGTAAGACAATCACCCAGTTTTGATAATGGCTTTTAAGAATTTTTTACCAACTCATAATATTTAACCTTCTTCGGTCCACTGAATGATTTTCAGGATGAATTAGCACTTCCCATTTTTTTTAATTTGTTGCCACTTAGACCTGAATATAAGACGACCTCGAATGTAAGACAATCACCCAGTTTTGATAATGGCTTTTAAGAATTTTTTACCAACTCATAATATTTAACCTTCTTCGGTCCACTGAATGATTTTCAGGATGAATTAGCACTTCCCATTTTTTTTAATTTGTTGCCACTTAGGCCTACTAATGTTACCTTCAGAGACACCAAATTTTCTCCCAAATTTTGATGATGGTTTTTGAGAATTCCTGTTCCAACTCGTGATATTTGACCTTCTTTGGTCCACTAGTTTGCTGCGGTGGACTAGTGGTTATACTCCTTGCCTCTGGTTCTGAGGGTCACGGGTTCAAACCTGGCCAGGGTTGATGGATTTTTTAAGACAAAAATGGAAGGAGCAAGTCCTCTGGGAGGGACTTTAAGCCGTAAGTCCCAAATCTGAAGATTTTTCAGGGATTTGTAAAACACACGATCTACTCTCAAAGCCCTGAATAAAGAGGCCTCTAAGCAAAATTTACCTACAATCATCACCCGCCTGGTACTACCTTAATTGTCTATTCGAATGTCTCATTTTGGTCAGTGTGTTGACCACATCCCATCCATGACATCTAGAGAGCAAATAAGGTAACTAAAATTAAGTATCGTCTGTTGAGAAGTGTTCTAATTAATAATAACAAACTTCAAGGTAACTAAAAAATTACTTGTTGTCCCTATTGTGATGACACCACTACGGTCGCGGAATATGGCTCAACAATGGCCTACATTATCTATATATATATATATATAGAAGAAGAGAGAGAGAGAGCGCCGAGTATTGATCTGAATGAAAGTAATTATGCGCAAATTGTTAGTAAATTTAGTCTAAGCACAAACTTGTTAAACGAGAATTGTCTTACCGCACACGTTCTCGCAACGTGATATCGTTAAGATGGCGTGTTTGCACAGTTTCGCCCATGATGCATTCCTCTCTTGGTTTGCGCTCGTGGAATCTTCTTTGGTGCTGAATGGACACGACCAAACTACGAGATGAGGCACATCCTAACACGGTATGCAATCCATGGCTTTCAAGAGAGAGATATATTTGGCCCACTAAATGATTTTCAGGATGAATTAGAACTTCTAATTTTTTTTTTAATTTGTCGTCACTTACTAATGTTACCTTCAGAGATACCAAATTTTCTCCCTACTGCACAGTTGTTCATAGCTTCTGCTTCCCTAATTACCCTCAATTTAAAATTAACATCTCTGTGAACCCAGTCAGAATCTGTGGACTCATAATACTTTACTGCATTTTCAATAATTTTTAACTTTTAACATTCATTTTAACACCTGTAAGAAAATTATCCACTCAACTTTACTGCTACCAATACAATTTTAAAGTCATTTTCAAAGATTCTTTTCACCATAGTGATTTTTCCCCCCCCCCCCAAGTCTTATACGATTTTCTTTGCTGGTCCATCTTTGTTTACTCTGTTGATGTCCAAGGCCTATTTGTTTTTTGAAAGCATTTCATCATCCACCACCGACTTGATAGGCCAGATGTGCTTCACTGGAGCCCCTTTAGCTCGCTCGTTTCAGGTATACTTGTCAGGATGATGCACATCGAGCTGATGTGCATCAGGTTGATGTGCAGGTCCAACAAGAAACTTGAAACGCACTTAATACTTCCCAGACTTTGGGAGTGTAGAAAAATTAACAACAGATATAGAAAAAAGTAGACTAAAATGGTTTGGATATGTAAAAAGAATGGAAAAGGAAAGACTACCACGAAGACTGTTAAATCTCAAGATACAAGGAAAATGACCACGAGAAAGGTGGATTAACCAAGTGAAGAAAAGTCTACAAGAGAGAGGATACGACTGGGAAGAACTAAAAGAAGCAAAGCATGGGAAGATAGAGATGATTGGATACATATTTGGAATCGACCTTCCGAAAGGAGGACACGATTAGAGGATGATGATAATGATTTTTTTCTCCAGCTTTCCAATTGGCTATCATGTTATATTCAATTTCAGCCACATGTTATTTGTACATTGCTGTGTCTGCATCATTTTTGAATTGGCAAATGTGTAGCCTTCTATGAAACATAAAAAAATACATTTTGATGTTATATTTAGTTTAATATATTCCAGTTACTCTCGCACCCATTATCTTTTTAGGAAAGACAGAAAATTCACATCTTGCAATTGTGTAGTTTCCACCCGCTGTGGTCTCGGGGTAGCGTGCTGCCTTGTCACGCAGCGGGCCGGGGTTCGATTCCCCGGTCAGGACAGGCTCTCTGGGTGAGGTTTTCCTTCGGGGTTGTTCCTCACCTGATAAGGCAAATGTTTTAGGAAGCTACGGGCCAAGCGGTCCCCAAAAAACTCATCCAGCCATCATGATCATCCTTCACCGGTGTGGAAAAGCCATACAGGACACGCGTACCGACAACCATATATCCCCTAGTAACAGCTGCAAAGCATATCAAGAAAATATTATGATTGCGTTGAAAGACCCTGCCTTCCTGGCAGAAGAATTACAATGGATGGATTGAATGTTGGTTAGTGGTCCTGCACACCGATGTACACACAGTTTGAGGTTCGCGGTTTGACTCTTCTGTGGTATCAGCCCTTAATTTTTTCTTTTTCAACAAATATAAAAATAATATTCTCTCTCTGGCGTATTTGTCTAGTTGCCGCAATTTAAGATGAGTCATACCCTGAAAAAGTTACTAGTTATAATAAAAGTTTAGGAATTATTAATCAAGTTATGAAACCATCCCTTGTACAAAAAAACACCAGATTACGTTTATATAACACTTTGGCTAGACCAGTGTTGACCTATGGTAGTGAAGCATGGACACTAAAAAAACAACATGAAAGCAGAATAACGGCTTGTGAAATGAGATTCATGCGCAGAACAGCGGGTTACACCAGATGGGATCGGAAAAGGAACACCGATATCTTAAAAGAATTGAAGACTACGCCAATTTTGGAATATATTAAACAGTACCAACTAAATTGGAAACACCATCTTGAAAGAATGAGTTCAAATCGGATCCCCAAAGCTGTTTATAATTATATACCAAGAGGACGAAGATCACTGGGCCGTCCTATGAAACGCTGGAGGGAAAATTTTCTATAGGATCGTAACAGGCCTTGGCCTAATACTTGGAAGGAAGAAGAAGATGAGTCATAATTTTTTTATTTCAGATTTTGAAAAAATAGGTCTTATATTCAGGTAAATATGGTAGGTAGTTAAATATATGTACGAAATAACACTATCAGGCTTCTTTTAATCATTGATGAGTTGGATATTTTGACTCACCTCAAATTTCTTGATTTTTATGCAGACCGATTTCATCACTTTTATGCGACATTTTCGATGCATTCCAACATTTCAAGAGTTGGAATGCATAAAAAATGTTAAGTATAAAAATATGGAATATTTACCTAAAAGGTCCGTCTCCTCAACTTTATTAGTTGTTATCTGTAGCGCTTTCAGGACTAGTCCCATCATCAACAGGATTCAAAACAGGTGTTTCACTGAAGATCTGGTAGAGGGGGTTACACGTACTGGATTCATTTTCATTTATCAGCACATGTAACCCCCTCTACCAGATCTTCAGTGAAACACCTGTTTTGAATCCTGCTGATGATGGAACTAATCCCGAAAGCACTACAGATAAATAACTAATAAAGTTGAGGAGATGGACCTTTTAGGTAAATATTCCATAATTTTATATTTTAATTTTGAATAATACCTCAACAGAACATATCATGAATCTTATAAAAGTTGATAAAAAATGTTGTGTAAAAGCGACGAAACTGGTGTGCATAAAAATCATGAAACATGAGGTGAGTCAAAATATCCAATTCATTAATGATTGATGGTAGGTAGTATTGTATGAAATAAGAATTAAATGAATTGTGATTTCTTCTTACCTCATACTTCTATGTTTTTTTTAAACTCAGCACTGGCAGTATCAGCGACCATTGTCACCATCTCAGCTGTTTTCACAACTGTCAATTTTTTCTTTTGCCGGTAATTATCCAAACTGCCATCTGGTGTTCTTTTGAAGGAATCTGTTGTATTTTTGAAGAACTTTGTAATCAAGCTCGGTTCATCTGGAATCTCGAAGTTGATTACAAAGTTCTTAAAAAATACAACAGATGGCAGTTTTAGAAAATAATTCCTTCAAAAGAACACCAGATGACAGTTTGGATAATTACCGACAAAAGAAAAAATTGACATTCGTGAAAACAGCTGAGGTGGTGACAATGGTCACTGATACTGCAGTGCTGTGTTTAAAAAAACATAGAAGTATGAGGTAAAAAAAATCACGATTCATTTAATTCTTATAAATTGAACCTCATAATGTTAAAAATTCCCAAATTTAATATATAAATTGTATGAAATATCAAGACTTCAATATATTTAAAAGCACATAGTGAGTGATTTTGTCAATAAGACATACATCATGATTATTAAAGTCGCAAACAAACTGAACTATATCTTAAAAGTTCAGATAAAATTTTTAATCACGAATACTGGTTTCCTTGAAAAAAGAATAAAGTTTATAACTTCAATAAAGAGAAAAAATCTTAAATAATTCTGCAAAATATACTTTCTTTTTGAGATTACTAAATTAAATGAAAGATAATTTGTTGATCAATAAAAAGAATTTAAACAAAAGATAAAAATAATTGCAGTATTCTATCAAGTAACGAGAAACCTCTTTAACATGTGAACACTGAATATTTCAGAATAAAAAATAAAAATAAAAAAGGAAGAAGATAAAATTATTATGAGACAACATTTTGAAGCATTCCTCCTACTACTCTTTCAAAATGAGATCCATCCCAATAACACTTACCACAGTTTTCACAGATATAAAATATCTTTGTTTGTTTTAACACTCCCAAAGGAACTGCATGTACTTGTATTGAAACTCCCTTTCTTGTCTGACAGTATTGTAAAAGAATACCATTATCAAGTTTGTCCCGATGTTGTACCACAATTGGAGGAGCTGTACCTTCTTCAGAATATGCATCACTTTCACTTGAAAAACCTTCCCCGCCATCATCCCATTCTGACTCTTCATCTAATACTTGCAAACATGACCGATGTTGAGATATTTCTGCTAAACGCTGCATAATGTCTTTTGAAACTGTAACGAATTCATTACCATTGCATATCTGAAAAAAAAATCTTATTTTAACATATATTTTTAGGTTTTATTCAATCCCACTGATTAGTAATAAAAAAATATGCAGTTATAGACCTAACATGGGCATCTCATTACTTTCAACTTCGTACAAAATTCTAACAAATATATTAGTAAGCAGACTTACTCCCTATATTGATGACATTCTAGGAGATCATCAATGTGCATTTAGAAGAAACAGGTCTACAACAGATCAGATTTTTAGTATAAGACAGATTTTAGAAAAGAAATGGGAATATAATGGTACTGTACATCAACATATGTAGACTTCAAAAAAGCATATGATACAATTAAGAGGGAGAAGTTATATAGTATCCTGCTGGAGTTCGGAATTCCTAAAAAGTTAGTTAGACTTATACGAATGTGTCTAAATGGCACAAAGAGTAGGGTGCGTGTAGGCAAACAGTTTTCGGACACTTTTGAAATCCAGAATGGGTTGAAGCAAGGAGATGCACTATCTCCTCTACTATTTAATTTTGTACTAGAGCATGCCATTAAATCTTTAGAGAATGAGGAAGGCTTACAACTCAATGGTATTAATAAGCTGTTAGTTTATGCTGATGATGTAGTATTATTGGCCGATAGTGAGGAGATACTAAAGAACAACATGCACATACTATTGAGTAATACTAAGAAATTAGGACTGGAAGTAAATATCAATAAAACTAAATATATGGTCACACGTAGAAATTATTATATAATGAAATGGACAGCTAATGACAAATGAAGGAAATTTTGAGGAAGTGGCTGAATTCAAATACCTAGGAACAATGATCACAAATAGGAATGAGATGCACAAAGAAATTAAACATAGGCTCAATTCTGGAAATGCATGCTATTATGCATTGCAGAGACTCTTGATGTCCCAACTCCTTTCAAAAAACGTTAAACTGAAAATATATAAAACTATTATTCTACCAGTTATATTATATGGGTGCGAAACATGGACTCTTACTTTAAGAGAGGAAAGGAGATTACAAGTATTTGAGAATAAAGTACTTAGGAAAATTTTTGGACCAAAGAGAGATGAACAGACAGGTGAATGGAGAAGACTACATAACAATGAACTACATGGTCTTTATAGGAAGCCAGATACAATAAGAACAGTTAAGTCTCATAGACTGCGATGGCCAGGACATGTGGCACAAATGGGAATGAAAGACTTGCATGGAAGCTTCTTGTAGGAAAGCCAGAGGGAAAACGCCAGTTGGTAGACCAAGAATGAGGTGGGAGAATAACATTAACTATGATTTGAGGGAAGTAGATTATACAGGGAATGATTGGAAAGCATTAGCTCAGGATAGGGATGTATGGAGAGCTTATGTCCGTGCGGCCATGAACCTACGGGTTCGATAGTGTCAGTGAGTAAGTAAGTATAGACCTAACATTTACAAAAATATGCACTGTAACATAAAAAATATGACCTAATAATATTATAATTTCAGTTGTAAAATCAAAGAGTAAATCAGTTTAACAATTAACAATTTATTTAAGAATAAAATACAAATGAGAAGCAAACTAAAGTATGGAATTTGATATTTAATTTTAGGAAGTGATATTTTGATGTTATTTTAATTAAATTATTTTCAGTCTAATCATCTTACCTCAATATTAATGTTGATTTGTTCTTGGACATGTTTCAAAACAATTTTGACGATAAACAGAATTGTTTTGAAACATGTCCAAGAACAAATCAACATTAATATTGAGGTAAGATGATCAGACTGAAAATAATTTAATTAATGGAATTTGATATTGTAGCATGCTTTTTATTTTATTAAAATTATCAGTAGCTACCTGTTTGTTGCAAGACAATACATAAATATTTGCTCAGGTACATACGTAAGGGAAAAGTCCATACTGTGAATTAAAACGAAATAGGAGAGGAAGATAGATTTTACAAGAAAAACATTTTTGAGAAATTGAACAACTCAAATGAACATAGAAAAAAGAAATTGTATGATAAAAGTTATTTACTTCTTAAAAGAGTGAAAATATGACCAATAAATTGCTATAATATGCTCTGTCACATATAAATAGCCAAATATACATAAATATGACTTAACAAAATACTTTAATTCAATTAGATTTACATAAAAAGTAAAGTGATCCCACAACAGACCCGGAGGTCCTTGGGGTAGTAGGAGGTTAAGGATCCCACTTTTTCTAGACAATCGGCACTTTACGTCAGCCGGGTTGTCAGCCCTGCCTGACGGCCGCCTTTACCCCCAGAACAAGCGTCTGGTACTCATTTCTGTTAGAGGCTGAGTCGACCCCAGGGCCATAGTGCCGCCAGAGGGTTTGAGTCAGTTTAAAAATCCTGTTATATTATAGCGGGACTTCAACCCTCGACCCTCCGGCTTGTAGCTCAGTGCCTTAACCACTACGCTACGGCGTGCCCCAGATTTACATAAAAGCATTTATTATATTAAAGAAACATATCACTCTAACCAAAAAATATATGCTATATCATAAAAATCATAGCCCTAGTAATTACCATACTTGTTCCTGTTCTGAGGTTTGTAGGTGCAAAATTGGTCAAGGTTCATAGCAACGGCTCATAGCATTTGGGGTTAGGGAATTAACTATGTATAAGAGAAAAATACGCGTTTAGGTTGGAGGCCTAGGTGGCTCAGATGGAAGAGCATTGACATAGAAAGTCAAAGGTCCTGGGTTCAAACCCCAGTCTAGGCGTATATTTTTCTAATTATATTTAATTAATGTTGGGAAGTAAACATTATGAGGTATAATCATTAATCCAGACAGTAAGAAATCTGGAATTTATCAAATAAATTGTGAAGATTGCAATAAAGTTTATATAGGAAAAACAAAAAGGAATTTGGAAATTCGGACAAAAGAACATTTCAGAAATATTAAAAATTGTGAAATTGAAAAATCTGCAATTGCTGCACATAATTTATTAGAACATCATAAAATTGGAAGAGAAGCTAAACTTTTAAAACAAGTAGAGAAACCTTTGGAATTGACAGTTTGGGAAAAAATATACATTCAGAAAAACAAAAATGATCAATGAATTTTGATATCCCTAACGAAATTACATTGATTTCGAAGTTCATAAATTCAACCATAGATGGCAGCACTGAAGATGGCGACAATAGAATAGTTGACGGCCGAAGAATTTCGTCAGTCGGAGTTATGGCTGACGATGAACATGACTATGTTTGAAATCGCGATATCATGGAAGCATGAATCCTATGAGGTGAGTTGTTTAAACAATATGTTCTTTAATAAGTATATTTTTCTTTTCAAATATAATTTGTCCATCATTAAGATGTTTAAAAACAAATAATATTAACATTAATGGATTTAAGGTAGAATATTTTTATCACTCACCTCATATTGTTCAATATGAGGTGAGTGATAAAAATATTCTACCTTAATGAATATACCTCATAGTGAGAATTCCTAAAATAAGTAATTAATGGATTTGTTTAAAGGTGTAAAAATCTTGAGTATGGATTTGTTCAAAAGGGAAGTAGAGATGAGGGTCCTGAGTCTTGATTTACATGATTGTGGTTTTGGTGACTGTGTTGGGTGTAGAAAGTGATGATAGTGGTTGTAAGTTGTGGTGGTTGGTGGTGCTTAGTAGTATTTGTGTGCACTGATGGTTGTAAATGGTGGTGGTGGTTGCTGGTGATTGGGTGTGATGGTGATTGTAGATGGTTTGGATGTGCTGATGAGAGTTGTGGTTGGGTAGTGGTGCTTTTGATAATGGTTGTATGTGGTGATGGTGGCTGTAAGTTGTGATGGTTGGTGGTGCTTGGGTGATTACTCAAGATTGGAGTAGTGGTGCTTAGTAGTATTTGGGTGCAGTGATTGTTGTAGGTGGTTGTGGTTCCTGTTGATTGGATATGGTGGTGATTATAGATGGTTTTGGTTAATGGTACTTGGATGTGCTGATGGAAGTTGGAGTTGTGGTTGGGTAGTGGTGCTTTTGGTAATGGTTGGATGTGGTGGTGGTTGTAAGTTGTTGTGGTTGGTGGTGCTTGGATGGTTACTCAAGGTTGAAGTAGTGGTATTTGAAAAGAAAAATATACGCCTAGACTAGGGTTTGAACCCAGGACTTTTGACTCTCTATGTCAATGCTCTATCCAAGTGAGCTACCTAGGGATACATAGTTAATTCCCTAACCCCAAATGCTAAGAGCCGTTGCTACGATTTTTGCAAATGGCGGCTCCTTTATTAAGAAGACTTTTTATTGGGAATTTAAATATTACTTATAAAGCCAGTAGTGCTTGGATACAGCATTGACATAGAGAATCAAAGGTCCTGAGTTCAAACCCCAGTCTAGGCATTAAGATGTTTAAAAACGAATAATATGAACATTTGAAGTAGTGGTGCTTAGTAGTATTTGGGTGCAGTGATGGTTGTAGGTGGTGATGGTTGCTGGTGATTGGGTGTGGTGGTGATTGTAGATGGTCTTGATTAGTGATACTTGAATGTACTGGCGGGAGTTGAAGTTGTTGTTGGATGTGGTGGTGGTAGTAGTTGGATGCAGTGTTTGTGGTTTGATGCGGTGGTGGTTTGTTGGTGTTTTGTAGGTAGTGGTGATGGTTGTTGTAGATTTTTTGTGGGTAATGGTGTTGTAGGTGGTGGTTGTTGCAAGTTGTGGTGGTTGATGGTGCTTGGGTGGTTACTTAAGGTTGAAGTAGTGGTGCTTAGTAGTATTTGGGTGCAGTGATGGTTGTAGGTGGTGGTGGTTGCTGGTGATTGGGTGTGGTGGTGATTGTATTTAATTTATATATGTTATTTTCAAAATTTTTATTTTCTTCCAAAATTTTTATATTTTTGAAAGTTTTTATATATTTTTAAAAAAATGTATATAATTTTTCAAAATTTTTATATATTTTTTCAAAATTGTTATATATAATTTTTTTTAAATTTTGTTTTATTTTTCATTATTTTTATATATTTTTTCAAGGTCTTGATTAGAGGTACTTGAATGTACTGGTGGCATTGAAGTTGTTGGGTGTGGTGGTGGTGGTTGGATGCAGTGTTTGTGGTTTGATGCGGTGGTGGTTTGTTGGTGTTTTGTAGGTAGTGGTGATGGTTGTTGTAGATTTTTTGTGGGTAATGGTGTTGTAGGTGGTGGTTGTTGCAAGTTGTGGTGGTTGATGGTGCTTGGGTGGTTACTTAAGGTTGAAGTAGTGGTGCTTAGTAGTATTTGGGTGCAGTGATGGTTGTAGGTGGTGGTGGTTGCTGGTGATTGGGTGTGGTGGTGATTGTATTTAATTTATATATGTTATTTTCAAAATTTTTATTTTCTTCCAAAATTTTTATATTTTTGAAAGTTTTTATATATTTTTAAAAAAATGTATATAATTTTTCAAAATTTTTATATATTTTTTCAAAATTGTTATATATAATTTTTTTAAATTTTGTTTTATTTTTCATTATTTTTATATATTTTTTCAAGGTCTTGATTAGAGGTACTTGAATGTACTGGCGGGATTGAAGTTGTTGGGTGTGGTGGTGGTGGTTGGATGCAGTGTTTGTGGTTTGATGCGGTGGTGGTTTGTTGGTGTTTTGTAGGTAGTGGTGATGGTTGTTGTAGATTTTTTGTGGGTAATGGTGTTGTAGGTGGTGGTTGTTGCAAGTTGTGGTGGTTGATGGTGCTTGGGTGGTTACTTAAGGTTGAAGTAGTGGTGCTTAGTAGTATTTGGGTGCAGTGATGGTTGTAGGTGGTGGTGGTTGCTGGTGATTGGGTGTGGTGGTGATTGTAGATGGTCTTGATTAGAGGTACTTGAATGTACTGGCGGGGTTGAAGTTGTTGGGTGTGGTGGTGGTGGTTGGATGCAGTGTTTGTGGTTTGATGCGGTGGTGGTTTGTTGGTGTTTTGTAGGTAGTGGTGATGGTTGTTGCAGATTTTTTGTGGGTAATGGTGTTGTAGGTGGTGATGGGTTTGGGTATGATAGTTCTTGGTGGTAGTGTTTGGGTATGGTGATGATGGTTATTGATAGTTATAGGTGATAAATTTGATGTTATATTTTAAATTAACATTTTCCAGAACATTCCTATCAGAAGTTTGAAGGCATAACGGTTATCGCACTGACATACAGAGTCAGAGATCTACGGTTCAACTCCTGGTTTGAATGTAATTCTTCTTTCTAAAATAAAAATATAAGTGATAAAGTTTGGGTGTGCTGGCGGTGGTGGTTGATGGGGAATGATTATTGGTGGTGATAGTGGTTGTTGGGGATGGTTATTAATGATGGTGGTGGTTATGTTTTTAGTGATGGTTGTAAGGATGGTTATGGTAGGTGTGATCACTATAAAATAATTAGATGAACACTGAAAACAGCAAACTTACCTGACATCTGCTAAATACATCTTCTTTTGTAACAGTAACATTAAAATATCTCAAAACCTCTAGCTGTCCCTCTAAATTATCTGATGTTACAGGGTAGCAGTGTCCTTTAGGCACATGTTGACATAACTAAAAACACACAAAATACAGTAAAACTTTGTTAATCCAGACACAGTTAAACTGGATTTAGCTTAATAGTTGACTCAACATTGGATTTAGCTTAATCTGTACAAGCATCCTAAAATTTAAAAAAAATCAACAAACTGCTAACTTTGAATAAAATATGGTACTAAGACAAACAGTCTTAATTAGTTAACATAATATGCAGGCATACTGAAACATGTTCTCAAGAACACACTACTTAAAAAAAAGGAGAAGTAGAAAAATCTGCAGTAGCAGCTCACGTTTGGACAGAAAAACACAAAATAAATCTAAATACAAAATTATTAAAACAGTTAGAAAATACGAATGAACTCACAATATGGAAAAAAAAATCTATATACAGAAGAACAAGGAGAAAATTATGAACTTTGAAATTCCCGGAGAAAGAAGCCTCATTACCAAGTTCTTTGGAACACAGATCCAAGGCCGACAACATGAAGAAAAGAAAAAAAATCAGTTTGTGATACCTGACGATGGGGCAACAGCCTTGAAACATATGTCCGACAAAATTATCATATGAGGTAAGAATGTTAAAAAATACAAATTCAAATATCAAATTAAACCTCATAATGTTACTTCATAATGATTTTAAAATAAAATGGAGAAAATGATTTTACATCTCACCTCATAAAGTTGCATGTTTTCTCAATACCAGTTTCAAAAGTAAATTTTACTTCCATCTTCAATCAAACTCCAACTGTCAAAATTTTGCCATTGACTGATGATGGAAGTAAAATTTACTTTTGAAACAGGTACCGTGAAAACACACAATTTTATGAGGTGAGATATAAAAAACATTTTCTCCAACTCATTTATAAATTGTTACCTCGCACTTTGATTTTGATTAAAAACTAATAAATAATATTTACTTTGTTATATATTTGTCCTCTTGTGATTATCATTCGTTTCTGTTGCTGTGCAATCTTTGCGCAAACATCATGGTTTTCTTCATTTCCAATAATCACTGTATCGATTCCACATTTTCGCAACAATTTGCCAAGTCCATGAACCATGTTGTCACAAACAACTTTGAAATTCCTAGCTTGAGTAGACTCAGTGTGTGGTGAAGGAACCACTTCTATTGGTAAATGCTGCAACATTACACATAAACTCTGTGATCAAATACTGTAAATGATAAAATTACTTTTATCCCACAATCCATTTTGAGACTCATAGTGGCTAAACCTGAGGAAGTTGACTGTGAAAAGAAAGGCATATATGAGCCAACAGTTGACTATTACAAAGATAAATACCAATTAGATAATATTTAATTTTAGGAAGTGATATTTTGAGGTTATTTTAATTATATTATTTTTATGGTAGTAAAAGATTCCGGGCTATGTGGCCGTGGTCTATAACTGGCGTTTCTTCCAGACGTTTCACCCTCTGCAGTTGAGGGTGAAACGTCTGGAAGAAACGCCAGTTATAGACCACGGCCACATAGCCCGGAATCTTTTACTACCATGAGTCCCAGCCGTGAAAAAAAGCCATGCGCACTCCCACTATATTATTTTTAGTGTTCTGATCATTCTACATTTTCAAGAACAAATCAACATTAATATTGAGGTAAGATGATCAGACTAAAAATAATATAACCAATTAGATAGTATATAATGACAAATGAGGGAAATTTTGAGGAAGTGGCTGAATTCAAATACCTAGGAACAATAATCACAAATAGGAATGAGATGCACAAAGAATTTACAAACATAGAGCTCAATTCTGGAAATGCGTGCTATTATGCATTGCAGAGACGCTTGATGTCCCCAACTCCTTTCAAAAAACGTTTAAATGAAAATATATAAAACTATTATTCTATCAGTTATATTATCTGGGTGCAACACATGGACTCTTACTTTAAGGGAGGAAAGGAGGTTAAAAGTATTTGAGAATAAAGTACTTACGAAGATTTTTGGACCAAAGAGAGATGAACAGACATGTGAATGGAGAAGACTACATAACAATGAACTACATGGTCTTTATAGGAAGCCAGATATAATAAGAACAGTTAAGTCTCGTAGACTGCAATGGGCAGGACATGTTGCACGTATGGGGAATGAAAGACGTGCATGGAAGCTTCTTGTAGGAAAGCCAGGGG
The DNA here is from genome assembly GCA_030220185.1 of Diploptera punctata. NCBI lineage: Eukaryota > Metazoa > Arthropoda > Insecta > Blattodea > Blaberidae > Diploptera > Diploptera punctata. The sequence continues at coordinate 1,684,978 of JASPKZ010001617.1, read as the reverse complement.
GAAAACATCCAGTTGGTAGACCAAGAATGAGGTGGGAGAATAACATTAACTATGATTTGAGGGAAGTAGATTATACAGGGAATGATTGGAAAGCATTAGTTCAGGATAGGGATGTATGGAGAGCTTATGTCTGCATGGCCATGAACCTATGGGTTTGATAGTGTCAGTGAGTAAAAGTAAGTAAGTATTAGATAGTATAAATGTCACAAGATTGATGATCGGGGCAAGAGCTACTATACCAGGATTCTTAGCTAAATTAATATTTTATTTTAGGAAGTAATATTTTGAGGTTATTTTAATTAAATTATTTTTAGTCTGTTCATCTTACCTCAACATTCTTAGCTAAATTTTGGAATTTCTTAGATTTGGACAGAGTGTATCTTCCTAAAATTGCCATCGCTGCCATTAGAGGATAAATTTCAATTTTAAGAAACCATCTTTACAAAATTTCTACTTTATAGAATATACTTCAATTACAATTTGAATTGTTTTAATGTATTTCATCAATTTTGAAAATTAATTGTCTGTATCACTTTGTCCTTGTGGCAATTCTCTAATGAGGAAAGTTTTATGTAATAAAAAAAAGCTCAATTTCATCAAAATATTAATTTAACTTGAAGGGGCAGTTGTCTAACATTAGCATAAACTATTGTCTGTCCATTAATAGTGAGTGGAGAACATATTTTTAACGACTCACCTCATATAATTTCAAATTTCTTTGATACCGGCAGTTTCAAACAATATCTTGTCCCTCTTCAGTCATGAGTGGAAGCCATGACTGAAGAGGGACAAGATATTGTCTGAAACCGCCGGTATCAAAGAAATTTGAAATTATATGAGGTGAGTCGTTAAAAATATGTTCTCCACTCACTATTAATGATATAACCTCATAATTATATTATTTTTGGTCTGGACATCTTACCTCAATATTAATGTTGATTTGTTCTTGAACATGTTTCAAAACAATTCTCTGTTTTATCTTCAGCTTTCCCAGAACCTCAATATTAATGTTGATTTGTTCTTGAACATGTTTCAAAACAATTCTCTGTTTTATCTTCAGCTTTCCCAGACTCTGGGAAAGCTGAAGATAAAACAGAGAATTGTTTTGAAACATGTTCAAGAACAAATCAACATTAATATTGAGGTAAGATGTCCAGACCAAAAATAATATAATTAAAATAACCTCAAAATATAACTTCCTAAAATTAAATATTAACCTCATAATGTTTACTTCCCAATATTAATTTAAATACTGTCTGTCCAGCCTAAGAAACACACATTGACATTTAACTTCCTAACGTATTACTTCATGCAGCACGTGTATAAGTACATGTGACCTCCGTCAGCTGTTTATTACAAGTCGATAAATTAATGCACAACAATTGTTTTAATTTTTAATGTTGCAGGCTGTATTAACACACACAATGGTATGTAGAAAATGCATTAAATTATAATTTTAAACAAATTAATTCAAATCAAATTTAAATTAATATAACCATACGCCTACTTACAGTAAAACCTATGCACACTATCTTGCTTCTATCTTGCAAATGACGCTTCTTTATTAAGAAGACATTTATTTGGGAATTTTACATTACATCATAAAGCCAGTACAGCTTCTTTCGATGTTTTTATTATTCATTTCATATTTGAAGAGAAAAATTATATGCTCAGACTGGGACTTAAACCCAGGACCTTTGCTCTACTGACTGAGCTATCTGGGTGAGTTCTATTCTAATCAAAAATTGTTCTCTTATATATGTTGTTAATTTCCGCGCACCATATGCTATGAAACCTTTTCTTCTATCTTGCAAATGGTGGCTTCTTTATTAAGAAGACATTTATTTGGGAATGTTACATTACATTATAAAGCCAGCACAGCTTCTTTTAATGTTTATATTATTCATTTCATGCATCTAAATGATGGACAAATCATATTTGAAGAGAAAATAGTCTGAGCATATAAATTTTCTCTTCCTGTCGCACTATAGAATTTTTTTAATGAATAATTTGTGATTTATCAATTAACTTATGATATGGTGACAGTAGAGCTTTAAAAAATGATGTTAATTTTTTGTTCAAGTGACTACTGGTTGGCCAGCTCCTGATTATTACTGATATCAAATTCCAATAACAGGAAAGTGATACAGGGAAAGAATTATACTTCTATGTTGAAAATAATTTAATACTAGTATCTATTATTACCTCGTGTTTCACATGTCTCTTCGAATGTTTAGCAGATTGTTTAGTTTTATGAGGAGATGTAACATTTATCATTACGTCATTGCAGATATCACGGAATGGTATATTCTGCTCCTGAGCACATTGTTGTAATACATCATGTACCTCCAACAAACAGTACGCATCCAGAGCTGAAATCAATGTAAATCAATCAGGTTTATTAATAATTTATTTTCTATGATAATTCAAAACTCAAAAACTTCAAAGGGTAAACAGTCAAAATAAATATTTTTTATTAAATAACTATTTAAATCAATCAGTTTTTTTTTTAAATCCAATAGGAAGTAACATTAAGAGGTTTGTTTAATATTAAAACATTTTGTCTGTTCATTCTTACCTCTTAGAGTTGTTTTTGTCGAACTTATGTTTCAGAGCTTCTTAGCCCCATCGTCTGTAATTGCTGATGATGGGGCTAAGAAGCTTTGAAACATATGTTCGACAAAAACAACTCTAAGAGGTAAGAATGAACAGACAAAATGTTTTAATTAATAAATCAATCAGGTTTATTAAAAATTTATTTTCTGAGATGTTATGATGTTACAAAATTCAAACTTCGAAGAATTATAGAGTCAAAATAAATACTTTTATTAAATAACTATTGGTCAGAAATTGATAATTGCATTCAATGTTTTTATTATTAATTTAATACATCTCAATGATGGATAAATCATATTTGAAGAGAAAATTATATGCTCAGACTGGGACTCGAACTCAGGACCTTTGACTTTCTAGACCAATGCTCTACCGACTGAGCTATGTGGGCGAGTTCCAATCAAAACGCAAATTTTTTCTCTTATATGCGTTGTCAATTTGAGTCCCAGTCTGAGCGTATAATTTCTCTCTTCAAATGACAATTGCATGTCTGTTAATACATCAGTCTTCTTAGTACATCCAGATATTTGCTACAACACAAAGTTCCACTATATTGAAAAATAGTAGGGCTGCATTAGATGTTTAACAGCTTATGTAGGTACCTCTTAAATGTGTATGTGCTTAGGTTAATAAACTTAAGCCACCTCATCTTGTTTGGATGAGTACCTACAAGGTATTGTGCAAAGTATGGATAGAAAGTTTAGATAGATGAGGATAAAAAATAAGAAGGAAAAGATCTCCTAGGCCTCGAATGCTCTAATACCATCAGAGTCGAAAAAACAAGAGTTAGTCAAGGGAGACTATATATAAAATAGATAAAAGTAGGAGCAAACACAAGTAAGTGGAAGCAATGTTTTGCTCAGCTTGGGCATCTTGTGGTCGCCATCCACATACCCCTAGATGAGGACTCCTGAGCAGACCATGCACACTGTTCTATACCACTACATTAAATGAATGTCAATGAAATGCATTAGAATATAAATATTAATTGGAAAAATTAAATTTGAAGAGAAAAATTCTCGCCCAGACAAGACTTGAACCCGGGACCTTTGGCTTTCAAATTTAATTTATCCTTCAGCAAGAAGTGTTAAATTAATAATAAAAACTTCATTAATTGGAAACTTTATATCTCACCTCATTAAATAAGCTTCTCTCTCACCTGGATATGTTTCAAAGACCATCATCTCCATGCTCAATTAAACTCTGACTTTATTAAGTTATGTAGATAGGAAATAACACTATGAGGTTTTTTTAATATTGTTTATTTTTTATTATTTCACTCACCTAATACTTCATAATTCCTAGCAGACCCAGGGTTTCTTCACATCATTTGTGACATTCTCAATGCTGTGTCACGTTCACAACTGACGTCCAACGGCCTTCTATCCTGCAGACTGACCTCCGCGCCATCTGGTGGCCGACCGACGAATTTCCAAATCAGTCCTCTCTCCTTATAACCGGGTATTTCAAAATTCATCGTATTTTCATTCTTGCATATGTAAATTTTTTCCAAATTGTGAGTTCCTTCGGTTTTTCCAATTGTTTAAGTAATAAGAACTCACAATTTGGGAAAAAATTTACATATGCAAGAATGAAAATACAACGATGAATTTTGAAATACCCGGTTATAAGGAGAGAGGACTGATTTGGAAATTCGTCGGTCGGCCACCAGATGGCGCGGAGGTCAGTCTGCAGGATAGAAGGCCGTTGGACGTCAGTTGTGAACGTGACACAGCATTGAGAATGTCACAAATGATGTGAAGAAACCCTGGGTCTGCTAGGAATTATGAAGTATGAGGTGAGTGAAATAATAAAAAAATAAACAATAATAAACTCTGACTGTTTTTCAATGAGCTGTTAATGCCAGCTTTTTTTGTACCACCTGACGACGGTTGAATGAATTTTGAGATCAAATCATTCTTGCCAGGAACTTGGAAAATTCATAGTTCTATTCTTCTCAATGTATATCTTTCCCCATATTGTGAGTTCTATTCTCTCTCCATGGCATATGACAGGCCTAGAAGGTCCTTGACCCACTAGCTGGCTGCTACCCTCACATACATATGTGTATCGGGATAACATGTGATCAACCTGGAATCACTATTTATTGTAGCTGCCCAAATTCTTCACAATGCTGGGTGGGCACCCAGTCCCACACTGACCAAAATTCCATAAGAAAATTTCTTTCCCCATGGGGACTCAAACCAGCACAATTCTTGTAGCTCTGTACCAAGGTATAATTCCTTAAACTGCTCAGCTAAAGGCGCAGGACTATTAGTCTTTCCAAATGTTTCAAAGGTTTATTTTTCTTCTTCAAATTTGTGATCCTGTATCAAATCAGCTATTATCCTCAATTTTTTTATTTCCCCAGTAAAAAATACATAAAAAATTCATAAACAATTGTGGAGATGAAATGTTATAGAAGAATAATTGGAAAGGATGAAGGAGATAGAATAAGGATAGGAAAAAAAACAGGGAGGGATTGAAAGAAAAATTTAAAAAGGGGATAACTGGGATTTTTTAAATACAACAGGGAAGTAGCATTAAGAGGTTTATTTAATAATTAAGATATTTGGTCTTAAGATACAGACGTCTGTAATCACTGACGATGGGATTTAGTAGCCTTAAAATATATGTTCAACAAAGACAACCAATAAGAGGTATGAATATACAGACCAAATATCTTAATTATATAACTGGGATAGTCTGGAGATGAAATGAAAATGTAAGAGGAGAGGAAAACTAAGCAAATAATGGAAGCAAGGAGAGAAGGGAAAAAGGAAGAGGAAGGCAAAAGAAAGGATATATGGATGGTATCAAGGATATATTATGGTCCCACTTTGTATAGTCTGCTGTACCATTAAGATATGGTAGTGAAGCATGGACAATACGAAGAAGAGATGAAAGCCAAATAACAGCAAATGAGATGTGATTTATGTGCCATACAGCAGGCTATACAAAGTGGGACCATAAAAGAAATGAGGAAATTATGGAAGAGTTGGATGTAGAACCCATTCTCCACCATATACAAAACTACCAGAACAACTGAAAAGCCCATCTTCAATGAATGCCATCTCATAGAATTCCAAAAGCCATGCTTCATCACTGCCCCCAAGGCAAAAGATCGCTGGGACGTCCAAAAAAGTGCCAGATGGAAAATTCCTCTTTGAGACCATAACAAGCCACATGGCCTAATACTTGCATGGATGATGATGATGATCAAGGATAGTGAGAAGAAATGAGAAAGGTGTTGGAGAATTGAAAGAGGATGACAAAAGACAGAGTAGAGAGGAGGAATTGGATTGAGACAGTCCCAACACTATAATGGAAGAAGAGGAAAGAGGAAAAAGAAATAAAAGAAGAGAGAATATACCTGCATATAACATTTGGCTTTCTCGAAGAGGTCTCCGTTCCCAATTTGAAAACTGATCAGATTTGTCTAATGTTTCCCCAAGGCATAAATAAACTAGACGAGCCAAACTTTCACCTGAAACTGTCTCCTCATCTGAAACAACACATTTATTATGATATTAAATTAGCACAATAATTAAACATGGTCGATTTTAATGAAGTATTAAAAGTATCACTTCTCCTCATATCTTGTCTTCTTTTGGCTACAAAAAAATGGATTTGATGAAAAAATAAACAAGTTCAAAAGACAAAAATGTATTAATCAAAACACTCTTCTAAAAGAAAAAGAAGAAAATGTAAAATTCAGGAAATTCACGTATCAGCCATTGAAGCACCATAAGTTTAAAAAAAATTAAAAATTTCAACATAAGGTTGGCACCCAAACATGACTACAGATTAATTAGATCTAACCAAAATGAGAAAATAGAAGAAGAAAAAAAATAAAGGATTTATCATAAGTAATGCCACGAGTGATTTCCACGACTCACATTCTAGATAATTTGTAAATCACTCGTGGTATTTGTTAGGACTATTTAACGAATAAAATTAAGCTGTTTACTCACAAATCACTATTTAACTACAGTTATTTTAAAATATTTATATATTTACAGTCTTACTAATAAAAATCTCTTATACAGGCTATCATCAGTTGTTTTATTATACAATGTATAAGCCTTATGTAGATCATGTATAATTTCTTTATTAATAAACGTTGTGCCGGATCTATATAACAATAATATAACTATTATACACAATACGTCACATATTCATCATCACTATGACGTCAGAACAATATTACGCGCAGTTTGTAACAGAAATAAAACAACATCAACTAGTGATTAATTGTGTAAGAAATGAGTATGGATAAGAATTAATAGAGATTCCCTAATTGGGGAGGTACGGAAAAAATAAAGGTGTTTTAATTTATTTACATTTTCCTTTACGCAATGTCAAATATATCGAAGAATTAGTTTCACAGATAATGTGCTGCCATCTAACGTCAAGAATTTTGAACAATTCTTGGAAACTAATAACAGTTTTTCCCAATAATTATGAATTATATGCAGTGTTTTAAGATGCGTTAGAAATGTTCAAAATGGTAGAAAATGTTACCGACAACAGAATAACGCTTTAGGCAAAAAAAAAAATCATTGTAGTTTGATTGGGAATCAAACCTAGGACCTCACGGACTGTAGTCAGAAGTTCTAACCACAAGACTATCAAGCTAACATGTGGTTTGCTGCGATAATAGTACCTCTATAATTAAATACATTTTTATATCGGTAAGTGCATTATGTATTAACGATGCAAGGAAGTTTTGTTAAAATAATATTATGAAGCATTTAAACTATATTCAAGTTAAATCTTGTCTACAGAAATTATTGTAGAACATATTCTTTTGTGAATCAATGTTCAATTTAAAAATATTATTAGGCCTAATCGAGAATGAGTGTAACAAAAGGCATTTTATGATGCCTTTATTTTCCTACCCAGAGCTTTATTAATATTATTTATATCCTGAGCATCCATCAAACAGTCGTTAAAGTGTTGCATTTTGCGTTAAATTTAAGGAAACATCCATCAATATTATAAGAAAACAATCAGTTGATCTTGAAGTCCGACATTCTCTTATACACTGAGCAGCTAATACAGTGTTTATTAGTAAGAATTTTCAACTGAGATGTGTATAAACCTTGTATAAAAGTTATATATGGATTATTAGTAAGTGGGTTAATGTAAACGGCGATGCTTGAAAACAAATGATAAATGATTGGTACGCTTCATTTGCTTCTTTTGTTCATCACTGCAACCAGATCACAATATTATTTATTGCCAAAGGATCGCAATGTTGTAAGAATGCACCCTAGTGGAGAAATTTATAACCAACGTTATAGGTATTAATTAATTTCTGATGTCCTATGATGTAAATATGTCAATTATATTTTTCTGCAATGTCATTTCCTGGAAAATAATTTAAGAAAGTGTAAACAGTGGTTTCTTTTTTTTTTTGATATAATCAATTGTTAGAAAATACAGAACAAACTGGAAAGGACACTTGGCAAGGATGACTGAAAATACAATACCAAAAGCAGTATACAGCTATTCACCACAAGGAATAAGAAGTTTGCGAAGACCAAAGAAAAGATGGAAAGAGCAGCAATTTGGAGCCGGAACAGGCTAGTAAATAAGCCTAAACCATGAAGAAGAAGAAGAAGAAGAAAAAGGATCAATTGTTAGAAATGTTTTTATATTATCTCTCACATGCGCTTTCTGCTGACATTCATGCACTATATATACAATCTGGTAGCCGTATTTTTAGAGAGTCAATCACTGCAAAATAATGCTATAACCTATTCAGAATGTTAAAAAGGAGGTGCTTTCTTTATTATGATAAACTTTAGTTGGTAAATTCTAGGCAAAACACGACTGTAATTAGTTGTAAATCAAAAATCATTGAAATGTGATTGGTCATTGACTCCCATTTGGGGCATGAGTTAAATAGTCAGATTAAATGTGAAGAATGTGAGAAAATCTACATAGGAAAAACTAACAGAAATTTGAAAACCAGAGTGAAAGAACATCTCAGGAATGTCAAGAAAGGGGAAGTAGAAAAGTCTGCAGTGGCTGTCCATGCATGGTCGGAAAAACATCTAAAAAAGAAGGCTAAATTATTAAAACAAACAGAAAAACCAAAAGAACTCACTGTTGGGGAAAAAATCTACATTCAAAAAAACAAAAAGGAGAAATCAATGAACTTTGAAATTCCCAGGGAAAATGACCTGATTTCATGGTTTTTCAGTCTACCAACAGAGGGAGCAAAAGGGCTCTTCAAGATGATAGAACAATGGTCACAAAATTACTGAAGATGGAACTGAATGTAAAGTTCCGAAACTAGTTCAAAAAGAAGAATAATATGAGGTGAGTGACAAAACATACCTAAATAAGTATACCTCATAGTGTGGATTCCTAAAAAAAAGTAAATTTTACTGTTATTTTTTTAAATATATGTAAAAAATCAGTAGAATTTACTAACATATTTTAGAATAAATGTAAACATATAATCACCAAAAATAGAATCAAAGTAGACAATTTCTCCTGATATAAATAAATAATTAGGACCACTGTATCACATTGGAGAAAAACTCCCTTATTATTACTCGACTGTATTAATTTTTTAGCTGGAGAGGGGAAACAATGGCGCTAGTTTTGAAGAGGGGAGTCTCCTTCCAACTTCGGTTCAAGCAAATGACTGGGCAAGTCGTATAATCAGTGGCAAAATATAGTGGTAGGCCTACTTGGAATAGGAGATGAAGTTAATGAAAGATCATCGGAGGTTATATGCCTACAGGATTCTGGATAATGTGACATACAGAGAAATTAAATCAGCACTGATTTCCAGCAACTGTCTGGCCAACTGAAATGTGTATATACTGTGAATATAGGGTCTAACTTTCGCACTTGACATTGTCACTAACAACCGACTATACATGGCTGACTGAAACTGTGAAAATGACAGAGGCATCAGCTTACTAAATACTGGATACAAAATTTATGCCAATATAATTAAGGACAAATTATACAAACATCTTAACAGCCTCCTCAGTGAAGAACAGAATGGCTTTCATAAAGGTCGATCCTGCTGTGATGGTTATTTCTCCATGAAATTATTAATAGAAAAACACAGGGAGTTCAATGTAGAAATACATTTAGCTTTTGTGGACTTCTAAAAAGCCTTCGACAATATCAATAGGAATAAACTGTTGGAAATTTTAGCTGACAACAATCTACCACAACAGCATATTTTAAATTTATACAATATCTATAAAACAAATTTGATTTCAGTTCGAATCAATAATACACAAACAGAATGGACCGAAATTAATAGGGGCGTAAGACAAGGATGTGGCCTCTCGCCCTTGCTCTTTATCATATACATGGATAGAATACTCCAAGATTGGTGACAGATGAGACACGGTTTCTATCTAAACTAATAGAAACCATAAAATAGACTCTTTGCTTTTTGCAGATGATTTGGTATTAATAGCTCCAACAGAAACAGATTTACAGTATTCTGTACACAATTTTAATATAACTGCAACAAGGTACAATATGGAAATCAATACAAAGAAAACTAAAGTGATGGCCTTTTGTGGGAAATACCCTATACCTAGCAAAATTGATTTGGATGATGAAATTTTAGAACGAGTAAACAAATTTAATTATTTGGGTTATAATTTAACATTTCAAGATGAAGCTGATATATCAAAGAAAATCACAAATTTTACAAAAACTACCAGAACTGGAAAGCCCATCTTCAACGAATGCCGTCTCATAGAATTCCAAAAGCCATACTTCGATACTGCCCCCAAGGCAAAAGATCGCTGGGATGTCCAAAAAAGCGCTGGATGGAAAATTCCTCTTTGAGACCGTAACAGGCCACATGACCTAAACTTGCATGGATGATGATGATGATGATAAACACTGTCACTGCAACCTGAGACAAGGGTCTACTACCTCCAACTCCAACTCACCCTTACCACATTCTTTTAGTTTGCAGTTTTTCCGCATTGGAAGTTAATGTTATCGAGTAATAGTAAGCTACATGATCTTTATAAGAATTCAATTCTAATAAAACAGTTAACTCTCCACAATGAACAGGACATGTATATGGGGAATTAAAGTGGGGCATGGAAACTTTTACAAGAAAAGTAGAGAGAAGTCGCCCATGAATGAGACAAGAGAATAACATTGAGGAATATTGTTTAATATTTCTTCACTCACCTCATACTTCTTAATTCCCATGCATACTCGAGTTTCGTCACATCATTTGTGACATTCTCAATGCTGTATTACGTTCACAACTGATGTCCAACGGCCTTCTATCCTGCAGACTGACCACCGCACCATCTGATGGCTGACCGACGAACTTCCAAATCAATCCCCTCTCCTTATAACTGGGTATTTCAAAATTCATAGTTGTGTTTTTATTCTTGCATATGTAAATTTTTTCCCAAATTGTGAGTTCGTTCGGTTTTCCCAATTGTCTAAGTAATTTTGTTTTGGTTTCTATTCTATGTTTTTCTGACCAGGCATGTGCAGCTATTGCAGATTTTCTGAGAAATGTTAAAAATGGAGAAACAGAAAAATATGCAATAGCTGCACATGCCTGGTCAGAAAAACATAGAATAGAAACCAAAACAAAATTACTTAAACAATTGGAAAAACTGAACGAACTCACAATTTGGGAAAACATTTACATATGCAAGAATAAAAACACAACTATGAATTTTGAAATACCCGGTTATAAGGAGAGGGGATTGATTTGGAAGTTCGTCGGTCAGCCATCAGATGGCGCAGAGGTCAGTCTGCAGGATAGAAGGCCGTTTGACATCAGTTGTGAACGTAATACAGCATTGAGAATGTCACAAATGATGTGACAAAACTCGAATATGCATGGGAGTTAAGAAGTATCAGGTGACTGAAGAAAGATTAAACAATATTAAAATAAACCTCATAGTGTTATTTCCTACTACATAACTTAACATTGAGGAAGATAAGTTATACAGGGATGATGAGAAAATATTAGCTCAGAAGCTTATGTTCATGTGATAAAGAACATCCATGAAATGTTTGTGAGTTAGTTTTGAAATAATCCTTAAAAATTGTTAAATGTAATTAATGAAAATAATTAAATAAAAGTAAATGTTTAGTATCACATAATTATGTACTACATGAACACTTTTTTTACCTGTAAATGGGAACACAAATGGATACTGGGTAATCAATTTCTTCCATAAAACACCCATATCTAAATATCCTGCTCCATTGAGACTTTTCAGTGGTAAATGTGGCAGAGACATCTTAATCATACTAATATCTGTCATCAAACCAAAACCTGCAAATATATTAATTAATATAAACACAGTAACTAATTATTACATAAAGCCAAGTAAATTATAACTAAAAATTAAAACACAGGTTGGAATTTTATTATGAGTTAGTTATTTTAACTCACCTGATATTTTTTTTTATATATTCTGCAAACTATAGTTTTGTCGCTAAGTGACATTGTCGATGCATTCTAACTGTTGTGTTTGCAGTTGTCATCCTGTAGGTTGATTTCTACTCCCTCTGTCAGCTGACTGATGAACTTCCAAATCAAATCTTTTTTTCTCTTTCCCCGGGAATTTCAAAATTCATAGTTTTCTCCTTATTCTTGTGGATGTAAATTTTCTCCCAAATTGTAAGTTCCTTAGATTTTTCTAACCGTTTCAGTAATTTGGCCTTTGTTTCGATTCTGTGTTTTTCTGACCATGCATGTGCAGCTATTGCAGACTTTTCTATTTCTCCATTTTTAATATTTCTAAGGTGTCCTTTCAATCTTGCATTCAAGTTCCTTTTTGCTTTTTTCCTATGTATATTTTTTTACAAACTGATTGTAAGGCACCAGTGAATTGCAGAAAAGAAAATATGATTGATTTTAAATATTAAATTTATCACTTCTCACCGAATGAAACATTTTATTTGAAGAGAAAATATATGCCTGAATCAGGATTTGAACCAAATGTATGTGATTCTATACACCAGCACTCTATCACTAAGCTACCAGACTTCCAATTCAAACACAGTTCAAACCCCAATTCTGACGTATATTTACTCTTCAAATAAAATTTGTCATTTGGTGAGAAGTGATAAATTTAATATTTAAGTTTATAAATAAGCTTCACTGGCTGTAACTGTGGAGTGATTCCCATTAAACTCTTCTTGTTAAAGAAGCCGCTAGAGGTGTAGTGGTACGAAAAGTTCATACCTCGCATGTGGGAATTCATATAATGAAGGAGAAAATAAAATGTGTTTGAATTGGAATGCCTGGTAGCTTTGTGGATAGAGTGCTGGTGTACAGAAACCAGAGACATTGAGTTCAAATCACAATTCAGGCATATATTTTTCTCTTAAAAAAAAGGTATATGATGTTGATTCAAAGTTAAAATTGGGAAACACATTATGAGGTTCTTAATTAATTAATTAATGAGTCATTTTAACATCTTACCTCAAATATGAGGTAAGATGTTAAAATGACTCATTAATTTATATGATGTTGATGTCTACTGTTATGATACCTTTGCTCATAGATCCAATGAGCCTCTCTATCATTTCCCCTAGCCTCATCATAACACCAAATCATATCAGTCAGTTCAGGGAACACTCTGTCCATGTTTATTGATACTCACAGCAACAAATTGAGGAATGATAAAAGCAGAGTAAAGGTATTAGATGCAAAATAATGACTAATAATAATTATTATAGAAACAAATTTCAAAACAGACAGCAGAGATAAAATTAGTAAACAAAAAATAGAAATAAACCAGGGAGTAAGACAAGGGTGTCCATTGTCCCCCGTATTATTTAATTTATACTTTGACCATGTCATAAATGAATGGCAAGAACAAATTAATATAAATAGTGTATTGACAACTCTGCTTTTTGCAGACGATCAAGTAATAATGACAGCATCAGGAAATGCTTTACAACAATTCTTTTATACTTTAAATAATATCTCTCTAAAATACAATTTAAGAATATCTACATCTAAAACAAAAATATTAGCTCTGAAAGGAAAACGTGCAATAAAAACAAAAATAGTAATAAACAATGTAATTATAGACCAAGTTCAGAATTTTAATTATTTGGGATGTCATTTAGGTAATGACAGAAATTTAGATAAACACACTAAAATACAACGATTCAATTATCTATGTGGCACAATTAAACGTACTTTATTGAATAAAACTAGAAAAAAAACTATTTTTAAATTTTACAAAGTATTGGCAGTTCCATCTCTTATCTATGGATGTGAAACCTGGACATTAACAAAGGCAGATAGTAAACAAATAGAGGCTGCAGAAATGAAGATGTTGAGAGCAATAGCAGGATACCAAAGGACCGATAAAAATAAAAACGAAGATATAAGAACAGAACTTAATATATTTAATCTCTGTGAAAGAATAAAATACTATCAAAATGCTTACCTTCAGCACGTATTACGAATGAATGAACAGTGCATACCAAGAAGAATGTATAATTATAAACCAAAAGGGAGAAGATTGTTGGGAAGACCATTGAAGAGATGGAAGGACCAATTCGACCTAAAATGAGATCGGAACAGGCCATTGGGCTTAATCCTTGTTGATGATGATGATGATGACTAATTATGATATGGTTACATGGTGTAGTGTGCACATTGACCAATGCACAGAACTTAAAAAATGATGTGTTTGGGAGTTTATGTTCCTTAACAAAAAATGATCTTAATAATCAATTTGAGTCTAATATCTTACTTCAAATACTGTTGTATTCTTGAGAACATGTTCAATATGTCTTCTTATTATCGTCAGCTAGTTCAGACTATTGAATTTTCGGTACTTGGTCCTGAATGGTTGACTTTCCATCCTATAGTTACTGAAGAACTCACAAATTAAATCCTTTTCCCTGAGAATTTCAAAATTCATAATTCTCCCTTTTTCTTCTGTATGTATATTTTTTCCCATATGGTGAGTTTGTTTGTGTTTCCTGTTTTAATAATTTTGTGTTTACATCTATCTTATGTTTTTCTGACCAGACATGAGCAGCCACTGCAGATTTTTTTACCTCTCCCTTATTTTTACATTTCTTATGCGTTCTTTGGTTCTAATGGTTAAATTTCTCTTTATTTTCCCTATGTATGTATTATCACAATCAGCACATTTTATTTGGTTTTTATTAGTTTGTTTAGGCTATAATCATTCTTTGGTGCTGAACTGATATTCAATTTTTCAAAAATCTTTTGGAATATACTGTGTACCCATGGGTGATAAGTGAATTTTCTGTATTTCTTTTCTTTTGGTTTTTCAATCTGAAGAGTGCTTTCATTCCTCAATTTTTGCTTTTTGTACTTATCGATTTTTTGTATATCACTTTCTCCTCGAAACCATTTTCTTTTGCTAATTCAATTATGTGTTTTTTCTCTACCTCATAATTTTCTCCATTCAGGGGTATAATTACCAATCTATGTGCAAGGCAGTTGAAGACTACCATTTTGTGTGAAATATGGTTGAATCCTGTTGATTTAATATTCGTAGTTATCAGTGTGTGATTCTTTTCTATGAATGCCAAATTCTATTTTCTTTTTTTCCTCATTTCTATGTAATTTTATATCTAAAAATTTTTTGCTTGTTCTCTTCTGTATCCAGTGTGAATATGTTTTCTTCTATTTGAAGAGAAAAATTCTCGCCTAGACCGAGACTCGAACCCGGGCCTTTGGCTTTCCGGGCCAAGTGCTCTACCAACTGAGCTACTGAGGCGAGTCACGATCTACACGCAAATTTTTCTCTTATATACGTTGTAATTCCCTATCGCCAAATGCTTTTGAAACCATTGCTTCTATCTTTGCAAATGGCGGCTTCTTAGTTAAGAAGACATTTATTGGGAATTTAACATTACTTTATAAAGCTAGTAAGGCTTCTAATGATGTTTTTATTATTGATTTAACATTTCTCACTGAAAGATAAATTATATTTGAAGAGAAAAATTCTCGCCTAGACCGAGACTCGAACCCTACATTCAAAAGTTTTAAAGCATCTTCTATGTGTTTTTGTTTAACAACAGCTATAACATAGTCCACGTAACTGCACCAAAATTTGAACATAAGAAGATGTGGTTTTGTTATTTTGCATTCAAAATCACTCATGAATAAATTTGCCGAAAAGGAGATAATGGGTTACCTATTGATAGTTCTGACTTTTGTATATAGTATTTCCCTTTGTATGTGAAAAATATTTGATTGATGCACAGTTTGGTTAATTTCAAATATTCTTCCCTCCTCTCACTGTACATATTATTTTTGATTAACCACTTGTTTAAAATTTCTAATGTCTCTTCCTTTGGGACATTGATGTCACAGCATTGTTCAAAATGTGAGTACAAAAACCAATTAAGTATTAAAATTAAAAATCAATCAGAAGCAGACAAACTTTATGACATGAATAAAAAAAACGCAAAGTAAAAATGGGCAGAAATCAACGAACTTTGTAAAATATATAGCTCAAAATCAAGAAAAGAAGATGTTGCTGTCTTCAGATTGGACACCAATCATGTCTTCCTTATGCACATCTCTGCAACATTGGAATCTATAACATTGAAGAGTGTCCCTTATGCAACTTAACAGGTTCATCTAAGGAAAAAGAACACCTATTTGCATGCACCAAACTGAATAATGAAGCACAGCAAAATAAAAACTTCTCTATACTCAATTGAGAAGAGAAAAACAAAATAGGTTAAATGATCTCAAATGCGGCTATTAGAAAACTACAACTAGGATATTAAAACTAAATGTAATGCTGATATATAAATATAAAACCTATTTTAAGAGAATTTTGTTATATGGAGCAAAAATATGGACAACGAAAAAAGAGGATAGTAAAATTCAAGCTATGAAAATTAAATTTTTATATAAATTTTATAAAAAAAGAAGAAAGGACAAAATTAGAAATACAGTGATAAGAGATAAGTTAAAATGGTATGGGCATGTCATATGCATGTCAGAAGGATGATTACCAAAAAAGATGTTCCTGACAGAACTAATAAGGCAACTGTAAATCATTGCAAGCCAAAACCTACCTTGAAATTTCTCCCAGAGAATCATCATGATGTACAAAGGCCATGTCCAACAAAATTATCTGTCATTTTAACTGCAAGGCACAGAAATCAAATAAGAATCAAATGAATCATGAATTCTTCTTACCTCATACATCTATGTTTTTTAACAGTATCGTGAAACATCATACAGCTGACGATGGGACTGATGTTTCCCGATACTGCAGTTCTGTGTTAAAAAACATAAATGTATGAGGTAAGAAGAATTAACAATTCATTTGATTCTTATTAGGAAAACTTCATAATGTAAAAATTCCCAACTTTATTATATGAACAGAAATCAAAGTCAGAACCCAGCAACACAACCCACTTTATGGAGAAGATGGACTCCCTGCTTGAGTAAGAGCAGATTAGAGTGATATGGGACACAGTGCAGACAGCACATAGTGAGGGTTAACCAATCTACCGAGTCGCAAGCTGCATTACTTCCCTATAGTCTAAATGAGAGATTTGGAACTGGATTTAAGTGCCTTATAGTTAAAAATGGCCGAAATTTTTTTTAGATATGCCCTTGGTACATCACAATGCTTCTCTGGAAGAAATTTCAAGGTAGGTTTCAGCATGCAATGGTTGACAGTTCCCTTGTAAAAAACCATATACGAGGGTTGGGGCATAAGTCATGGCAACTACTTTTTTTTGTGAGAATTTGAGCGTGGGTGAAAAATCTAAAATATACATATGAAAGGACAAGGGATAAACGAAATTTAAGGATATATAAATTAATACTGGGAAGTAAACATTATGAGGTTATATCATTAATAGTGAGTGGAGAACATATTTTTAACAACTCACCTCATATAATTTCAAATTTCTTTGATACCGGCAGTTTCAGACAATATCTTGTCTGAAATCGCTGGTATCAAAGAAATTTGAAATTATATAAGTCGTTAAAAATATGTTATCCACTCACTATTAAAGAAATTTAAGGAATTTAACAACACACCAACATGTTTCTCCACATGTTTATTAAGGTAATTGTCATATCAATACAGTTCTCATGTTCCAGAATCATTACATCACACTTTTTTATTTTTTCACTCTTTTTTTACTCTCTTCCTCACTCAGTAACTCACTCTCTCTCACAGGCCCTCAAAGTAGTCTCCTGCAACGTTCACAACTATGAGGAAAGTGCCAAATACCATCTGCTTCGCCATTTTCTTCACCATATGTGAATCTAGTCATCTGTTGTTGAACAGCATTTGTAATTGATGTTTTTATTATTAATTTAACACTTTTCACTGAAGGATAAATTACTTTTGAAGAGAAAAATTCTTCTCTTCAAAAGCATTTGTAATGTCCATTTGTGTCCCAAAACATAAAAATAAGAGAGTGAAGAAAATAAAAAGGTGTGATGTAATGATTCTGGAACATGAAAACTGTATTGATATGACAATTACCTTAATAAACATGAGGAGCAAAATGTCGGTGTGTTGTTAAATTCCTTACATTTTGTTTATCCCTTGTTTTTTCATATCTATATTTTAGATTTTTCACCTACGCTCAAATTCTCACAAAAAAAATAGTTGCCATGACTTATGCCCCAATCCTCATATGTAGAACAAAACACAGACAAAATTGAAGATAGAGGACAAACATGAACAAAAATACATACAACTAAAATATAGGCGGGTGGAGATGACAGGGCAGAGATGGATGGAGATCTCTTTGTAATTAGTCATCTCAAGTGAATGGAAATGAGTTAAGAAAGAAGAAAAATAATTAGAAAATGAATACCATCTTCTTCATCTAATGGCCATCTTACTTTGTGCTTCTAGCTGTTAATCCTTAATTACTCGCGCGGAGTAATTTTTTTCCATTATGTTGAAAGACGCTATTATTTAGTGACAATTACATTTATGAGGTTCCCTGGAACTCACCTATTCTCTAATGGACTCATCCAGCACATGTTTCAGTTGTATTTAATTTCTTCGAATAACTAATGATGCAATTATATTTATTTTATGTCATTGTTGCTGCCTGTGGAAATTTTTTATCCTGCACGTGCCATAGCATCTGTAGAGAGTTATTTTCTATTCTTGTGCTTACAATTTGAAGTCTAAGAGTAAATATGAGTAAGAAAGAGGAAAATATTGACAGAAGATGAAATTATAGAACTGTTGGAAGCATCAGATGATGAAATTATTGGAGGATTCCTTCTTTATCAGACGAAGATGTAGAAGACAGTGATCATGATTCTAACTCTATACAGAGCACTGATAGTGATCAGGATGATATTATGTCAGAAGATGATGTCCAATCACTGGCCACTGACTATATTTTACTTCTTGTTTGAATGTTGGCGGCATCAATGCACATATAATTATACAAGAAAATGTGGGAAGAAAGATTGCTCATCGCGACTTCCTAAAAGATCTTGGTCTGAGTCTACTGGACAGCTATCTGAAGAAAAGGGCAACCATAAACACTCTGCCAAAACCTCTTCAGGCGAAAATAAGACATTCACAGGACCTGTGGAGGAAGCTGAACCACTGATCATCAGAAAAGGATGGAGGTGCCACTTCTGTCCCAGGGCCAAAGACCGGAAGACAACGCAGTGTTGCGGCAAGCCGATTTGCAAAGATCATATGGTGGAGTTCTGTCCAGACTGCTTTTCCATTGAGTGAGGTGTGTATAGATGATATTATTTTTTTAAAAAATCGTTACACTTTGTAATAATGTGATATAGTGTTATTAACTATGATAAAGACTTGAAGGCAAAAAAATACACCGCGCGAGTCCTCATGTAGGTTATGTATGCGCGAGTAATTAAGGGTTATGAATCTTGCATGTAATATATAATGTATGCCGTAGCATATATTTTTAATTCAAATAGTTTTATTATTTGTGTAAATTTGGAACTCCTGGCTTCAATGACATCACATTGCTTACTAATGACTGTTGTTACGGATGGTGACTATGAAATGTGGGAATAGGTGAAGTTTATATGAGCATGCTGGAATGCTTGACTAGAAAACCACAAATTGATTAAACCATTTTCACAGCAATGAAGGCAAGATGTTATGAAAAATAAATTACCAAGTTTGATGATATTTTCATTAGTAAAGAGTATGACCCCCAAATCATGCCAAAGTCTCTCACATTGTGAACCCAGGGTACATACATCCAAAATGAAAATTCTTTCTTTTGAAGCAATTTGGAGAAGAGCTAGCTCATTTTTTCTTGTGCCAAAAATGTGGTTTCCATTCTGCATCGATGCCCACCATAGGAACACCCTAAAACAAATTTAAGACAAACTATTACTTTATACATTACTTATATTGTATGTAAGGATCAAGTTAAGTTATGTAGGTAGGAAATAACACTATGAGGTTTCTTTAATTTATGTTGAGTTGTTTTTGACTCACCTCATACTTCTTTAACTCCCTTGCAAACTCGAGTTTCTTCACTGCATTTGTGACATTCTCAATGCTGTATCATGTTTACAACTGACATCCAATGGCCTCCTCTCCTGCATACTGTATGCAGGGTGCTTCGGATTCCGCACTGGGGTGGCGTTAATGTGGTCTACTTTAAATTCATGCACCACTTCAGCAGACCACTTTACATAGAGTATTCTTGTATTGTGTACAGAGAGGAGTGTATGATGAATGTAAGTTTATGTATAAATCATATATGAAGAGAAAAATTATATACTCAGACTGGGACTCGAATCCAGGACTTTTGGCTTTAGAGACCAATGATCTACCAACTGAGCTATCTGGGTGAGTTCCAATCTAAATGCAAATTTTTCTCTTATATATGCTGTAAATCCCCGTGCACCAAATGCTATGAAACCCTTGCTTCTATCTTTGCAAATGGTGGCTTCTTTATTAAGAAGACATTTATTTGGGAATATTACATTACATTATAAAGCCAGTACGCCTTCTTTCGATGTTTTATTATTCATTTCATATATCTCAATGATGGGTAAATCAAATACGAAGAAAAAAATTATACACTCAGACTGGGACTTGAACCCAGGACCTTTGGCTTTCCAGACCAATGCTCTACCAACTGAGCTCTCTGGGCGGGTTCCAATCAAAATGCAAATTTTTCTCTTATATACACTGTCATTTGCAAAGATAGACGCAAGGGTTTCATAGCATTTGGTGCATGGGAATTGACAGTGTATATAAGAAAAAAGTTTGCATTTAGATCGGAACTCGCCCAGATAGCTCAGTCGGTAGAGCATTGGTCTGGAAAGCCAAAGGTCCTGGGTTCGAGTCCAGTCTGAACGTATAATTTTTCTCTTCAAATATGATTTATCCATCATTGATATGTATGAAATGAATAATAAAAACAAACAACGTATATAAGAGAAAAATTTGCGTCTAGATCGTAACTCGCCTCGGTAGCTCAGTTGGTAGAGCACTTGGCCCGGAAAGCCAAGGGTCCCGGGTTCGAGTCCCGGTCTAGGCGAAAATTTTTCTCTTCAAATTTAATAAAAACATTGTACGTTTATGTGATTGTAAGTGTAAAGTATGTTGTGTGAAGGATGATGATGAAAGAAATAGAGAAGGTGAAACCCAGTGCCAGTATGTATGTAGCCTAACCCTGTTGAAAACAGCTTGGCCTCTAGGGGACCGCCAGGCTTAATTCCCCATCCGACGGATCAATCACTATCAACAACACCACATGCCTTCTCAACATATGTACTATGGAGAAGTGTGCAAATTAATGCAGGGATCTGGTACGCAATCAAGCGATTAAAAACTGTACACTATCACCTCTCTTGGCCCCAGATTGAACATTTTGTAATTAAATTAATTAATTTAACAATTAAAATTTTCAATTCCACTGGGTATCGAATCCGGGCCTGCTAGTTAGAAAGCAGGCATGCTACCACCAGAGCCAGCACAGTGGACAAAATTCATAACATATTATATTTTCAACTTGTTCCAAAGAAACAAAGTCTAGCATTTAGTATTACTATAATTTTAGTTTGTAAATTAATGAGTCATTTTTTACATCTTACCTCATATTTTATGTTTATTTAAAAACACGGGAACTAGTTTTCAAGAGAAAACATCTCTCATTTTCAACTAACATTATGACTACCGGATTTTCGTTGGAATCTCCATCAATAACATTGCCATCTGATGTTGATTTGATGAATTTCGAGATGAGGTCACGTTCATCAGAAATCTCAAAATTCATGGATCTAAATTTGTTTTTCTGAATATATACAGGGTGCGGCAGCATAACTTCCTTTTTTTAAAACTTAATAAAATGCATTGTATGAATCAGAAAATTTTTATTCGTTTTTTATAATATAGGCACATACATAAAGTTTTGTTTTACTCAGTTTTGAAGATCAAATCAGGTAGGTGACGTCCCCCATTCTCCATACACTGAGTAAACCGATTTCTGGCGTTTGTCATGACTCCTGCCAGCATAGCAGGCGTTATGTTGGCAATTTCTTCCTGGATGTTGGTCTTCAAATCTTGTAGGGTCCTTGGACGGTTCACATAAACACGGGATTTCAAATAACCCCATAGAAAAAAATCACAAGGGGTCAAATCGGGAGAGCGGGCCGGCCACTTCAAATCGCCCTAATTGAGATAAGGCGCTCTGGGAAGTGTTCCCTCAAAACAGTCATCGATGCTCTTGAAGTGTGTGCCGTTGCACCGTCTTGTTGGAACCAAGTGTCCCCTAAGTCCAACTCATCTAGCCGTGGGAAAAAAAATTCCTGTAACATGTTTACATACCGGTCCGAATTCACTGTCACTGTGACTTCATTTTCCTCAAAGAACCAGGGACCAATAATTCCACTTGAGGAAATGCACACCACACTGTGACTTTAGGTGAATGCAAAGGCCTTTGATGCAATTGTCGAGGATTGGTGTCAGCCCAGTAGCGCATGTTTTGTTGTTGACGGATCCACACAAATGAAAATGGGCTTCATCACTAAAAAAAACAATAGCGTCCTCAGGAACGACTTCCAGAAGAACCTCACACGCGTTCCTCCGAGAATTGAAGTCACGTTCAGAAAGTTCCTGCACAATTGCCATCTTGTATGGATGGAAATGAAGATCATCATGAAGTATTCTCCTTACAGAACGATCGGAAAGTCCAAGGGCAGACGCATGTTTGCGCGCAGAACGCCGTGGTGATCGCAACATTGAAGCTCTCACTACCTCAATGTTCTCAGGTGATCTAATCGGCCAAGGGACTCCAGTTCTTCGTCTTGTCGTACTTGCAGTTTGTCTGAACGTAGTGACCCACGTAACAATTGATTTCCGGTCCGGGACAGGGGCCAACGGGGCTAATTTAAAGCGATTCCGAAAGGCGCGCCGGGTTGCGATCACAGAACATCCGCTCGAAAAGTAGGCCTCAATGGCAAACGCACGCTCCTCACTGTTCCAACGCATGATGGCGACTGAACTGTGTCAGGACAAAACTTTATAGTCCCCCCTCTCGAACGAGACCACTAGCGCTCCGCTACTACATCAACCGACTAAATGGCGCACATTTTAAAAAAGGAAGTTATGCTGCCGCACCCGGTATCTTCTCCCAAATTGTCAATTCTAAAGGTTTCTCCAAATGTTTTAAAAGTTGGGCTTCTTTTTCAATTTTATGATTCTCCAATAAACTATGTGCTGCAATAGCTGATTTTTCAATTTCACCATTTTTAATATTTCTAAAATGTTCCTTAGTGCTGCAATAGCTGATTTTTCAATTTCACCATTTTTAATATTTCTAAAATGTTCCTTAGTGTGAAATATTAAAAATGGTGAAACTGAAAAATCAGCTATTGCAGCACATAGTTTATTGGAGAATCATAAAATTGAAAAAGAAGCCCAACTTTTAAAAAAACATTTGGAAAAACCTTTAGAATTGACAATTTGGGAGAAGATATATATTAAGAAAAACAATAAATTAATGAGTCATTTTAACATCTTACCTCATACTTCATGTTTTTCAAACACGGTAACTATAGTTTTCAAATGATCTTGTCATTCATTTTCAACCGCCATTATGACTACCGGATATTCGTTGGAATCTCCCTAATGGCGGTTGAAAATGAATGACAAGATCATTTGAAAACTATAGTTACCGTGTTTGAAAAACATGAAGTATGAGGTAAGATGTTAAAATGACTCATTAATTTATTAATTAAGAACCTCATAATGTGTTTCCCAATTTTTAACTTTGAATAAGAAAAACAAATTTAGATCCATGAATTTTGAGATTCCTGATGAACATGACCTCATCTTGAAGTTCATCAAATCAACACCAGATGGCAATGTTATTGATGGAGATTCCAACGAAAATCCAGTATTCATAATGTCGGTTGAAAATGAGAGAGATGTTTTCTCTTGAAAACTAGTTCCCGTGTTTAAAGAAACATAAAATATGAGGTAAGATGTACAGAAGACTCATTAATTTACGAATTACGAACCTCATAACGTTTTTTTTTTTTTCAAATGCCCCAGGTTGTCTTTCGACATTCCTGGTGTTCTCTCGACATGGCGTACTTGGTAACCCACTTCTGAGGTTGGGGCGCCTGAAAGGTAGGGTTACGTTGCCCCAATGATATGATGGGTGATGATGATGATAGTGGTGCACCAGGAGAGTCCCTAATCCTAAGCTTAATCTAAGATGAATATGAATGATGATGGTTGCAATGGCCATATGATTTCGGGGACCGTTTGGGCCTTAAAGTTTTCCTGACATTTGTCTTACAGGTGAGGAAAAACCCCGATAAAAACCTCATCCAGAAAAACTGTCCCAGGGATCGAACCCTGGCCCACTGCGTGACAAGGCAGCATGCTACCTCGAGACCACAGCGGTGAACGAACCTCATAATGTTATTTCCCATATTTAACTATGAATAATTTTAGTTACTTGAATAGGGCTGACTTAGTAGCATTACTTTGGCAACTGACAGTAGTGTCAAATTTTAGGTCACAAGATGCCATTGTAAGATTAGTAAGAACTGTAAGATCACATAGATAGAAATTCTTCATTCAATAAATTATAATCCACTCAAAACAAATCTTTTTCATTATCATCCTAATATTATATAAAGAATACTGATCTGCCAGCACATCAAAATCAATTAATGTCTGTAATCTGAGTCTGAAATCGCTGAAGATGGGGCTCAGAAGCCTTGAAACATATGTTCAACAAAAACAACCATGAGAGGTAAGAATACACAGACCAAACATCTTAATTATCAATGAATGCATTTGTTAGTGTATAAGACACTTTTTTTAATGTGTCATAAAATTAGGCTGCATCATGTACAACAAAGGTAATTAATAGTGAGTAGAGAACAAATTTTTAATGACTCACCTCATATAATTTCAAATTTCTTGGATATTGTCTGAAACCGCCGGTATGAAAGAAATTTGAAATTATATGAGGTGAGTCATTAAAAATATGTTCTCCACTCACTATTAATGATATAACCTCATAATGTTTACTTCCCAATATTAATTTAAATACAACAAAAGTAAGTCCATACCTCTACATATATTATTATTTTTCAATGCTGCTGACACAATTTTACATTGGGACAATAAAATTAATTATAAAAACTCATTTAAATGAGAACAAAAGGACTGTAAGACTCATGAGTGTTAGAAAAATAAGAGATGGCAGGACACGCATCATACAACTGTGATCACCACATGAAGAAATAAGAGTTCCAGTCACCACATCCCATACCATACCAAGGCCTAGTATACCCCATGCTAGCCACGACTAACCAAAAGCTACCAGCGAGGGGAGCAATGAAAATAATTCCAACACCCCACTTCCTGACATAACCTACAGAGCTTACAGTTTGAGAAATGAATTAGAAATATATACCTCACCTCATATTTTGTTCATATTTTTGTAACAAAATATGAGGTGAGGTGTATATTTCCAATCCAATAACTTACTTTTATATAGCTGAGGAACTCTTCGAACTTCTTTCTTGTATCTACAAGTAAAATTGAACTGTGAGACAGAGGGAATCTGTGATACTGCACATGTGAAACATCATCATCCCAAACTTCTGAGGTATATTCGTCATCATTATCATCGGCTAATGCAGTTGCACCCTCCTCATATCTGAAAAAAAAAATATATTGAAAAGAATGACAATAATATTCATGTGTATATGTGTGTGTGTGTGTGTCTGTAAGTGTGTTCCAATGTTAACTCACTTTTCATGCTTCAGGTTCTACAGACAGAAGACACATGATAATTATGTGCCTATTTTCAATTTACTTATTTAAGTTGCAGACCACCATATCCAAATGATGTACAGTATTACCCCTCTTTTACACTTTTCAAGGGACCACGGGAAAAATTGTTTAAAATAGGGGAAAGTGTAAATTGAGGGAAATGAAGATGAGCCCAAAAATAGTGACCCCACATACTCTGCATCCATTTCAGAACATGAAAAAACAAATGGGGATAATATACTACAGTATTACCCCTCTTTTACACTTTACATAAGAGAAAGTGATGTAAATTTGGGGAAAGTGTAAATTATGGAAAACGAGAAGAAGCTAAAAAAATGTTTACTCTCACATTCAAGAACATGCAAAAAAGCAGTGACTGGGATAATATACAATATTGGCTAAATAATGTAATGTTTCTTTTAATTTAAAATAAAATTCTTTACACCTCACCTCATATCCTGTCTTTTATTTATTTAGAAGAAAAAATATAAGGTGAAGTGTAAAAAATTTTATTTTAAATTAAACCTCATAGTGATATTCCTATAATAGTTCAATGTAATGTGTGTTTTGAACCGCTGTAAACATAAAATTACTTTATTTCTTTTACTTTCACCATTTAAAAAATAAATAACAAGGAGAGGTTCAGCAAGCAGCACTATGAATCTTTATTAAGAGATTTTTAAAAAATTGTTTTTCCATATAAGTACACGGTTGAATTTCAGAAATGTTTAACTACGTTGGCTCGATGAACACGCTCTGCTCTTTATCGATTGTTCAAAAGCCAGCTTCGTTGGCTCATTAAACTTGCCTGGCTCTTTATCGATTGTAAAGCAGCCGGCTTCATTGGCTCAATGAACTTACTCTGCTATAATCGATTGCACAGAAGCGAGATAATCGATCAAATAAATCAAATATCTTTGATGTTTAACACTAAAGATCGACGTGATGTGATGTAAATTGCGGGAAAATAAAATTTGAGAAACGTAAAAGCGGGGTTTTTAATACACTGTGAATATAGGGAAACTGAAGGGACCTTTAAAAAATGTTGTAAAGGCGGGAAAACATAAAATGTGGGAACATAAAAGCAGGGTAATACTGTATACTTATATTGAATACAGAGGTGTAGGATGAGACTGTGTTTATAAGCATTTGTATAGTGTAGGTGTGCAAGATGATGAAGTAAGAATTTTGAACCCAATATTATCACACTGCTTACTCCTCTCAAAAAGCACCAAAGAGATTAGCAGACTTAACGTCTGCATCCAACGACAAATCTCTACAAATAATACACATGATCTTCATGGGACACAAGATGTAATAAGAACAATTTAGTCTCATATACTGCAATGGTCCACCGCTGTGGTCTCGAGGTAGTGTGCTGCCTTGTCACTCTGTGGGCCCAGGTTTGATCTCCGGTCAGGGAAGTTTTTCTGGGTGAGGTTTTTATCGGGGTTTTTCTTCACCTGTAGGACAAATGTCAAGAAAACTTTAAGGCCCAAACTGTCCCCAAAATCAAATGGCCATCATCCTTATCATTATCATCATCATCCTTCACCAGTGTGGAAAGCAACGGGAAGCTACCACACATACACAATTCCCTAGTAAAGCTGCAAGCATAGCATGAAAATGTTATGATTGCAGTGAAGGACCTGCCTTCACACAGAATTACTATGGATGGATGGATGGATACTGCAATGAGCAGAACATGTGGCACAAATTGGGAATGAAAGAGGGGCATGGAAACTTCTTGTAGGAAACCCAGAGGGAAAATGTCCAGTAGATAGGCCAAGAATGAGATGGAAGAGTAACACTAACCATGATTTGAAGAAGATAAATTATATAGAGGATGATCAAAAAATAATAGCTCAGAATAGTGATGTATGGAGAGCTTATGTTTGTTCAACCATGAACCTACAGGTACGATACTTCCTATGAGGTAGTTAATTAGTTTTTATGCTTTGATATTAAATATATCCTCGACAAAAATTAAAATTCACAATTAAATGGACTTTCAACAATCTTTCACTGTAACCAGTGCATTAAATCAAGAGTTCACTTTATCAGACCTTACCCAAAATCAAGATGACCTTCTTCTTGAAGAATTTGAACATTGTAAGGTCGTCTCTGTTTTGGAATTCCATAAATATTTGCCCAGTAAAGTGCTTCTTGTGGGTCTCCACTACTGTTCACTAGTACAAGCAGTTCAACCTGAAGTTCCTTATTATCACCTACTGCTTCACGTACCATTTCCCTCCAGCTTTCAGGACCTGAAAAATATTTATCAGTTTCTCATTTGTATTTGTATTGTATTTACAATACCGACAAATCAAATTCCAGGAACTGCTGAAAATATTTATATTTCTTAGCAATATTGTCAATAAGTTCAAATCATAACAGGAACATGTGACGGGGTTTCTTAGGTAATGAATTTCTTTCATTAAATATTATATTCAGTCCATTTATTTAGTTTTGCACCAGCATATAGATCTCTTCAGGGGAGCCACTGATCAACACAATTATGGCGAGTAAAGAAATTCTGTAGTCAAATAAAACATTTACTTCTTCAATAAGTTATTTATTTAAATAATATTTGGCAATAAAGATGAAACTTCTGAATATCGTTTCTATCATTTGACCTGATGACTATAGATATATATTTTCAGTTCGGTAGTATTCACGATTTTATTTTGAATTATATTATTCTTGCTTTAAATATTATTTTAATAATGTGTAATTATTAATATGAATTATTTTAATTATATTATTTTTAGTCTGGACATCTTACCTCAATACTAAAGTTGATTTGTTCTTGAACATGTTTCAAAACAATTCTGTTTTATCGTCTGGGAAATCTGACGATAAAACAGAATTGTTTTGAAACATGTTCAAGAACAAATCAACTTTAGTATTGAGGTAAGATGTCCAGACTAAAAATAATATAATTAGTCATATATTCACTTTTTTTATGTATACTATTTAATTTATTTAAAAATATTTCTCAGTTTTTATTTAATTTGTCGTCACTTATAAAATGTTAATTTCGAAGACACCAAATATTCTCTCCTTCATCTTATTTGTAACTTTTGCTTCGTAATTAGTATCATAACATCTCTGCAAACCAGTAAAAATCTGTGAACTCGTAGTACCACATTTTCTGATGGAATTTAAACTCTTTATTAGCACTCAATATAACACGTGTAAGAAATTTCTCCATTCAACTTTACTGGTACCATTACAATTTACAAATGTCATTGTCAAGATTATTTTTACTGCAATGACTTCTCCGGCTTTCTTATGGACTATCGTATATTCAATTAATTTCATATGAAGGGTGACAGATAAAAGCAATCGGTGTCCATTAATGCTAATTTTTCAGTATTTAACTTTTAAAGTAGCAAATCTATAATCTAATCATACAAGAATAGTAAAAAAAACAAACAAACAAACAATCAAGGCAACAAATTTTTATACATATAGAGAAAAGACACCATAAAACAATTTTTTTTTTAATGGACTATGAACATTTTTACATCTCTCTCTTCGTGTTATACATACCCAATGTATTTTCTACATAACGTTTGTGAACTAAAAATTGAAGTGCTCCTTCATTTCTCTTCTGATTGAGATTTGGACAAGTTTCTGGAGGCAGATTGTATATTTTGGTTAATCTAGCTACAAGTTTGCTCATAGGTTTATAATAGAGCTTATCTCTTTTTACTTCTGGAATATCCAATCTCCTGAAATACAAGACTTAATTACAATTAATGTGCAAGAGATGTCAACATTTATTTAGGTAAGAAAGGGTGTTAAAAATAATTAAAACATTTTGTCTATTCATTCTTATCTCTTATAGTTGTTTTGTTGAACATATATTTCAGGGCTTCTTAGCCCCATCGTCAGCAATTACAGACTGAATTTTCTCATGTTGTCGGCCCTGATTCTTGATTCATGCTCTCTCTGCCTCTGGTCCAATGGATTTACTAATGAGGTTCCTTTCTCCGGGAATTTTAAAATTCATAATTCTTTCCTTGTTCTTCTGTATGCACAGTTCTACAAATAGAAGAACAAGGAAAGAATTATGAATGTTTTATTTTAGGAAGAGAAAAATTTTCGCCCAGACTGGGACCCGAACCCAGGACCTTTGGTTTACCATACCAATGCTCTTACCAACTGAGGTGCCGGGGCGAGTTCCAATCTCGATGCAAATTTTTCTCTTATATACGTTGTAATTCCCGTGCACCAAATGCTTGAAGCTGTGGCTTCATTTTTGCAAATGGCGGCTTCTTGATTAAGAAGACTTTATTGGAAATTTAAACATTACTTTTAAAAGTCAGTAGGGCTTCTACTGATATTTCTATTATTAATTTAACACATCTCATTGAAGGGTAAATTAAATTTGAAGAGAAACTACTTATTTTAGGAATTCTCACTATGAGGTATATTCATTAAGGTAGAATTTTTATCACTCACCTCATATTGTTCTTCTTATTTAAGTATAAACTAGTTTCGGAACATAGTTTCTGTTCCATCCTCAGTATTGTCACGACCGTTGTTCTGTCGTCTTGAAGAGCTGTCCTTCACTCCTTCCATTGGCTGACTGAAAAACCTCAAAACCAGGTCATTCTCACCGGGAATTTCAAAGTTCATCAATTTCTTCTTTTCGCTCTTTTGAATGTAGATCTTTTCCCAAACAGTAAGTTCTTTTGGTTTTTCTATTTGTTTTAATAATTTAGCTTTTTTCTCGATAAGATGTTTTTCAGACCATGCATGGGCAGCCACTGCAGATTTTTCTACTTCCCCTTTCTTGACATTCCTGAGATGTTCTTTCACTCTAGTTTTCAAATTTCTCTTAGTTTTTCCTATGTAGAATTTCTCACATTCTTCAATTTAATTTGATAAATCCCTGATTTGTTTTTTTCTTTTATTTTCTCATTCATATTAGGTCTAATCAGTCTACTGATGCTGTAGTCATTTTTGGGTGCTAACCTTATGTTGAAATCTTTAAAAAAAATTGAAACTTGTGGTGTTTTAATGGATGATATGTGAATTTTCTGAATTTTACATTTTCTTCTTTAAATTTTAGAAGAGTGCTTTGATTAATAAATTTTTGTCTTTTGAACTTGTTTATTTTCTTGAGTATAATTTTTACTGCATAACCATTTTTCGTGGCTACGTTGATAACCAACATCTCAGGAATGTCAAGAAAGGGGAAGTAGAAAAATCTGCAGTGGCTGCCCATGCATGGTCTGAAAAACATCTTATCGGAGAAAGAAGCTAAATTATTAAAACAAATAGAAAAACCAAAAGAACTTACTGTTTGGGAAAAGATCTACATTCAAAAGAGCAAAAAGAAGAAATTGATGAACTTTGAAATTCCCGGTGAGAATGACCTGGTTTTGAGGTTTTTCAGTTAGCCAATGGAAGGAGCGAAGGACAGCTCTTCAAGACGACAGAACAATGGTCGTGACGATACTGAGGATGGAACAGACACTATGTTCCAAAACTAGTTTATAGTTAAATAATAAGAACAATATGAGGTGAGTGATAAAAATTCTACCTTATTGGAGAGAAACATTTTCAAATCTCTTAGGGTCGAATGTTTGAACGCATTAGACAGTAAAAGGCGTTCTCTGCTGATAAAGTTTTATCCAAACACATTTTTCTTACTCAGAAATCTATTCACGCGGTAATAATTGTAAGCTACCTGACAAGGTACCTTAAGATCGTAGCTCAAGATATAAACTTATGTGAAAATCCCGAAGGGAACCGATGTAGTTTGAAACTTATCCAAGATGTTGGATCTTGAAGACTTTGATCATGTTTTCGGTATACGCGGAGAACAGGAATTTGATAGAGTCTACCAAAGAATTCAACTGGAAGAACAGGAGAATCAGCGTAATATTGCGCGTCGCAGACGTGTTTGTATACGGTATTATTTGCGGGATGCAAGCATAAATGCATTTCTCTATAGCAGACGAAAATAACGGAAGTGGTTTTATCGCTGAGAATTCTGGGTAATTCGTTGCCAATATTACGAAAACATCAACATTCATGCATGACCGGTAAGGCGGCCGTTAATTCGATCTCAGCTCACCAGTGATTGGAAGTACTTTGAGTAGAGACTAATGTATTTGCATTCGACCCTTAATGTTACTTCCTATTGTATTTTAAAATAAAAGAATTTCAATCTATTACATAATATATTATATGGCATTTCATTATTTATAAATACAGAAAACAATATTAATGACTCAAATTATTGTACTTTCCAGCATGTAAGACAATTTTTTTTTTAACAGATCTGAAAATGAGGATGTGCCTTGTATGTTGATATTCATTTTTTATTACTATAATTTCTGGAAAATTTCTCTGTTCCAAGATAAAATTATCAGCATTCCTTTATTGTTTCCTTGCAGTGTGTGAGAGCATTTAGTGACATATATATTCCAGTAGATATCCTTGTCAATAAATTTCCTGAATTGAGCCTATGTTTAATTTCTTTCTGTATCTAACTCCAGTTTGAAAATGCTGTTCCTGGGTATCTGAATTCAGTCACTTCTTAAAATTTCCCTCAATTGCCATTAATTCTCCATATCCATTATCAATGTGTGACCATATATTTAGTTTCATTAATGTTTTTCAGCCCCAATTTCTTAGTGTTATTCAATAATGTGTGTCCAATGGCCTTGGCCCTTACCATTTCCTCGTTATCGTCTAATACTATTACATCATCAACATATTCCAATATTAAAATTCATCGGAGAACATTCTTCTTCTTCTTCTTCTTCCGTATGCAGTATTGGGTGTGATGCCCATTCTGCGACTACAAAAACTGATCTTTCCATTGGTTGAAGGGTCTTCCGAGGTCTCTTTTGCCTTTAGGGTTGAGGTGGTAAATCATCTTTGGTAAACGGGAATTTGACATTCTCTGGATGTGTTGGAACCATTTAATCTGATAATTTTGTATATGTTCAACCATTTCCCTACTATTCCACTGCATCCTTATCTCATCACTCTTCATTCTATCCTTTAAAGTTACTCCAGTTAGTGATCGGAGGAATCTCATTTGTGAACTATTAATGCGGGATTTATCTTTTGCTCGAAGTGTCCAGCATTCACTTCCATATAGTAGAGCAGGTTTGGCTATGGAATTATGAAATCTCAATTGGATTTCTTTCCTCATTTGTTTTCCAAAATTTCTCCTAATTACACCATTTAGTCTATTATATTTTTCTAAATTTGTTTCCACATCTTTTTGATTATGAAACTGTGATATATGGTTGGTTGGTTGGTATCTAATGTCGAGCACTTGATAATGAAATCATTCGCTCTCTTGCACTCCAATATTTAGCAGAAAGGCTGGTCTCTTCTACAAAAGCTGGACAACGGAGGAGATGGTTTCTTTCCATATCTTCATTTAAATTGCAAAAAGGGCATTTAGGTGAATCTGTTATGCCAATTCTGTGTAGGTATTTATTCAAGCAGTCATGTCCCGTTAGCAGTCTGAATGTTGCTACTGCAGATTTTCTTTGTAATGTAGTAATGTCATAAGCTTGTAGATTTTCCCATTCCTTTCCAGATGTTTTGGTGGTGTATTCTTCTCTAAGTTTATTGATGTATTTATTTGAGATAATTCTTTTGATAGAGTGAAAGGAAACTGGAGCAGAAGTTGGGTTTGAAACAATTTTGCTACCCTTCTTGGCTAGAAAATCGGCTATTTCATTGCCTGTCACTCCACAATGGGCCGGAATCCATTGAAGTACAACTTTTTTATGTAGACGGGATAATGTTTTATCATTTTGTGACATTCGATAATTTTGATGCTTTTGGGTGTTGTGTCTCGTGTTATAGCAAGAATGGCTGCTTTGGAGTCACATAGAATTACAACTTTTGTAAATTTTTGGATGTGATATAAGAGATTTTGTAAACTTAAGAAAATTGCTAGAATTTCGCCATCAAAGTTTGTTGAATTTGTGTTTAGTTTACGATAAAAGGAAAAAAGTGGACATACTGCACCAGCACCAGTGCCACCATCATTTGGTAGGCTGGAGCCATCTGTAAAAATATGTATCCATTCAGGAGCTGGGTATCTTAGATTTATCATTTCCAGTGACATTTGTTTTAAAATATATGGAGGAGTTTCAGATTTCTTGATGTCTTCTGTTAAATGAAGGTTATATTCGATTTCCAAAAATTCTAGAGGGTTGTTTCTCATCTGCATATTTTCTTTTGAATGTGGAAGTTGCAATTTCTGTTTGATTTCTTGTACAATGCTTAGGAAGCTTTGCTGAGATTTTAAACATACTTGTGGTTTTCTTTGGGTCCAGTTATTATGGGGTAGCCTTAAAAATTTTTCATACTGTGTGACTGCTGTTTTCTCAATTTCAGATGTTATGTTTGGGACTGTGATATATTATTACCTAAATAATTAAAGTGTGTTACTTGTTCTATTGGTTTATTATTGATTATTATTTTTACTCTCGAAAGTCCCTTTCCAGTGATTGCCATGGATTTGGTTTTATTTTCAGATATTTTCATGTTGTATTTTTCCAGGGTATTCTGCAATTTAAACACTGATCTCTGCAAATCATCTTCATTCTCTGCTAGAAGTACTTGATCATCTGCGAAGATTATTGTTTGTATTTGGTTTCCTCTACATATTTTTTACTCCTGGGGGGTTTAGTTTTTTCCACTCCTGGACAATTTCATTCAGATATAGAATAAACAGTAATGGAGAACATTAATTTAATATATTCCAATATGCTTATTAATACCATTGAGTTATATATTTCTTTATCCTCTAAAGTTTTTATCAAAGGTGCTCTTTTAATATCTATCAATAAATAACAAAGGGAAATGAAATAAATATAGGATAAAATTGTATTCTTCTCATGTATTGATATATTGTCATCTGGTAGTTTTTATATAATCAATTTAATTGTTAAAGCTGCCAGACAAGTTGTATTTATAAATTTGTAACTAAGTATAACCCATTTTACTCTATAAAAACTTACCTTATGATAGCATCTGCTTCAACTCTAGTATTTCTGCTTCCCAGAATATTATCTATAAATGAGACCAACTGACGTTGATGTGTTGGACTACTTATTAAAAATTCCTCTGCTACAGATAACTTGTCTTGAAATACTAATGGAATTATAAAATCTTCACAACTAAAATTTTCATGAAGCTGTAATAGTGTAGCACATTGACAAGCCTAAAAACAAATTTTACAAAATTAAAACCAGATATGCTAAAGTACTGATTATAGAATCAAACAATAAGATTATAATTTTCCAGGATTCAAGACCTTGGTTGATATGATTTTACTTTCCTTTATGGTGATAAACACTAGTGGAATTACATAAGATGCAACAGCAACTATACCCGAGCCATCATATCTCAGGCTTTGAAGTTTAGGTTATACGAGGAGTAATGGGAGAATTCGCCCTCTACTGCCAATAAGGATATGGTTGTAGTGAGAGTAGATGTCTGCCATGACCAATCACTGCTCTTGACGCAGGTATAGCACGCTGGTAAGGTTTGAAATTGCTGAGATGTTGTCAGCTGTATGTCTGCTAACCGCATACATAAAGCGGCCACTCCCACTGAATATCCATATCGGCAACACTGTCGTGAAAACGTCAAGGCCGGAGAATCAGTGGCTGCAGTATACTCCGCAGAGGTTAAAACAAAACTCCACGGCACAACAGGCATAGAAGGTCCTTGCCCTATCAGCTAGCTGCTGGCATCACATCTGCATGTTAATCACAGAGGTAGACAATCATCCTGCCAGCATAGGGATGACATGTGGTTAGCATGTCAGGTCCCCCAGCCATTTAAGGTGATTTTTTCAACCTGGAGCCAGTACTTATTGTAGCTAACCAAATTCTTTGTGATGCTGGGTGTGCACTCGTCCCATATTGGCCGAAATCCCATGAGAAAATTTCTTCCCCAAATGAAGACCCAAAACAGCAAAAGTCCTGTAGCTCTGCACCAAGGCATCTCACCTTAACCACTCAGCTATGGCACGGGGCAGATGTTACCCACAGCAAATGAAAAAACTTCAAAGAAAAGAAGATCACTCGACCCTGGCTTCTTTATCCTAGAAAATGTAAGTCTCATTGCAGCATCAACCACAAAATCTTTAATCAACAATAACCAAATATTAACTTTGAAATATATGAGCATCACAACAAATATAATAAAAAATAATCATGCAACTCAAAAGAGCCACATCAAATCACTAGATATAATATACACTTTCGTTAGTAGAACTAATAATACTGTATTTAATTATATCTTTAACATCTCAGATCATTAGCATTAAAATTAAAAGCTGTGTAAAAAAGTTCCCACAAGTTCATCAAGATTGACACAGGCTTTTATGCTTCTACAGTCAGATTCAACCCAGGAGTTACTGTGTGTTTAGAATAGGGAACTGGGTTGCCATTTTAACAGCATTTTTTTGAGAGAAATCCTTATATAAAACTGAAGATTGCAACACAGCAGGTATATAGTTGTAATATTGTTTATTTTTTATTTCACTCACCTCATACTTCATAACTCCTAGCAAACCCAGGGTTTCGTCACATCCTTTGTGACATTCTCAATGCTGTGTCACGTTCACAACTGATGTCCGACTGCCTTCTATCCTGCAGACTGACCTCCACGTGCCATCTGATGGCTGACCGACGAACTTCCAAATCAGTCCTCTCTCCTTATAACCGGGTATTTCAAAATTCATAGTTGTATTTTCATTCTTGCATATGTAAATTTTTTCCCAAATTGTGAATTCCTTCGGTTTTTCCAATTGTTTAAGTAATTTTGTTTTGGTTTCTATTCTATGTTTTTCTGACCAGGCATGTGCAGCTATTGCAGATTTTTCGGTTTCTCCACATTTAACATTTCTGAGGTGTTCCTTTAATCTTGTATTTACATTCCTTTTTGTTTTTCCTATGTATATCTTTTCACAATCTTTACAATTAATTTGATAAATTCCCGATTTCTTGCAGTCTTCAATATTTTCATTTTTGTTGATTTTTATTAAATTACCTAAGCTGCAATCATTTTTCGGTGCTAATTTAATGTTGAATTTGTTGAAGATTTTTTGGCCAGTGTTTTGTAAATTCTAGTTCGTGTGTGTTGCTGTACTGTGTTTGGCTTGAAAATATTATTTATAATTCCTGTTACTCTGTTAAATTTTATAATTTTTTTACTAATATATTTTTCTCTTCATATGTAACTTGGTTTCCGAGATAGTTAAATGTGTTAGTTTGTTCTAATATTTTATTATTAATAACAATTTTACTGTAAACTGGGTCTTTTCCTAGGAAAACCATGACATTAGATTTTTCTCTTGAGATTTCCATGTTGTAGTTTATTGCAATATAGTGAAAAGAGTGGTCTGAAAGTTGTAGGTCATCTTCTGAATTCGCTACAAACACAATGTCATCTGCAAATAATAGGGTATCTGAATTATATAATCTAGTAAGTGGTATACTGCCATGTGGTTGTAGTCTCCATTCTTCAATAATAAAATAAACTCATAGTTAATATAAAGAAACAAAATAAATATGTCAGCAGTTTTATTAAAATTGAATTGATAGTACTCAAATACAACAAAATGTATACTAATTTGGTTGATATCATTTCTGTTTTTTTTTTAATATGAAATCTATAATGTAGTTTGTATCATGTCAGCACTCTCCTGTATCCTGCATCACGGCTACCAACCAGCTACTAACTTCACATCCACATGTGTTATCACAGAGATGGACTATCGTCCAGCAAGTGCAGGGGTGACAAATGGTCAACATGTTGGGTCCCTCAGCCATTATAGTTTTTTTAATCAGGAGCTGCTACTTATTGTAGCTGCAAAAATTCCTCATGATTCTGGGTGGGCATCAGTGCAATACTGGATAAATTCCATGAGAAAATTTCTTTCCCATTGAGACTCGAACAAGAGCAAGTTCTGTAGCTCTGCCTTAAACTGCTTGGCTACAGCATAGTACGTTCCTCCATCAGTCTCTTATAATTCCAGAAAACATTGTAGACAGTTTCTGAGGGTTCTGATTAATAATAATTAATAATAATAATGGACATAGCTATGTCATCTGTTGGTGATTTGGTAAAGTTCATTGAAGTATGAAACAGTGAACAAACTACTTTTTAATGGCAAGCTTCATTAGGTTTGCCAAGCTTCAATACTTCAAAGAACAAACTAGAGAACTTTGATTGAATTATTCATCAAAAGTGAGTACAAGTGAACAAACTACTTAATGTAAAGAATAGGTTGGACACATTGCTACAACAAACTTCAACAAAAATATATAAACACAAAAGGCATAACAGTCTAGTGGAAGCATTTACAAATAAAAATTATTAATAAGGCTACAGGTCAAAACAATTTTTCTCCATTTTTTTAGAGTCATACATACGTCTTTGTACTGTTTCCTGGAAGCCAACTCCTTAATAGGTTCAACAAAAAGCTCTTTAACATCAGACAACTGATATACATTGAATATTAACTTCATCAATGTATTATTTCTTTGCTCAAGAGCTAAATTGAAAGCATCACATTTGACGTCATGAGTAAGAGTATGACTTAGCATAGTCCGTTTATCTGCCACCCAACGAGAAAATTCTTCCATTACTAAAAAAAAATACATTTTAAATTTGATTAGTTGCATGTGCTGGAATAAAGTGAATTCAAATCCCTAGGAACAATAATCACAAATAGGAATGAGATACACAAGGAAATTAAACATAGGCTCAATTCTGGAACTGTGTGTTGTTATGCATTACAGAGACTCTTGACGTCCTAACTTCTTTAAAAAAAAAAGTTAAACTAAAAATATATAAAAATTTTATTCTACCAGTTATATTATATGGATGTGAAACATGGACTCTTACCATAAGGGAGGAAAGGAGATTACGAGTATTTGAGAATAAAGTTCTTTGGAAAATTTATGGACCAAAGAGAGATGAACAGACAGGTGAATGGAGAAGACTAAACAGTGAACTACATGGTCTTTATAGGAAGCCAGATATAATAAGAACAGTTAAGTCTCGTAGACTGTGATGGCCAGGACATGTGGCACAAATGGGAATGAAAGACGTGCATGGAAGCTTCTTGTAGGAAAACCAGAGGGAAAACGCCCAGTTGGTGGACAAAGAATGAGGTGGGAGAATAACATTAACTATGATTTGAGGGAAGTAGATTATACAGGGGATGATTGGAAAACATTAGGGATGTATGGAGAGCTTATGTCTGCACGGCCATGAATCTATAGGTTTAATAGTGCCAGTGAGTTACTTAGTTAGGCTTGTTAATAATTATGTAATACACAAACACACACACACACACACACACAGAGTCCAAATAAATAAGTGTACAGATTTTAAGCATTTAGATATCAAAATATCTTGTACTATTTATGATACAAATGTACGGTTTTCTCAAAACAAAAAATACTTTTATCTTCTTGTATCTTGTATCTCGGAAACCCATGTTTCCCTTAACAGAGATTTAGGCACTCTATCCCTACAGGGAAGAATTTGAACCATACTAATTTAGTTACATCTAGGAAACCAAAAAAATACTTTTATACAGAAATTTATTCATGCATGGCTTTATAATGAAAAGTACTACCCTGATTTTTTTTTGGTTCACCTTGCTGTAAGTATGAGTTCCATGTACTTAGATGGCTTGCATCAGCCCAAACACGTGTTTATTTAACCAGTCAAGTGACGCTTTAATGTCCACCGCTACAACTCATAGTGGCAAAGACAGAATATTTCGTCATGGCATTTCTCGCAAGTCCTGCCCAAAACTATGTAGCTTGTGGACAGGTAGAATGGCATTATTTGTTTCCGGACTGTTGTAAGGTATTGTGAAACATCTTCCTTCAGTTTTCAACAGTTTACAGTTATGTGTTGTTGGAGACCAGTTACTTAAATTTTATATTATATAGTGTTTAGTATGCATGATGTTAGCTACGAAACACAGCATGTTCTAAGAGAATCTAGTGATTTTGATTTAATTAAAAAACATTTATGATTATGAAATTAATGACAGTGATGCAAGCTTTTTTAGTGATGTTTCAAGGGAAGGATCCACTGATGAGAAATTAATAATATTAGTGAAGTTTGAGGTAGTTGTAGAGTTGGAAGGGAAATCAGATCGGAATGTCAATAGTATATGCCTAAATAGTGCAGACGTAAGTTCCAGTTCGAATAACAGCAGTTCAGAAAGGCCCAGATTTCAATTTATTGGTACGCCTGGGGTTCAGGTACTTGTAAAAAACCCAAAAGACCCTTTAAAAATTTTGTTTCTCTAATATGGCCTTAACTCTGCCAGAATTTGGGATCAGGATTTTTAAACTGACCCAAACCCTCTGGCAGCACTATGGCCCTGAGGTCGACTCAGCCTCTAATGGAAATGAGTACCAGATGCTTGTTCTGGGGTAAAGGCGGCCGTCACGCAGGGCTGACAACCCGGCTGACATAAAGTGCCGATTGTCTAGAAAAAGTGGGAGCCTTAACCTCCTACTACCCCAAGGGCCTCTGGGCCTGTTGTGGGATCAAAAAAAAAATATGGCCTTAACTCTGCCAGAATAAATAAAACATTATTATTATTATTATTATTATTATTATTATTATTATTATTATTATTATTATTATTATTATTATTATTATTATTATTATTATTATTATTATTATTATTATTGTCAATGATCTCCACGTGGAAAACTGCTGATTCCCTTAAACATCCCAGACTAACATACCTGACTTTCATCCAATTATACAGTAAAAGCTCCTTATTTGCAATTCCTTATTCACGTTTTCATTATTCACGGTTCCCTTATTCACACTTTCATTATTCATAGGTTAAAAATTGTGATACAGTTCCTGTATTCAAGGTTAAAAATGTCTTTATTCACGGACCCAATCAGTAAATTAGAAGGATTAGTATCCTTTATTAACGCATCAACAACTTTTTTTACTGCAGGCACGTGCCAAGGCAGCTTTACAAAGAGTGATTCTAACCAAATGGACAAATTAATATCAAAGTAAAACAAACTTTATTGTCACTAAGCCCAAAGTTCATTGTTAAAACGCACTGCTGCCGTATTTCACGTGCCGCTATGTCCGTTGATAAATGCCGCCTTCGCCATAATCAGTCATTTGCATCTATATTGCGCTATTTCAATATTAATGACTCAACTATGATTCATCAAAAAATCTGAAGACACAATGAAGAATTCTATCACTGAATTCACAGCTGAATATCAATCTGAATCGAAAGACCTTTTAAAAGCGGCAAAATATGAAAAAATTACTAAGTTCTTTAAGCTCTTGCCTAAGCCTGGCAGTAATAATTAATAGAAATTGTTCAAAATCTCTCATTAATTGATTTTATTTCGATAATTTTTATTTTATTTTGGAACCTTGGAATGTATCCCCTATATTATTCCATGGCACGACAGGCCTAGAAGGCCCTTAGCCTACCATCCAGCTGCTGGCCTCACATCCACATGTGTCAATCATAGAGGTAGAATATCATCTAGCCAGTGTAGGGGTGACATGTGGTCAGCATGTCGAGTCCCCCAGCCATTATAGCTGGTTTTCTGAACCTGGAACCGCTACTTATTGTAACTACCCAAATTCCTCACAATACTGGATGGGCACCAGTCCCATACTGGCCGAAATACCATGAAAAAATGTCTTCCCCCATGGAGACTCAAACCAGCACAAGTCCCGTAGCTCTGCGCCAAGGCTTCCTGCCTTAACCACATATACCCATACAAATTACCATTCCATATTCACAGTTTCTGTATTTGCAGAACATATCCCCCGCGAATAAGAAGCTTTTACTGTATTACTGTCTTGGCCTAATAATTAAAATGTTCTTTTGTTGTAGTTGATAAGGTTGTAAAATTTATTATGGTTCCATATACTTTCGTTGTACTTATAACAATTCCAATAAAATAATACATTTACTTGTTTACTGTCAGCTAAACATGAATATTTCTCTTGAGCAAGTAAAATGCCATGTAAATTTTTCTGTTTTTTTTTTTCCTTTTTGTTAGGTCTGTTGGCCTACCTTGTTCTATTAGGTTACCCTTCTTATGGAAGGATCTCCACAAAAAATGTCTTGTGAATATTAGAAATTACACACTCAATCACATACATTTTCAATAACTTGACAAATTACATTTATCAGTAACACTTTAATTAAAATGCATGAAAACAAATTAATAGCACAAATTTAACTACCTTAGTAAGTAAAAGTAAAGTAAAGTGATCTCACAACAGGCCTCAGGAGGCCCTTGGGGTAGTAGGAGGTTAAGGCTCCCACTTTTTCTAGACAATCGGCACTTTATGACAGCCAGGTTGTCAGCCCTGCGTGACGGCCCCCTTTACCCCCAGAACAAGCGGCTGGTACTCATTTCCGTTAGCGGCTGAGTCGACCCCAGGGCCATAGTGCCGGCAGAGGGTTTGGGTCAGTTTAAAAATCCTGACCCCAACGGGACTTGAACCCCCGACCCTCCGGCTTGTAGGGTACCGGTATTAAATTACTTCCAAGTATTCACTTCCACAAATAATATGTAATGTTCCTAATCATTCAACTATTGAGTTATTCAGTTATATAATATAAATAAAGCTTCTTAAATTAATAAGTTGCTATAGCTAACAAAGCTTACTACATAATATGATTTTATACTGTTTCTTTATGTTTTCTAAAAAATGTAAGTTGCATAAATTAAAATGAACATTATGAATTTGGAATATATTAAACAGTACCAACTAAATTGAAACACCATCTTGAAAGAATGAGTTCAAATCGGATCCCCAAAGCTGTTTATAATTATATACCAAGAGGACGAAGGTCTCTGGGCCATCCTATGAAATGCTGGAGGGAAAGTTTTCTATAGGATCGTAACAGGCCTTGGCTTAATACTTGGAAGGAAGAAGAAGAACATTATGAACTTAAAAATATAATTATAAAAAATTGTATTTTTAAACAACTTGTGTTATTTGCATTAGTCAATCATGTTTCTTCATCAAAGGAACTCTTCATGAATCAATAGGTTGAAACTTTATTTGACCTTGTGTACAAGGTCAATGTTGCATGGAAAAAAATCAACAAAATATACATTTGTCTTTCAAGTATCTGTGATATAAGCCTAGCTAGCTTGTAATCAGTAAATAATCAAGCCTAGATACTAGCTTCATCTACCAACCACACATCGAAATATATGCACATGCGTGAATTCATCTCTCACAAAGTGCCATAGGGTTAACATGAATGGAAAGGGCTCTGTCAAGCTGAATGCAATAGATGTCAGCACATCTGGTAGCATGGAGGAAGTTAAATTTTAATATTTTAATGTTATTATTTGG
Organism: Diploptera punctata; assembly: GCA_030220185.1. Classification (NCBI taxonomy): domain Eukaryota; kingdom Metazoa; phylum Arthropoda; class Insecta; order Blattodea; family Blaberidae; genus Diploptera; species Diploptera punctata. Next base: position 1,641,674 of record JASPKZ010001617.1, on the reverse strand, counting down.
TTTAACATATTCCAGTCCTGGATAGAATTATTTTTTGAAAAGAAAAATTAATGGTTGAACCGGGTATCAAACCCTGGACCTCTGACTCTGTATGTCAGTGTGCAATCTATTACACTATTCAATACCCAATACAACCAACAAATTTTCTTTCCATTTATACAATTCTCTTACGTCTGAAGGCAGATAGTTCTCGCTATCAACACTAACGGACAATTTCTATTCAAAGTATTTTTAACAAGAATTTTATATTTACTTTTAGGGAGTAAAGCTTAATATTTTTATATTATTATTTAGTTTAACATATTCCAATCCTGGATAGATTTATTTTTTGAAAAGAAAAATTAACGGTTGAACTGGGAATCGAACCCTGAACCTCTGACTGTACATGTGTAATGGAAATAAATCAAAATTTTATTTTAATCCAAAATTATGAATATATTAATTGCCCCAACAGTGTTGTGATTGAATACACACCACTGATTCAAGCATTCTTTGCCACTCCTAGACAAAGCATCAGATAGTGACAGAAATTTTAGGGCTGATTGCAATAAGTTGCAAATGTTTGTCTCCACTTCCTCAATGGTAGCAGGAAGGCAAATGAATAATCAACTTCCTATGTGTGAACTAAGCAGATAGCAAGCAGAACAAAGTTTAAAAAGTAGACTTTATGGAAATGTCAAAAGATGTTTCTGGCTGGACTAGTGATCATAATTTTCAGTGATGCTACTTTCTATATCTTACTACATGTAACAATTGTATTCCCTAATGTAGACATATATTACTGTTCTGCAGAGCATGTTCAATAGAGCATACATATATGTGTATGATTTACACTTATATAACCGAAGTTAGAGTCAAATTCATCTACTATATATTGAAGAAGATACAGTAAAACTTGTTCAAAGCAGAACCAAATGGGACCAATTTTTTTTTCCACATTAGACAACATTCTACATTATAAAAAAAATATTAACCAATGATAGATAATAGAGCACCGTGTATGTCTTTTTATGTACCTTGGATTAATTGTAGTTCCGCTGCCGTTGGAGAGTGAAGTATAGTATGTACGAGTGACTTCGATGGTAACGCACGAAAAAACAGTCCCGTTTCGACAGCATTAAAAATGTCTCTTAGGCGCGTATCCTGAAATTAAAGTATGCAGTTTCGGTTTCCACTCACTAACTATACTTTTGTTCACATCCTTTGATTTCTTGCAAATTTCATTCCACACTACATTGTGTCGTCTTTTAAAACTGTCGAAAACCAACCAGAAGATGCCATGAAATCGTTATTCCCTAGGGATATAGCAACAGCTAGACTTTGGAGCATCGGTCTAGAAATTTGGAGATTTTTTTATCATGGACTTGTAAAACACATCTCGTTGATTTCATTTCTTCATTTGACCATTTCCTTGCATCTATTTATTCATTATTTTTTCTTTGTGTTTTAAAATCTCATAAACATTTAAATTTAGTCATTATTTTGCGTACTGAGAGTTTGTTTTCCTTATCTTCAATCACTTTCAATTTTTCATTTAATGATAATGATATATATGATTTAGCCATCTTTATTCTGTAAATTCAGAATGCTCTGTGAAAGATACATACACAATCGGTCTTAGATCTTAAAACTAATTTAAGATTTTACAGTGGACTGGTTATTTGTAAGACAGATGTCACATGTCAAATATTTGTTAAACCTGTAATTCGCAAAACAGGTGTGCAGTGAGGAGGAAAGAAAATTCAGGTAGAAACTCTACTTCACCTCGCGGCAGGAATCATCACTTATTGTTAATTTGCCTAACGGGAATTCAATGAAGTGGAAACTAATTTATTTCTCACTCTATCTTTCCGCCTTATAAACATTTTTTTCATGAATTGTGTAGAAATATCCTTCCATTTCTGCATTGGACAGATTCCATTTTATACAAAATAAATACATGTAAAATTACTATTATTTTGCCAGGACCAATAAATTTGTTCACAATGGACAGATTTCCACATTATTCATGTTCCGGATTAAACAAGTTTTACTGTATATATATATTTAAATTCTCCAGAAAAGTTTTAAGGATTAACTTTCTTATTGTCTTCATAATAATTTCATGTTGTTGACAAGTTTATTGTATATCTGTATTGCAGAGTTTTATTAACTTCACGAAAGTATATTATAAATTCACCAATCTAAATACATTTTTGTTTTAAGTATTAAGATTATGGATGGTAAAATTACTTTATTTTTACTCAACTTGAAAAAAATGTGATTTTTAATGTTCTAAGAATAACATTCTTGTTTACTAATAAAACAAATATGTCAGCTGAAATAATATATATAATTTCTATTTTAAAATGGATTATAATACAACATGGGTCAATGTCATTTGAAATGGGAAATATTTGTTACCCAATCTACAGTATTTTAAGACTTTGTATTATAAACACAATATAAGGGGAGATTTTGCACAAGGAAACCTAATCACTGACTTTGGTCATAATATATGGCTCTATAAAAAAATTAACCCTGGTCTCTCACAAAATAGCCTTTTATTCAGTTAAATTATTGGCATGCATCTTCCAATTTCTTACGTCCAGATTCCTCAGATCACTCTCTTCATCAACAAGCCAACAATTCCTAGGCTGTACTAAAATAAATTTCTGTCTGAAATGTTCGAAGTTGAGAAGCCACTGGACAGGAAAGATAAATAGGTGGAAAAAATATTCCAGAATGTTTTTTTTTTCAAATGCTCCAGGTGTCTTTTGTATTTCCTGGTGTTCTCTCCTGGCACACTTGTAACCCACTTCTGAGGTTGGGGCGCCTGGAAGGCAGGGTTACATTGCCCCGATAATATGATGGATGATGATGATGATAGTGGTGCGCCAGGAGAATCCCTAATCCTAAGCTTAATCTAAGATGAATATGAATGATGATGATTGCAATGGCCATATGATTTTGGGGACCGTTTGGGCCTCAAAATTTTCCTGACAATTGTCTTACAGGTGAGGAAAAACCCCGATAAAAACCTCACCCAGAAAAACTGTCCCGACCGGGGATCGAACCCGGGCCTGCTGCATGACAAGGCAGCATGCTACCTCGAGACCACAGCGGTGGACTGAATATGTTGTTGTTTATTCATAATTAAATATGGGAAATAACATTATGAGGTTCTTAATTCAATGAATGAATGAATGAGTCACTTCTTATTTGCCTCATATTTGATGTTTTTTTAAACATGGAACTGCAGTTTTCAAGGAGATCTTTCTCATCTTCAGTCGATATTATGACTACCGGATTTTCATTTGAATCTTCATCTATAACGTTGCCATCAAATCAGCACCATATGGCAACGTCATAGATGAAGATTCAAACGAAAATCTAGTAGTCATAATATCAGCTGAGGATGAGAGAGATCTCTGGAAAACTGCAGTTCCATGTTTAAAAAACATGAAATATGAGGTAAGCAAAGAAGTGGCTCACTCATTCATTGAATGTTGTTGTTTGCTAACGTTCTGGATCTTGGGCTGCATCCACACTCCATAATATAAAACCATATGATTTCAGATCAATGATTTCAATTGCAGTGAACAGCATTTCAAATGTGTAAATGAAAATGTTGTATGATTGAATTACACACCAATGAAATTGAATTAAATGAGTATCATGAAACACTGATTGCAAGTGGCGAGAAAGATGCTACAGTAAAGGAGATCGGAGACTGGCTTGACAAAGATGAAGGTGATCCAGATTACCACATTGTGACTGAGAAAGAAATTGTGGAAAGTGTAAACGATGCAAGAGATTCCAGCCTAGTAAATCTGAGGCTTAGAAATTAGGTAAGGTTAGGCAGTATCTGAACTGAGTAATAGACTTCATTGAGAAAAGTGACAATAAGAAGATTTTCGCATACTACAATCATATTAGAAGTCTTCATAACTTTATTGTGAAGGAGATGTATGATAAACTACAAAAGGAAATCAAAAGTATTTCAAACCAAACAAATAAAGAGTGTGTAATTAAAATCAGATAGGCCTACAGTAACTTACATCATAATAAAAATACATATGCACTGTATAATTTTATTCACAAAAATTTCTCTGTGGTTTTTACTTCACTTAATCTGGACTTTTGCAATCCGGACAACACTCAGCCCCAATTGGTATGAATTAACAAGGTTTTACTATAATCTCAAATTTCCAAGTAAGTGTGATGTATACATGATTGCTCTGTTGACAAAATAAATTGTAACTTAAACAGAAAGAATGGAAGATCATTGACTCAAGTATATTTTCACACATAATCTAGTAAAATCTTATTTTCTTCTTCTTCTTCTTCTTCTTCTTCTTCCTTCCAAGTATTAGGCCAAGGCCTGTTACGATCCTATAGAAAATTTTCCCTCCAGCATTTCATAGGACGGCCCAGTGATCTTCGTCCTCTTGGTATATAATTATAAACATTAACCAAGATAAATAATAACAGAGGAACCTTGTGTTCATGCAAAGCTAGAAATTTCTAATATAAATTTTAATTGAATACCAAATAATAGTTACAAACCTGTGAAGGTGAGAGAGTTTGGTTTTGCTTGATAGAAATCATCACATTTGGACATGATGAACAATGCTGATTCATATGGATTTGGTGATGACGCAAAATACTCATGTAACATCTTTGTTACTCCTTCACTTTTCTTCCCTGTTATAAAGTAAAGCATAAAAATAAATCATATGTCTCCTTTATGACTCACGCTGGGCTAACTTTGAACTAGAAAAGAAATATAGACTATAATGGTTGAAATCATTGGCTTGTATTGTCTGTCCATCGGATCTGTGCCCCCGTAAGATATGTGAACTAAATCCTACTTCCTTTTCTGCCTCAGCAAATCATTTCCTTCCCTGCATTCCTATCTATCTCTCTCTTGCACTTGCACTCCAGTGTTGTCAACTCAACTTCAACCTTGCATTATTCAATATTCAAGAGCCATGACACTGGGGGAAGTTTGGCAACATCCCTACTTGATAAGTTACCTTGCTTGACATGTGGGGAGGGGAGTGCGGTGAAATGATGTGAGTATAGACATGTACTTTTCTAAGAATGATGTCAGCGCTGTAGGGGCACAGATCCATTGGTCTGAGTATAGCTGTTCTCAGTCTGGGAAAGCTGAAGATAAAACAGAGAATTGTTTTGAAACATGTCCAAGAACAAATCAACATTAATATTGAGGTAAGATGTCCAGACCAAAAATAATATAATAGCTGTTCTCGCTTACATGCATGATCAGGGTGATACCTGAATGGGCTTTTAAATTATAGTAATAAAATTGAAGAAAGGTGAAATTTTATTCTGAAAATAAGAACTTACAAAGTGACCAAATTTTCTTTAGCTGAGCCAACCATGCTTCGACAGCATTATGAGTTTCTGGTGATACTAATTGAGGTTGCTTATAATAATCTGGAAACTTCCAGTTATGATTGTTTCTTCCTCTATACGCCATCTAAAAAGAAATTATATAAAATATAATATTTTAAATTAGAGATCTTTGGATTGTACATTAGAAATTACATCATGAAAATACAATAGGAAGTAACATAATGAGGTTCTACTTACTAAATAATTTGGTCTGTTGTCACCATACCTCACATTTGGTTGTTTCTTGCAAGACATGTTTTAAAGTTTTCTTTTCATCTTCAGTTGGTACAGACTGAAGTCTGTCTTACAAGAAACAACCAAATATGAGGTAAGATGACAACAGACCAAATGTATTTATTATAAATTAAATTTTTCAAACATGATCAGCAACCTATGTAGGATATTACCTGGAAATTAATCTTTGAAACTGTGGGAGTATTTGCACTCACTTGGACATCAAATGTAGGAGGATTTATTGGCAGGTTATTTGCCCCCTTAAATTAGGCAACATATGATGGAGGATTTTTGTAGGATAGATGCTCACTCTTGGATTAGTAGCATGGGTTAAAAACATGAAAATCTTAATGTATATGGAGGAGAATTAGCAGATTTATCAGAAAATCATGGAAACAAACAGCTGAATAAGGAGATAACAAAGTGCATTGTGGACTGCTCAATTAAATATAACTGATACACTTTAATTGTATGGTACGGATGTCAAATTTGTCACCAGAGTTGCATGTTTTATTAAGTTTTACAGTTAACTATAAAATTTATTACACGATCACAAGAATAATAATAATCATCATCAATGACTCTACAGCCCCATGTGGCCCTTGGCGGCCTTCAGAAGCTTATGCCAGACTTCCCTGTCCTGAGCTTCATTCTTCCAATTTTTTTTTATTTTTAAAAATGTAATGCCTTGAATTATACTATCCTCGCATCTTAATTTAGGTCTTCCAACTTTTCTGGCCAATAGAAGTTGTTCATTGTAAATTCTTTTTGAAATCATTTTCTTGTCCATATGAATAATGTGTCCAGCCCAGGCCAATCTATTAATTCTAACAAAATTCATAATATCTGGTTGAATGTACAGTTTATACAATTCACTATTGTATCTCTTTCTCCATACATTATTTTTTTTCACGGCACCAAAAATGGATTTGAGTATCTTCCTTTCAAAATGCCCTAATAATTCCTCATCAGATTTCAACATGGTCCAAGTTTCTGATGCATATGTTAACACTGTCTAAGGAGAACCTTATACATGAGTCAAGAATAATAATACTTTAATATTTTGTATTTCTGTGCGATATCTTGAGTTCTCTTTGGTACTTGTCCTAAAAACAAATTTTATGAGTTATTTCAGAGTTGTTGTATGAAAATGTTATAAATATGTTGACTTATACTACCAGAGGTGATACTTTAGCTAGCAAGCATTTCATTAAAGAAGTCCTTTTGCGAGATTTTGAACAAGTTAATAACGAGTATAGTTTAGACGCAAAAGCACAAGTGCTATTTCAAAGTCCTATTACTCAAAATGAAACTTCAGTTTGATTCCAGTGGATGGATCCATGTAACATCAGTTCACATTCACCTTAAAGATCCCATTCATTAATTGTTTTGACTGGGGGAATGGTAGATACACCCCTCAGAATTTCCAGACTTTCTACCATCTTCAACAAAAATTCTAGAATATTCTCTTAGTTAAGAAAGTTTGTCACTTTGAGACTGAGTGTCTTAATTTTTTCTATTCAATCTATTTGGAGATTTATTCATTATAGGCCTTAAATTGTGTTTTTAGACTTTATTCATATTTTCTTGTAAATTTCTGAATGCTACTGGTTGAGGAAAATTGTAAATCATTCTTACTTATGTCAATTTAACACTTAGCACCGAACTCGACATCCGGCTAATTTTCTATTGTGTTTAAAATTTTTATTTCTGGGTTTTACTATGATATTTTCATGTCATAAATCCCAGAAAGTATCAAAACAAGCTATCAATCTATATCTGCTTTGTTCGCCTCCTTGCTTTAGCTTACAATGGCATGGCAGGTGTTTGAAACCTTCATTTCTAACTGTATTTTTCCATGTAAATAAACAATTTCTAATTGTAATCCAATTTATATTAACTAAAATTGTGTTTATGATAATCTTCTCATCTTATCCATTATTGAGTGTAAACTCGATATATGTGTGACATCATTTACTCGATGAATCAATTTAATTTTATATCAGGTCATTTATGTTTGATGATCCTTGAATATAGAGATGAGCTAATTTTCTTCATTTGATACTCAATAATTATTTGTAACACTATAAGATAAAAATGATATCAAAAATCACAAACCAATATAAGTTGTGTCTTTTTTACAAACATTTAAAAGAAAAATTATCAGAATTTACATTATAACATTTAATCACATTACATTATACTTTTCCATCACTGTGGTCTCGAGGTAGCATGCTGCCTTGTCATTCAGCAGGCCTGGGTTCGATTCCCGATCAAGACAGGCTCCTGGGTGAGAGTTGTAAGACAAATGTCTGGAAGCTTAGGACCCAACAGTCCCCAAAAATCATCCAGCCATCATCATCATCATCCTTATCATTATCATCATCATCCTCACTGATGTGGAAAGCAATAAGAAGCTACCACACCTGGTAAAGCTGCAAAGCATAGCATGAAAATGCTATGATTGCAGTGAAAGACCTGTCCTCGGGCAGAATTACTATGAATGGACATTTTATTTATTTATGTTGCAAGGAATTAAATAAGATTCAATGAATAAGTTGAGATGTTTATATCCTTACCTCGCATTGAGAGAATTTCAAAACAAATTTGTAAAACATTTTCAATCATTGCAACATATATAATTTTATTTCATACTATCTTTAAATTTTTATTATTTTAATAAATAATTAAATAAATACATACCAAGAGGTAGGTATGTTTTTTTATGTATTTAAGAAAAATTGTATCGCCTCATCTTATATCCTCCTTCTTATTAGACTGGTTTCAGGACCTTATTAGGTTCCAGCCTCAGTACTTTCACGATCATTGTTATCTTATCATGTATGTGTTACGTGTCTTGGTTTTAATGGCATCAATTTCTGCTATGAGGCTAATCACAACACAAGGCAAAGTAATATTGATGAGATGTTTCCATATTGCTGGAATGCAATCAATATCAGAAGTGTTGCAGAATAACAAGAACGTCCATCCATAGTAATTCTGCCCGAAGGCAGGTCCTTCACTGCAATCATAGCATTTTCATGCTATGCTTGCAGCTTTACTACGGAATTGTGTAGGTGTGGTAGCTTCCTGTTGCTTTCCACACCTGTGAAGGATGATGATGATAATGGTGATGATAATGGTAATGATAAGGATGATGATGATGATGATGATGATGATGATGATGATGATGGCCATATGATTTCGGGGACCGTTTGGGCCTTAAAGTTTTTCTGACATTTGTCTTACAGGTGGGGAAAAACCCCGATAAAAACCTCACCCAGAAAAACTGCCCCGACCGGGGATCGAACCCGGGCCCGCTGCGTGACAAGGCAGCACGCTACCTCGAGACCACAGCGGTGGACAACAAGAATGTATGGTTTCAATATCTCAGATTTCTTTCAGTTAATTCCAAAAACATCTAAACCATAACCATGGCTTAACCCTTAAAGTGCATAAGATGTTTATAGTCACTGTGATATACATTCTTGAAGGGAACAAGTGATGACTTAGGCAAGGAATCGCATAATTGAATAACTTTGTGAAGAACTGATAGTTCAGAGATCTTTGCAAGCTATAATTACTTCACTTATTAGATTACTACAGAATGCTTAATCAGGAGGCCCTAAAATAATAAACTTCCCTGTTTCTTAAAAAAAGATCATTTTCAATACTGCATATCCTTACTGTCTATTGCTTGATAATAAACCTGCAGATGAACAATATGAAGGAATTCATTATACACTGAAAGAGATTGTACAAATTCACATACCTTAATAAGTCGTTAAGCAGCATCCAAAATAAAGCAAATAAAACAAAAGACATATATAAATATAATTATGTCTTCATCTAACAGAAATAATATTATAATGATATTGTGAAAAATGCAGGTACGATATTCAATATTAAATTTTATAAAGAAGAAACAATTAAATTGGTACAGACACATTAGAAGAATGGAAGAAGGAAGACTACCTAAGATAATCATGGATTGGGAATCACAGGGAAGGAAAAAGAAGGTAGACCAACTATTACATGGATTCAGGGAATCAATGAAGCTAAGAGGGAATGGGAAATAGAAGAAGATATATGGATGAACAGACAGGAATGGAAAAATGTGTTGAAACAAATGTGTAGTTAACTGTGAACATGGGTACCGGAAAAATGTATATTCATTGTAAAAGCCAGAATAATAAAAAAAAAAATATTGTGAAAAGAAAAATTAATGTCTGAACCAGGAATCAAACCATGGACCTCTCCTTCTCCATAGGAGTGTGCAGCCCACTACACCATTCTAGACCTGGTACAAACACTAACAATTCTTTCCACATGTACAAATCTATAATTCTGATTTGATCCGCTGCCAGGTAGGTGTCTCTACCAACACCAACGGCCATCTTCATTTAGAAGTATCTATGTTTGAGAATTTTACACCACCACTTTTGTAAGCAGTAATCGATGTTATTTAACATTTTCCAATACTGTTATTTTAACACAATTCCAATAATGGATAATATTATAATGATATTGTGAAAAGAAAAATTAAGATTTAATTTTGGGAAGTGATATTTTGAGGTTATTTTAATTATATTATTTTTAGCCTGATCATCTTACCTCAATATTAATGTTGATTTGTTCTTGGCCATGTTTCAAACAATTCTGTTTTATCATCAGCTTGTCCAGACTGGTTTGATTTATGTTGCACGCCCTGGATGTCGATGTCAGCTCCATCCTGCGGTTGGCCAAAGAACCTCCAAACAAGGTCACACTTCGTAGGTATTTCAAAATTCATAACTCTGTTTTTGTTCTTCTGAATATAGATTTTTTCCCAAATAGTCAGCTCTTTTGTATTTCCTAACTGTTTTAATAATTTAGTGTCTGAATTTATATTATGTTTTTCAGACCAAACAAGAGCAGCAACTGCAGATTTTTCTATTTCTCCATTTTTAATATTTCTTATGTGTTCTTTGGTTCTAATTTTTAGGTATCTTTTTGTTTTTCCTATATATATATATATCTTTTCACAACCCACGCATTCAATTTGATATATTCCTGACTTTTTATTTTTATCAGTTTTTTTCATTTTTTTGGTTTTTATTAGTTTATTTAAACTACAGTTTTTTTTTGGTGCTAGTTTAATATTAAACTTCTCAAATATCTTTTGGAATTTATTGTGTACCCGAGGGTGATATGTGAATTTCCTATATTTTTTCATAGGTGGTTCTTCTTTTTCAAGAGTACTTCTGTTTATCATTTTTAGTTTGATTCCTGGTTCAGACATTAATTTTTCTTTTCACAATATCATTATAATATTATAATATGATCCATTATTGGAACTGTATTGGAAAATATTAAGTAAAAGAAAATAAACTGAATGTATTAGAAATATGCCTTCAATTAAGAGATAATCAGTTTAATTTCATTTTAATTACCTAAATTGCACCAAACCCACTGCTAACAGGCATTAGACAGACTGTTCTATAATCTTGACTAAAATAATATGGGGTTATATTTGAAGAGAAAAATTACACGCTCAGACTGGAACTCAAACCCAGGACATTTGGCTTTTTAGACCAATGCTCTACCGACTGAGCTATCTGGGTGAATTCCAATCTAATGCAAATTTTTCTCTTATATACGTTGTCAATTCCCGTGCACCAAACACTATGAAACCTTTGCTTCTATCTTTGCAAATCTTTATTAAGAAGACATTTGGGAACTTTTATATTACATTATAAAGCCAGTATGGTTTCTTTCTATGTTTTTATTATTCAATTCATACATCTCAATGAAGGATAAATCATATTCGAAGAAAAAAATTATATGCTCAGACTGGGACTCGAACCCAGGATAATATGGAGTTCTTCCCCATGGAAGTGAAATAATTTGCATTGTGTCGATGAGTGTGTTCAGTTCATAAAAGTGTTTACTACTGTAGAATTGTATGAAGTTATGAATTTTCAAGAGTACCACACAAAAATAAATATTTAGACCTCAATATGAATTCCAAGTCATGAAAGAGTAGGCCTAATAAGAAAACACTGAGTACAAACATATATAACCATATGTACATTATTTTTATAAAATGCATTATTCTTTTTTGTTTATATTTTAAACATTATTATTATTCAATGTTTAATATTAAATTTATCATTTCTCACTGAATGACAATTTAAATAATTATTACCATTTATTAACTTAAAGAAAAATTTGTGTACAGTTTAATACATAGGATAATTTAGAACATATCACTTCTTTCAATGCTTTTATTATTAATTTCATACATCTCAATGATGGATAAATCATATTTGAAGAGAAAAATTATACGCTCAGACCGGGACTTGAACCCAGGACCCTTGGTTCTCTAGACCAAGCACTCTACCACCTGAGCTACCTGAGCAAGTACCGATTTAAACGCAAATTTTTCTCTATATACGTTGTAATTCCCGCCCACCAAATGCTATGAAGCCTTTGCTTCTATCTTTGCAAATGGCGGCTCCTTTATTAAGAAGACATATTTGGGAATTATACATTACATTATAAATGCCAGTATGTAATAAAAGCATTGAAAAAAGCCATACTGGCAAATATCCCTTCTTGTTACATTCATTTTGGCTCAACTGCACTTCTACTAGCACTTGATTTTTCAGTTATATTGTTGTAAACTATAGCTCTTCTTCTGTATTTACTAACATTATCTCATATTTTAAACTTTCTAAAACAATTTTTATAAAATTATTAGACAATTTTGAAGTATTTATTTAAATATGCAAATCATAATATTATGACACTGTTAGACAATATTGTGATGCTGTTATTTTCTTCACAGAGTATATTACTTAGTCTATGATTTTTCTATCGCTGTTTTGGGTTATCGCTGGTTAGATCAGCGTTAGGGAGTGATAAGTAAGTGTACACCCATTTTTAATAAACGTTTGGTAATTTTAATATTATTAATATATATTTTTTAACATAGATTTGGAGATTTATTGCAAGTGTTGGTCATTTAAATTTCATAGCGATGGATAGTAATCGAGGATGATAATCGATATGTGGTTCGATTGTGGGTTATCGCAGGCTCTATAAACTCTGGCGCATGTGCACTGTTATTCTATAGGACTTTGAAAATATTTCTCCTTCATTTTTGTTAAGATTCTTAAGCATAACACTAAATTTTATAAAATGGTGTAGAAAATAAAAATATCCCGCTATAATTCTATCCAGTAACACTTACAGCAGGGATTTAAATCCATATTTAAAAAAGGTTAATTAATTTTTTGTTGTTCCCAGATGATTATAAAAAGAACTGAAAATTTATGACAATAGTTACAAAACTATACTTGTACTTAAGACTTTGTTTTCACAATTAATGGGAAAAACAAATTAATTTTTATGGTTATTGAGAAATGATAAATTATTATCTTTCTTCTGAAGGTAGTATTTTATATAATGATTTCATTAAATATCTCAGGTCATTAAGTGTCGCAATTCACATCTGGGCATGAAAGGAATGGCAAATTTTGACCAGGCCTGAAGTTTTTTTACATGTCATAGGGCCTACAACTATGACACAAAACCCATGGCTTTATTTTTGCAACCTATTATTTAACATGGCAAAGTAGCATCACAAGTTTTATCTTCCTCCCCATAAGACGTTACATTCTTTAATTTTCTTTATCTAAAAACATTCAAGTTTAACAGAGACTCCACTTGATCATTACCTGTAAACAACCAAGGTCTTTAATTAACACCAAAAAGAATTAGGCAAATATTTAATCGTTTGGAAATGTTTGACGATATTTCCTTTAACCTACAATGGAAGGATAAACAATACAGGGAATTATCAGCATATGTTCATTTTATATTATATCTAATTGTTTATATAAATTTTTTAAAATAATTATAGAAATTATGTGTACTTAAAAAATTGTAATATAGCATTAAACTCTAACAAAATGGGGAGCAAACAAATACTCATTGATCATAAAGAGGTTATGTCACAATAAAAAATTTCAACACATTTCTCTACTTGGAATCTCGGCGAATAACAAAATTGATACGTTTACTGTAGTTAACAGATTGAAATCCACTAAAATTATACTGATGTTATCATGAATTAAAATATTATAACAATGACAATACAACATAAACGTAACATATTTACGTAACCATGCTATCTTAGCACACATTGTTACTTGTAGATTGTAATATTTTAAAAACGCCCAATTTTATTGCTATTAAAATAATTACATAATGAACTATAAACTCTAAATAATTTCTTGATTTTTTAGAAAATACCATACCTGCTATTCATTTATTAACATAGTAAACTTTACTTCAATTAAAGGGAAAACTCCACGTCATCAAAACTAAAATATATGTCTATATTTTACTGTTCATATGAATGCAATTACTTATTAAAAAGTAAAATAACATTATTTTATCGACTAATTCACACCCAAATTATCACTTTCGCCTTCGCGGCCATAACACACATCCCATTTACAACAATTTTCCTTCTTTAATTAAAAAAAAAATTCCCTCATTCGCTTAAGTTGGTAGTACCGCAATTTAGTTAAGTTTTCTTCTGATAGGTGTCATATTCATAGAATTGTTGTAAAATGTGGGTAATTTAAATTTGCAGTAACAAATATTTTTATGAAACTGAAAAACTCTTTGATTTTATTTGTAATATAACCCAATATTTCTCGATGGTTGTGTAAAGAGCGCTATTTCCATTCATCTTCGTACATCAAGAATCCAAAAACTATGACTTACCATAAAATATACCATGAAATATATTCATCACCATTGATGTGAGCTATCTCTCTGTCCTACAATAAAACTATTTTTTTTTGTAGGATAGAAAATAAATAGTCCGTTTTACAGACATAGGTGTCTATGGTTTTTTTTAGCTAGATACTAATTACTCACAAATTTTCTCTTATGCTCCCATCCGAGATTTACTGATGGCCTAAGTAGTTAAAGAGCATCCTTAAAAAATTATAACAAAAGACAAAATAAAATGCAACAATGACCATATGAAAAACCAATGAGGGTTGCATGAATCCAGATTTAAGCGGGATTATTCCAATTTGGTGGAATACTGAATCCTGATTAAAGCTAGTTGGGGTTATATAAAATCCCAAACTTATGAATAAGGAGATAATGCAGTTACTCAGCTGATGGAAAATAACAATGTGCTCCTTGCATGGGCACACGTTTTATAGTCTTCTTCTCTGTACATTTTTTAAAAATATTATAAAGTTTATATAGTTTTACTTTGAGTAATTTTATATTTATTATTATTAATCAGTTTGTGTTCAGTAGTCTCTGGTTGGAGTTAATATATTAGCTTGTGCAGCTGCAGTCAGTGGGAGAAAATATCCTTTTTCAACGTTTCAATTTACACATCTCAGTTTTGTACATATTCAATATAGTCAAATAGGCTCAACAGTAGATTACCTTTCCCTTGATTTTTTAAGTATATTCTTGTAATACTGTTTATCTTCTTCTTCTGTCTTTACTAACATTTTACAATATTTTAAGTGTTTTTCAACGATACTTATAACATTCTTTTACAATTTTTACTTATTTATTTATTTACACAAAACATGGTAACATTATGACATTCTTAGAAAATATTGATACTTGCCATTTTCCTTCCTCTTCTAATGTTGCCATCATCAACAACTCAATTACATTATTTTGGTTAGGTTAGTACTATTTTTGTTAGGTTAGTGTTAGTGTATATCAGATTAGTGTACACTTCAGTAAATAATATTCATGTAATTTATTTTGTTAGGTTAGAAAGGGAGAAGTTAGTGTACATCCATTTCTATAAAACATAAGTGTTTGGGAATTTATTTTGAAGGTTGATCATTCCGATTTCACAGTCACATGCTGCCATCTAGCGGCAGCTCTATAAACATTCTGTAAGACTTCAAAGATATGTGATTCCACCTAACAACAGCTCTATAAACTCATGTGCATGTGCATTATTATTCTGCAGGATTTAAAAAATGAATTGGGAAAGGTAAACTACTGTTTTTCCATGAAATGTTTTCAAACATAGATTCGTCATCAGTTAGTGAAATTAGTAAAAGTACTGCTTTAAACTGTTATTGGTTCAAATTTTTAAAAAATTGGAATATAAATTTAACAGTAAATACTATAGAACATATCTTATGGTTAATAAAGGGAAAATATGATTATAGTGCTCCCTGTACTGTGTGTCCTTTATATTAGTGTTTCTCACAGAACAGAAAGACATTAAAAAACAGATGAACAGTGGAAGAGATTGAAAAGCCAATAAGGTAAGATCTACTTGATGTTTTTATTATTAATTTAACACTTCTCACTGAAGGATAAATTATATTTGAAGAGAAAAATTTTTGCCTAGACTCTCTTCAAATATAATTTATCCTACAGTGAGAAGTGTTAAATTAATAATAAAAACATCAATAGAAGCCCTACTGGCTTTATAAAGTAGTGTTACATTCCCAATTAATGTCTTCTTAACACTAGAACACCCAATCAGGTCAAATTGACCCAACTGAGAAATGGAAAGCACATTTTTTGTATTAAAAATGCAAGTAGGACTACATTCTCCTAGGACTTTTCCTCAATTTAGGGGTTCTTTACTTTCACAAAAAATAAATATTATTTTCCTGTAATTTTTAAATATACTAAACAATTTACTCTTAATGCCCATACTGGGTCATTTCGACCCACATATATATATATATATATATATATAAGTTTAAAATTATGCTGTTGGTATTTTTTAATGTTAATTACTATTTATTTTTCTGTTTACTCATTCAACAATGTCATTTGATGCAAACGTTTGTCAAATTATTATTTGTTTTCAATTATTGAGAACTGTAAAGATGACACTCAACCTACCAATGAGTGATCATGTTGTGATGAAACTTATGAAGCCATATTTCACAAAAGGCAGAAACGTCACAACTGATAATTATTTCACATCCATGAACCTGGCTAAAAGTTTGAAACCAAAGTCAAGAAGCATCGTTGGCACAGTAAATAGAATCAGCAGAGAGGTCCCATCCATCATCAAATCTCTGACAGCTCCTCTGTATACTACCACCATACTGAAGCATGATGATACAACTCTGACTGTATATCAAGGGAAGAAAGTTAAAAATGTGTTGGTAATGAGCTGTCTTCACCCAACAGTAAATATTGGCACTAATTAAAAGAAAACGCCTGAAACCGTAAGTTTCTACAATGCAACCAAGTATGGTGGGGATATTGTAGATAAAATCGCCAGGCAATATACAGGAAAGGCCTCAAGCAGATGATGGCAGTAATAAATGCAGTTGTAATATATAGATCAGTCACTGGCAAAAAATTACAAAAAAAAATATATTCAGCAACTTGCAGAAGAAGTTCGCCTTGAACACTTGAAACATCAATCACATACGACTCCGGACTATGATCAACCAAAATGACGGAGGTGTGAAGTGAAACAGTTATGTAAAGGCAATAAAAGTAATTCAAAATGTTCTATTTGCAAGAAAATGGTGTGTGGTAAATGTACCAAAAAATTTTAATACACGTGCACCAATTGTGTTTGAGAATCTTGTGAAAGGCATCACTGTTGTAAAAACACTATTTTTTCAGATTGTAATAAATAATTTTGTATACTTTTTCATGTGAAATTTGTATTTTAAATTAAAACTTTTGTTAATGTAGATAAAATAAAGTAATTCTAAACATTTGCTTTCCAAAGATGTTGAATCAAATTTAATTTAATTTAATTTTAATATACTGTATCATTATCCACCTTACCCATATGAATTATTAGTATTTGTAACTCAGATAAGTATATTTACAATAATGTATCCACAGTTTGCTTATATTTTTAAATTCTCATAGCATGGGTCAAATTGACCCAGTCTAGGCATTGTCTGTGATACGTAACTCCGGGTGTCCTAGTGTTAACTAAGAGGCCGCCATATGCAAAGATAGAAGCAACGGTTTCAAAGCATTTGGCGCGAGGGAATTACAACGTATAAAGAGAAAAATTTGCATCTAGATGGCAACTTACCTCGGTAGCTGAGTTGGTAGAGCATTTGGCCCGGAAAGCCAAAGGTCCCGGGTTCAAGTCTTGGTCTAGGCAAAAGTTTTCTCTTCAAATATAAGATCTACTTGTTTTATCTATACAAGTTTTTTTTTAATTTTTATAAAACAAATATGATTTACTTTGAGTTTTATATGTTGCAAAAATCAGATGATAATGCATTAGTTTTTTTTTTACTTACTTACTTACTCACTGGCACTATCGAACCCGTAAGTTCATGGCCACGCAGACATAAGCTCTCCATACATCCCTATCCTGAGCTAATGCTTTCCAATCATTCCCTGTATAATCTACTTCCCTCAAATCATAGTTAATGTTATTCTCCCACCTCATTCTTGGTCTACCAACTGGTCGTTTTCCCTCTGGCTTTCCTACAAGAAGCTTCCATGCAAGTCTTTCATTCCCCATACATGCAACATGTCCTGCCCATTGCAGTCTACGAGACTTAACTGTTCTTATTACATCTGACTTCCTATAAAGACCATGTAGTTCATTGTTAAATAGTCTTCTCCATTCACCTGTCTGTTCATCTCTCTTTGGTCCAAAAATTTTCCTAAGTACTTTATTCTCAAATACTTGTAATCTCCTTTCCTCCCTTTTTTTTTTTTTTTTAGTTTTTCTAATTCTACTATCAACAATCACAATTTCAGGCGGAAGAAGAAAGATCTGGCAACCTTGAAATCACCAAATTAATGAATAGAATAAGGTAATTGGATGCATATCAGTACCAAATGAAAGAAAAAGTGACCAAATAGATTATGGATTCTCATAATGATATAGGACAAATGAATGGACCCTAGAAATTATTGATTTGAAGTATATTATTAACAATAATTCAATGATGACGAGACATTGTACGTGAAGGAATGTATCAAGGACTCCACATAAAGAAAATATAAAATTATACTTTGTTGTTGGATAGTCATGGAGGTAAACTTATATCAGAATCTTGGGGAATCATGTGTCTTTAATCCATCCATTTTAATGCACTACCGGTACTTATAAGAGGGCATTAAAGGATACTAAGGCGTATTAAAAGTGGCAGATTGCATTTAAAACATCTTTAGTGACAATTTAAAATTGTAAAATAAAATTATACAATTAATGCCTGTAATCAAAATATAAAATTATGGAATATTCACCTGAAAGGTCCATCTCCTCAACTTAATTACTCGTATTTATTTAACTGTAGCGCTTTCGGGACTTATCCCATTATCGGCAGGATTCAAAACTGGTGTTTTCTGAAGATCTGGTAGAGGGGGTTACATGTACTGGGTTCGTTTTCATTTATCAGATGGTCATTGTTTGAACTGCTTTCATAATTTCCATCTCCTCGAGTATGTTTATCTTCGCTGGATTATTTTCTCTGTGCTCGAGGAGATTATGAAAGCAGTTCACAACAACGACCATCTGATAAACGAAAACAAACCCAGTACATTAACCCCCTCTACCAGATCTTCAGTGAAACACCAGTTTTGAATCCTGCCAATAATGGGACAAGTCCCGAAAGTGCTACAGTTAAATAACTAGTCAAGGAGACGGACCTTTCAGGTGAATATTCCATAATTATATATTTTAATTTTGAATAATACCTCAACAAAACATATCATGAATCTTAAAAAAGTTGATAATACCTGTAAGGTAACATCATCCTCAACTTGTTCAAAATTTTTAAAAAAACTGTAAGTCTTTTGGAAACTTGTTCCATCCTCAACTGAAGATAGTTAGGCTACTGTCTGTTGATGATTATGTGGAGAGGGATGTTAGTACTGGCTGCATTATCATTTAAAATATATATATTTTTTTTGTTGATTCCTTTCAAAATTTCTATTTCCTCCAGTATAATAGAATCTAAATATGAATCTGAAAGTACAGATCTCATTAAAAAAATCAACAAAATCCAACCATTGGGGATTCACCTAAAACCCAAATTTAAAAAAATCACTCTAGTAGCTGCCATTTTGCTTTGTCACAATATAACTGAACACCAGGCATTTTAATTAATCCTTAAATTGGCAAATTTATCCTATATGATACATTCATTTAATTAATTTTTTTTTTTTGTATATCAAACCATAGTTCAGAGCATTTTGACATATGGTGCTGAAGTTTGAACATGTTAGTAGAATGAGTGAAGAGAGGATATCTTATTTATGAGATGTTTAATTACAATCCACAAGGACATAGAAGCTGTGGACGACCATTTAAAAGATGGAGCGAGCAACTATAATATGGAGCTGGAACAGATCAGAAATATGGAAATAACAAGTAGTCCAAGCAATAATGCCTGTTTTGCAGTTGGAAATTATAAGTTTGAAAAAGTGAAGGAATTTAAATACCTGGATTCTATGATCCATTCATAGTAATTCTGCCCGAGGGCAGGTCCTTCACTGCAATCATAGCATTTTCATGCTATGCTTGCAGCCTTACTAGGGAATTGTAGGTGTGGTAGCTTTCCGTTGCTTTCCACACCAGTGAAGGATGATAAGGATGATGATGATGATGGCCATATGATTTCGGGGACCATTTGGGCCTTAAAGTTTTCCTGACATTTGTCTTACAGGTGAGGAAAAACCCCGATAAAAACCTCACCCAGAAAAACTGCCCCAACCGGGAATCAAACCCGGGCCCGCTGCATGACAAGGCAGCATGCTAGCTCGAGACCACAGCGGTGGACTGATTCTATGATAATGAATGAAAATATGATTGATAAAGAAATCAATCATAGACTAATGTTAGTCAGCAGGGGATATTTTGGACTTAAAAAACAACTCAGTTCCCGATATATAAGTCTTCAAACAAAAATAAAAATATATAAAACTTTATTGAGACCTGTTGCCATCTATGGCTGTGAAAGTTGGGCCCTAACAAAAACTCAAAAAAACAAAATTAGAATATTTGAAAGAAAAATATTAAGGAAAATATTTGGCCCAATATGTGAGAGTGGAAACTGGCGAATTAGATATAATGATGAATTATATAAACTATATGGTGATGTTGATATCATTAAAACAATAAAGATGGCAAGAATTAGATGGCTGGGACATCTCTACAGGGAAGAGGAATCAGACATATGTTGTAGAGTCACACTGACAACTATAATTGGAAACCAAAGAGTTGGACATCCTAATATTAGATGGCTGGACAGCATTGAACAGGACCCAAGGACACTGGGTGTACGAGGATGGAGAGGGAAGGCAGAGAAGCTGTAGAACCAATATTGATGATGATGATGATGAAGATGATGAACAGATCAGAAATGGTCTAAAACCATGACGGTAGATGATGATGATGTGCTGAAGTTTGGCAAATTCCAACCAGGGAAATGATAAGAATTTTAAGTACAGAAATGGATGTTTTAAGATCAGTTGGAAAATCTAGATCCCACGCCGTAGCCGAGCAGTTAAGGTAGGAAGCCTTGGCGCAGAGCTACGGGGCTTGCGCTGGTTCGAGTCTCCATGGGGGAAGAAATTTTCTCATGGTATTTCGGCCAGTATGGGACCGGTGCCCACTCAGCATCATGAGGCAATTGGGTAGCTACAATAAGTAGCGGCTCCAGGTTGAGGAACCAGCTATAACGGCTGGGGGACTCGACATGCTAACCACATGTCACCCTTACACTGGCTGCTGATCATCTACCTCTGTGATTGACACATGTGGATGTGAAGGACCAGCAGCCGGCTGGTAAAAGGGCAACCGCTGAAAAGTGGAAAGACCCTCAATCGGAATCAGAAAATCTAGAATGGATAGAATATGAAATAAAGAAATAAGGGAAATTATGGGTGTGCAAGAGAAGCCGGACATCATAGATATTATAGAAAAGAAAATATTATAGTGGTATGGCCATGTCAAAAGAATCCAGTTAGGCCCTAGTGTAGGCATAACATTTAAAATCCCAAAGCAAAGATTGCCTAAACTTATTAAGGAATGGATCCCAATGGAAAGGAAGAAGAAAGAAAGACCAAAGAAAATCAGGATAGAGGGTGAGCAACGGCTATGATTGTCAGAGGATTGGAAGAAGATCAGTGGATGGACAGAGAGGAATGCCATTTGGTTTCTGGAAGACAACAGTAGCTGTCATATACTGGATGATGATGATGAATATTTTTGTGTCAAATTACATAATATACAGTAAAACCTTACAGTTGGTATGATGGACAGGCAAGATTTACATTTGCAGTTCATAGGACACATTTGCACCAGTCTTTCCGCTTCTACAATGGAGTTACAGCATCTACAGCAAAAAGGTGAGCCACTAGGTTTTCCTTAGGCATAGAAATAAGAAATCATGCAATTCCTGGAAGTTGACAAATGTTTTCCCAGACAGAGGATGCGAGTTTAATTAGGGAAATTAGGCATCAACCAGTTCTAACTTCCATGAATGAGTAATCAGGTCCAACTTTCCAGGTT
Source organism: Diploptera punctata (assembly GCA_030220185.1). Taxonomy (NCBI): domain Eukaryota; kingdom Metazoa; phylum Arthropoda; class Insecta; order Blattodea; family Blaberidae; genus Diploptera; species Diploptera punctata. The sequence continues at coordinate 1,619,521 of JASPKZ010001617.1, read as the reverse complement.
CTGCAGCAACTGCTAGGATACTCCTCTGTAGCCATGGTATAAGGTCCCTTTCAAGTTGCCACGAAGGTTAGGTAAAATTATGAGCAGATCATGGATCATCTAGACATCACTTCTACTCAATTGGAACAATTTAATTTTCTCCAATGAAGTAACCGCCTCAAGTACGAACGATGATCCTGTCCATGTATATCACATGATGCTTGTTATGTGTATCTGGTTACGAGGTTGAGTCACATAAGCATATTATAAGCATGTCATTAATGAGGCAGAAGTTTCTAGAACCTATTCATGGGAGTTTCAACATGGCAGCCTTTCTCCATTTTTTTTGGAGAATGCATTAGTTCTTTCCACTTGAGAAAGTTATCCTGAAGGAATGCTTGTATTCTACCAGGATAATCATCTGATCTACCATGCTTTTTTGAGTTAAAAGATGGTTTTGGAGGAGGTGTGATATCCATCTCTTGGATCACCCTCTGATATGAACCTGATAAAATACATGTGGTGAAGCCAACTACATGCTCTAAATGGACAGGACCATACTGTAGCAAGGACAAATTGTGGAATAGAGTTGTTGATGCATGAGAAGAATTTTTCCATAATCTTGAGGAATCTATCCCGTAGCAAATGCATGCTGTGACAAATGCAGTCAGTATGGAATAAGTTATTAGTTTCACAGTTTATTTATTTTGTTTATTTATTTTCTCTATTTTTTGTGTTACACCTCCAAATATGACATTTATTTTATATTGGCTAAGTCCAGCCTCATAATAGACCTCAGATATAGGGCAAAAAACAATTCCACCTAACTAACAGAGTTTTATCCTTAAAAAAGGACAAACAAATGTAAAAAAAAGACCTTATATAATTAATATTTAATTTTAGGAAGTGATATTTTGAGGTCATTTTAATTAAATTATTTTCAGTATAATCATCTTACCTCAATATTAATGTTGATTTGTTCTTGGACATGTTTCAAAACAATTCTGTTTTATCATCAGCTTTTGAAACATGTCCAAGAACAAATCAACATTAATATTGAGGTAAGATGATCAGACTGAAAACAATTTAATTATATAAATATGTTTGATCTGCCTTCATCTTACCTCATGTTTCTTGAAATACATGTTTCAAAGCTTCTTAGCTTCATCTTTGGTAGGTACAGACCGAGTCTATACAGAGTCTGTGCCAACTGAAGATGAAGCTAAGAAACCTTACAAGAAACAATGAATTTTTTTTTGTAAGCCCATGTTTTCCCTTTACAGAGATTTAGGCGCTCTCTCCCTACCGGGAAGAATTTGAACCATAGTCATTTAGTTACACTTGTTTTCGTATAGATGTCATTTTGAGTGGTCCGTGGTCAGCATTCTGCCTCATACTGACATCTAGGAAATCAAGGTGGTACTAGGACGGGAAAATTCGGTAAATTTTGCTTAGAGGCCTTTTTATTCAGGCATAAGGATTTTTTACGAGCCTGAAAATATTCAGACTCGGGACCCACGGCTTAAAGTCCCTCCCAGAGGACTTGCTCCTTGGATTTTTCCATCCTAAAAAATCCATCGACCCCAGCCGGGTTGGATCCCATGACCCTCGGGACCAGAGGCAAGGAGTATAACCACTAGTCCGCAGCCGAATACAATGAACTTATAAAGTATGAGAAAGATGAAGGCAGACCAAACTTCTTATTAAGTAGAACCTCATAATGTTATTTCCTATTGTATTTTCATAAGAAAGTACTACAGCTCTGAGCTAAATGTTACACTGTTGCAGCGTCAATAAAAGGATGTATTTCACTAAAATCAACAACTTAACATTATGATATAATGACTATAATACAATTCAAACTCTTGTGAACCACGTGCTAAAAGTCTGTATTTTAACGGTCAAGAGTCTGGTCAATCTTTTAGAACAGCAGTGTTTATTTCTCTGAAATAATGACCAATTAATCTTAATTGAATAATGTTGTTCAGATCCTATCCTGTCAGTCAAGATCCTACTTGACAACCAACTATCCTCTACTGACCTGCAGGTAGCTAAAAATTAAAGCCTAATTTTTTAAAATTCTTATTCAAAAGAATAAATTTGTACTTTAGTGATAATATTCAGTCTTGGTATTCTTAAAATAGCACATATCCTTCAATTTTTTTTAGATGATTCTCTTTCTGAGCATAAGTTAAAAAATCATCAAATATTTACTCTATCAAATTGGTTGTATAGAATCCAATATGGGTCTATTCCAATGTCCTCTTCCTTTGCTAATTAAAATCTCCTCTTTATCCCACTCTTGTTATCTTCTTACACTCAATGCCACTATCAGTTTTTTTGGCCTTTCCATCAATCATATTTTTTCAACCTATGTAGAAATTCCAACTCATATTTAGATCGTAAATTAAGGAGTCATTTTTTACATCTTACCTCATACTTCATGTTTTCTTTAAACATGGGAACTAGTCTTCAAGAGAAACATCTATCTCATTTTCAACCGACATTATGACTACTGGATTTTTGTTGGAATCTCCATCAATAATGTTGCCATCTGGTGTTGATTTGATGAACTTCGAGATGAGGTCACATTCATCAGAAATCTCGAAATTCAAGGATCTAAACTTGTTCTTCTGAATATATATCCATCCATAGTAATTCTGCCCAAAGGCAGGTCCTTCACTGCAATAATAGCATTTTATGCTATGCTTGCAGCTTTATTAGGGAATTGTAGATGTGGTAGCTTCCCGTTGCTTTCCACACCGGTGAAGGATGATGATGATAATGATAAGGATGATGATATGATTTCGGGGACCGTTTGGGCCTTAAAGTTTTCCTGACATTTGTCTTACAGGTGAGGAAAAACCCCGATAAAAACCTCATCCAGAAAAACTGCCCCGACCGGGGATCGAACCCGGGCCCGCTGCGTGACAAGGCAGCATGCTATCTCGAGACCACAGCAGTGGATTGAATATATATCTTCTCCTAAATTGTCAATTCTAAAGTTTTTTCCAAATGTTTTAAAAGTTGGGCCTCTTTTTCAATTTTATGGTTCTCCAACAAACTATGTGCTACAATAGCTGATTTTTCAATTTCACCATTTTTAATATTTCTAAAATGTTCCTTTATACAAGTGTCCAAATTCATTTTTATTTTTCCTATGTATGCTTTATTACAGTCTTTACAATTCTTCTTCTTAAACTTAATTTGTAGGATTTTCATCCTGTTTTATTTCCAAAATCACTCCTCGGAGGAAGACGTACTGGATGTGCATTCACTGTCTATCCATCTCTTGGCTGGTCTTCCTCTTGTTCTTCTCCCGTCCATTGGTCTATCTTCTTTAGCTCTTTTTGCAAGCCGGTTTTCTTCCATTCTTTCTATATGAGTCTTCCAATATTTTCGTCTATCTATAATAAATTTGGTTATGTCTTTACAATTAATTTAATAAATTCCAGATTTTTTGCTATCTGGGGTGTTCAATTTCTTATTAGTTATTAATAGATTACCAAGGCTAAATTTATTTATCGGTGCCAAGTAATATTGAATTTCTTGAATTTTTAAAAAAATTGATTATGTATTTCAGGATGATAAGTAATTTTCTTAAATTGTTTTCCTTTCTTTGAATCAGATTGCAGGGTAGTGTATTCTTTTAATTTTTGTTGTTGCCTCAATTTCTTTAATTTATTTATGATTATTTCTTTTCCAAAACCATTTAAATTGACTATGTTCAAAGTGTGATCTTCATTTAATGTAATATTTAATAATCTATGTATCAAACTGTTGAAAATTGCATGTTTATGCACAATGTGATTGAAACCTGAAGATTTTATATAATTGTATGTATGAGTATCCTTCCTTTATATATACTGAATTCAATTTTTCCTTATAGTTCATTTCTTATTATGTAAAGGTCCAAAAATGGGGTTTTGTTATTTTTTTCTCATATTTAGGTCCTTGTCACTGTGTGTCCCAGTTTTAAACCTGCTTTTTGAAGCATCCTGCATTTTATTTGTTCAAGTTAGCAAACAAACTTGCTAGTAAAAATATTATCTGCTGCAATAATCAGTGTTACCAGGATAAAAAATTTATCCCATGGCTTAGGGAATTTTAAACTAAAAGGGATTGAGGTTTTTTTATATAATGTAGAGATTTCTACCTTTTTAATTCCAGAGTTCTTTTATTTAAATGTATTTAACGGTGAGTAATATTTTTCTTTTTCTATGCTTCCACTAATAATGTCCTTAATTAGATGTTCCTGCAGTATTAGATTACAGGTATAATTCTTTCTTTGTCATCTGACATTCTGAGCCATTAAGTTAGACATTATACCTTAACCGCTCTTAGAGTGATCCTAACATAAACAAATGCGAATTGTATCCTTCTGCCATTCGCGCCACAATTACTGTCACATTGACAGGAAGCACTTGTGAAGTATGTAAGACATGTTATTGTTGAATGGAGTGAATTACAAGAAAGCTGGTGAGATTTTTCACTAAACTTGTGAAATACATTTAAAATAACTGTTTTTTAAACACTAATCAAAGGTTTGTCATGCTTGTGTTTTAAAAATTTAGATGGTGTCACAGTAACAGAAGACTAGACATGTTCAGCCATTTTAAGAATGACTCAAATGCATCATCCATATCTAATAAACTATTTTAAAGTTGTAATTATTGATTATATATATTTTTAAATATTTTCTATCTTTTGAATGTAATTATTTTCATTCACGAAGAATAACAAGTATATTCACAGTACATATTTTTAATTTAATGAAGGGAACTACTTTTCGTGTCCTTATTGCTTCTACATCGTACGTTGGTGTCCATAACCAATGAAAAGTCAGCATGTCACATGGTTTTGTTTTGATGATCACTTTAAGAGCGGACAGCCTTTAGGTGAACTGATTAAAATCCCTAACTCCTAACTTTATTATAATCCATGTAGGTCACTGACAGCCCCTCCCCCCACACTCTCAATCCACTACCTGCCACTGATTAAAACTATTCGCTATTTTTAATGAATTTAATTTTTCTTGAGTGTTATATAGGATTTATAATAAACTAATATGCATGCAGGAACATTCTTTAAAAATATGCATACTGTATGCTTCCTTTATGCATTAAAGTTTAATTATTTGCTTAAATTAATAATGTGTAGAATTTTGAAGTAATTTGGCTTCATGGGTGTCAATATTTGCAAATAAGAGATACAATCCAGAAACCACTATTCTATGCATGCCATTTAATAAAATCAAGTCAGACCTCTCAGTCAAATCAAGATACCTGGTAAAGGAGCACAAACTAATATTTGAAGAGAAAAATATTTACCCAAACTGGGATTTTAATCCAAGGTCTTTGGTTTTATGTACCAGCACATTAGACCACTATGCTACCTATGGCAGCATACTTTAAACAGAATTTTCTCTCTCTTATACTTATAAAGAATTCATAGTTTGGAAAAAGATTTACATTAAAACATAAAAGAGCAATTAATGAATTTTGAAGTTCCCAGAGAATGTGATTTGATCTGAAGATTCATCGAGGAAACATTGAATTACCAACAACAACACAAAAGTTGTAGACAAACTGGCAATCAGTAAGAATCAAATGAATCGTGAATTCTTCTTACCTCATACATCTATGTTTTTTAACACAGAAATGCAGTATCGGGAAATACATCATTACCATCTTCAGCTGTTTTCACGTCTGTCAATTTTTTATTATGCCAGTAATTTTCTAAACTGTCATCTGGTGTACTTTTGAAGAACTTTGTAATAAAACTTGGTTTGTCTGGAACCTCGAAGTTCATGGTTCTAGTATGGTTTTTTTTAATGTATATCTTTTCCCAAACTGGTAATTCCAAAGGTTTAGATAGCCTAGATGTTTCAAAAGTTTTGCTTCTTTTTCAATTCTATGATTCTCTAATAAACAATGTGCTACTATAGCTGATTTTTCAATTTCGCCATTTTTTATGTTCCTAAAGTGTTCTTTTTTGTGAGTGTCTAAGTTTCTTTTTGTTTTTCCTATATATACTTTATTGCAATCTTTGCAATTAATTTGATAAATTCCAGATTTTTTATTGTCTGGGGTGTTAACTTTTTATTAGTTAACAGCCTGGGTAATCTGTTAATTTATTTAGGCACTATATTTTTCTATTATTTTGAGAAGAAAAATTAATACCTGAATCGGGATTTGAACTCAAACCTCTAGCACTGTACGCTAGTGTGTTAACAATTACACTACTTCAGGCTTCCAATGTAAATGTTAATTCTTCTTTGGCATAAAAAAATTCTCTCTGTCATCAAGTGATTTCTCATTGAAAAGTTTTCTTGAATTAGAAGCCACCAGATTTCACAGGTAGTGGCAGTTATCTGCTTTTGATAATGAAGAGAATTGTATATGAGAAAGAAAAATTTACATTTGCATCGGAAGCCTGAAATAATTTTATGGTTAGTACACTTGCATACTTGTTCTGGGTTCAAACCTGATTCAGGCATTAATTTTTCTTTTCAAAATAATAATTACCCAGCACTTCAAATGTTAAAATTTAAATTAATAGATCAAATTTATGAATGAGTTGAACAAAATGTTTTTTATACCTCACCTCATAAAGTTGCTTGTTTTCACGGTACTGGTTTCAAAAGTAAATTTTACTTCCATCTTCAGTCAAACTCCAACTGTCGAAATTTTACCATTAACACCATCTTATGAACTGCCATCTAGTGTCGATTTTATGAACTTGGAGATCAAATTATTCTCATCGGGAATTTCAAAATTCATGTCTGTATATTCATTCTTCTGAATGTATATCTTTTGCCAAACTGTCAATTCCAAAGGAACACCATCTTCTGAGGAACAAAGTGAGAAAGGATAGAGATGGTGTTACCGGCAAAAATTTTGACAGTTGGAGTTTGACTGAAGATGGAAGTAAAATTTACTTTTAAAATTGGTATCGTGAAAAAACACAACTTCGTGTAGGCCTATAAAAAACATTTTGTCCAACTCATTCATAAATTGTAAATACTTCATAGTGTTACTTCCCACTTTGATTTTGATTAATATATCAAACTATTTATTTAACTTTCACAGGGAAAAGAACACTATGAGGTTTAATTTAAGAATTAAATTAATTTAATTCTTATATCAAACTGTTTTTATTTGTAATCTTTGCTTGAATTTGATTTGTGCTTTATTTGTTAATAATATTACATCATGATAGTTACTTGATTTTGATGTAAATATAATGTATAGTTCGCCGATGTAGTGAATGAAAGCGAGGGACGAAGGGAGAGAGGGAATTCCAAGCGATAAAATACCATCCCGCCTACTGATAATAGGCACAGTCATTATATGTCACGTATCTGTGTGGTTTATTTCGGGCGCATTCTACATATTTATATTTTTATGTCTACTTTGTATAGTTAAATTTCTTTTTAAGTTTAGTTACAGTGCCTAATATTTACTTTAGTTTTAATAATGTCTCGTAAGAAAGGACAAACTATTCACAGCGAGGCAAGGGAGATGATTAAAAATGTTATTAAAGTGTGTGATGAAGAATCGAGATCAGGAGAACTGAAATATTTAATTTCCCAAAAAATAAACGTGTTGCTAAATATTGTGGTACATCAGAACACAGTGTATCCAATATAAGGAAGCAGGGTGTTGTGGCTGGTGATATTTCATTATGTACTCCAGGAAAAAAGAGACCTCGGGCTGAGGAACATAAAGCTCATTGTGACGATTTTGATAGAAGAGTGATTCGAGATATAATTAGGGACTTTTATCAGAACAAGAAGATAGTTCCGACAGCTCCCAAACTCCTTGAAGAAATTAAAAAAACAATAGACTTCCCCTGGCAAGTAGACGCTTTAAGGAAGTTGCTACATTACATGGGTTTCAGATGGAAAAAATGCGGCACTAAGAGAAAAGTTTTAATAGAGCGTCCAGACATAATTTATTGGCGGGCCAGATACTTGAGAACTATTAAAAAGTACAGAGATGAAGGAAAAAACATTATTTATATCGATAGACCTATAGGAATGCAAGGACACACAGCTCTTCGATTGCCTCCCTATATGTGCGAACTCAATGCAATAGAACTGGCATGGGCTGCAATAAAGAGATATGTTAGAGAAAATAATGTTACTGGTGACCTGTCCCTAACAAGACTACAGGAATTGACTCAAAGTGCGGTGAACTCAATCACACCGACAGATTGGGAGGGCTACGTCAGTCACGTTAGGTCTCTGGAAGATGAATTCTGGAAAAAGGATGGATTAATGGAAGATGTGATGGACAGTTTCATCATATCATTAGGAGGAATGGATTCGAGTGGAGAGGAAGACAATGGTGAAAATAGTAGTGAGGATTGTTCATCAGACTCGGAACTGGCACGCCCGCTAAGCTTCTAATGATAAGGTAAGTTATAGTACAATCCCTCGTGATATGATGTGCTGACTAATGAATTCCTATTCCTTTCATACACTTCGTCTGCGGACTATACTGTAGGTATTCATAGTTATTCTCGTGTTCCTGTCTGGTATGGAATCACAATGGGTGTTTAAAACACAAACCTTCTTACCTTTGCTTAAGTTTCTTCAAGTAGTAGGAAGTCCCCTGGGTTGGTTACCAGCCATCCACAGAGCAAGACTAGTGGTAGGGCTGCTACCTTATAGCCTCTAGTCAGGCGTTCAAAATATGGAATTTCCTCCATATTCGATGGAACGGTTATACCGCCGTGACTAAATGGGGTAATACGAAGACATTTTGGTAAACAGATGAGGACAGAGACAAAACTAAGATTACATAACATCACATCAAAAGCTGCCCTAAAATATGGAAGTGAAATTTGGATTTTAAATAAAAGAAACTCTCATAAACTTCAAGTAAGCCAAATGCGCTTCTTACGATCATTGTTAGGAGTTAATAGACTGGATCACCAAAGGAACACTACTATCAGAGGAAAACTTGGAGTAACAAGTTTAAATGAAGATATACAAAGATACCAACAAGAATGGAAAAATCATCTGAGAAGAATGGCAAGAAATAGACTTCCAAAATTGGCATTCCAATATACCCCAACTGGACATAGGGACCAAGGAAGACCAAAACATCGGTGGAAAGATCAAGACCATCTTCGCTAGGTTTACCGTACAGGCCACATGGCCTAAAACGAATTTGTTCATGATGATGATGATGACCTTCTTACCTGTTTCTATAGAGATCCTGATGCATGTGGTGTTGCCATAATTAATCCTATTATTATAATTAAAGCTCCAATTGCTCATGTTAAAGGCCAAGGTCTTTTATCAACTAATCGGAATGGATGAGGTAATATGAGGCGACTCACCATATTGTAAAGCTGACTGATGAGTGTGACTCAGACTGGGCCATATTGTGGTAAGGAGTGGGCATCTTCTTACTAGACTGAAGAGAGTGATTAATAAAATCTTTCATTTTTATATATATTTAGTGAAGGATATCTGACAAAACAATGAAAAAAAAAATAGCCTATACATTTTAGTGAAAAGGGACCACTCAGTGGTTTTGACTTAATGGCTTTCTTATAATCCTTGATATGTATTTTCAATAATAAAAGTGAAAATAGTTGGTTACCTTTTAAAGATCCAAAAATAACAAGAACATTGATTTATATAAAAACCCAATTTTACAGTATATCCATCTAAAATTTTGCTATTTATAAATATAGTCCACTGCTGTGGGTCTCAAGGTAGCGTGCTGCCTTGTTATGCAGCGGGTCCAAGTTCGATTCCCAGTCGGGACAGGCTCCTGGGTGAGATTTTTTCCTCACCTGTATGACAAATGTCAGTAAGCTTAGGGCCCAATGGTTCCCGAAAATCATCTGGCCATCATCATTGTCCCTATCATTGTCATCATTATCCCTCACCAGTGTGGAAAGTAATGGGAAGCTACCACACCTATAATTCCTTAGTAAAGCTGCAAAGCATAGCATGAAAATGCTAAGATTGTATTGAAAGACCTGTCCTCGGGCAGAATTAATTTAGAATAGAATAGAATAGAATAGAATATATAAATATCTACTCATCAACTGAAAAGTTGCATGCTAATGACAGTTTTTCACATTCTCTATTGTTCATATTTTTTCATTATTACTTATAAATAATTCACTTGCACTATCGAGCCTGTAGGTTAATTGCTTGTGAACTTACGCTCTCCCTACATCCCTTCTTCTTCTTCTTCTTCTAGCTCTACAGCCCTTTATGGGCCTTGGCTGCTGTTAAGACACTCTTTCACACATCCCTGTCCAACACCCTCCTTCTCCATCCCCCGACCCCGACCTTTTGGAAGTCTTCCTCTACTCCATCTGTCCATCTCAGCTTCAGTCTTCCTCTTTTTCTTCCTTCATCTGGTCTCAGTAGTGTAAGCTTTCTAGTAGTATTCTCCTCCTCCATTCCCATTATATGGCCCAGCAATCTCACTTTGCCAATTTTAATAACATTTACAATATCTGGGTCACAGATACAATATCTTACATTTACAATATCTGTAACAAGTTGCAGATTTCATCGTTATCCACTGTACTCCATTATCATTTATGGGTCCCAGGATCCTCCTCAGGATTTTCCTTTCAAAGATTCTCAGTCATTCTTCATTATCTATACTAAGGGCCGCATGCAAATACGTTAGTCTCTTCTCAAATTACTTCCAATCACTGGTGAGCTGACTTTCCATGAGCAAGTGCAAAGATCGAATTAGCTACCCACTAACTGGTCATGCATGAAAGTAGTCATTTTCGTAATATTGGCAAGATATTACCCAGAATTCTCAGCGATAAAACCACTTCCGTTATTTTCGTCTGCTAGAGGAATGCATTTATGCTTGCGTCCCACAAATAATAGCATATATGACGATGTCTGCATCGTGCAATATTATGCCGATTCTCCTGTTCTTCCAGTTGAATTCTTTGGTAGACTCTGTCGAATTCCTTTTCTCTGCATATACTGAAAACATGATCGAAGTCTTCAAGGTCTGACATCTTGGATAAAGCAGCAAGGTACGCAGCAAGGTTTCAAACTACATCAGTTATCATCAGTTCCCATCGGGTTGCTCACGATTCGTTTCTCTGCTAAGTCACCTCGCCAGAGCTTAGGAATTTCAACAATTATTATCGCATGAACAGATTTTTGAGTACGCAAAAACATATTTGGATGCAACTTTCTCGGCAAAGTACAGGCAGAGAACGACTTTTACGGTCTAATGCATTCATAGATTCAAGCCGAAGTGCCCAGCATTCACTGCTATAAATAGCAACTGGTCTCAGTATGATTTTGCAGATTTTTACTTTTGCATCCAGACTTTAGAATTTGTAATTTGATCCTATATCCGTATCCGAGTTAATGTTTTCTAATCGTTCCCTGTATAATTCTCAACATATGTAGTGCAGAAGGGTTTAGAACTTAATCCAGGCATCTGGTGCACAACCTAGTGATAAAAATAGCACACCACTTTCTCTCTTAGCCCCAGTGCTGAGAATTTCTTCTTCTTCTTCTTCTACTTCATGAAATTAGGCTTTTGACCTGTTTTCACATCAAGTGGGATTTATTGACATTTACATTACTGAGAATCACCAAGTGAGTAACCGGGCTGAGAAAATATTCATTAAAATTTCCAATTAATAGTTGAGTTAGAATTTAACACCTCACCTTGTGATTGCAGATTTCTCAAAGACAGTTTCGATACTTCTGTGCATCATCTTCAGCTCTATCAAACTGTTGAATTGAAAGGTGATCCTGTAGGTTGTTTCTTACTCCCTCTGGTGGCTGACCGATTAACTTCCAAATTAAATATTTTTCCATGGGAATTCCAAAATTCATGATTTTTCTTTTCCTTTAAATTGAATTGCTGAGTTGAAAAGGGAAGAAACTCCAAGTACCCTACTTTTAAGAAAACCTTAAAAAACTACATAAGTTCTTACAGCTTGCTCTGATAAATATTTGATCAATTAAAATATTGATCTTCTGCCTACATGGAATGCAAATTTAGCAAGATTTAATAATTTCTGCATTGTACACGTTTTATCGCTCTTCGAAGGCAGTGGAGTTTCTTCCCTTTTCAACTCAGCGATTCAATTATATTTTGAAATTCCTGGGGAAAAAGATTTAATTTGGATGTTCATTGGTCAGCCACCAGAGGGAGAATGAAGCAACCTACAGGATCACCAGCCACCAATGAAAATGATACACAGAGGTATCCAAACTAGTCATTGAAAAATCTACAATTATGAGGTGAGGTTATAAATTTTAACCCTATTATTAATTAAAATAAACCTCATAGTGTCACTTCATTTATCATCATCATCATCATCCAGTATCATGGCAGCTGCCACCATCTTCCAGAAACCAAACGCCATTCCTCTCTGTCCATCCATTGATTTTCCTCCATTCCTCTGATATTCATAGCTGCTTGTACCCCTTCTATCCAAGTTTTCTTCGGTTTCCTCTCTCTTCCTCTTTTTCTATTGGGATCCATTCCATAACAATTTTTGGCAATCTTTGTTCTGGCATTCTTTTGACATGGCCATACCACTATAATCTTTTCTTTTCTATAATGTCTGTGATGTCCGGCTCCTCTTGTACACCCATAATTTCCCTTATTTCTTTATTTTGTATTCTATCCATTCTAGATTTTCCAGCTGATCTTCTTAAAACATCCATTTCTGTACTTAAAAATTTGTTTCATTTCCCTGGTAGGAATTTGCCAGATTTCAGCACCAAATGTTAAAATGCTCTGAATTATGGTTTGATATATTTGTAATTTTCTATTTTTTGTAATATTTTTGCTCCACCAAACAGAGTCTAAAGCATTTATTGCTTGTTTTGTTTGTGCGATTCTATTTTTAATTTCCACTGTGTTATCGCCTGAATGGTCTACTTTTGTTCCTAAATAAGTGCATTCAATACTAGATTTTAGTTCTTCTCCATTGTTGAAATTTATATATTAATAAAATTCAAACCTGATGAGTATCAATCCAGGATCTTGCTAATCAAGAAGCACACAAGTTACTACCTGAGCTATCGTGGTGAGCCTTCATTGCCTCTGTTAGTACTGATCTGCAAGTAAACTACTGTGCTTCCAAATAAAATTAATAGAAATTATGTAGAAGTATGAGGGGTCAGGAGGATTAAATAAGACAAAACATCAAAACTTTCATTTTTTTAAATGTAAAAAGAAAATCATTAAAATGATTGCTATTAATTAAAATGATGGTACATTAAATGCTGAATTTAATTTTAGCAGGCATTTTGTTCTGGTGTATAGCCTTTGAAAAAAATGATGGTGCAGCTCTTGATGGTGGAAAGTCAAAAGTTTTGAAGAGCAATTTACATTAATAAGTTGTTACATGTGCCATTTCCTTTGAGGTCAAATCTGGTGGTGTAAGTCTTTCTTCATGCAGTATTCATATCGTTCACTTCAGTAGAGCAGTCAGCAAGATGCTCTCTTGTGACGACGCAGGCCCAGGTACGATCCCAGTTAGAAATTTTTTTTATATCATCGTTAATTTTCATAATGCCTACACTTTACAGGATTCTTTATATAAATCTTAATATTAATATAAAATTATGGAATATTCACCTGAAAGGTCCATCTCCTCAATTTAATTAATCATTTAACTGTAGCGCTTTCGGGACTTGTCCCATCATCGGCAGGATTCAAAACTGGTGTTTCACTGAAGATCTGGTAGAGGGGGTTGCATGTATTGGTTCGTTTTCATTTATCAGGCTGTCATTGTTGTGAGCTGCTTTCATGATTTCCATCTCTTCAAGTATGAAAGCAGCTCACAACAACGACAGCCTGATAAACGAAAACAAACCCAATACATGCAACCCCCTCTACCAGATCTTCAGTGAAACACCAGTTTTGAATCCTGCCGATGATGGGACAAGTCCCGAAAGCGCTACAGTTAAATGATTAATTAAGTTGAGGAGACGGACCTTTCAGGTGAATATTCCATAAATTTATATTAATTTTGAATAATACCTCAACGGAACACATCATGAATCTTATAAAAGATGAAATCTTAATATATAAAAATTATGTGTCACGTTGTTTGTCCGCGATGGAATCCTAAACTACTGAACCGATTTTAATAAGATTTTGCACACTGTGTGCAGTTTGATCCAGCTTGAGACTTAGGGCAGTTTATAACAAAATTTATAGTCACATTATTTTTTTATTGCAAATTATTTGTTTATTATTTTAAAAAGAGTTATAATTATCTGTGAGTTCCATACGATTCCAACAGATGGCAGTGTAATTATCTGTGAGTTCCATACGATTTTAACAGATGGCGGTGTAAGGCAATTTGGTAAGGTAATTGGTTTATTATTTAACAAAGAGAGATCCAGATGGCTGTGCTTTTTGTTGCAACCGCGAATTTCAATTGAATTATAAATATTGATTATTTCATAATTTAAGTGTGTTCAGTGTTTATTTTATTTTCAATATTATTAATTTCGTGTGTATTAGTTTTAAGTAATCTGGCTGAAAGACAGCAACTTAATTAAAATTTATAACGTATACCTTAGCCACAGCAACGCGTGGCCGGGACTTCTAGTAATTGTATATATAAAACTGACCAACTCACTCACTAACTCTAAAGAACCCGTAGGTTCATAGCTGCATGGGCATAAGCTCTCCATACATCCCTATCCTAATAATTGTGTATATAGGGAAATAAAGTAATTAAAGGAAACAGCTCATACATGTAGAAAATGAATAACAATTGTAACATCTCACTACTTTGTTTACAAAACACAAGGCATAACAAGATTGTTTATTTCCACTACTAATGCAAAACGCGTCTGATTAATTTAAATTAAGTCAGGTTAATATCCAATTTCATTATACAAATAAGTCCTGGAGTATTGCATCACTTCATACAGACTGTTTCTAGCAGGGATGGTTATGGTCTAGTGGAGAGAGCTTCTGTTCCCATGCAGGAGGTCGCGTGTTCAATCCAGCTGTCATGCTTTTTTTTTTTCTCTCTCTCTCTCTCTCGTCCTTATTTCAATTAATTCTATTTGTTTTACTTTGTTTTATGGTATTTGCATTTACTGCACTACTTACTTATACTAAATTATTTTCCATTGCACAACACACAACGAAGTAGAACAGATTTTAGTTTCTCAAATAGTTGTGCACTTGTGAACCAAATAGCTGACCTCTGATCATGTGCAGTGGCTTCGTTCTGGGACTTGAGAATTATTTGTACATCATCAATTATTTCAAAGGCTGTGCATATTTATTTATTAAAAAAATAAGTAAAACTGTCATTTTGTTACTTGTCAAATATAGTAAGAATAAGACAAAAAAACTCAAAGTGTGACAGGCCTAGAAGGCCCTTGGCCTACCAGCCGGCTGCTGGCCTCACGTCCATATGTATTAATCATAGAGGTAGACGATCATAAGCCAGTGTGGTACAGAGTAAATAAAAGACTGCAATCAATCTCCATCAATAAGGTATTGAGAGAGCTATGAGATTGGGAGTGCAAGTGCTAACCATGTAGATAAAAGATAGTAAAGTTGGTAGGGATCATTTTAGAGTTTTTGTAGTTGAATGTTATAGTCTAATACAACTTTAATTTTTGCAAATTTATTAAACATCATTTTACATTCTTTTTGTGCAAGGAAGCTTTTCATATATATACTAAAGGGTGGTATGAATTATACAGAGTGTAACATAACTAAACGGCAAAATTTCAGGAATGAGTTCCTCATACAGAGAGAATAAAAAAAGTGTATTACAACATGGGTCTGGAAATTGATAATTACAGAGTTATTCAAACTTTTATGAATATTAGGTTATTAAGGTTTACAGTAGTTATTGGCAGTCTGTTTTCTGTTGATTGTAGGCTGCTCTGATGTACACAAATGAAGAATATGCCTGTATTGAGGCACAAGGAGGTCACTTTCAACATTTCATCTGATAGAACAGAGCGCTCCAACAAGTCCCTTGCATTTTTGTTGCCATATACTAACATTCATAAAAGTTTGAATAACTCTGTAATTATCAATTTCCGGACCTATGTTTTAATACACTTTTTTTATTCTCTCCATATGAGGAACTCATTCCTGAAATTTTGCCATTGAGTTATGTTACACCCTGTATACAGGCTGAGTTTTAATTACACCGACAAACTGCAGGGACTGATTCCTGACTTGAAATGGAGGAAGAAATGTCCTATGAATAAATATATTGTTGCCACGGTAGATGACACTGACGAATGGCATTATTCTCACAGACCACTTGCAGTGTGTTTTTTGTAAATGCATCATTGCCATGGTAGATAGCACTGACAAATGGCATAGGCAGGTGATATGGTTTCTGCATGATGGAGCGCCACCTAACTTCTGCATTACAGTTCGCTGACACCTCAACAAAATCTTTCCCAGGCGTTGGATAGGATGCGGAAGGCCCTGTTGTATGGCCTGCTAGATCACCAGACTTAAACCCCCTGGAATTTTATCTCTTGGGGCATCTGAAAAGCGTTGTGTAAGCTGAACCAGTTCCTGATGTTCAATAACTTCAACAGCGCATCCACGTTGTCTGTGACGCTATTCGAAGAGAGGCTGGAACATGCAAAGGAGTGAGGTAATCCATGATATGACATGTGAATGCATGCATTGCATCCCATGGAAACCACTTTTAACATCTTTTGTGATGTCGATGCGATTATGCTATGCCGGGACAATTTGTTGCCATTGCACTTACATCGGTCATTTCCAGACACATGTTTATAGGACCTTTTCCCTTCATTTCCAGTCAGGAATCAGTCTCTGAAGTTTGTTGGTGTATTTACCGTTCACTCTGTATTTTACCATATTCTCCTTAATAAGCTTGTCTTTTATTTACTCCACTTTCTGCACCTCTCATATTTTCTCTTCCTGACCCTAAAGCTACTAACATAGACGCTTCTCTCTACCCATTGCTAAGTATAGTTAATGCTTCCTTGGTTACATCTGCAACATTTATACCTTCTTCCGTCTCAGGATTGCTTTCCAGACCATGAATTCCTGTCTGATAAAAGATGTGTAGAGAGCACTCTATATGCCCTTTAAGTTTGGGCACAACTTTTGAATCTTCATATAGATCAATATAAAACTGCAGGTATTTGTCTTTATTTTACTGCATGCTTATTTGTAGACATTTCAAGATCTATGGTCGTATTATATCTAGAATCTTTGGTTGTTTTCAGTAGATATTTATGGTAGAAAGTTGTGTATTATTCTACGACATTATGAAATGAGGCCTGACAATGAAATTCCAACCCACCATTTTCCTTGAAAACTGAAGAAAATCAGGCAGGTAGGTCAGCACTCTGGATTTCAACCACGGACCTCCAAAATATGAGTCTCAAAAAAAATTTTTTTTTGTTCAATGCCACCACGTCATTTTGACATTCTGGTATTCTCTCCTGGCATGGCATTATTGTAACCCACTTCTGAGGTTGGGGTACCTGGAAGGTAGAGTTGCCCTGATGATATATGATAGGTGGTGATAGTAATAATGCGCCAGGAGAGACCTTAATCCTAAACCTGATGAATATGTTAATGATGATAATGATGACCAGATGATGTTCGAGGACCGTTTGGGCCTTAAAGTCTCCTGACATTTGTCTTACAGGCGAGTAAAAACCCAAAAAAAAACCATCACCCAGGAAACTTGTCCTGACTGGGGATCGAACCCGAGCCTGAAGCGTGACAAGGCAGCATGCTATCTCGAGACCATAGCTGTGGACAAGTCTCAAATTTTATGCTTGTGTCAATTGGTCAGTTGCACTTCTCATTTTTCATTTCATTTATGTTACTGTTACATATTTACAAAGCATATTTTTATATTATCTATTTTATATCTTTCCAGACAATCTTGAATGTTTCACCTAACTAATATTAAACCAACTCACTGGCTCTATCGAACCCATAGGTTCATAGCCGCGCAGACACAGTATCTCTCCATACATCCCTATCCTGAGCTAATGTTATCCAATCATTCCCTGTATAATAAACTTCTCTCAAATCATGGTTAATGTTATTCTCCCACCTCATTCTTGGTCTACCAACTGGGCATTTTCTCTCTGGTTTTCCTACAAGAAGCTTCCATTCACCTCTTTCATCCCCCATACTTGCCACATGTCCTGCCCATCGCAGTCTACGAGACTTAACTGTTCTTACGATATCTTGCTTCCTATGCATATCATGTAGCTCACTATTATATAGTTTTCTCCATTCACCTGTCTGTTCATATCTTTTTGGCCCAAAAGTTTTCCTAAGAACTTTATTCTCAAACGCTCATAATCTTATTATTTTAATGAACGAGTTGGAGAAAATGCTTTAACATCTCACCTCATGAAGTTGCACGTCTTCATGATACCGGTTTCAAAAGTATAATTTTACTTCCATCTTCAGTCAAACTCCAACTCATAATGTTGCATGTCTTCGTGATACCGGTTTCAAAAGTATAGTTTTACTTCCATCTTCAGTCAAACTCCAACTCAGTTGGAGTTTGACTGAAGATGTCCTTTATGAGGTGAGATGTTAAAGCATTTTCTCCAACTCATTCATTAATGTAAATACCTCATAGTGTTACCTCCCACATTGATTTTGATTAAACTCATAATCTTTCCTCCCTTAAAGTAAGAGTCCATGTTTCACATCCATATAATATAACTGGGAGAATAACAGTTTTATATATTTTAGTTTAACCTTTTTTTTAAAGGAGTTGGGACGACAAGAGTCTCTGTAATGCATAGTAGCACATATTTCCAGAAATGGGCCTATGTTTAATTTCTTTCTGCATCTCATCCCTATTTATATTATTGTTCCTAGATATCCGAAATCAGCCACTTCTTCAAAATTTCCCCTCATTCTGTCAATAGTTGTGCATTTCCATTATATAATGCATTTCTTTAATATGTGAAGATATGTTTCGTTTTATTGATGTTTACTTAGAGTCCCAATTTCTTAGTGTTACTCGATAGAGTGTGCATGTTGGCCCTTAGTATCTCCTCACTGTTACTCAATAATACTACATCATCAGCATAAACTAACAGCTTATTAATAGCATTGAGTTGTAGGCCTTCTCCATTCTCCAAAGATTTGATTACATGCCTTAGTACAAATTGAATAGTAAAGGAGATTGTGCATCTCCTTGCTTTAACCCATTCAGCCCATCATGGGTTATTAGAAAATAATTATAATCAAGTTCTACAAGGGCTATTCCTTCAGAAATTTCTGAAAACTGTTTGCCTACACACACCCTACTCTTTGTGCTATTTTGACACCTAGTTTGAGAAATGTTCTAAACGTCATGGTCGGTGTCGTTAATAGAGAAGAAGCTGTTATAGGATAATACAAGGTGTTTCATTGAAAAGTCTGTTTTGGTTCTTATAACAATGTTATATTCTAGCCTGTTCATTCATTTTTACACATTTCCTACTTATTTAAATGCAAATTAATTCTTCAAAATTGTGTTTAGTATCACATTAATTTTTTTTTTCTGTTTATTATTACTTACGCAGAAGCAGAGGACTAGTATTAGCGGATTGTGTTTCGGGACAAGTAATCAAATTAGTTGGTCCCACTTTCAATTTGAACACAATCTCAAAATCTATCACAACCTCAACTCTTTTTGGACACTTATTTTGTTAGCATTAACCTGCCAATTTCAAATTTAGCCTAAATGAAGTCCTCACATATTTAACATTTCTTCAAGAAATGCAACATATTTATTTGACAAGATGTCAATATAGGGACTTTTAAAAAATACATACTCTTTTCTCTCTTCCTATTTTTAAAGAGCAGGTTATGTAATAATGTATGTGAAATAAAAGCTCCAGTAAATAGAAAATATACAGATATTGATAAAAAATAAAAAGAGTATTATTTTAAAAATCATGTCAAATTTCTGTCAATTTTTGAACACAGTAAATTTGTTTGTAACATGAGGGAATAAAATAGTTGGTGGTACAAATAAATGTATAACATATTTTAACTCATTTACTTTCATGTATAACAGATTCTTATATTGAAATTTTTATACTTGAATAAACTAAGGGAACATCAAGTTATGTAGGTTTATTTTAATTTTGTTTAGTTGTTTCTTGACTCACCTCATACTTCTTAACTCCCACGCAGATTCAAGTTTCTTCACTGCATTTGTGACATTCTCAATGCTGTATTACTGAGTTGTGAACGTAATACAGCATTGAGAATGTCACAAATGCAGTGAAGAAACTCGAGTCTGCGTGGGAGTTAAGAAGTATGAGGTGAGTCAAGAAACAACAAAACAATAAGGGAACATCTTTCATAATCTTTGGAATCTTGAAACTTATAAATCCATCAGACCTGATGAGAGTTATACCTATAAATTAAGTCATCTTTCCTCCTGTCCTCCATATAAATTTTATGCATATTAACAATGTAATGTTCTTCCTCGATTTTAATTTAAGTGGTATTATGAAGTAGTGATTATAATGAAATTGATCCTAATAATGTAATTTCAACCATTCCTTTAGGACTGAGAAAAACCAAGAAAAAGCCCCTAGTCATGTTGGTTAGTCAATTAATTTAAATCCAGGGCCTCTTGAATATGGGTCTGAAATGCTACCATCTTAGTAAATTTATTTGATAGTTTTATATATTATTTTATTAAAGAAAATATTGATTCTTGAGATCAACTAATTGGGGTATATTTATTTTTAAATATTGACGATTACTGTAAGAAACAGGGCGCACCATAGCATAGTGGTTAAGGCACTACATTACAAGCCAGAAGGTCGAGAGTTTTAGTCCCGTGGGGTCAGGATTTTTAAACTGACCCAAAACCTTCTGGCGGCACTGTGACCCTGGAGTCGACTCAGCCTTTAATGGAAATGAGTACCAAACGCTTGTTCTGGGGGTAAAGGCGGCCATCACGCAGGGATGACAACCTAGCTAACAAATGCCGATTGTCCAGAAAAAGTGGGAGCCTTAACCTCCTACTACCCCAAGGACCTCCTGAGGCCTGTAGTGGAATCACTTTACCTTTACTTTTTTACTGTAAGAAGAATGGACAGAGCATTTAAGGTAATTAGGGATAATTGTGGTTATCACTAATTGTTAAAATTAATTACAGCACTAAATGTTACATTTAATTGTATTGTGAAAGTAAGTGTATTTATATTGCAGTTACAGATTATTTCTTTGCCTAAAAAGGATTATTTTTTATAACTCTTGTAATTAAAGTTGAAATAGGAGAGGGCAAGTATGGGCCTACAGGACTGCCATCATCAAATGAACAGTCAGATGTCAATTGGCAATGAAAGGCATTAACCAATCTTTGGTTAATACAAAAAAATATGAGGTGAGGTATAAAATCTGATTCATATAAAAATAATTGAAACAGCAGGCAAATAATTCAATGATCAGCAAACAGTTAATTGCTGACCTCATGTCTCAGTATAGGTTATACATACAAACTCATTGAGGACTGGTGGTTTTTAAAATTGCGAAACCCATAGAGTATTTTGATACTCAATTTCCAATTCTTTGGAAATATCCCAAAATTACAGTTTATTGTTTCATATGTTGCAATATATTCAAAATGTCTTGTGTAACAATAAATTACAATGCAAATATGATTGCAACTATATTATTTAATTTATGATATAAATTTTTACCAATTCTCAAATTGATACAATTTTTATTCAAATGTACAACAGTTATTTGTATCACCACTTTTAATCATTAGCTCAATTAAACGAAGAATTTACTATATTAAACTATTATTAAACCATTATATTTGGATAAATGTATAAAAGTAATGCATTATATTTGTATTTAAAAATACTCATGCTTTTGATCATAATGCAAAATATTTTATTCTAAAAAATTATAGAAAGTTTCCTTTACTCTGTATTCAATTATTTTAAAATTCAATAGAATGTACTTATAGTTATTTAATTTACAAATTCTCAGAAATCAATAAATATAAAAGAAATCATGATTAAGAAATATTAAATCAGGATTTGTCTTCAACTTCATTTGAAAATATGGAAGTATCAGACATTTAAAAAATTAAATTTCAAATATTAAAATATTCAAAGTTTCGAGAATACTTTAATGTTAGCGGCACATTCATTTAGTGCTACAGTTTTCACAAGACTTGTGAGCAGAACTAAATTACAAATACCCTACATATGAGTTCCAGTATCACTTGATATACTGAACCATTGTAAGCGATCATCAACTGTAGCAAATTTTATGTCATTGCTAAACTTGCTGATACTGGGAACTTAGGCCAGATCACTAAGGATGTACTATCCAAGATTTTCAGGACACATCAATATACACAATTTATTTGGTTAACTGGATCTGGATTTGGAAGGCTTCTTCAGGACAGTACTCAAATCAGGCATGGAAAGGAAACACTGTCCTGTAAGTTCATACCATTAATCTATGAAAATCAAGAGTTAATGAAGAATAAAGGTTTTACATGAAAGAAGCTCCAGTCAGTTATATGGCTGTTGTGTACAAGCTATTTGTAATATTAAGACACGGTTTTAAAAGCTCCAGCAACAAAATATTGTTTACAAAAATCAATCTCAGTAAACAAATTAGAAACTTGCATCTCTGGTCCTTTCACATTTGATTGTCTGTTTCTTCACCTCTTAACTCATTGATTAATATCCAATCTTGGTTTATATCAACAACATGGTCTTCAGTTTCAAATCAGGTGTCTACTTTTCTTCCACAATGTTAACTATACACTGAAGCACCAAACTGAAGTGCTGTAGCACAAGTGCAAACATATCCTCTGCTTTTTAACCTACAATTTTTTCTAAAATATCCGTTTTCCAAAACAAATAAAATCCAGTCTTTGTAATTAAGCACAAGTTTGTATGTGTGTCCTTTTAAAAGCACAAGCAAAGAGGATGCACTGCACAGACAAAGAGAACTGTACATTCTTTTGTTCAAGTTTATACACACAATATATTAGCACTAGCACTTTTTTTTAACCACTGTTTATGTCACAGCCAAACACACTCTCAAGCTTTATTAGTTAAAAAAATATGAATTAACAAAAGTTACTAAATGCCCTTTACCAAGTAGTTTAGCAGCAGTAGCAAAAATCAACATGTTGTAAGGTGTTTCTATAAAACAAAAAAACATATAAAGAGGGATATATGAAAACACAAGACCTAAGGCCCATGAGGTGATGAAGAGAGTGTGTTTGCATGTGTCTTGGTATTCACTTTGATATCTGGAGGCCCTCAGTTTGATTTACTGAATCACGCAACACTTGCACTTGGGTTTCTTCTTGAGGACCACATGTTCCACTTGTGATGCATCACTTGGCGGGATGACTGTTCCTCGCTGAACCTCCACTGCTCCTGGTGCTGATGGCTTCTCATTTGAACAAGGAGCATTTCCATTAGCTCCTATTTTGTTTCCATTATTTTGTTTTGAAGCTGTTAAGGGTGGCGACTGTGATAGTGGTGTAGCGACATCGGCTGTGCTGGCAGGCGTTGCAACCGGTGAAGAAGTGGTACTGTGATGATGATCTGCTTGATCTTGGCCTGCATCTTCTGTCATTGATGGCAATTTTGGAGCCACACTGCCTGGAGTTGGTGTAATGGGCTTTCCGCCCTTTATCATTTCAACTATCTCATCGGCTTCACGGCTAAGATCACCATCTGGCCGAAATGGGTTGTCCCACCCACTGTCAGTACTGAAAATAAAGAAAAATATCATTAGCATCATCTGGTTATATTGTTTTTATTGTAAAAGTTTCATTTGATGTATTTAATTTTAATTTTATTATGAGAATTTCAACAATTTTAATAGAAGCAAGTTACTTTCATTTTCATTGATTAATAGAACTTATTTAGTTTTCTTTATTATTATCATATCCCCATTGCTTATTTATTGCATATATATATATATATATATATATATATATTTTATCAAGAAAGTTTTCTTGGGTTTTCTGCATTATGGATTCAAGGTCGGCCTCTGGCCACTGATTACGACATTTCGGCATGATCCCACATTCCATTAGGAATGAAAATGGCATGTGGGGAGCCACCGATTCAATGGCCAGAGGCCAACTTTGAATCCATGATGCGGAAAATCCAAGAAAACATTCTTAATCATACTTATATCCGCGAAAAAAAAAAAATTCTGTACGTGTGTTTGTCACTCTACTCCTCCTAAATGACTGGATAAATTTTGATGATTTTTTGTGCGTGTCTGATTGGATCGCTCGATGGTTTAGATTCACAATTGGACCATTAGGTGTAGAAGTTCACCTGAAGTGAAAACGTAAAAATCGCTCTAGCAGTCACAATTTTCGATGTTTCACAACAAAACTCAGTATATCCTATTAAAATAAACGGAGATAGGTATTATCCAAAAATGAGCGAAATCTGACAATTAGAAGTGGAGGTTTACCTTAAATCCAAAAGTAAAAACTGACTAGCAGCTGTCATGTTTGGTTCGTCTCAGCATATACAAAACAAATTAATTAACCTCTAATATTTCATTTATTTAAGCGTAGCAAACGCACGCCGCGTATTAGCTAGTAATATATAAAATGTAGAAATAAATCTTAAGCTTTTAAATTTTACTAGGTATATTGTAATTTTAATGACTTCATCTCATTAATGTGTTCAATTTTTAGAAGATTAAATAGTATCAAAAGGGGGTATGCCCGAGTTGGACACGAGTTGAGGATATTTACATTTCTATTAACCAAAATAATGTATCTGCTTTTAAAGAGTCAAACTGGAACATTCTTAGATAACCACAGCATTTTTTTATCTGACATGAAGCTGTATCAGGTTTATGGGCAAAGACAACAAATATGTATTGCCAGAGTTGAGGTCCTAATGGACATTCTGTGAGTCAAAATTCATTGTTTAAAACCATTGAGGTGGATAGTCATAAAATAAAATGAACTTAAAATGTACCTTCTTAGGTCAGCCGTCGCCCTCAACTTATAAAAAAAAGTATGCTTTTTTGTGTGAAGGCCTTTCAGAATCTCTATTCCATCATCAGTAGATCTTTCTTCATTACATCAAATAATGTTCTCGGTGCTGGTCCTAATGCAGTGTTGTACGTGACATGTACAACACTGCATTAGGACTAGCACCGAGAACATCAAGTAATGTAGCGAAGAAAGACCTGCTGATGATGGAATAGAGATTCTGAAAGGCCTTTAGACAAAAAAGCACACTTTTTTATAAGTTGAGGACGACGGCTCTGACCTAAGAAGGTACGTTTTAACTTTCTTGTATTTTATGACATTCTGTGAGGAAAATAAGATTAGCCAATGATAATTATTTTTGTTGCTATTATAAGCTACAAATTTATGTACACGTTTTCATATCGTTACGTTAGTAGCGAAATATGTCTTCAGATGAACACACATTAAAGTAAACATGTAATGACTTGTTTTGCTTTGAAGAATTCCATGTTCCATCTCGACATGTGATCTGCACTTCCGCAGGTAATAGCTTCCGTTGCCACTTCCTGATAATATCACCTTCCATGACATCGTCAACTGTGAAATCATTAATTGTCATCATTCACTACTTCACGCTACGGCGCATCTCATTTTGTAGCATTCATGTTCTCTGTAATGCATCTGTAGGTCTTCAGTTTTAGTTTTAGTTTAATAATGCTTTTGTGAAAAAAGGAAGGTTTTGACAATTGAAATGTATTATTTAAGAAGAAGCAAAGGGGTAAAGGTAAAGTGATCCCACAATAAGCCATAGGTGATCCTTAGGGTAGTAGAAGGTCAAGGCTCCCACTTTTTCTAGACACTCGGCACTTGATATCAGCTGGCTTGTCAGCCCTGCGTGACGGCCGCCACCACATTGTAAATAATCCGGAATGAGTAATTTAGGAGACGGACGGAAGCAGAGGAGAATGCGATAGACACAATTGTAATGAGAGACAATGATTTAAACGCTTAAAAGGATGCAACAAAACCGATGGCTAAAAATATTCAAATGGATACCAGCCGAAAGAAATATTCGGAGAATACCAAGAAATTCATGACACCAAAACTTAGAGAAGGACTTCAAAAATATGTCCTTGATCGAGAAGGATAGGGATTGGGAATGGAAAGGCGGATTTTGCTGCAAAATCCCTGAATAATAATAATTAATAATAATAATTAATAATAATAATAATGTTAATAATAATTTAATACAAGTAAGAGCGCCCAGTAGGCAGGCCGAGAATGAGGTGGGAGAATAATATTAAACACGATTTGAGTGAATGAGTGAAGTAGGGGATGTTTGGAAAACATTAGCTCAGGATAGGGACGTATGGATAGCTTATGTCCATGCGGCCATGATCGATCCTACGATGGTTCGATAGTGCCAGTGAGTTAGTTAATAATAATAATAATTAATAATAATAATAATAATAATAATAATTGGCAGTTCCTGCATTACTTTATGGGAGTGAATCTTGGGTAATGACCAAAAAATTACAAAGTAGAATACAAAGCGTAGAAATGAACTTCCTTGGAAGAACAAAAGGTTGCACAAGAATGGATCGGTTAAAGAATGAAGATATAAGAACAGAGTTAAATATATATCCATTAAATGATAAAATCAAAGGATATAGAGAAAAATGGTTTAGACATGTAGAAAGAATGAACGTAACAAGAGTACCAAAAGCAGCATTTAACTACAAGCCAAAAGTTTCAAGGAATATAGGAAGGGCAGTGAAAAGATGGTCAGAACAACTGTGAGGCGGAACAGGCATTTTGTCTAGCCCGTGAAGTGAATAATAATAATAATAATAATAATAATAATATAATAATAATAATAATAATATTATTATTATTATTATTATTATTGGGGCACACTGTAGCGCATTTGGTTACGACAGAACGCTACAAGTCAGAAGGTCGGAGATTCGAGTCCCGGTGGGGCAAGGATTTTTAAACTGGCCTGAGGCTTCTAGCGACGGTCATGGGATCGACTCAACCTCTAACGGAAATGAGTACCAGACGCTTGTTCTGGGGAGTAAAGGCGGGCGGCACGCAGGGCTGACAACTCGTGCCGATTGTCTAGAAAGGAGGGCCCTTAGCCTCCTACTACCCCAATGGTCTTCCAAGGCCTATAGTGGGAATGCTTAGAAGCAATTACTATTATTATTATTATTATTATTATTATTATTATTATTATTATATTATTATTATTAAAAACTGAAAACATTTTATATGACTTTTAGGGAAGGAATAGCGCACATCATTAAATATTTATTGTTTCTATATGTTATTTTCTTAACTTGTTTATTGCTACACTTATTTCGTAAGACGTGAAGAGATATTAGAAGAATTGAGAAAAAAACAGAGGCTAAACACAAGATGACAAACACAGAAATTAATGATAGATGAATGATAAAGGGAACAAGAAAGGGTAAAGTTTCAGTTCGCTATAAATTCTTAAAATAGTTTAATAAATATTTATAAAGTAAGAATTGCGTCATTACGACTTTCATGAGATTCAATAGCGAGTCTAATATTACATCTCCTCCCCGAACAAATCGTGTTCATCCTGCAATCAGCTATCAATTTTCTGCATTCAGGACTAAAGAAGACTGAAGCTTTACGAACCATTCTTTTTTGATCACATGTTAATCTTGATTTCTGTTCCTTCCCTAGCCTTGACTTCCAATGATTGAGAGAAGCCACACAAATATGAAACATAAGCGAGTCTATGATTAGCAATTAAGTATTTCAAAATGAAGAGAGAGAATGTCAAAATTAACCTTTCATTAACTCAGTGAAAAATTAATTTACAGATACATTGCTACTTGAGTTGCAGATTAATTTATGCGAGATATATTAATATTTTATAAACTTCGGCTAATAAATTGAATATCGTCATTTATCAGCATTCTTAATTTGTCGCAATTCATTACCTAATAATATTACTACACAAACTATATTGTATATATATATATATATATATATATATATATATATATATATACACACAATATAGTTTGTGTAGTAATATATATATATTTGTTTGTACTTTATGCGCGGCCATATGGTTGATCCGATTCTGATAAGACGTTTTGCAAAATGTTCAGGAGATTCCCGGAATGAACATAGGCTAGAGAGTTGTGATACTCAACTCCTACAACCTTAAAAATCGCCCTTTGTAGTGGAATATGTGAAAAAAATAGCTTTGGACGCTTAAATAGCGTACGCTGTCAAAACCATAACAAATACACAAAATTAATGTATACAGAATTGAATACCTCAAAAAGCTCTACAAAAAAGTCCGCGACAGCATATGTTTATCTCTTACGGATAACTCACAATAACCATTTTTGTCTTCCATTGATGCCAAGAAGATCGAGACAAGTACGTAGATTCTTGTGCAAGCATAGCAGCACGTGGCGGGTATTCTTTTACGGATAACTCACAATAACGAATTTTGTCTTTTAGCTCATTTATGCCAAGAAGATCGAGATAAGTAGATTCCCGGGAAACACCGGATAATCAGCACGGGGAATCTTAAAATAATTACGATATACATTTATAATTATTTTTCATTTTACTTATTCAACTAATCATAAGAAGTACATTAATTTTTGTCTTTCAACTCATTTATGCCAAGAAGATCAGGATGAACAGATTCCCGAACAACACGGGTAAACAGCAGGGGGTATCTAAAAAATAATTACAATATAAATTTTTTTCTACTTATTTAAGTAAACATAAAACACATTAATTTTCGTATTTCAGCTCATTTATGTCAAGAATATCGGGATAAGTAGATTGCCGGGTAATTAGCACTGGGTATCTACAAATATAAATTTATAATTATTTTTCCTTTCACTTATTCAACTAAACATAAAAGCACATTAATTTTCATTTACGCAGGCGTATCAGCGCACGCCGGGTATTTGCTAGTATGTTATAACTAAATTTTGACATTCAGTAATGAATACCTAATACGTATGACATGAAAAGACAAACGCCTGAACCGCGATTTTAACCCAGGACCTCTAACTTGGTACGTTAGTACGCTACGAGTTACGCTATCCAGGCATCCTAGCAGTAATCCTTGATATATTGAGATTTCATATTTTACAACTTTTATTGTTTTAAATATATAACAATAATAAACATAAAATAAATGCTTTATTATTCGCTGACGATGTTTTACTTTTAGCGGAATCTGAAAATGAGCTCCAAATGTTAGCATATAAATTTAAATTAATAGCCAATATATATAATTGTAAAATATCAATAAATAAGTCAAAAGTAATGGCATTTATTGGTAAATATGGAATTAGATCAAAAATTGTACTGGATAACAAAATAATAGAACGAGTATCGCATTTCCAATATTTAGGATGTGATATAACTTGTAGAGAAAATAAATATATAGAAAATAAAGTAAATAAATTTCAGACTATTTGTGGAACTATAAAAAGAACCTTAGGTCGGAAAACAAGGAGAGATACGAAACTTAAATTATATAACAATGGCTGTTCCTTTGTTGTTGTATGGAAGTGAAAATTGGATAATGAAATCAAGGGATAAAAGCAGGATACAGACTGCGGAAATGCTGTTTTACGTAATGTGAAAGGACGCACAAGAGTGGATAGAATAAGGAATGAAACTATACGAGAAGAATTAAATATATATAAAATTGAAGATAAAATCAGCGAAAATAATAAGAAATGGACAGAACACTTAATGAGAATGAACAACGAAAGAATACCAAAATGAACCTTCCTGTATAATCCCAGAGAACAAGAGATGTTGGCCGACCACGTAGAAGATGGACTCCACTTTTAACTTCGCCGGAACAGGCTGCATAGCCTAAACCTTGTAGTAGAAGAAGAAGAAGATATAGACTATAACAATAACATCAACAGTGTAAAAGGTTTCTTAAAAGTATGAGAAGAATTATTTAATTTCGCCTTTATGTAGATTACCTGCTCATCATGGAAGACTGAGAAGTTGATGCAAAATCCAGGGGCTTTACATTTTGAAAATTATGTGATTTTAAACTCGATAAACTATCCTTGCCGCTTACTTTTATTGAATTATTTTGAACTTTTGAACCGCAAACTTTCTTCTCTTTAATTGAAAGTTTCATGCATAATTTGGTTGCGAAAATGTCAAAAAATTCGCCCGCTTGAGTGTTACCAACACGCGCGCCCTCACTTATTTTTGGTATATGTAGGATCGATGAAGCCTTGAAAAAAAGTTTTTTTTTTTTTTCATGCGTAGGTCTACAACCACATTAGCTACATGTCTTCGGAATTCACTTAAAACAATAAAAGTATGGATATTTCATTAAGATTGCTATTCAACTCATGCCCCAAACGGAATTCAATGACCAATCACATTTCAATGATTTTTAATTACAACCAATCACAGTCGTGTTTTACTTCGAATTTATCAAACAAATTTATCATATTAAAGAAAGCACCTCCTTTTTAACATTCTGAATAGGTCATTGCATTATTTTGCAGTGACTGACTCTCTAAAAATACGGCTACCAGATTGTATATATAGTGCACGAATGTCAGCTGATAGTGCCTGCGGGAGATAATATGAACACATTTGCTGTAATTGATTATACCACAAAAAAAAACACTGTTTGCACTTGCTGAAACGAATTATTTCCCAGGAAATGACGTTACAGGAAAATATAATTGACATATTTTTATCATAGGACATCAGAAATTAATTAATACCTATAATGTTGGTTATAAATTTCTCCACTAGGGTGCATTCTTAGAATATTGCGATCCTTTAGCAATAAATAATATGATCTGGTTGCAGTGATG
Source organism: Diploptera punctata (assembly GCA_030220185.1). Taxonomy (NCBI): domain Eukaryota; kingdom Metazoa; phylum Arthropoda; class Insecta; order Blattodea; family Blaberidae; genus Diploptera; species Diploptera punctata. Next base: position 1,588,679 of record JASPKZ010001617.1, on the reverse strand, counting down.
AACAAAAGAAGCAAATGAAGCCTACCAATAGTTTCTCATTTGTTTTCAAACATCGCCGTTTACATTAAATATATAAATATTTTTAAATAACTATAATTAAATAGTCCACCGCTGTGGTCTCGAGGTAGCGTGCTACCTTGTCACGCAGCGAGTCCGGGTTCGATCCCCGGTCGGGGCAGTTTTTCTGGATGAGGTTTTTATCGGAGTTTTTCGTCACCTGTAAGACAAATGTCAGGAAAACTTCAAGGTCCAAACGGTCCCCGAAATCATATGGTCACCATCATCATCCTTCACCGGTGTGGAAAGCAACGGGAAGCTACCACACCTACAATTCCCTAGTAAAAATGCAAAGCATAGCATGAAAATGCTATGATTGCAGTGAAGGACCTGCCCTCGGGCAGAATTCCTATGGATGGTTAGTTAAATAATGATTTGTTAGTAAACAGTTTAATTTTATTCGTTAAATAGTCCTAACAAATGCCACTCTTGATTTCCAAATTCTCATAAGTAATGCCACGAGTGATTTCCAAATTATCGATAAATTCACGACTCACGAAGTGAGGAGTGAATTTATCTAGAGAATTTGGAAATCAAGAGTGGCATTTGTTAGGACTATTTAACGAATAAAATTAAGCTGTTTACTCACAAATCATTATTTAACATTATTTTAAAATATTTATATATCTAATGTAAACGGCGATGTTTGAAAACAAATGAGAAACGATAGGTACGCTTCATCTGCTTCTTTTGTTTATCACTGCAACTAGATCATACTATTTCAGAATATTAAAAAGGAGGAGCTTTCTTTAATATGGTAATTATAACACTGATAAATATTTCGTGAAACACGACTCTGATTGGTTGTAAAACAGAAATCATTGAAACGTGATTGGTCATTGACTCCCATTTGGGGCATGAGTTAAATAGTCTACATAAATTCACTCCTCACTTCGTGAGTCGTGAATTTATCGATAATTTGGCATTACTTATGACAAAGATGCTATTATTTACCGTCGTGTCTTTTTTCTTGGTAATTACCATTTTTATTTGTTTCTTGGTAATTACCATTTTTATCTGTTTAGATATTTCTTAAGGAATTTTACTTGTCATATATATTCTATAATATCCCATATTTACAAGTTTATCAATTAAATCCAAAATTATTTAAATATCGATAGAGAGTCTATGTATAACCTGAAAAAAATAATGAAGGAAACTCAATTAAGTGTGTGATTCTACTACAGTGCTCAGAAGGCCCATGGGGTAGGAGGAGGTTAAGATTCCCACCTTTCTACATAACGGGCACAATATGTCAGCCCTGCGAGACGGCCGACTTTATTGCCAGAACAAGCGTCTGGAATTAATTTCCGTTAGAGGCTAAGTCGATCCTAGGGCCGCCAGAAGATTTAGATAATTTAAAAATTGTGTCCCTACCGGGACTCGAATTCTCAACCTTTCGACTTGTAGGATATTGCCTTAACCAATGACGCTACGACGTGCCCCCAAGCTCAATAAGGCTTACCTAATTATATTTAATATAAAAGTAATTTTCAGAGTAATATAGCAGTTAAATTACGTCCCAAGTATGTTAAATATAATATTAATTACTAAAACATGGTCGAAACTCCAAGCGCCCTTGACCTACCAGCCGGCTGCTGGCTTCACATCCACATGTGTTATAAAGGTAGACGATTATCGAGCCAGTGTAGGAGTGACATGTGGTCAGCATGTCGGGTCCCCAGCCGTTATAGCTGGTCTTCTCAACCTGGAGTCGCTACTTATGTCTAAACAGCGATCATATATTTACGAATTTACAATCGAGAAATCAGTGGCAGAGAATTTAATTGAGAAATCGATCCAGAGAGTATATTACAATTAAAACAAATAACAGCGAAAAAATTATGCAAAATATAATAACTGTAAGTATTATTATCGCTTTACTAATTAGGGAGTTCAGACGATATTTATATTGAGTTTGTTAATCTGCAAAATCGGACAGTTAGGGTTAACCAGAAGCGAAAATGTAAAATATCGCTCTATCAGCCGCAATTATTATATATATATATATATATATATATATATATATATATATATCTTTCCCGCAGAATGAAACTTTTTAAATATAATGAGAAACGTGTTTACCGAAAATCAGCAAAATTTGATAATTAAGAATGGGGATTTAACTGAAAGCCAAAATATAATCTTGGTATGCAACATTTGAATAATAAAAGTACGATCGATCGAGTTGCTTATTCAATAAAATCGAACCATTAGAAGCGGGAGTTTAGCTGAAATTTTAGCGATAACATTTTCAACGCCTAATAAGAGATCACCGTTTTTTCGCAACGAAACTTAGTATATAGGCCTACTATTTAATTATATAGACAAATAATTTTGTAAACTAAAAAAATCCTACCATTAGAAGGAGTTTTTTTTCGCAACGTAACTAGGTGCATAAATTTAGACCTAATTAACAAAATTAACATATATACCAAGCAACATCGGACCATAAAATCTATTTCCTGAGGAATTATCTCCGTTCAAGGATTTCCTGCTTGAGGAACTTTTCATTCGTATATTTTCACTGTGTGGCTAATTAGAGAAAGATTTTTTTTTAATGTGTGGAATCAGGAATAATAATCATGCTTTATAATTTACTTAATTTGTAATCGGAGATGTAGTCTATCCATCAAGAGTAGACTGGGAATGCATAAAACGTATTTAAAACCAGTTTTAACACATATGGATCTGAGCCTTGGACTTAAAAAACGAATAAATGGAGCAGAATACAAGGTACAACCATGAAATTATACGTGGAATGATAGGCCTACATACAACAAGAGGAGATAGAATAAGAAATGACGAAATTAGAGAGACATTAAAAGTAGGAAAATTATCAACAGACACAGTGAGAAATAGATTAAAGTAGTTTGGACATCTGAAAAAGGGAAAGGCTACCACAGAAAATGTTAAATTTCAAGGTAGAAGGAAAAGACAGCGAGGAAGATCACGGGAGAGGTGGATTTATCAAGTATAGAAAAAAAAAAAACTTACTACAGGATACAATGGGAAGAATTGAGAGGAAGAAAAGCATGGGAAGATGGAGATGAATGGATGCATATTTGGAATCGATTTTCTGATGAAAGGAGGACACGATAAAATTACATATAATTCTTCTGTAAGTGTGTTTGTCACTGAACTCCTCCTAAACGACTGGACAGATTTTGATGAATTTTTTTGTGTGTGTCTGATTGGATCCCCCGATGGTTTAGATTCACAATTGGACCCTCTAAAACCATTAGGTGTAGAAGTTCACCTGAAGTGAAAATTAAAACATCGCTCTAGCGGTCACATTTTTTGATCGTTCACAATGAAACTCAATATATCCAATTAAAATAAACCGAGGTAGGTATTGTCCAAAAATGAGTGAAATACGACAATTAGAAGCGGAGGTTTACTTGAAATTCGAAATTAAAAACTGCCTAAACGACTGAACAGATTTTGATGAAAATTTTTGTGTGTTTGAGTAGGTCCATGGATGGTTTAGTTTCATAATTGGACTCGGTAGGTGGTGCTGCGATCGGGTTATAGGACTTTTTATGTCAGATGTGTAGTCATCTACATTATCGACATATTCCACGCGACAACAATGTGACATCATGCACGCTTCTTGAGCCATAACAGATGGCAGCGAGGAGTTTTCTTGCGATCTTATTTAATAATATCTAATTACGTCCTAATTAGTGAATTTTATATAAAAAAGGTATTCTATCACACAATAACGAAACGAAAAGATTGAAATGTTAAACTCAATGTCAAATGTCACTTAGCATATAGTTGCTCGATAATTCTAATATGGAAAAAAAAAACGTTTCTCAAACTGCTAATAGCAGGCAAGCAAACGTTCGGGCATGACGTATTTTACGGATAACTTATAATTGTTATTTCTGTCTTTCAGCTCATTTATTCCAAGAAGATCAGGATAAATAAATGGATATATTCCGCGACAACAATGTGACGTCACCATGCACGCTTCTTGAGCCACAACAGACGGCTGTGAGAGGTTTTCTTGCGAACTTATTTCTTCTTCTTTTTCTTCTTCTTGCAAGGATTAAACATTTCTGGTTCGTTTCGGCTCCAAGTATTATAGCTGTTGTGTCCATCTCGTTCATGGGCGTCCCCGATCTCTTTTTCCTCCTCTCGATTGATAGTTCAGACTTTTCCTAGGTAATTCTACATACATGTTCATACCATTTTCTCATTTACTCTTCTACTTTATCTGTCAAACTGAATATTTGTAGTTCTTTATTTAATATTTAATATTAATATAATTTAATTAACAAAACGTATTTAATAATATGTAATTACGTCTTAATTAGTGAATTTTATGGCAAAAAATGTAACTTGTGTTTTAGTCATCCGGCCATGACACGTCTGCCGGGTACGCTAGTATATATATATATATATATATATATATATATATATATGCCAACACACATCATAGTTACAGGAAGTATGGGCAAAAACAAATTAATTTTCACTTTTTATATATTTATTTGTGTGGGAATAAAATGCGGATATCATATGAAGAGATCCCAGTAAATTGTTTGATTTTACTTTTATCACTATTTGCAGTTAACATTGCATATATACACACATGCGATGCATTACGTCAGTGTCTGAATAAAGGTCTTGACATACAAAAAATGTCAGTCGCTACGGCTACATAATAAACTGCCGTTCCACCACATACCCAATTCGTCTGCAGCGTTTAAGCTCTCTCCAAATTGCCATATGTTGGTGTCATTAAAGAGAACACTCTATTGCAGCTAACCTTTTAAAACATCATTTTTAACTTTCTCATCACACAATGCTGATAAAGCCATGTTGAACATTATATTGTGCTGCAGAGCGAGAATGCATGACATGTTTTAAATTATAACATATAGCAGTTATAAAACAAATTTATATTATTTCATTTACATAATTTACCGTTCACACATAGCAATGCGAACATGGCGAATATGATGATAATGATTACGGTGGCCAGATTATGTTCGGGGACCGTATGGGCTTTAAAGTTTCCTGATATTTGTCTCTACAGGTGAGGAAAAATCTTAAAAAAAAAACAGAAAATTTGTCCCAAGAGGTGGTACACCGAGACCACAGCGATGGACTAAAAGATTAAAGTAATGTATAAAAATACTTGCATTACATATAATTAAACAGAATTTCACAAGATAATTTGTTTAGAATTTAATTAGGTTACTGGGACCAGGCAACCTCAATAATTATTTTAACCCAGAGTCATTTCTCAATTCTTATGGTACTTCCTCAGTTGATTTTCATTACTTACTTACTCACTGGCACTATCGAATCCATAGGTTCATCGCCGCGCGGACATAAACTCTCCATACATCACTACTTACTCACTGGCACTATCGATCCCGTAGGTTCATGGCCGCGCGGACATAAGCTCTCCATACATCCCTATCCTGAGCTAATGCTTTCCAATCATTCCCCGTATAATCTACTTCCCTCAAATCATAGTTAATGTTGTTCTCCCACCTCATTCTTGATCTACCAACTGGGCGTTTTCCTTCTGGCTTTCCTATAAGAAGTTTCCATGCACGTCTTTCATTCCCCATACGCGCAACATGTCCTGCCCATCGCAGTCTACGAGACTTAACTGTTCTTATTATATCTGGCTTCCTATAAAGACCATGTAGTTCATTGTTAAGTAGTCTTCTCCATTCACCTGTCTGTTCATCTCTCTTTGGTCCAAAAATTTTCCTAAGTAATTTATTCTCAAGTACTTGTAATCTCCTTTCCTCCCTTAAAGTAAGAGTCCATGTTTCGCACCCATATAATATAACTGGTAGAATAATAGTTTTATATATTTTCAGTTTAACATTTTTTAAAAGTAGTTGGCACATCAAGAGTCTCTGCAATGCATAATAGCACGCATTTCCAGAATGAAGCATCTGTAAATATAAATTAAATATAAAAGTATTCTGAAAATTTCAAGAAATAAGTAGGTTTATGTAATTTATATGCCATTATATTGGTCAAAATGTTCACAGAATTTGAGGAATATAAATAAATTTAAAGATAACCCTTCAATGTAGGCTATATAGGAAAATACACCCTACAGATTACGAAGTAAGTAAACACAATGACTTTCACCCCTCCTGAGATGAATGAAAATTAATTACATTAAAAGGGTTGTAGGAAGCCAATGAACAAGACAAGTTCATTCATTGCGCTGATGTGAACAAGATTATGCATAAATTTATGTTTAATCCTGCTTTATTTGTCACACTCCTGCTGTTAAGAGGACGATGAAATCCTTGTGGATGCCATTCGAACGAACACATGGCGTTCCTGACACTTCCTACTGTCGTCAATCAGGTTCAAGTTGTGATTCACAATAGTGGAGTTGGTTGAGATAAATTGCCACCTCTCCCTTCGGCTCAACATATAAATCATTGGGTGGAATCGGTTGAGACTAAAGTGTTACAAAATTGCAGTGTTGAAAATAGAATGAGAAATGACCACTTTTAAACGAGAGAGAAAAAAAGTTCTAAGTAATTGAGTGTGTTTATTTCCACGTCTCATTCTGGTCTATTTAATTAATAACTTTCAGACTGTATTGTAAAAACCATTTCCTGAAGATGTAGCAGACATCTTTTTGCAGTTTGCAATTAACAGATATCATCCATCTATAGTAATTCTGCCCGAGGGCAGGTTTTTCACTGCAATCATAGCATTTCCATGCTATGCTTTGCAGCTTAACTAGGGAATTTTGTAGGTGTGGTAGCTTCCCGTTGCTTTCCACACCGGTGAAGGATGATGATGATGATGATGATAAGGATGATGATGATGGCCGTATGATTTCGGGGACCGCTTGGACCTTAAAGTTTTCTTGACATTTGTCTTACAGGTGAGGAGAAAACCTCACTCAGAAAAACTGTTCCGACCGGGGATCGAACCCGAGCCCGCTGCATGACAAGGCAAGCACGCTACCTCGAGACCACAGCGGTGGACTTAACAGATATAATACTTGAAAATGTTGAATAATGGCACATGGCGTATGTAATGAGAATGACATTTGACAAAATGGGGAACAAGTAAGTCCCGCGCCGTAGCCGAGTGGTTAAGGCAGGAAGCCTTGGCGCAGAGCTACAGGACTTGCGCTGGCTCGGATCTCCATGGAAGAAGACATTTTCTCATGGAATTTTGGCCAGTATAGGACCGGTGCCCACCGAGATCGTGAGAAATTTGGGTAGCTACAATAAGTAGCGGCTCCAGGTAGAGAAGACCAGCTATAACGGCTGGGGGACCCGACATGCTGACCACACGTCACCCATACACTGGCAGGATGATCGTCTACCTCTGTGATTAACATGTCAATGGCGTATAGAACCATACTATTCTAAGTCCATCTCGTAGAATAATCATTCTTGTTATGAAATTAATATTTGATGTCCCATGTCCATGTGCATTGTGAGAATAAAACAGATATACGATATTTTGTATAGCATTTTTAACTGAAATGTCGAATTTCTGTTCATTTTCACAATGCAAGTGTACACGGGACATGAAACGCAAGAAACGTAACAAGAATTCTACAAAATGGACTTCGAACAGTAGGTTCTGGACCATCGATATGTAGATGTGAGGCCAGAAGCCTGCTGGTAGGCCAAGGTCCTTCTAGGCCTGTCGCGCCATGGAGTGGAATGGGGAACAAATAAAGAGCAAATAAAAATAAATTATATGACTTGAACAGGTTCTACATTTAGAAATCAAAAACAGCAGTAGCAAATATAAACTGTTTAATTTTCACTCATCCTATTTTTTTTCGCAAGAAAATCAAATGCTAATAAAAATAAAACAAAATATTTGGTCGATTGTTATTTTTTATTCTCTTTGTTTGTTTGTTTGGAGAAGAAGGGAGAAAAATCGTCCGACAATTTTTTTTTTGATGAAACTTCCTCAGTTACTAATGGCAAATTTCTCAATAAAAACACTGCTATAGTCTGTAAAAAAATGTTTTAATGTCAACATTAAAGCTCGCTATTCAATTTGCAAATCATGTAACATATGACATGTAATATCGCGTTTTAAACATCTCTACATAATATACTCGTAACTTCACTTATTACTTTCCCATTATAAATATTGTCTAATTTTTTGAGAGACGCTAAGAAAACAAACTGGTGAAAACAGGATATCAGGTTATTGATCAACAGAATATTAAGTTATTGATCACGTTCAATTAAAAGACCAAAAAGTAATAGTTGGAATATTGTATATTAAGACATGAATACAATTTCTCTTGGCTACATCCATTTTCAGTTCTCTCCTGTAAGGGTGCCTTACGCCCCCACATTGGTTTGGTCCATTACTGGGGGAGTCTCAACGCCCTTATTGAACCCGAAGTAAAATTCAAGCTACAAAATATTAAGTCAACGACACACACGAAGTATGAAGAACGAATTACCTGTTCATGGGTACTAAGTTTAAATAGGTAACATTTATATCAATAATTTTTTTGCAATTTAATATAGCTTATATTATAGGCCATATTGCCAGATAATAGAGCTGTATATTATCCGATATACCGAAACTATGTCAAGTGATTAAAACAAAATTTTCCATTTCTGAAACAATTGCTATATATATACTTACTCACTGGCACTAACGAACCCGTAGGTTCATGACCGCACGCACATAAGCTCTCCATACATCCCTATCGTGAACTGTTTTCCAATCATTCCCTGTATAATCTACTTCCCTCAAATCATAGTTGTTATTCTGCCACCTCATTCTTTGTCTACCAACTGAGCGTTTTCCCTCTGGATTTCCTACAAGAAGCTTCCATGCACGTCTTTCGTTCCCATGGGGTGCCACATGCCCTGCCCATCACAGTCTACGAGAGTTATCTGTTCTTATTATAGCCCATTTGGCTTCCTATAAAGACCATGACGTTCACGCGTTATGTTCATCTCTCTTTGGTCCAAACTTTTTCCTAAGTACTTTATTATCAAATGCTCGTAATCTTTCCTCCCTTAAAGTAAGAGTCCATGTTTCGCATCCATATAATATAACTGCTAGAATAATAGCTTTATATATTTTCAGTTAGACGTTTTTAAAAGGAGTTGGACGAATTATATATATATATATATATATCATCGTCATCATCCGGTAGCATGGCAGCTGCCGCCGTCTTCCGGAAACCAAACGCCATTCCTCTCTGTTCATCCATTGATCTTCCTCCATTCCTCTGATATTCATGACTGCTTGTACCCCTTCTATCGAAGTTTTCTTCGGTCTTCCTCTTTTCCTTGGGATCCATATATATATATATATATATATATATATATATATATAATATATATAATCATTAATGCCGTTTATTGTGCTTCTTATTACAGGTATTATTAATTCTGTAATAATATAGCGTTTAATTAAGTCTATTTAAGATTATAATAAACATTCGTGTTCATATTTAAAATGTGTATTTTCATGGGAAAATTGTACATGGCATTGCAGACTTTCTATAATGTATTTAAGGACCGAGAGAGAGAGGAGAGAGTAAAAGAGATAGAGAAAAGAAAAGTCAAAGAATCCAGCATACGATAATTCTAAAGGAAATTGCTTTAAGTTCCTTCGGAGGATCTGTCCTCACCCTTTGCTACCATCAATATGAGACCTCTAATAATACGTGAAATTCAATTTTTTCTACTTTAATCATTTCCTTTTTCAAATTTTATTTCCATCTTTCATTTACACTGCTGAAATCCCCTATACTTTTAACTTATTCTAAAATAATTGTATTATATTCTCTACATTATATATTAAGCTTTGTCATTTTCAGGTATTTTATAAAGGAAGCTTCTTACTAATTATATATATATATATATATATATATATATGTTTATACGTTAATCTTCTTGTATCTTGTAAGCCCATATTTCCCTTAACAGAGATTCAGGCGTTCTCTCCCTAGAGGGGGAAGAATTTGAACCATACTAATTTAGTTATACTTGTTTTCGTATAAAATTAAATATATGGTATTATATATATTTTTAGATAAAATACATTTTTCTTAAATGTGTACACTTTAATAATTTATTTACAGTTTATATATATATATATATATATATATATATATATATATATACATGCATACATACATATACATACAGTATTTATGAGCCTTTTAAATCCAAAATGGTGCAATTCCACTAAACATTGATATAAAGACTTTTAGTAGAATGGTAGTTTAAAAATTCGAGAATACTACCAAACAATAATTTCCCCACCCCATGTGTTCAAATTGGTTGTTTTAGCTCATGGATGTTCTTTTTTGCCCTTTCCCCACTTTATAAGTATTTATAAGCATTTAAGTAACTTAAACTTCTTGGTTTTACACAGATTGAGGGTGTATTTCAGAATGAACTTGCATAATAAACAAAAATAATATTTTTATTTTATTTAAAAGGTTTACCGTTGTGGTCTCAAGGTAGTGTGCTGCCTTGTCACGCAGCGGTTCCGGGTTCGATCCCCGGTCGAGACAAGTTTCCTGGGTGATGGTTTTTCTGGGTTTTTTTTTTCCTCATCTGTAAGACAAATGTCAGAAAACGTTAAGGCCCAAACAGTCCCCGAACATCATCCGGCCATCATTATCATCATTAACATATTCATTAGGTTTAGCTTGAAAAATGGAAGCTGATCGGGCATGTTTTCCTTGTAAAAGATTGTAGATGGATTGGATTTCCGATACCTAATCCAGTGCATCCTTAGCCATGAAACTGGATAGTTTTCCTCATCAAGCTTTCTCTTAGTAACGATCCTTTAAATATTTTCTTAGCTAAAACTCTTCGCCAGACATCACAGTAAGACAGAGAGGATTATTTGTCCTTGTTTTCGTGATAACTCTAAATCAGTCACAAGAGCAAATATCTATTGAGACTTACTGTATAATTCAATTGAGTCAAAGTTTGAGTCGTTCGGTAGATTGGAATGACCACTGATCATAAACTTTTGATCAATGGTTTCAAAGTTGTCTTCATTCAAAACTAGGAGCAATAGATTTAACGCCATTTTTCCAGTTCCGGTTTCGTCCTGTGCATGTATCGCTTTATAATACAATGTGTTTAGCTGTTGGTGTTCTACATTTTGTGTGTTTGTGGAATATACATACAATTATTAGCATGTCGCTTTCATGACAATAGAACAAAAAGAGTAACTGGAGTTACACCACTTTGGCTATCAACAAGTAGATAGTACTGCTGACTGCATAAACTTCTGATGCCATTTGTGGAGCAGTTTGGGGATCTACGAGTTATACCACTATTCCTGCAGGTAGTTTTACATATCCAGAATTCATTTCTAGCACTAACGCAGATTTATTAAAAAGTGGAGTTACACCATTTTGGCTTTAAAAGGCTCATATATATATATATATATATATATATATATATATATGTTATTCTTTTGTGAAATGGTTAATTATACTTTTAATTGCTTGATTATTGAATGTAAATTATAAACATTAGTTAGGAGGGGATACGGTAATGAAATTAAACACACAGAAAAACTTTTTATTTCCCAATATTAATCTTTTATTCCTCAAATTTGATGGTGACTAGCTATAGCTCACCATCATGAATGAATTTGGTATTTCCACGTGTTGAAATATTGAATAAACTTATTTTAGTGTACTGCCTCTACTCATTGAGTTGTCAAATGGTGCATCACCTTTGGATTACAATCTGTTTGATTTTTTTTAGTTTTAAATCATTGATACAAACTGGATATCATGATTGAAAAAAATGAAATCGGAGGCTAGATTCCTAGTCAATTTTTATTCCTTCTGAAATTTAAAATATGCAAAGTAAAACTCCTACACACATTCCTCTTTCTAGCAACTAAACTAAGATTCCAAAAATATAACAGGATTACGAGTGACACAGACGGAATGTAAAGAAGAATGCGAGTGTATTTTTTTAAACTTCTAAATACAAGATTGCTCTTAGCTTGTGTTTACCTTATTAGTATAAGCATAAGTTCGGTGCGGTGGCCATCTACTCTAGTGGTCTGAGTTCGATATCCAGAAAGCAGGAGTTTTTAAAAACCACAGTGTTTAAGTGTGTATGTCCCTTGTCTTGGGAGCCAAAGGGGTAGTATGTGGTCTCGAGGATACTTATGTATACACACTAAAACACTATTGTTAAGTATGCATATAAACAAAAAGTTCTTACTCGGGGCACAGTTCAGTTTTTGATACAATATTCCGTTTAATCCGAATTATTTTTGGCTCTATTAAGTATTTTAAAATATAACATCCATCAAAAGTTCTATTTTCTGGACATGAATGTGATTAAAATATTTAGAATTGATCAAATATGTTTACACATTTTGAAATAATATGAAATAATTAGAACACAATTCATAATGTGTTAACATGTCTGAATAAGGTACAGTGTACCGAAACAGCTGTCACTGAATTATATAATAAATATGAAAATCAAATAAAACTACGTTTCATTTTTATTTAATTAATGAAATAAGTACGTTCATAACTTGCTCTGAAGTATGTTCTTTCCTATTTTTCAATATATATTGTTACTATATAACATTTTAGAAAATATTTATGCTGTTTAACACATCAAATACTAAAGGAATTAATGAACAAGTTAATGCAGTTTTCTCTGAATATAAATAACATAATTGAAACAATATCATACTCGTACTTTAAAATATTAGACTTCCTTAATTTAATCATGAATTGTTAAAATTTAATGAATCTGCGCAAAATAAATTTATGTTTAAAGGTATGTAAAACTAAACATAACTATATGACTAATGAAACCGGTTAGTTTTAACGCCTCCAATCCTCAGTCAATTTATATCTCCGATGTCCAGTTTCGTAAGGTAATATCTGAATATATTACACCCACTCCTAGACTTTTCTTTCTAATAGTACTTTCCGAAAAGGTTATAATAGACCTATTACGACAACATAAATCATTAAGTTTCTCAATAAGGAACTCCCTTCATCCCTTTATGGGACCGAATATTCGTCTCAGTGTTCCATTTTTTAACAATTTACCTCATGTTCTTTCCTTAATGTAGGAGATCTTGTTTCACATCCAAAGGCAAGATCATCGTTTCATAAAATGCTATCCTTAGTTTTTTTGACAAAAGCCCAGAAGACAGGAGACACACCCCAGTCGTACAACCCTCTTTACGAGATCGTTAAAAACAAGTCAGTCGCTACTAACGACACTTCAAGTCCACATCGTCGTGAACAACAACAGATAGTAGCAGACTCATCCTGCTGATGATGGAAGATAACTTCCGAAAGGCCTCCATATAACATTTTAATATAATATTTCAACACAGTTTAGGACAACGGCACCTGGCAACAGATATATTTTAATTTTTATTTTAAAACTTATTAACACGAATGTCCTACATTAAGTCGATATTTAATGTATTCATATGTATGATTTATATATTAGATGTTTACTACGATGCTCCTATATATTTGAAGTTTTCATTATTTCCTATAGTTATTCTGTTTTCTGCTATATTTTGATAATAGCACATGCTCATGGTACTTCAATTTATTGTGTGTTTAAATTTAAATAAAATTTTTGTAGGGGTTTAAAAAGACTCCTGAATTTCTTGCTACCCTATTTTTTTATCTTCTATTGTATTCACGTCATCGACGTGTATAAATCTGGTCAACGTCATTCGTATTTCTAAATTCAGATTTCTTCACGGTAATTTTCCTAACTGCATATTCAAGAGCGAGACTGAATAACAAAATAACTAACTCATTGACGATATCGAACCCGTAAGACCCTCACCGTGCGGACATAAGCTCACACACTTACCTATCTTGAGATAATGTTTTCCAATCATTGCCTGTATATTCTACTTCCCTCAAAACATGATTAATATTATTCTCCCACCTCATTCTTGGCCTGCCTTCTGGGAGATTTCCCTCTGGTTTCCCTACAAGGAGTTCTGGTGCCAGTCTTTCATTCCCCATTTATGTCACATGTCCTGCCCATTCTACGAGACTTAACTGTTTGGGCACGCCGTAGCGTAGTGGTTAAGGCACTGCGCTACAAACTGGAAGGTCGAGGGTTTAAGTCCCGGTGGGGTCAGGAGTTTTAAACTGACCCAAACCTTCTGGCGGCACTATGGCCCTGGGGTCGACTCAGCCTCTAACGGAAATTAGTACCAACGCTCGTTCTGGGGGTAAAGACGGCCGTCACGCAAGGCTGATAACCCGGCTGACATCAAGTGCCGATTGTCCAGAAAAAGTGGGAGCCTTAACCTCCTACTACCCCAAGGACCTCCTGAGGCCTGTAGTGGGACTACTTTACTTTGCTTTACATCTGGATTCCCATAAAGTTTATGTAGTTCACTGTTAAGTAGTATTCTACATTCGCCTGTTTCTTTATCTTTTTGGCCCAAAAATTTTCCTACAAACTTCGTTCTCAAATAATCGTAGGCCTAATATTTTCTCCTGCCTTTAAAGTCAAATTCCACGTTTCAAAGAAAATAAACTTGTTACATTTTGCATAATTTTTCTACAGATTATGTAGAACATACCTATGCAAGATTACCGCATTATTTTACTGAAAGTGTTCGAAATTATTTTACATAGTTTCACTTAGTGCGAAAGGTGTGAAATCTGGTACATCTTAAGACAATATTTTCACTTGTTTAGAGAAGTGTTTGAAGCATATCAAATTTAGTGAAAATTTTAACTTCGCACCAATTGAGGCGCTAAGAATTTTATTATACTCCCAACATTTATATTTTTAATGCATTCTATTTGTTACAGAAATCTTTAATTCTTACATACTTCAACATAAGCCTAACGCAATCAATTGTATTTGGCCACAAAATTAAACCTCCATTACGCATACTGAGATATAGCAACAACATTTGCATATAATGTAGTCACGCTACTATTACGTTTATCATTTGTAAAACTGACACATTAAGGTTTTGTAATATGCCACCTGTTCTACAAGATAAGCGCGCCAAATAAGCGCCACTTTCCATCCATAACAGCAAGTTAAATTCGCATTGAACGCCTCAACGGTGACATTTAGACCCTTTGTCAATTCCGTTTTTTAACATCACCATTACACCTGCAGCTTACATACATTAGTTAATATTAGTTTTATATTTTATAGGGCTACTAATAACATTATTGAGGAGTCTAGTGAGAGAGAGGGAGCTATGTCACATTGAGAAAAAATGGAAACAATCAGTGCTATTTATATTAAAATTTATATTTTCCCTCTTGCATAGTTTACATAAGTTACAGAAGAAAAAAGTTACCACTTTATTGTACAAATAATTTCGTAATATAATGTTTTATAAAACCCAATTTATTTCCATATCTTCTCAAAGTGGCAGTAGACCCATCAATTGTAGAATTGTAGACTAGCTAGTAAATCTGTCAAAATAATCGAGAAGGCAATATGAAACAAGATTTATACAAAATTGTACGAATGAGATGGTTTATATACTTTGATTTTTTTAATGAATTTGTAATTGTTGTTAAAAACAAAATCGAACTCTTTCAAGAATCGAGGTCGCAGTTCACGATCCAGTGATAAGCAGATAAAACAAGTGAATAATGATTTTGTCAACAGGTCCACAGACGTGCACAAACAAACTAATTTCCTGCACACATTACGTCATGTTCACCTTCATACGACCGCTCACGTCACAGATCACGGAAGAATAACAAAAGAATTTTCATTCACAAAAGTTCTCAACTATTGGGACATTAGTGTTACATTTAAAAATCAATGGAGTGGGATTACGTAACCAAACGATTCGCCACTAACTTCCCTGCTGTTTCTGAGCGCGACAACTCAAAATAGAACTCACTCACGCCTAAAAATAACACATTTAGGTGCGCAATTCCAGCATTTGTCAATTCCGAGACAACAATATCAAAGGTAAAACACAGATAACACCCACCTAGATTCCTTGGGTACTTTGACCACATAGTAGAGAATTCCGCCGTGACTTGCAGCCATGCTCGGCATTTTAACACACACTGACTTGTTAATCCCGGTTGAGATCCGCCTCCTCGTCTAAATTTGGGTCCACCATCACACTACGTCTTGTTTACATACGTCATGCCATCACCTGGACTCTTGATGCAACTCCACCAGCATCGGCTGTGGTGAATACTATCGATCTAAATGCTGGCTGTAGTGAAAACATGGCCGACCCGGGGAGCCCTACGTAACCGCTCTCGCATCGCGCCTGCGTCCAGTAACACGACCTTCCATGAACAAATAAACTGGTGTTTAATTTTTTTTTCATTCATATCATTAACGAGTTCATCTCTTACAAATAGTCGTATCATCATATGTTTTCCCCTTGCCCTGGCCGACATCCAGTTTGTGGGGTCGTATGTCCCTTTGCCATCCATACTCTCCTGACCTACTGCAACTCTTCCTGGCCTCAGCCACGTCCTTTTCAATACACCGTCTTAGGCGCCGAGTTTCATAAATTATTGAAATAGCATCGCCCACTCTGAACTTACCACAGAATTCTGTGCAGTAAACCATTATTTTAATATCATTATTAATGCTTTAACCATAACCGCAAATACCATACATTTAAACTGGTGTGGTTTTAAACTTGAAAAACTATTTTTTCCCCTGATTAGTCGCAAATTCTATGAATAAAACTAATTGCTTAACTTAGGGCGTGTTCATGAGATTGTCAAATGTAATTAAGTTGTTATTTCGTTAGCCGGAAGTGAATTTAAAATAAACATATCTTAAATGTATAATTACAAGAAATAATTTTACAAGTTTTATTGTAAGTATAGGTGTAGGGCCTAAATTATTATTATATAAGGTTAACTATATTTTATTCTCCAATATATATATACATCCATCCATAGTAATTCTGCCCGAAGGCAGGTCCTTCACTACAATCATAGCATGTTCATGCTATGCTTGCAGCTTTACTGGGGAATTGTAGGTGTGGTAGCTTCCCGTTGCTTTCCACACCGGTGAAGGATGATGATGATGATGGCCATATGATTTCGGGGACCGTTTGGGCCTTAAAGTTTTCCTGACATTTGTCTTACAGGTGAGGGAAAACCCCGATAAAAACCTCACCCATAAAAACTGCCCCGACCGGGGATCGAACCCGGGCCCGCTGCGTGACAAGGCAGATATAACTTATATACAAATATTAATAATTTAGTTCTTTGTAGGATATATAGGGAAAGAAATAACATGCTTCAATAGTGTTTCTTCTTTGTCATACCACTAATATGTATTCAAATGAAATTTGTATTTAATTATACATAATAAAATTATTCTTATTTATTATTAGAACTGTAAGCATATTTTTAATAATATTTATTAAAATATTAAAATAGTTCATGTCCACCGCTGTAGTCTCGAGGTAGCGTGCTGCCTTGTCACGCAGCGGACCCGGGTTCGATTCCCGGTCGGGACAGGCTCCTGGGTGAGGTTTTTTCGGGGTTTATCCTCATCTGTAAGACAAATGTCAGGAAGCTTAGGGCCCAACGGTCCCCGAAAATCATCCGGCCATCGTCATCATCATCCTTCACCGGTGTGGAAAGCAACGGGAAGCTACCACACCTATTATTCCTATTATGAAAATGCTTTGATTGCAGTGAAAAACCTGCATTCGAGCAGAATTACTATAGAATGGATATAGTTCATAACACAAACATACTATTTTAAATTAAAATATTTTCAAGACCATTTCTTACCACACTAACAGGCAACTAAGGTAGTACTAGGACGTTAATGTCGGTAAAATTTGCTTAGATGCCTCTTTATTCAGGCTTAAGGATCTTTTAAGAGCCTGAAAATCCTCAGACTCGGGACCTACGGCTTAAGGTCCCTCCCGGAGGACTTACTCCTTGGATTTTTCTGTCCTAAAAAATCCATCGACGCCGATCGGGTTTGAACTCGCGACCCTCGGAACCAGAGGCAAGGAGCATAACCACTAGTCCACCGCGGCCGACACAATTTAATTAATACTATATTTCTTGCTTAATTTACCACACAATTTAACAATTATATCCAGAATTTCCCGGGTTAACCTGCAAGCAAGTATGTAATTTTCAGGCAAGTTAGAGTACAAGTTAGTATATGGACAGCTTGCATTCGATAACTTGACTGCTTTTTGAAAACTTGAAGGCACGTTGCTACTTAAAGAGCCTCAGAAAGAGATCACGATGAAAGAGACATGAGTGGGAAAAAACCCAGTCTTATCCTTATGAAAGCGAATCCCAGCATGCCGCGGAATGACAAAACTGTTTGATAGTTTGAACCCATGCATATCTCTTGTCGGTTACTGCGGCAGTGATATTTTTCACAGAGCACTTACATTTTTTTCTCTCTGTTCAAAAACTTGCAGTGTAAATGCATATTGTTAAATTATTTTATGAATAACTAGGGAATACTCGATATATGCCCCTACGCCTAAATAAATTAAATATTGAAGGTTAATTAATGATATGGTACATACTGCGACAAACCAAACATGGCGGTTGCTAGAGTAAATTTTTAATTTCAAATTTCAGGTAAACTCCCACTTATAACAGTCGGATTTCGCTGATTTTTAGGTAATACATACCTCGGTTTATTTTAATAGGATACTCCGAGTTTTGTTGTGGAATATCGAAAATTGTGATCGCTAGAGTTTAGTTTTCGTTTCAGGTGAAATCCTACACCTAATGATACTAATAGGTAACGGCTAAACACTCACCGCATCTGAAACTCTGTATATACAAATTTTCACGAAAATAGATTGAACGATTTAGAAGTATGTACATGACAAACAGACATACATTAATTTATATATATAAAACGATATTAAATTATATGTTTCCACTGCTGTAGTCTCGAGATAACGTCGTTACCTCGTACGCGGCGGGCCCAGGTTCGATTCCCGGTCGGGACATTTTCTGGGTAAGGTTTATTGGAGTTTCCCTCATTTGTAAAACATATATTGGAAACCTTTAAAGCCTAATCGTCCCCTAATGTCATATTCGCCCTGTTTAGTATGAATGTGTGACTTATTGGCGTGTCTTGTCTTAAATATTCGTCCTGTTTCTGAGGTGGTCCCGCACTGAACTGTCTTCTCATTCGGAGAACTCTATATCCGTGTGCGCAAAAAAAAAAAAATAAATAAATAAAAAAGATATGTATGCAATCTAAAGTTTAAACATCCTCTCCACAAGGTCGCATCTCCAAGGCCCAGGTGGCATGGGACTTTAATAATAATAATAATAATAATAATAATAATAATAATAATAATAATAATAAATAAAGGAGAGGTTAAACTAATAATAAATATAAAATATATTAATTATAATTATATTTAATTATAATTATGGAATGGATCCCAATGGAAAGGAGGAAGAAAGGAAGACCAATGAAAACCTGGATAGAAGGTGGACAAGCAGCTATGATATCAGAGGATTGGAGGAATATCAATGGACGGACAGAGAGGAATGGCGTTTGGTTTCCGGAAGACGGCGGCAGCTGTCATGATACCGGATGATGATGATGATGAATTATAATTGTATCATAGCTATAACTGAATTATTGTGCATCCCTTCAATTTAACTCACGCTTTTCTATTCTGAGATTGACTTGACACACACGTTTTAGGGTGGCGGTTATATTGAAAATAGAGAAGAACGGTTACAACCATACCAAGATGTGGGGGAATCTTGTCCCCCTCGATTCAGTTACGATCTTAACATTCGTTGCGTTACCTTCAATACAAATAATGAGACCAGGTCAGGTAGTAATAGGGGAAACAGCTGTAGCTATAGGGGTTACCAGAATTAAAGACATCAAGGAATTAAAGTAACAGAAAAAAAAAAGTATCAGCGCGTTTAGAAATAATTTGTAAATAGTGGTGACACACTTTTAATTCCCATTTTTTATTCCGTGTAATTGACACAAATTGGTCTTATTCCAGTCTTAATTACAATCGTGTGAAACCTAACCACCATACGACATCCCACGTCTAGCGAAAATTTAATAAAAACTAATAAGTAGCTAAATTTTCAAATCAGAAAGAATATTTCCGTCATTAATTTTATACGACACTATAATATTTTAATGTAAGTAGATGCCCAGGTGATTTTTGCAGACATCGAAGACACCTTTCAAAAGAAAACTCATGAATTAAATAAAATTACAGCAAGTTTTAATTTGAAAATTTCTACATCAAAACAATAGCAACAGCTTTTCAAGGAAAATTTCCTGTAAGATCCAAAATAGTAATAATTATATTACTGAATGAGTAAAATAAGATTAATTATGTAGGTTGTATGAGAAGAATTCAAACTAACATGATACATACGTAAACTTAATAGATTTAAAATTATGTGTGGTAGTACCATAAGAACTCTTACAACTCTTTTTCTTAATTTATTGCTATATGCTAAGATTGGTTCCGAAAAAAAAATTGCTGCCTCTATAGCGTTAACACACACATATATATGACATGAAAAGAAAAATAAACGTCTGAACGGGGATTTGAACCTGGACCTCTGAATTGATACTTCAGTGCGCTACCTCTTAGGCTATCCAGGCATTCTCGCACAAACATTTATTTTTCCATATATATATATATATATATATGTGTGTGTGTGTGTGTCCACCGCTGTGGTCTCGAGGTAGCGTGCTGCCTTGTCACGCAGCGGGCCGGGTTCGATCCCCGGTCGGGGCAGTTTTTCTGGATGAGGTTTTTATCGGGGTTTTTCCTTACCTGCAAGACAAATGTCTGGAAAAATTTAAGGCTTAAACGGTCCCCGAAATCATATGGTTATCATCCTTCTCCGGTGTGGAAAGCAACGGGAAGCTACCACACCTACAATTCCCTACTAAAGCTGCAAGCATAGCATGAAAATGCTATGACTGCAGTGAAGGACCTGCCTTCGGGCATAATTACTATGGATGGATGGAGATATATATATTCTCTATCATGAGAGCGGGAATTTTGTCTCACTGCCCTACAACAAGAAAGCAAATTAAAGATAATTTTTACTTTATAGTAGCGACGATTCTTTATATCAATGTTATTAAAATTTTGACATTGAGAAATGCAAGTCTAATATGACATGAAAATAAAAATAAACGCCTGAACGGATATTTGAACCCAGATCTCTGAATTGACACTTCTGTGCGCTACCACTTACGATATCCAGGCATTCTGAAAGACTATTTAACTCATGCCCCAAATGGGAGTCAATGACCAATCACGTTTCAATGATTTCTGTTTTACAACCAATCAGAGTCGTGTTTCACCAAATATTTATCAGTGTTATAATTACCATATTAAAGAAAGCTCCTCCTTACAATATTGCGTTCCTTTGGCAATAAATAGTATGATCTGGTTGCAGTGATAAACAAAAGAAGCAGTAGAAGCGTACCTATCGTTTCTCATTTGTAAACATCGCCGTTTACATTAAATATATAAATATTTTAAAATAACTATAGTTAAATAATGATTTGTGAGTAAACAGCTTAATTTTATTCGTTAAATAGTCCTAACAAATGCCACTCTTGATTTCCAAATTATCTAGATAAATTCACTCCTCACTTCGTGAGTCGTGAATTTATCGATAATTTGGAAATCACTCATGGCATTACTTATGATAATTTTTCCAGCTGAAAAGCTATCGACGTCTACACTGGTTGGATATCAAACAAGATCTAGAAAGTACACTCCTAATAATATTATCTTGCCTTGCAAATGGACGGAAAGCTCCACCAAGTTGTTGGTTACTTTTAAAATATGAATGAAATTATGAACGGTTTACAAACTACGGGCCTACGTATCAGCTTCACGGAATATGCACTGTTTATTTCAAATCTGACTCTCCCCTTCCAAATAGCGGTATTTCCGCATAAAGATTGTATCACAGCCACCTGTCAGTGCTTTTCCATGGCGATATTCTGAGTTTCTAAACATGCAACTGTTAGATGTTACTACAATATTATTGTGCTGTGCGAAGCATGGGTCAGGGTAAAACATTCGGAAGTTTTATCGACAAAATAAACAGTTATAAATACTGTGCAGTCATTAAAATAATATCATAAGTAATGTTACGAGTGAATTTATCTAGAGGATTTGGAAATCAAGAGTGACATTTGTTAGGGCTATTTAACGAATAAAATTAAGCTCTTACTCAAAAATCATTATTTAAATATAGTTTTATATATATTTAACGTAAACGGCGATGTTTGAATACAAATCAGAAATGTGAAGTTATGTTCATTCACTGCAACTTGATCACATTATATATTGCCAAATAGGTTCGCAATATTGTATAAGAATACACACTAGTGGAGAAATGATGAAACACATCAAACTGTACATTATAATCAACATTATAGATTATTCATTTATTTTTTTGGTAAACAACTCAGTAAAATCAAGATATATGTTTATTATTTACTATATTCAATTCATTTGTTGGAGAAAAATAATGCTCTGACCTGTTCAGAATATTAAAAAGGAGGAGCTTTCTTTATCACAAAAGCAGGGGCTTGTACAGATAAATCGACAAATATGGTTGTAAAACAAAATTAATTGAAACGTGATTGGTCATTACTATAATTTGGGGCATAAATAGTATTTATATTCAAATAATTTCTTCTTCCTCTTTTTCTTCTCCTCTTGATCCTAGACTTGCGCCTGTTGGCGAGTTTTTCCATATTTGTCGTAGTCCTGGGGACATCTTTCTGTTGGAATATTATCTCGTACAACTTTTGATAGCCTGTCTTTACTCATTCTTGAGATATGGTATTCTATTCCTGCCTCCTCCTTGATACCCGTCCATTTATTGGTAGACCTTTATATTGTTCCCGAATGTATTTATTTCTGATTCCATAACATATATTTTTTCTTCATCATTTACAAGTATCGTCATTTCCTGTGTTTCAAGCATTTGTTTTGTTCTGAACGTTTCGGCCCTTGTTTCAGAAGAATAAATGATATCGTACTACAAATTTATAAATTCGTACTTTAGTTTCTGTCCTTAGGTATTTATTCCTCCAATTTATATCGTTCGTTGATCCCATAACCTTAGCTGCTTTGTTTGATTTGTGATCTCTGTAAACCCCCATTGCTCGTAAGTTTTCATCATCATCATTGGCGTGACGGTCCTTTTAGTTTGACCTTAGCCTTCCTCATAATAACCATCCATTCTCTTCGGTCAATTTGTTATGCTCGTAAGTTCTGTGCTCAAATATGTAAAATTCATAGCCTGACCAATAATTTTTATAAATTTATAATTTACATCAACGTGGTTCTATCGATACCATAAAGATTTTGATTTTCCAATTGAAATGTTCATATTGTTTTGACATTAGTTCATAAATTTATACAACAGGCGTTGGAGATTTTCCTCAAAGTCACTAATTAATAATAATGCATATGTGTAACATACGGTATTTATTTCCTTATTACGCATTTTATATCCTTTCATTCCTATAACTAATTCACTAATTCACTGGCACTATCGAACCCGTAGATTCATGGCCGCGCTGACATAAGCTCTCCATACATCCCTATTCGAAGCTAATGTTTTCCAATAATTTACTGTATAAACTACTTCCCTCAAATTATAGTTAATGTTATTCTCCCACCTCATTCTTGATCTACTAACTGGGCATTTTCCCTCTGGTTTTCCTACAAGAAGCTTCAATGCACGTCTTTTATTCCCATTCGTGCCACATGTCCTACCCATTGCAGTCTACGAGATTCAACTGTTCTTGTTACATCTGGCTTCATATAAAGACCATGTAGTTCACTGTTAAGTAGTCCTCTCCATTCACCTGTCTGTTCATCTCTCTTTGGTCTAGAATTTCTTCTAAGAACTTTATTCTCAAATACTAGTAATCTGCTTTCCTCCCTTAAAGTAAGAGTACATATTTAGGCAACTCTTGCCTAAACAGGAAGTGAAGAAGAAGAAGAAGAATTTTATGCATTTTCAGTTTAACGTTTTTTTAAAGGAGTTGGGACGTCAAGAGTCCCTGTAATGCATAATAGCACGCATTTAATTCCTATAATGTTTTTAATTATTTCATCAAGAACGATATTAAACAATATTTAACTAAAAATAATTTCGAAGAAAGTAATCTTCACTAACAAGACCATTAAAGTCTTATTAAAACATATATGTTCACGTTTAATTTACAGAGTGGGGAGGGAGGGTTCCGTATTAACAAAGTAGATATGGTAGAGCACGTCTCAAACCAGTGATTCTCTACATTAAAACACTATGCTTTTATTCCCTTACCGTGTTGTTTTGAACCAAAAAGTGTGGGACACACTGTATTTTATTGTATTAATCTTTCTTGCACATCAGCAGTATAGCATTATGCTTAGATACAATTTCGCTTTTCTATCTCAAGAATGTTTTTATATTATATACTGCAATGCCATTTAGCAAATGAGTTGTGTCTATCCCTCATTAAAATACAGTTTTTTTTTGTAGAAAGCTACTTTACTTTGTTCAGCAACCAGGTGAAACGAAGCGAGAGTGACGTTGAATGATGAAATGAAAACTGTGTAAGAAATTGTGACAAATTTTAATGCAACATTCACATTAATGGACTGGAAGAAAATACCCAGTAAACACGAACTGAATTCATTGTGGGATCGATTTAATTCAGGAGTCCTTATCATAAGACAATGCAATGTACTAAATCATCCCTTCCTTCCATCTGGAAAAATATTATGACATGTTAATACACCGCGTCCCATTCAAATCTCCCACATTTTAATTAATCATAACTCTCAAAATATGCGGAATTGTGAAATGAGGTTGGTATTAAAATAAAGAAAAACTCAAAGAATTTTTGTTGTCATTGTTGCAGTTAATTCTTCTGTCGCATGTTGGACAATAATGGCATAAAACAAAATGGCGACTCCTCAGCAACGAGCACAAACTGTTTTCTGGTATGCAGAGACAAAGTCAATAACTGGCCCGGTATACCAAGACATGTTGGAACAGTTCTTGTACCCTCAAGTAGCTGATCTGCAACCTCAAGTAATCTTTCAGCAAGATGGAGCCCCACCACACTGGAGCCTGGATGTTCGGAATTCACTCAAAGAATCCTTCCCAGATAGGTGGATTGGACGAAGCGGACCAATTTGCTGGCCACCACGTTCGCCAGACATTACTTCACTGGACTTCTACCTCTGGGGGTGTGTAAAAGATCTTGTGTTTGCGACACCAGTACAAGATCTTCATGATTTACGAACCCGTATCCTTGACACAATTACAACAGTACCAATGGATATGTTTGACAGAACGTAGCACGAAATCGAATACAGACTTCATATTGTTCGTGCTACTAATGGTACACATATAGAGGTGTTTTAGTGTGAGACAATGAAAATTCTTTCAGTTTCTGTTTCGTTTAATACCAGCCTCATTTCATAATTCCGCATACTTTGTTAGTTATGATTAATTAAAGTATGGGAGGTTTGAATTTTATACCCTGTATTTAAGATATAAAATAAAAATTGGTACCTGGTAAGTCAGTCGTCCTCAAGTAAATTATTAAACTTCATCAAGCAGTTCCAATATGGAGGCCTTTCAAAAACAATGTTTCATCTTCTGCATTTTAACTGGCACTGTTGTTGTATAAGTTATATAACTTATAGTGACATAAGTTATAGCCTGTAACTTATACAACAACATCAGTACCAGTTAAAATGCAGAAGATGAAACATTGTTTTTGAAAGGCCTCCATATTGGAACTACTTGATGAAGTTTAATAATTTAGTTGAGGACGACTGTCCTACCAGGTACCAATTTATATTTAATATCTTATTACATAACCTCAACAGACGTTTAATATGGATTTTAAAAGTGTTGAATATTAATATTTATAAAGCGAACATTTGGTAAATAATGTGAGATCGTTAATTAATTTAAATATTTGTAATTGTCTTTTCTACATCTCAAAAGTCCTTTTCATTTGAAGGATTCATATAAAGAATATCCTAAGTACACATCATTCTAATTTCTGCTTTCTATAGGCACTTCATCTGGAAGGCAACAGACCAATCAAGAAGCAGGGCAAGCGAAAAAAAAAAAACATTAAATCACAGAGAAAAATTGCTCTCCAAAAAATGTATAATAATAATAATTCCT
This sequence comes from Diploptera punctata, assembly GCA_030220185.1. Lineage (NCBI taxonomy): Eukaryota > Metazoa > Arthropoda > Insecta > Blattodea > Blaberidae > Diploptera > Diploptera punctata. The sequence goes on along the minus strand of JASPKZ010001617.1, from coordinate 1,562,437 downwards.
GGAACCATTTTTAATATAAGTTGAGTCTAATTTAGTCTGCCCAGCATCATATAGCGTTACGTTTACGTGTTAATATCCAAACCACTTAGTTCAACTCTATTTATATTAGGTGACCAATCGCGATACCATGACTTCAACTTATAAATCTATGAACTTTACCAAATATATACTTTAAGATTTATTTCAGTTCCAAAATATATTCGTCACAGAATCAAAGATTTTCGATATCTCTTCTGTAAGAGGCAGTAAATTTATTTTTTCTTAACCCTAAAAATCATTGGCTGTTATCATGTAGGAAAACCTCAAATTTTGAAGCTGGTGTACTATCTTTAAACCATCAAAGCCAACGTATAAATCCATACTTTCATCAATTAGTAACACGTTTATAGCTAGATATAACTAATGCAGGCTATATGTTGCCTACAAAATAACAGAGGGCTTCTCCTTTATAAGGAGTATTGTTAAATGTCTGTACTTTGGATTTATGTATTACAGTATAACATTCCAAATCTAAGAAATCCGCATTATTAATTTTCAATCAGTAGAGATTAACTGAACAACTATACTCACTTAAAAATCTATGTTAGGACACTTTAAAAATAATAACTTGTACAACAAATAGCGAAATATAATGATATAGTAATAGACCTGAAATAGGATTTCAACAGCGTCCAGTAAATACATCGTAAAAATCTTATTCATAATTCATTGAAAACTACTTAAGATCAAAGTCGTCGCAAATAGTACCAGTGTAATTGCACGTATCATTACGCGTACATTAACATACAAAACTACTTAAGAACTTAAGCCGCTATCCACGTTATATATAATTTAAAATATAATTATCTTCTTATTAATGATTTGCAGGAAAAGTAGGGGTTACAAAAGATGCCGAATGGTTGTTAATCACATATATTAAATTGTAATAAGCTAGAATGTATCTTTCGAGTTGAACGATGATAAAAGAATAGGGTAAATAAAATAAAATGATAAATAAAAACGATACATTAAATGAGTAGTATTACAAAAAAGCATTTTATAATACCATTTTATTTGTAAATTCATAAAATCATATTTAATTTTCCTTGTAAATCATTCATTTCTAAGTCATCATCATCCAGGGATTAAGCCTGTTGGCTCGTTCCGGTTTCATGAAAGCTACAATTGTTAAAATTGTTCAGACCATCTTCTGTGTGGGCGTCCAACATTTCTCATTCCGTGCGGTCATTTCTAAGTAATACAATAATTTATTTATTTATTTTTCTGAAAAAGGAAACATTTGGATATCAATTATCATAAGTAATGCCACGAGTGATTTTCACGACTCACGAAGTGAGGAGTGAATTTATCTAGAGAATTTGGAAATCAAGAATGGCATTTGTTAGGACTATTTAACGAATAAAATTAAGCTGTTTAGTCACAAATCATTGTTTAACTATAGTTATTTTAAAACATTTATATATTTAATGTAAACGGCGATGTTTGAAAACAAATCAGAAATGTGAGGTTATGTTCATTCACTGCACCTTGATCATATTATTTATTGCCAAATAAGATCGCAATATTGTAAGAGTGCACCCAAGTGGAGAAATAATGAAACACATTAAACTATATATCATAATCAACATTACGGGTTATTCATTTATTTTTTAGTAAACAACTCAGTAAAATCAAGGAATCTTTTCATTATTTGTTATATTAAATTTATTTGTTGGAGAAAAATAATGCTTTGACCTGTTCAGAACATTAAAAAGGAGGAGCTTTCTTTATCACAAAAGCAGGAGCTGATAAAGAGAAATCGATCAAGAGCGAAGTGAAACACGACTGTCATTGGTTGTGAAACAAGATTCATTGAAACGTGATTGGTCATTGACTAGCATTTGTGGCATGAGTTAAATAGTAATTGAAATAAGCAAATAGAAAAAAAAAACTTGTTTTGCCTTGTTTTAATTTAGATTTACATTCTTTCAGAAGAACAGGAAACTAACATATATATGAGTGCTACTTTAAAAATTCTCCAACATATTGTCACAGCTTATCATAAGTAATGCCACGAGTGATTTCCAATTTATCTAGAGAATTTGGAAATCAAGAGTGGCATTTGTTAGGACTATTTAACGAATAAATTTAAGCTGTTTACTCACAAATCATTATTTAACTATATTTATTTTAAAATATTTATATATTTAATGTAAACGGCGATGTTTGAAAACAAATGAGAAACGTTATGTTTCACTTGATTATCACTGCAACCAAATCATATTATTTGTTGCCAAAGGATCACAATATTGTAAGAATGCACTCTAGTGGAGAAAAAAAATGAAACTCATCAAACTGTATATTAATTAATTTCTGACGTCATCTGATGTAAATATGTCAATTATATTTTTCTCGAACGTTATTACCTGGGAAAAAATAAATTTAAGAAAGTGCAAACAGTGGTTTCTTTTTATTGTGGTATAATCAATTGCTACAAATGTTTTTATATTATTTCCTGCAACCACGATAAGGTTAAATTCGTGCACTATATATACAATCTGGTAGCTACATGTGTTTGCTACAAAATAATGCTATGATCTATTCAGAATGTTAAAACGGAGGAGCTTGATTTTACAGTGATAAAATTAAACTGATAAAATCGAGGTGAAAAACGACTGTGATTGGTTGTAAATAAAAAATCATTAAAATGTGATTGGTCATTGACTCCCATTTGGGACACGAGTTACAAGTCAACTGAAATTTGTAATTTGCCCGAAAATAAAAACACATGTTGTTAGTAGCGTTTTCTTAAAATAGGCCTAATATGAAGCTCTAAACATTTGATCCTTGCCATGTTAGTTTCAATGCATAATGATATTGATTAGGATCATATTTTTCAAACGAAATCTTATGCATAAAAATCACTTAATCGCCAATAATAAATTTCCTGTCAGAACCACTTATACCAGAACAGTTTCCAAATTGTAAGTTTGTTTTCAAGGATATTATACAGTTTATAAAATAAGTTATGGCATTTTGAAGATTTCAGAAAACTTCAAAGCGTTTAAGTTATAAAATAAATTAGTACTGATATGAAGTATATCCCATATAATCTATGACAAAAGTATATTTTTGCTAAGTAAAATATTTTCAGCAAAATTATCACGTATATTGCCTATAAAATTTAAATCAATATCAATTTATTTTACTCCATACACGATTTTACGGCCTCCGATTCCTTTTATATAAATGTATTTACATTACTAGTTTCCAGAATAAACTTTCATAAAGTGAATTAAGTATTATATAATATTCTTGATTTCATTTATCTGGGTTGAAGTGTTTGTGGAAGATGAATCTAAACGCTCCAGTTACATTATAAAACAAGCAAGTAGTGTCTTCATTGAACTATATTGTTCATAAGAAACACTCGAGATCAAAAGATGAAAATTGCCAACGTCCCATTGAATGGGATGTACTGCCTTCAAACAAAGACTTCTGAAGAGATTCTCCACATTGTAGCTACATCAGAGAACAATGGTATACCGCAGTGGAACACCCTCCCCATCGAATTGTGTATATCTACAATAAAATTTTTCCATTAAAAATACAAAATATCATTTCTATTTTGAGTGTACTTTTTTTAATTCATGTAAATATGCTTATTTATTTGATTTTCGTTTCATACACGTAAAAACATGATTATAAATTTCGCAGGCTCATTTAAATAGTTATGTTTAATTAAAAATACGTCTTAAAAATATTAAGCAGTTTTTATTAATTCTTAACACATTTTATTCAAAGATGCTTTTTTATATATCAAGTCATTGGCGTCGAGATTCAAAGACGGATGCAAAAGGGTCAATAAATTTAATTCAGAGGTCTCTTAATATGGCAATAAAACTACCAATAACGGCCCAAGAATTTACTTTTCTTCAAAAGAAAGTCATATTCAATATAGGTAATTATGTCTTGAAAAATCCATCGACCCTGGCCGGGTTTGAACTAGCGAACTTCTGATTCAGAGAAGATAAAATTTAACAGGACATATATGAAAAGGGATATAAATTTATTATTTTATGTTTTCATCGCTCTAATAGGCGATTAATATATTACGAAATGTAAGTTATCTCAGTAATCTATTCAATGTTTTTTTTAAATAATTCCATATCGCCCTAGGAGAAAACACTGAGTGGATTTCTCAACCGAAGTCTAAACCACAACCACGGTTTTCCGATATTGTTCCCATAACACGTATAAAAATGACTGAAAATTCACTGAAACTGTTATGGGACTATAGACATGATTCAGACATTTGTTTTTGTAATTAACAGCCGTAGATTTTAAGTTTTTACAGTTGCTATGGAGACATTAAAAAATTGGAAAACCGCGGTCGAGGTTTAGACTTCGGTTCAGAAATCCACACTATGTTTCGTTAATATTATTCTTGTCATAATTGTGTTAATTACAAAAATATTTTGAAATTAATCTGGCACTTGAGCGGTTGCTACCTCGGTGCAGAACTAAGGGACTTCCGCTGGGGACCAATGCCCACCTAGGATTGTGAGGAATTTGGGTAGCTACAATAAGTAGTGGGGGCACGCCGTGGCGTTGTAGTTAAGGCACTGCGCTACAAGCCGAAAGGTCGAGGGTTCAAGTCCCGGTGGGGTAAGGATTTTTAAACTGACCCAAACCTTCTGGCGACACTATGGTCCTGGGGTCGACTCAGCCTCTAACTGAAATGAGTACCAGGCACTTGTCCTGGGGGTAAAGGCGGCCGTCGCGCAGGGCTGACAACCCGGCTGACATCAAGTGCCGATTGTCCAGAAAAAGTGGAGCCTTAACCTCCTACTACCCCAAGGGCCTCCCAAGGCCTGTAGTGGGATTACTTTACTTTTACAATAAGTAGTGGCTCTCGGTTCAAAAAACTAGCTATAACGGTTGGGTGATCCAATTTGCTGAACACATCTCAACCCTGGATGACCTTGCACCATTGATTTTGACATGTGGATGTGATGCCAGCAACCGGCTGGTAAGCCAATGGCCTTCTAGGTTTGTCGCGCAATGGAGATTTTATTTTATATTGAAACGCAGTTAAGTATTTCATTGACAATTCTTGTATTATTTGACATACTGATTTGAAATATACGAATTTTTTACCTTCCAAAATCTGTTGAAGTAAGATGTATGACACCGATGTCCATTAATCTCCATGAGAAATCTTAGTTTAACGTAATTTAGTTTCCCAGATGACGAATTGTTTTAAGACAATAATATGTGCGTAACATACACAGTGCCAGTAAATCATTGGTCAAAAATCAAGTGACATAGCAATGCGTATTTTACCACAATGTTCTATACTCGCCAGGTTTTGTTTATTTTTATTTACAGATTTTAATTGAAAGTCAATGAAGACGTTACAGATAAGGAGTCTAATATGTAGTGATATGCTGAATGTAAAAGTCACCTAAATCATTTCAGCGACAATTTCGGCGAAAACATCGAAGATATCTTCCGAAGGGGTAGATCCATTGGCTTTAAGATTAAATGTAGCATCTAATAGTTGTGGCTAAGTGGAAGAGAAGGCCTAAACGGCTTAATTCCCCAGTATTAAAAATAGTAGGCCTAAGTAAGTGCCGTAAAAATGTTGAAGGCCCTGAATTAAAACTTGAAAGAGATTTAGAAAACTCTACAAAAGGGTAGGGTCATGTGGTTTTCGAGCAATTCTGGTATTGATAAGATATCGGGACTTTCTGAACGAAAGCTTCCACACTATCAAACATGCATTGTTATGATTTATAACATTATTTACGAAATCTAAAGTTTATGAAACGATATTTTTGCGCGATAGTGCTTTTTGTCGTACTTACAGCAGTGGCGACCTTCCTACATTTCGGGGTTGCCAACCTAAATAAGTATACTGTAATATTACATATTACAAACCTCGTGCGGGAAGTAAAATCAATGCCCTTTATGTATACCACGTACAATGTATATACAAAAAATTCCAAAAGGTAGTGTTAATATACATTATACGAAACAAATTACTGTATTTTAAATGAACTGAACTTTATAAGAAACAATATAAAGCAATAAATACGTACTTGCCGCCTTTTATGAGGGATTGGTGTCACGGCCTGCTGTAGTCTCAACTAATAAGCATTGTTAACGTTAGTCAGTTGTTTATAATGACGGTAAATATTTCCAACAAATATGTTATTATTTTACTATTATTTATTATTTTGAAAACACCATCGCGCAAAAAATAATGTACAACGCACGTTTGTGAAGTGTTTTACAGAATCTCAGAAATTAAAAAATCTGGCGATAGCGAGGTTTTTAAACATTTCCTCTCTTCTGTAAAAACCACTTCCCAACTTCGCATCATAATATACTATTTCATACGTGAATTAATATTCCAGACAGTCCGACTATAGCCCATAGTTAACGTGAATAGAGAGACAAATTTACACCTTAGCCGGAGTTTGAATTCAAGTGCTCCAGCTTTACGCGCTGTACCATTGTATCTATGTAGCTGGAAGGGACTAATACTTCAATTTCTTTTTTAAATTACGGTATTGGAAATTTTACCGTTCTGATTTAACCTTAAGTTCAGGTTGATCTGCACCAGCTAAACTTTATGTATTGATGTTAGGGAAAAAGTGTGTGGATTACGCCAGATGGTGCTCCAGTCCTATATTCATTTTATATCGTAGCCAGGCAAAGGATAAAAAGGAACATAGTCTAATGGTATTATCTGTGAAACCACTCTTACGGCTTAAGAACAATTCTCCAGATGTTATACTCCTCTTTTTGTTGTCAAAAGAACCGACCAATTCTCCGTATCTAATGTTATTTATCATATTCTTTATAACTTCATTCTGTAATCTGGTTATTCCACAATAAACGTAAGTATTTCTTTCATTACATATTGCTGTACTTTGTGCGTTGTATTAGTTCATTTTAACTGTTTTCTCTGGTAATTACAGTGCGCTCTCATTAATCCGAACCCAGGTAATCCGAACAAGAATGTCAACACTTTTAATGAAATTTGTCAATATGTTTATTCACGTTTCCACTATATACTGGTAAATTTGAAATGATTTGCAATTCATAATGACACTTAACAACATAGACCTACGATACACATAATAGACAAATGTACGTTTAGGGTGGTAGATTTTTATAGTAATTCTGCCCGAGGGCAGGCCTTTCGCTGCAACAAAAGCATTTTCATGTTATGCTTTGCAGCTTTACTATGTAATTATAGGTGTGGTAGCTCCCCGTTGCTTTCCACACCGGTGAAGGATGATGGTGATGGCCGGGTGATTTTCGGGGATCGTTGGGCCCTAAGCTTCCTGACATTTGTATTACAGGCGAGGAAAAACTCCGAAAAAACCCTCACCCAGGAGCCTGTCCCGACCGGGAATCGAAACCGGGCCCGCTGCGTGACAAGGCAACACGCTATCTCGAGACCACAGCGATGGTATATTACTTTTTTTAAAAGTTTAAGACGGTTGTGGTTTATTATTTTATATCTTAGCGATTTCCGTAAGTTAGAGATCCTTTTATACCAGTAATTCACCTTTTTACTTACATAGACCTACCGTTAATATAGAATTTTCAAGTTCTTTCTATCTCAAACACTTATTCAGTTTCCAGAATTCTCCCTATATTTTTTGGACAAAAAGTAGAGCGCGAACACACAAAAACAGGTCATTGTTATTCAAATACTGCTATTGATAATACCAATAACACTGGTCAACATGATTTTTCTCTCATGAACACCAATAGTTGAACTTAATGCAGTTTTTTATCGTGTTTTCAAATATGTATTCGGAATTTCTCCATCACCCACAGTTTTTTTTTATTTCAATTTAAATTCATGGATTTAAATAATTATTTTTTAATAAACGTTTTTTCGTCCATTTATTATCTTGGCGCAGTGAGCGATGAGCACGGTGAACACTTTCAGCAGGAGATTTCAGCTATGGGAAAAAGATATCAAGGCAAATGGAATCCTAATATGCTGGCCGATTATTGTTGGACCATCAAGAGGAATGCTCCACAGGCTAAATAAAGTAAAAAATCGTAATTTCTTACTTTCTAGGCGAGTCCGAATGTTCGAATATCATGTAGTTACGAATGTAGAAAATATTAAAGTGTTTGAAATTATAAATTCTAGTATCTCGGAAATCTTGCGTGATGGAGAAAAACCGATATCATATTTGAATTCAGGAGAAAAAAATACTATCAAAACCACATTTTTTTTCTGAGACAAAAAAAAAGTTCCTTTTTTGTTGCTCAGTGTTATTTTAGCATAATTCTCTTTGAAGCATCAATGAAAATGCAGCATATACCGGTAATAATAATAATAATAATAATAATAATAATAATAATAATATAATATTAATAATTGGATTAATAATAATTAGAATAATAATAATAATAATAATAATAATAATAATAATAATAATAATAATAATAATAATAATAATAATAATAATAATTAGAATAATAATAATCAGAATAAAAAATAATCAGAATATCAATAATAATAATAATCAGAATAATAATTATTATTATTATTATTATCATTATTATTATTATTTGTGATTCTTCTTAATTACAAGCAGACTTATCTGCACTGGAATCTCCTAATTGATATGTTAAGTGCAAGTTAATACTTATTTATAGTAAAGTAATGAAATTTGAAACTCCATTCCATTTATGCAGTTTAATCTTTCATCTTATAGGTACTTTTACATGCCACGTGCCACCCGGTCCTCACAGTGACACGACCTGTCGGGAGAGGGATTTAACTATGGATTACATACCTACTTTTCTGATCAAACAAGGACATGTAAGATTTCCCCGAATGAGGGGAAATTAGACATAACTAACTAACTCACTGGCCCTATCGAACCGGTAGGTTCATGGCCACGCGGACATAAGGTCTCCATACATCCCTATCCTGAGATGTTTTCCAATCATCCCCTGTATAATCTACTTCCCTCAAATCGTGGATGTTATTCTCTCACTTCATTATCGGTATACCAACTGGGCGTTTTCCCTCTAGTTTTCCTACCAGAAGCTTCCATGCACCTCTTTCATCCCCCATACGTGCCACATGTCCTGCCCATCGCAGCCTACGAGACTTAACTGTTCTAATTATATCTGTCTTCATATACATATCATGTAGCTCACTATTATGTAGTTTTCTCCATTCACCTGTGCATCTCTTTTTTGGCCTAAAATTTTCCTAAGAACTTTATTCTTAAATACTCAATCTTCTTTCCTCCCTTAAAATAGTAAAATTATTACAAGGGTTTAAAATATTTTAGAAGTCTCCGTAAACCTCGTTTTCAATCCTCATAACGTAAATAACTAAGATTTTCCAATTTTCAATTATTTTTCTCTAAGTTCGGACACAAGGGATCTACTGTAAAAGTAGAAACAACATCAAAAATGTTTATGCATGTAATGAGATTCTTTTTTCCAATTTATGGATGAAAAGCGAAGATAAAAGATAAGACTTTACAACAGAAAATACATTAAAACTAAGCAATACATAAATAACTTTCTTTATGGACTTTAGAAAAAACCTCACGCAGAGTCACTATCCCTTCATTCTTCTTACGAGCTTCCAAATTAGCTTCTTTTCACATGACTTTCTTTAGTTTCCTGTGTAATAGACATGCTTTTGTCCACATGATGAGAGAGATAGGTCTTTGTAGTTCGGAATGAGAGTCATGTGTATTGTGCTGGCAGTCTTACGTCATTCAAGTTGAAATTTCTTCGTGGTTACACGTATCATAAAAATCTCAAGGGAACCTCTGAATATACATGAAGTACCAAGCATCAACTACTGTTAGATCCAATGTATTGACATATCAGACACTGAAATTTTATAGTGTAACTTCTATATTTATCTTATTTTGTTCTTCTTTTAAGCTACTGTACCTTCACTTTTAATTAAGAGTATAAATCAGAACATGATTGATTAAATTTTTAAGGACGTCGATGGAAATACGCAGGGCCTATACAGTAATTTATTATTAAATCAGTGAATCTAGAGAAGGTTATATTTACCCTATGTTATTTCTATGTTACTGTTAATAATAATATGAATTGCAGTAGCGTATAATATTAGTTATTGGAAATATATTTATTATTAAATCAGTATATTTAGTTATGGCAATTCCCACAATATTTTATGAATGTGAATCTTGGGCTCCAACGAAAAAATATAGAAAGATACTCGTAGAATACATACGGCAGAGATGAGGTTCCTCAGACAGGTTAAAATATGTACAAATCTGATATACAGTAAAACCTATCTATGAAGGAACATGACGGTTCCTTAAATATATTTCCGTCTTGGCAGTTATCCTTCTTATAAAGGATTCCCAAATTACAATCTTGAATTTTCTCACGCAGTGCAAGGGTTTTACATGCACGCTTTAAAGACATAACGTATTGACTGAAATACAGAAAAAATAGTGTATGTAACACAGCTCAGTTTGCATAGCAATACAAAACAAGTTTAAGGCTATAACACAAAAGCGAGAAGGAACTCAACTACAGGAAGACTGAAGAGTTTCCCAACTCCCTCGCAGGTAACGTAAGCAGGCAAGGAAAAGCGAGGGTTTCCCCGCTGTCACGCATAAGCGAGGGTATTCCCGCAATATAAATGGCAACACAAGAAGGTAAAACAATATAATGCAGAAAACGTCATATGCAGAATTTTCACGTGTGGTCATTAATACTGTAATTAGAACGTGCTTAAGAATAATGTTCCGTCTTACTGTGGTAAAAATTAACTATTGGTTCTTTTTTTTTTTCCCATCTCTACAGGTTTCCGTCTTATAAAGGCTCCGCTAAGACAGGTTTTACTGTAATTAGAAATTAGGATATAAGAGGAGAATTAAAAGTGCTTATTTCTCTTCAACACTCAGGACCTTGTCGTTGTGAAAAATCCATCGAATTCGCCCGCGGAAACAGAGCGAGCATGGTAAACAACTAGTCCTCTAAGACTTTTGTCATCATTCATTACAATTTATCATAATAAGTGTTTGCCGCTAAAGACAAATCATAGCAAATGCAAGAGTTAAATAATTTGAAGGGAAAAAATGTGACAGCATTAAGCCTAATATAGGATAATTATTGCTATAGAATTTAAATTAGTAAATAATAAAATCGTAAAAAAGGCATAATAACTGAAATAGAAGAAAATAACTATATATAAAACATTAAAGAACAAAACAAGAAGAGATACTAGACTGAAGTTTTATAAAACATTGGCAGTTCCTGCATCACTTTATGGGAGTGTAACTTGGGTAATGACCAAAAAATTACAAAGTAGAATACAAAGCGTAGAAATGAACTACCTTAGAAGAAGGAAAGGCTGCACAATATTGGATCGGATAAAGAATGAAGATATAAGAACAGAATTAAATATATATCCAATGAATGATAGAATCAAAGAATATAGAGATAAATGGTTTAGACATGTAGAAAGAATGAATGTAACAAGGTTACCAAAAGCAGCCAAGAGGTTCAAGGAATATAGGAAGGCCAGTGAAAATATGGACAGAACAACTGTGAGGCGGAATAGGCAATTTGTCTAGCCCGTGAAGTGAAGAAGAAGAAGAAGAAGAAGAAGAAGGAGGAAATAAATAGTTTGAACATATTAGCAGAATGAACGAGGAAAGACTGTTTATAAAATGATGAATTACATAATCCATAAAGACGCAAAAGCCGAGGACAACCAGCTGAAAGATGGATCCAAGAACTATAGAAGCCGGAACAGATCAGGAATGGTCTAAAATCATGATGGATGACATAAAAAAATATTTTTTATAATTTGAAATGAGCTCTTCAAAGACTGAAGGGTATCTTACATAAAATATTTGAGAAAATGAAGGGAGTTCATTTATGCAGAATCGGTCAATCTCACTTATTTCTAACCATAATAAAGTAAAGATAAAGTGATCCCACTACAGACCATAGGAGACCCTTTGGATAGCAACAGGTTGAGGCTCCCACTTTTTCTAGACAATGTACACTTGATGTCAGCCGGGTTGTCAGCCTTGCGTGGCGTCCGCATTTACCTGCAGAACAAGCGTCTGGGACTCATTTCCGTTAGAGACTGAATCGACCACAGGGGTATGGTGCCATCGGAAGATTTGGGTAATTTTAAAAATACTGACCCCACCGGGCCTCAACCTTCCGGTTTGTAGTGTATTGCATTAACTATCTACGCTACAGCGTGCTCCAGTTCTAACTATAGTATCCATTGAAATAGACATTCATTTATTTAGTAATTTTCAAGGTGTTCTACAAAGAGGGGCTCGTTGTGATACAGAATAGCAAACTTCAAATTAAAATATAATTTAAAGTTTCAGTAAAAAAACTATTTAAGGTCGGTTTCCCCAACAGAGATAACTGTATTACGCCAGTTTAAGCTATGTACTATACATGAGGAAAACTGACGTAATACAGTTACCTCTCTTGGTGAAACTGACCCTTAGTGATAAATTTAGACTATAATAGATTCGTAAACTGCAACCATGCGTAAGTTACATACGATTTTTTCCTGTCGAACTGCAGTGTGTAGAAGCCTAATAAATATCACTACATTGCCTAATTTTAGTTCGCAGCACAGTATTTCACTTCCGGTTTAAAATGGGGCTTCATTCTCGTATTTCATTCACGTACAACTGTAAACAAAATGGTTACCATGAAGCCGCATTTGTTAATTCGAGCACGTAACTGTACAAACTGTTTACCTATTTTTCCTGCTTACTCTAATTCCCTTTAACTACTATCGGTGTTACCAAGTCTTTCCGCATATTGCTCTTTGAGGGGTAGTTAAGCAGAAACTTAAAAAATGCAGCATGATAATAAACATGGAAATAATATTTTCATTTCTTTTTCTGTCCAAAATTGTCACACCTGCTACTGAACGTAAGAATTTAATTTCTGTAGTTTCTATTTTTCTTCTGTCTGCACTGTTAAGAGTCCAATTTTCACTTGCATATGTTAAGAACAGGCACTGCCATAATTTTATAAAATTTTAATTGTGTGCTCCTCAGAGTTTTATTTTTCAGTGCCCATTTTATTGTGCCACACATTCTATAAAATTTCAATTATTTAGGATGCAATTATCATACTGCCAGAAGGAAGATATTAATATTAAATTAAATAAATTTTATAGAATGTGTGGCACTATAAAATGGACACTGAAAAATAAAACTTTGAGGAGCACACAGTTTTTTAAATCACGGTAGTGCCTGTCTTAACATATGCATGTGAAAATTGAACTCTTAACCGTTCAGACTGAAGACAAATAGAAACCGCAGAAATGAAGTTATTACGTTCAGTAGCAGGTGTGACAATTTTGGACAGAAAAACAAATAAAGATATTAAGAAAGACTTAAATATTTTTAATTTAACACATAGAATTGACAATATGAGAAACAACTGGTATGAACATGTTAAAAGAATGCCTACAGATTGAATGCCTCAGCTGTTATTAAAGTAGGCTACAAACCAATAGGACATAGAAGTGTTGGACGCCCATTTACTAGATGGGAAGATTCATTAAATCCCACTTGATGTGAAAACAGGTTAAAAGGCATAATTTCATGAAGTAGAATAATAATAGTAATAATAATAATAACAGTAATAATAATAATAATAATAATAATAACAGTAATAATAATAATAATAATAATAATAATAACAGTAATAATAATAATAATAATAATAATCTCTATGTGTATAACCCATACATCCTTCTTGGAGACAAGGGTGCTACCCTAGAAGGAATTTCTCGACCTAATCTGATTGAGGTATGCTTATTTTCCTACAAATGTCAGTGATGACATGTGGTTAGCACATCGCCTCAATGAGACATCTAGTAGACAACTAAGACATTACTTGGATGGATGAAGGTTGGTTAAATTTTATCCAGAGGCACTAATTTAGGGTTGAGATTATTTTACGAGCCTAAAAGTATTGACTCAGGGTCCACGGCAGAATAATAAAAAATGGTTATGAAGTGCAGAATAATAAGAATTGGTTATTTGATATTTTGCTACTAGGCTAATCGAGATATCAGGAGATGAGATTCTATGCCTAGGAAATTTGGCGTGTTATGTTTTCATACTCGATGAAAGTTTTTTTTTTTTTGTGTGTGTCATTCATCTCGGTGGTATGTGGCTAATGCTTCTAATTAAATTATTATTGTAGACTAAAATCAACTTTTTCAATGCAACCCTCATACTTAACTGCAGGGGTTGAAGCCTTTTAACTTCCCCACCAAATGAAGCCGTTTATACGAATTTTCTCTTTCGAAAAATTCTATCGTCCTCTACTGGAATCTCTGACACCCTACCACTTGAATGCCAAGATGGACAAGAAAAAGTAAGGTGACATAAATAACTTTTTATTGCCAAAGAGAAAAAAATCGTCTTCTACTGAAGAAAGTCAATAAAAGTCAATACAAGTAAATAAAATGAGCAGACTATTTTTTTAAAATAATAACATAAAATTTCCAACATCTATTACAAGAATGTAACTCTTAAATTCGCAATGTATCCTATATTATATTGTTTTAATTTATCTAATGGTTTTAACAAAATATAAGAAAGCTAACGATAAGAAATTACTGAAATGTGTGTGTGGAATTACACAATATACCTAATAATACTCTAAGAGACCACATTCCTAGTGAAACAATTAGGCAACAACTCAAAATTTTTAATCTAAATGAAAAAATACAAAACTACAAACAAAAATGGATTGAACATATATTAAGAATGGACTCTTCTAGGCTAACAAAACAAGCACTGTTGTACCAACCTCAAGGCTATAGAGATGTGAGACGTGTTAGAAGACGATGGGAAGATGAATTCTGGGAGCGGAACAGGCCGACGGCCTACCATGAAGATGATAATGACTAATAATAACTGTTATGCACGATTTCGTTTTCATCGCGGTCCGCCAAATTTAAATAACTGAAGTCAGAAATCTTTTGCCAACTTAAGGGTTAAGTATGTAGGCCTACTTAAGATAAAAATTAAAAATGTGTCTGTTGGCAGGCGCCGTCGTCCTCAACTTTCTTAAAATAATGTAGTTAAAATATTACTTGCAGGCCTTTCGAAAGTTAACTTCCATCATCAACAGGACGATTATGTGCTACTAGTTGTTATATATAAGACATTGATGGTCTTGATGATGGAAGTTAACTTCCGAAAGGCCTCCAAATTATATTTTAACTACATTATTTTAAGAAAGTTGAGGACGACGGCGCATGCCAACAGGTTCATTTTTAATTTTTATCTTATGACTATTCACCTCAATGGAATTTTGTATGCATTTTATTAGTATTGATTAAGTACCGTATGTACGTTTCCGTTTTTGCTTATATGCGTTTACTGTTCGACCAAATTATAATGAACAAGTGAGTGACTAAATAAACACAGCGTCACGTAAAATCAATTATACAGGTACAAGTACACATACTTACGGTGTAGCGGAATTACACACTGTCCATACCATTATCACTTAAACCTCCCATTCTTGGTACCGTCCTAAGAATTTTATACTTTCCATTCATTTTAATATTTTTTAAGTTCGGAATGAAGAACTTGCCTTCTTGATGGAAAGTCGTTTTATTATTTTTAGAGTAAGTAAAAGTAAAGTATTCCCACTACAGGCCTCAGGAGGCCCTTGGGGTAGTGGGAGGTTAAGGCTCCCACTTTTTCTGGACAATCGGCACTTGATGTCAGCCGGGTTGTCAGCCCTGCGTGACGGCCGCCTTTACCCCCAGAACAAGCATCTGGTAGTCATTTCCGTTAGAGGCTGAGTCGACTCCAGGGTCATAGTGCCTCCAGACGGTTTGGGTCAGTTTAAAAATCCTGACCCCACCGGGACTTAAACCCTCGACCTTCCGGCTTGTAGCGCAGTGCCTTAACCACTACGCTACGGCGTGCCGTACGTCTTCTAAATATTGTTTTAGGTATATAGGCTATAATGTCCATCGCTGTGGTCTCGAGGTAGGGTGCTGCCTTGTTAAGCAGCGGGCCCGGGTTCGATTCCCGGTCGGAACAGGCTCATGGGTGAAGTTTTTTCCGGGGTGTTTCCTCACCTGTAAGACAAATGTCAGGAAGTTTAGGGCCCAACGATCCCCGAAAATCATCCAGCCATCATCATCCTTATCATTATCATCATCATCCATCACCGGTGTGGAAAGCAAGGGGAAACTATCACACGTATAATTTCCTAGTAAAGCTGCAAAGCATAGCATGAAAATGCTATGATTGCAGTGAAAGAGCTGCCCTCGGGCAGAATTACTATGGATGGATGGATAGCCTATAATTTCTTATGAAACAATTTGACATCAATTATTTATTTTAATGTTAAAATATTTTCATATTTTATATTGCAATTTAAATAAACGTTTAAAACAAGTCTATATATCTCATATTTTACTATCAAGCAAACTGTCAACCATTTCATGCTGAAAGATACTCTTATCTTGAAATTTCTCCCAGAGAAGCATTGTGCTGTACCAAAGCCGTGACCAAAAAATTATCTGCAGTTTTTAACTGCAAGGTACATAAATCGAAGCTAGAACTCAACAATGACAACCCACTGTACGGAGCAGATGGATTCCCTGAATGAGTAAGATAGGAGTTGTGTGAGGCGGATCGCGGCGCGAACAGCAGGTAGTAAGAGTTATCCAATTATTCAATTCACAATGCATTACTTCCCTATAGTTTAAATGAGAGATTTGGAGCTGTATTATTTTTTTACATGGTATTGGTAGCCTATATCACAACGCTTATCTACAAGAAATTTCAAGGTAGGTATCGGGATGCAATGGTTGACAGTTCCCTTGCAAACCTAAGAAGTTTTTAACAAAGATTCAGTGATTATGGCCTTTATACAGAATTGATGGGGATTATGAATATTAATAAGTTACTGGAAGGAGGAAAATGAACGGTGGGAAGGCCAATATTGAGATGGTTGACCGTTATGAAGGGAAATTTGAGTAAATTAAGAGCTAGAAGATGGAAAATACATGTAAGTATAGTCCTATATCGTTAAAGTTACTAATGATCCAAAATAAAAATTGTTCTTAAACATTTCATATAGAGGAAGTTCGGGTAATGTAGAGCTCTCGGTTTGAGTGGACCTTGTTATTATGTTCTTTAATTGGTGCTGCCCTCGAACAGAAAATATTTTGACTTCTTCCCCTCATCAAATTTGACGTGTTCAAGGCCAGTTTCTTTTATTCTTTCTGGGAATAATGGTTTGTTTGTGATATTTATGAAAACGACTACTTTAAAAGTTTTTCAAGCTACGAATTAATTCTTAATTTCTGCAATTGAATATTATAAATATTGAAACATCTCCTATTATGTAGATGCTGTTTTAATATATTAACAGGTATGGTTTGATGTTATGTGACATGGAGGCTGTATAAAATAATTAAACATAATATTTTTACAACAGAGGCTTCCCTAAAATACTTCCTAGGAATTCGGTTAATGTGGACCCTCCACAAGGCGGTTAAAAGGGTCTGGGTCCACTTTAAACGAATACGTATATTTTATCAATGAAGATGCTATCTGTAAAAACCATGCACTTAATTAATTGAATTTAATATCCTTGTAATTTTAGTAAACCCAGACCGCCGTAGCTGTCTGCAGATGAATGACGTGTGAATGTTACAATCAACAATTTTTTTTTAAACATTAAATAAATACCAGTCAACCGTTGTGGTCTCGAGATAGCGTGCTGCCTTGTCACGCAGCGGGTCCGAGTTCGATTCCCGGTCGGGGCAGGCTCCTGGATGAGGTTTTTTCGGGGTTTTTCCTCACCTGTAAGACAAATGTCAGGAAGTTTAGGGCCCAACGGTCCCCGAAAATCATCCGGCCATCATCATAATCCTTATCATTATCATCATCCTTCACCGGTGTGGAAAGCAACAGGAAGCTACCACACCTATAATTCCCTAGTAAAGCTGCAAACATAGCATGAAAATGCTATGACTGCAGTGAAAGACCTGCCCTCGGGCAGAATTACTATGAAATGGAAACAAATAACCCTTTTAAATTACGATCAGCTTAAATACTTTCAGATGATTTGTGCTCATCTGTATAAATTAATAGAGTAAATTAATTTAAAATAGTCTACAAGGTAGGGTGGACTCTGGAGTCCACTGTACCCGAATATGAAGGTTAAAGTGGACCTTTCTTGTAATGTAAAAAAGTTTATAAATTATGAAGATGTTTCCATATTTGAATAAAATAATAATGATATTTCATGGTTATAAAACTGATGATAATCACTGTAATTAAACAAAATCAAATCCTCAATTACTTACTTACTCACTGGCACTATCGAACCCGTAGGTTCATGGCCACGCGGACATAAGCTCTCCATACATCCCTATCCTGAGCTAATGCTTTCCAATCATTCCCTGTATAGTCTACTTCTCTCAAATCATAGTTAATGTTATTCTCCCACCTCATTCTTGGTCTACCAACTGGGCGTTTTCCCTCTGGCTTTCCTACAAGAAGCTTCCATGCAAGTCTTTCATTCCCCATACGTGCAACATGTCCTGCCCATCGCAGTCTACGAGACAACTGTTCTTATTATATCTGGCATCCTATAAAGACCATGTAGTTCATTGTTATGTAGTCTTCTCCATTCACCTGTCTGTTCATCTCTCTTTGGTCCAAAAATTTTCCTAAGTACTTTATTCTCAAATACCTATAATCTCCTTTCCTACCTTAATTAAAGGAAGAAAAACAACACATTCAAAATACGGGTCACCATTACCCAAAGTTCCTATAATTTCCAAAATGTAGGTGACATGCCAACAAACAATTAAAGGCAGAAAGTAATTTACTCCATTTTATGTTGACCTATTTCATAATATGAAAATTAATTTATATCTGAATTTTTAAAGATTTTAAATTTAGCACATAATATGAATTGAAAGGATAATCTCAATTAAGTGGTTTCAACTTCCCTGATATCTCCCCCCCTCTGTATTCTCTCACCCACTTTGAAACTCACTGATCTAGAACAACATTGAACATATGATTAACATATTACTGTTCCGCATCAAGCCACATGTATACTATCTCACCCTCTGCAGCTCTGATTCACATCTACAGATTAATGGTTTTGATGAGTCCTCTATTCTTATTATGTGATAGAAAATCATTTCCTGAATTACTTCTACACATATGTTCCATGAAATGCTAATAGCTTAAATCACATACAACTATTCTTTAAAATGCAGGCCTATTATATTATTCAGATGTCAATCTACGGAATGGGATATTGAAAGGCTATGACGACTTTACAGTAATAATAACGGTACTGTAGATATATTATGTAATAATTTTGTTTATTGTAATTTAGGTATAAAAGTAATTTTTCTATATTTTTTCTAACCTGGTTGAGTGGTAGACAAGGTCATAAGACCTTAACTCTGCCAGGTAAAATAAAGCTATTATTATTATTATTAATATTATTATTATTAATATTATTATTATTAATTATTATTATTAATTATTATTCTTATTACTATTAATACTATTATTATTATTTTTTTATTAGACAGGAACGTCTGGCGACAAATCACTTTGGGTTGAAGGAGAAACACTGTAAACTGCAATATTCCTAATAAAAATATTATTATTACTATTATTATATTTGTTATTATTATTATCATTATCATCATTATCATTATCATCACCACCATTGTCATTATCATCATCATCACCATTATTGTTATTATCATCATTATCGTTATTATCATCATCATCATCGTTATTATCATCACCATCACCATCGTTATCATCATTGTCGTTATTATATAATCATTGTCGTTATTATATCATTATTATTATTATTATTACTATTATTATTATTATTATTATTATTATTATTATTATTATTATTATTATTATTATTATTATAGTAACTAATGTAGAGAGAATTTTGTAAAATCAATATGTATGCTACACGCTACGCTTTTCACGTCTATATGATCAATTTTCAATTTTGCTCACCACTTCGGTAGATCAAGTTATGTAATATGTAGGTGATGTGTACATGTATTGTATATGCTGTGTAAGATATGACAAATAGAACGGACAAGGAGAAAACCCGGTGCCGGTACAGACTAGTTGTTTAAAAAAACAGGCGACCAGTTTTAACGTATCTATCCCACGTTCGAATTGCTTGTCAAAAGTACCATATCTCTTCTCAAAAATGTGTCCCTACTGTTAATGGGTTTAAATTTGATCTAATCATCTAGTATAAAACTTTGCGATATTCTATATCAGCATTCCCCTACCCCCGAAATTGAAAATTTTCTACCCCGCCGGGTATCGAATCCTGACCCATTAAACAGGAAACAGTCATGTCACCATCTACGGACTGTAAAGGAAATATTTAAAAGTTATACAGTAATCGAAGCATTAAAATCTATATAATCATCAATGTCATAATGATTAAATATTGCATTCCAATGTACGATAAGCGGTTTATGCTCTTTATTCAGCATTAGCTGTACTGTTTCATAAAATTTTATAATGTTCTGATATAACTTTAGAAGTCTATTATTTTCAAATAACATAGATTAGATTAGAAAAACGATTGCTCGGGTTATTATGTTCGTAACACAGCAACACATTGTAACATAGGACTCATCGTAGTTTATTATGAGTGAATGGAAATTAAATCTAGTCTATTGTGGTTATGTAATCTGTTACGGTGTTCCTGATTTCAACACATCAGGCATTCACACACGACTCATATCTTCATTTTCTGGGTTGGGCCCAGGGCTCAAGGTGGGGTTACAAACTCTTCATTTGGTCCTATTCTGCCCTTAGTTGTCACATAGGCTCAAAAGTACAAGAAATTACAAGAATGTGCCCCTCCCTGGATCATCATAACCATATATTTTCACACCTGTTGTTTCCTAGACCAGATTCTTTTTTCTCAAGTGAGATGAGGTGAAGATGGTAAAAAAATGAATGAATGAATAAATTACGATGAAATGACATGATAGGGGAGGGGAGAGAAGAGAGATGTGGGATGCATTTGGGGAAAAGGGAGAACCCCAAAAAAACCCCGAAAAATCCCGGTATGGCCCATTACCAATGCCTCTCCCGGAATCGCTACGATTCGAATCTGGGATCCCAGTCGGGACAGCTGCGCTTCTTCTGAGATGGCTTTAAATAACTTGAGTAGACCTACATTCTTTTGTTTAGACATTACATAATCAACACTTTTAAAATTCATATTAGCACCATATCAGTACCACTAATCAGTATCAGTTAAACTGCAGAAGATGAAACATTGTTTTTGAAAGGCCTCCATATTGGAACTACTTAAAAAAAAAGTAAAGTGATCCCACAACAGGCCCGGAGGCCCTTGGGGTAGTAGGAGGTTAGGGCTCCCACTTTTTCTAGACAATCAACACTTTATGTCAGCCGGGTTGTCAGCCCTGCGTGACGGCCGCCTTTACCCCCAGAACAAGCGTCTGATACTCATTTCCGTTAGAGGCTGAGTCGACCCCAGGGCCATAGTGCCGCCAGGGTTTGGGTCAGTTTAAAAATCCTGACCCTAACGGGACTTGAACCCTCGACCCTCCGGCTTGTAGCTCAGTGCCTTAACCACTACGCTACGGCGTGCCCCCATTAATAAAGTATAATAATTTAGTTGAGGAAGACTGGCTTACCACCAGTTTTATAGTTAATATCACATTAGACAATATTAAATAATGTAATTTTGATAGAGTTAAACTCTGCTAATTTCGTAATAATAAGGTTTTAGATAATCATACATTATGAACATTTCTGGTTAGAGTCTTAGGAATATTAAAATTAAGGATAAATAAATGATTATATAGGCCCTATATATATATATATATATATATATATATATATATATATATATATACTGAGTTCCCGAATATATATTTTATTAACAATATGACACAAATTATGTATCTACTTTTTCTAGAGGTTTCAAAAACTACGGTAATTCCGATATACGAGTAGTACTTGTGTGACAAACTTTTTAATCACTCTCCATGCTACATTCAATGCATTTGAAATCCCATTTATAACAGTCAATACTTGACACTTTTCATGGAACCACAGATCACATTTTCGACATTGTATCTATAATCCATATTTAGTGTCGACAAATATCTACTCAAAAATGCTCTTCAAACACAGTCAAGTAATCAATTTCTACAACTACTAGCATGAATGAAAACTCTTTCTCTACAAGTTAACATAAAATACACCAAGGAACGATGGGTCACAAATATGAAAACACGGCAAGAAAGTAGACTTTCTGCCATCTACGAGACAGAAAAATAAGTTGTTTTTCTTGCCAGTACAACTTCGTTACAAACGAAAGAAAAAAATTAACAAAATTAGCCGAGTTTGGCACATATTACAAAAGCAGTTGATCCGTAAGAATACTAGCGAAGTCAATTTTACTTAAATATCCAATTGGAACAATTTAACGAATTAGTGACCTAACTAACATTTAAAATTAGTACGAATACAATTTACTTTTTAGGATAAAGTAATGAATTAAATGTTAGTTTAATTAGGCGGGATTCATATTCATATTCTGAAAAACCAAGGTCAATCTCCGATGGGCCCATCTGTTTTTCTTTCTTGATATTTACATGGTTCACAATGGGCATTCAGGATTAATTTACGTTTCTTCCGCACGAAACTTCCGTTGTGGATTTTGTTAATATTCACTTTAGAAGACGGTTTGTGCAAAACCTTAACCATACAAAACATAAGTCACGCCATGCTCTGATGATTCGTTCATTCATGGCATCAGTTGTTTGTCCCACGAAAGCGAAGTTGAAGTTTGGAGAACAAAGAAGGGAACCTTCTAAACATATCTTGATTTAATTTTTAATGCCAATAAAATATGCTGATATAATTATAAAGTTTATTAGGACTTTTCCATTTTTTCTCTTCCTTGGTTTAACCTCCATCTTTGTAGGTATTTTTACGTGTCCCATACAACCCAAATCTTACAGAGACCCGATCTGTCCGCAGAAGATTTTAAACTTTGGATTACATACACTTATTTTTTTGACCACGCAAAGACATGGAGGTACTCTCCAGACAAGTGATTAGCCTCAATGCCAGGGCCACCACCGAGACAACAAGAACATTTAAGATAATACCATTCACTCATACATTCATTAAACAAGTCTAATATGATTTGGTTGATTAAGATGTCCAGATAGTGTTCCGGGACTATTTGGGCCTTACGGTTTCTTGACATTTGTCTTACAGGTGAGAAAAACTCCGAAAAAGAACTTTATCCAGGAAACTTGTCCCGATCAGTGATAAGTAAAGCCCGGATTTGTATGCGAAATGCATGTTTTGTTTTAGGTATTAAAAACTATGCGGAAATGATTTACATACATGTTAAATGGTCCCTTCACAAACAATTTGAGCGGTATTTGATAATGCATAGAAATGCATATTCCGGAGTAAAATGCATATTTTACTCTTAAATGTGGTATTAAATTATAATTTTCCCTTCAGCTATTTACTAGTAATTAATTATTAACGTTTTAATTAATGAAGTCTTTGCAATCCATTGAATATAAGCGCAACATGTATATTTACATCTGTATAAGAGTGGAATACCCGTGGGACTTGATAAATAATATTACGGAATTGCTAAAATCACATTTTATAAGCTTAGTGAAGTATTAAATAAAAATCCTGGCTACAATTGAATTTGTCAAATTATCAAAATGATTTCTGTTGATAGTGAAAAAACTGTAACCAAAAAGGAATTCACTGAAGAAGAACTGTGGTGTTTTTCACATGCACCTGTGACATGTGATGTGGAAAGGACATTTCCATTGTATAAACATTTCTTCACTGACAGACGAAGGAGCTTCACATAAGAAAATCTCATGAAAATCTTCCTTGTCTGATGTAACAGCCAGGAATAAGCTAAGATTACCCACTAAGCAAATAGTTTGATTTTATTACAATCTGTTTTTGCATATTTAGGGTGCATATTTTCTACATTTATCATGCATATTTGCATGCGTATTTTTTTATCGGCCGCGGTGGACTAGTGGTTATGCTCCTTGCCTCTGGTCCCGAGGGTCGCGGGTTCAAACCCGGCCGGGGTCAATGGATTTTTAGGACGGAAAAATCCAAGGAGCAAGTCCTCCGGGAGGGACTTTAAGCCGTGGGTCCCGAGTCTGAAGATTTTCAGGCTCGTAAAAGATCCTTAAGCCTGAATGAAGAGGCCTCTAAGCAAAATTTTCCGAATTTTCCCGTCCTAGTACTACCTTGGTTTCCTAGATGTCAGTATGAGGCGGAACGCTGAACACGGACCACTCAAATGACATCTGTACGAAAACAAGTGTATCTAAATTAGTATGGTTCAAATTCTTCCCTGTAGGGGAAGAGCACCTAAATCTCTGTTAAGGGAAATATGGGCTTAGCCTACAAGACAAGAAGAAGATTTTACTTTATTTTGCATACAAATCTGGACTCTAGTGATAAGACTAGCTGCGTCTGGGCAATGACTTGCGTCTAGATCAATTATTTATTTCTTACCAGGGCTGAAGTTAAGAAAATGAAATCAACCATTTCTATTGAAGTAAAAATTCAAAGGTCGATCACAAACTCGATAAAAAGTTAATTCTGAATCCGACGTCAAAATATTATGTTTTCTATTAAATTAAATAAGTAATGGCAAATTGTTGCGGAGCTCTTGAAAAATGGTTACGCTACGCACACGCAGAATACAATGTATAGATCATTAGTGAAAACCTGGGTTCCCACAAGCAAGTGGTAAAATCAAAGGACTAGTAAATTAATTTTCCACATAGCATTAAACAAGCCTAGTGAATTGAGCGTACCATACTCTGTCAGTTTCAGCCTAACCTCTCGCAGAAGTGAGTTATTTGATATTGTAACTGATACTACACGCTGCCGAGGAAATTTACACAAAGGAAATACTGTGACCTAATTGTTTCTGAAAGGCTTAATTAAGTCTACGAGATCACGAATTCAGTTATTCCCTGAAAAAAAATCAAGAGCGATAAAACTACAATTCATGGAATGATTCAGAATTCACAATGTATTCTTCTAGGAGTTGTAGAGAAATTCAAAGGAAGAACATGCCTGGAAATTCATCGTTTCGGTTCTATAATGATAATTATTATATAATTTTACTTTATAGTTCATCCATCCATAGTAATTCTGCCCAAGGGCAGGTCTTTCACTGCAATCATAGCATTTTCATTCTATGCTTTGCAGCTTTATTGGGGAATTATAGGTGTGGTAGGTTCCCGTTGCTTTCCACACCGATGAAGGATGATTATGATAATGATAAGGATGATGATGGCCAGATGATTTTCGGGGACCGTTGGGCCCTAAGCTTCCTGACATGTCTTACAGGCGAGGAAAAACCCCGAAAAAACCTCACCCAGGAGCCTGTCCCGACCGGTGAACGAACCCGGACCCGCTGCGTGACAAGGCAGCACACTACCTCGAGATCACAGCTGTGAACTACTTTATAGTAGACTAGCTAATACCCGGCGTGCGCTGCTACGCCTAAATAAATGAAAATTAATGTGCTTTTATGTTTACTTGCATAAGTACAGGGAAAAATGATTATAAATTTATATTTTTAGATACCCCGTGCTGATTACCCGGCGTTGCCCGAGAACCTACTTATCCCGTTCTTAATGATATAAATGAGCTGAAATACGAAAATTAATGTGTTTTATGTTTAGTTAAATAAGTAAAACGAAAAATTTATATCGCAATTATTTTTTAGATACCCGTGATGTTTACCCGACGTTGTCCAGGAATCTACTCATCCCGATTTTCTTGGCATAAATGAGCTGAAAGACAAAAATTAATATACTTCTTATGATTAGTTAAATAAGTAAAATGAAAAATAATTAATATCGTACTTATTTTACGATTACCCGTGCTGATTACCCGGTGTTGCCCGGGAATCTACTTATCTCGATCTTCTTGGTATTAATGAGCTAAAAGACAAAATTAATTATTGTGAGTTAACCGTAAAAGAATTGCCCGCCATGTGCTGCTATGCTTGCACCGGAATCTACGTACTTATCTCGATCTTCTTGGCATCAATGAAAGACAAAAATGGTTTTTGTGAGTTATCCGTAAGAGATAAACATATGCTGTCACGGACTTTTTTTTTTGTAGAGCTTTTTGAGTGGCATTTGTTAGGACTATTTAACGAATAAAATTAAGCTGTTTACTCAAAAGTCATTATTTAAATATAGTTACCGGTGTTTTAAAATATTTTATATATTTAATGTAAACGGCGATGTTTGAAAACAAATTAGAAATGTGAGATTATGTTCATTCACTGTAACTTGACCATATTATTTATTGCCAAACAGGATCGCAATATTGTAAGACTGTACTGTAGTGGAGAAATAATGAAACATATCAAACTGTACATTATAATCAACATTATAGGTTATTCATTTATTTTTTTTAGTAAACAACTCAGTAAAATGAAGGAATCTGTTCATTATTTGCTATATCCAATTTGTTAGAGAAAAATAATGCTCTGAGCTGTTCAGAATATTAAAAAGGAGGAGCTCTCTTCATCACAAAAGCAGGAGCTAATAAAGAGAAATCGATAAAGAGCGAGGTGAAACACAACTGTCATTGGTTGTAAAACAAAATTCATTGAAATGTGATTGGCCATTGACTAACAATTGGGGCATGAGTTAAATAGTCATAACCTCATAAGTAATGCCACGAGTGATTTCCAAATTATCGACAAATTCACGACTCAGAATGTTAAAAAGGAGGTGCTTTCTATAATACGATAAACTTCGGTTGATAAATTCGAAGTGAAACACGACTGTGATTGGTTGTAAATAAAAATTCATTGAAACGTGATTGGTCATCGTCTACCATTTGGGGCACGAGTTAAATAGTCACAATAAATTTGCGATTCAGCAGCAGTCGTGGATACAGTTGTATGTGTAACCTACATTTATAATTCATCCTTTCATCGCTCCTATAAACACATGGACTTTACTGAGCTAAAGTCGTTACAAAACAGGTCATTTCAGTTTCCGAATGGAGCAGAGAAACAATTAAACGCCTCTGGTAATGGTATTAGTTCTCTATCCCGAAACACGCGACCCTGCGTGTTTTAAGGAATCGACTTTTAAGCCATTATCCGTTTCTCACCCCTATTATGTGATTTCAAAAGCATATTCTGAATACAAAGCACTATATTACTATATTAATAAACAGGGTCTTCTTGGTGAAAATAAAAATGTATTACACATTTAATATATAAAAATTAAGGTTTGTTTGTTTCTTTGTTGGTTTGTTTGTTCGTATTCTATGGGCGGCCATACCGTTGATCCAATTTTGATGATTTTTTTTGGAAAATATTCAGGAGATTCCCGGGATGAACATAAGTTGGATTTACTCGTATTTTACAACCATTCAGAGATGCCATTAAGTTATTTAGAAAGGAACAAACATAAGAGCGTTGTAATACTCAACCCCTTCACCCCTAAAAATCACCTTTTGTAGCGAAAAACGTGAAATAAAGTCCCTATTTTGACATTTAAATGGCTTACGCTGCCTAAACCATAACAAATACACCACATTATTTTTACACGGAATTGAATATCTCAAAAAACTCTACAAAACAGTCCGCGACAGCATATGTTTATCTCTTACGGATAACTAACAATAACCATTTTTGTCTTTTATTGATTCCAAGAAGATCGGGATAAGCTGATTCCCGGGCAAGCATAGCAGCCCAAGGCTGGTGGTAAAAACATATTAACATTTATTTAGGAGTAGCAGCGCACGCAGGGTATTAGCTAGTTATTAATAAATCCGAATCACCAAACATAAATACAGTAAAAGCTCAATATTCGCGGGGGATATGTTCCGCAAATATGCCACGAATATGGAATGGTAATTTGTATGGCCGTTCCAAGGTTCCGAAATAAAGTAAAAATTATCAAAATAAAATCAATTACTGAGGAATTTCTATTAATTATTACTGTCAGGCTTAGGCAAGGGCTTAAAGAACTTAGTAATTTTTTTTTCTTGTTTTGCCGCTTTTAAAATGTCTTTCAATTCAGATTGATGTTTAGCTGTGAATTCAACGATATAATTCCTTATTTTGTCTTCGAATTTATTGGTAAATCGTACAGTCGATTCATTAACGTTGAAACAGCGTGATATAGACGCAAAGGAGTCGCCAACGCGTAAACGGTCAAGCATTTATATTTTTACTTTATGCGGCAACACTAATATTTTCTCCGCTTCGGAACTAATTTTCTTTCCTTTTACTCGACATTTTAAATTGGCAACAAAGTAGAAGAGACACGTGTTATTCAATCAAAATTATTGCAACAAATGGCAAGTTGATACAATAAAACACCGAGGGCGGCATTTATCAACGGTCATAGCGGCACGTGAATTACGGCGGCGGTGGCTTTTAACAAAGAACTTTAGGTTTAGTAGTGACAATAAGGCATATTTTACTTTGATATTGATTTATCCATTTGGTATGAATCGCCCTTGATCACGTGCCTGCAGTAAAAAAAGTTGCCGATGCGTTAATAAAGGATACTAATCCTTCTAATATACCGACTGGATCCGCGAATAAAAAAAAATAGCCGCGAATACAGGAACTGTGTCGCAATTTTTTTAACCCGCGAATAATAAAGACACGAATAAGGGAACCACGAATAAGGAGCTTTTACTGTATCAAAATAGTCAACGCGTTTCGATAGCGGGGCTATCATTAACAAGTCTCATTTACTATTTTAATATTTTGGTTTGGTGATGTGAGTTTTTTTGATGATGTGTAATACAAAAACTATAGTTTGTCCATCGCTGTGGTCTCGAGATAGCGTGCTGCCTTGTCACGCAGCGGGTTCCACCCCCGCTCGGGACAAGTTTCCTCGGTGAGGTTTTTTCGGGGTTTTTCCTCACCTATAAGACAAATGTCAGGATACTTTAAGGCCCAAACGTTCCCCGAACATCATCTGGCCATCATTATCATCAATATCATATTCACCTAATTAGATTAAGTTTAGGTTTAAGTCCTCTCCTGACGCATCATTACCCATCGTCATCGTAACCCCGCCTTCCAGGCGCCCCAACCTCAGAATTGTGCTATTTAATATTCAACTTGTACACCAAATTAATATTACTTACATTTATTTTAATTCATCTCCTTCTAATAATATTTAATACTTTCCCATTTCCAATTCATAATCAAGAAACAATGAACTTACTTCTCATTAACAATTTAACAACCCTTCCGTTAATTAAACTCTATAATTTCCCTACAAGTACTATTACTTTAATATTAGCATCTTACCTCATTTTAACCCTGTGTGTTACTATACGCCAATGCCAGAAGAGAATACCTGACATATCGAATGGCAAACAGGTGGCATTGAACAAAAAAATACTAGTTTAACCTATTCAGTTGCTTTGTATTCTATATCATACAATAAAACTCCGTGACAGGACGGTCCTAGATGGTCCTCGGACTACCAGCTAGCTGTAGAATCACATCCACAAGTTTCAATCAGAGGTGGATGACTAGCCAGTATGTGGTAAACAAGTTGGATACCCCAGCCATTACAGCTGGAGCTGCTACTTATTGTAGCTACAAAATTCATCGCGATGCTGGTCCTATACTGGCCGAAATTCCACGAGGAAATTTCATCCCCCATGGGGGCTCGAAGCAGCGAATATCCCTTAGCTCTGCTCCAAGGCATATCATACAACAGAGGCTTTGCTTCTTTTTCATTCTGTAAATAACTCAAAATTGATTTCATTATGATGTCTGTCTTCATGTTCGTATTTTCATTTTATTTCTAACTTTTAAGATTAGGTGGCAGCACTGTTTAAGTTGTAGTCGGCCGAGGTGGATTAGCCTCTGCTCCCTAGGATTGCAGGTTCAAACCGGACGGGGTCGATGATTTTTTTAGGATGGAAACATCCAAGGAGCAAGATCTCCGAGAGAGACTAAACCGTGATCCCGAGTCTGAAGATTTTCAGGCTCGTAAAAGTTACAAAATTAAGCCTGAATAAAGAGGCCTCTAAGCAAAATTTAGCGACTTCATCATCCTAGTAATAACTTAGTTGTCTACTAGATGTCACATTGGGTCGGTTGTTGACCATACACCATTCATACATATGTAGGGAAATAAGCGTAAGTAAATTAACTTGGTCTAGCAACTCCTAACAAAAGGAGAGGCTAAGGCCTAACTTTGGACAGTTACGTCATTGAAGACAGAGTGTTCACATTTTAAAATTTTATAAAATATTCTACATCATCTACAATCTTAATAAAATTTGCCTGTTTTTAAAATGCAATTTATTTTGCTACTTATTAACTTATGTGATATAAAAACAAAATCGATACTCTCCAAATTAGTTTTGTACTCAATTCAACACCCCCAAATTAGAAGCACAAGAACAAGACTGCTTTCCAAATTAATATTATTTTGCGCTCAAAAGGTCGATTAATCTCTAAAAAAAAATGTTTGCCATAATTTCACTTTAGGACGGAAGAGACTAAAATGAAGTGTTTATTTTAACTTCGTTCAAGTGTTTAAGGAGTGACTTACTCCTTTGAGAGAAAAAAAGTCATTTTTCAATATTTTTTTCCATATAGATTGAAACTTCATCTTTAAATTAGTGAAAGATTTTAATTGATATCTATATTACTTTTCAAATTATGTTTAAAAAATGTGCAATGCTGTCACTCGAGTGATCCCTTTAATTCATGTTAGGTACCTACATGTTAGGTAATTTTGTCGCTTGTTTTCAGTAACTTAACTTTTTCAATACGGTTTTCCTGATAACTCCCAAAGTTTTCAAGATATGAGATCAAATTTTGCATATATGTGTAGTTTACAGAGATGAACAAAAAATACTACAATTAGTAATGTACCTATTTTATTAAAAAAATATTTTTAATGCAAATT
This sequence comes from Diploptera punctata, assembly GCA_030220185.1. Lineage (NCBI taxonomy): Eukaryota > Metazoa > Arthropoda > Insecta > Blattodea > Blaberidae > Diploptera > Diploptera punctata. Next base: position 1,531,365 of record JASPKZ010001617.1, on the reverse strand, counting down.
TAACAAAAATGAGTATACATCAACTTAAAATGAAAAATAAAATATTTACACTTTATATAATTAAACATTGTAGTATATTTTGTAGCTACAACATTAATGAGCAAAATAAAACAAGAAGAATAAAAATATATTGAAATTTACGAAAATTATCAGAGAAACGGCAAGACAATGCAAAATGTTCAGCTGACATTTTCAAATGTAATTAATGATAATAACTGAAGTTAGATTGTACTTAAATATACAAAAATGCTCACATTGTAAATAGATATCAGATACCAAATTTCATTTCTGTAACCAGCATTGTTGCTGAGAAAAAAAAAGTGAAAAATGCCATAAAGGTGTAGGTCTAAGGGCTAAAGGTGCAGGTCCACCCTTAAAATTTTTACAATAACGGCGCTATTTTTAAAATAAGATGTTATGTAGATACTCTTACTTACTCACTGGCACTTTCGAACCCGTAGGTTCATGGCCTCGCGGACATAAGCTCTCCATACATCCCTATCCTGAGCTAATGTTTTCCAGTCATTCCCTGTATAATCTACTTCCCTCAAATCATAGTTAATGTTATTCTCCCACCTCATTCTTATGTAGATACTCAGAATAACTTATTTAGAAGGCGAAAGCAAAGCTATAACATAACTAAATTTATTCCGGTAGAAGTCGGTAGAGTTATCAGGTAATGAAATTGAAAGAATGAAATTCATTATGAGGGAAACATAAGTCGTCGATCCCTTATCACAGGAATGTCTTGCACGATAACTAAGTTTGGTTATTTTCGGATATGAAGAACATATCACGAAAAAATAATCGTAAGAGTAGGATCCAATCATTGTTTTGCGATGTAATTTGCCACAGCAATAATTTGGAACATTAAACTCATTATATAAACGAACAATTCATCAATCTGTGCGAATTTGAATTCATAATCGATTTCATTAGGGAACGCATTACCAATGAGCTGTCCAAAAAGACACCTAAGCTGTTTTACCTTAGTTTAATCTCTCCCTTTATACTTTTATATGCTCCACGTCATCCGGATTTTATAGGGATACGACTTGTAACTCTGGATCATACACGCTTTTTTTAATCACACAAGGAAATGTAGGACCTCTTTGATAAGTGATTGGCTTAATGCCAGGGCCACCTCCGAGACAATACGATTATTTAAAACAAGGAATGCCATTAACTCAGCCATTCATACTGATTAATACATATAATATGGATGGTGATTATCACATTCGGGGACCATTTGGGCCTAAACGTTTGTCTAACAGATGAGGGGGGGGGAAAGTCATGCAGGAAATTTGTCCAGATAGAGGATCGAATATGGTACTCTTGTGTGCGATACAAGACATTACCGTGACAGCACAGCAGTAGATTAATTAGTTCAATTAAAAAAATGTAAATATTAAAATATGCAATTAACTTATTCCTTATTTCTAAATCTATGTTTTTGAAACTCCGAAAACAACTATATTGTTTATATAATTCTCCACTTCATTAATTATTTAGTCTATGTAGCCTATATTAGAGTGAGTTTTATGTTTTCAAAATTTTCTCCTAAAAATATTTTGCTTTATATTATTGCCTAGTGCATTTAATTACCTTCTTCAGCGTGGTATTAATCTAATATATAAATATGAATGTTTGTTTCTTTGTTTGTTGGTTTGTTTGTTTATGCGCGGCCATACCGTTGATCCGATTGTGATGGGGGTTTTTGCAAAATGTTCAGGAGATTCCCTGGATGAATATAGGCTATAAGAAAATTGTGATACTCAACTCCTACACCCTTAAAAATCGCCCTTTATAGTGGAAAACGTGAAAAAAAAGTAGCTTCTTGGACGCTTAAATGGCTTACGCTGCCTAAACCGTAACAAATATACAAAATTAATTTACGCAGAATTGAATATCTCAAAAAGCTCTACAAAGAAGTCCGCGACAGCATATGTTTATCTCTTACGGATAACTCACAATAACCATTTTTGTGTTTCATTGATGCCAAGAAGATCGAAACAAGTACGTAGTTTTCCGTGCAAGCATAGCACCACATGACGGGCATTCTTTTACGGAAAACTTACAATAACGAATTTTGTCTTTTAACTCATTTATGACAAAAAATCGAGATAAGTAGATTCCCAGGCAACACCGGTAATCAGCACAGGGTACCTTAAAATAATTACGACATACATTTACGATTATTTTTCATTTTACTTATTCAACTAATCATAAGAAGTACATTAATGTTTGTCTTTCAACTCATTTATACCAAGTAGATTGGGATGAGTAGATTCCCGGACAACGCCGGGTAAACAACACGGGGTATCTACAAATAATTAAGATATTAATATTTCCTTTTACTTATTCAACTAAACATAAATTGAATTAATTTTCATTTATTTAGGCATAGCAGCGCACGTCGGGTATTAGCTACTCTATAATGTTGTGTTTGCATCATTCTCTTCTGCATTAATTTTTTGTGTGTCAGAGTAAGTTTTATATTTTGAAATGTTCTTCTAAATTTGTTTTGTTGTATATTATTTCCTAATGTCTTTAATTACCTTATTCATTCAGGTACGGTATTAATCTTATTCTATATTGTTTTGTTTATTTTACCTCAGCTTGTATTTTTTAAAATTTTTTATGTGCCAGAATTAATTTATGTCTTGAAACTGGCTCCTAAATTTATATATTTTGTTTTCCCTCTCCCTTTAACTAAAACTTTGTAATGTATATATTCTATATGTATTATTTCTGTAAATGAACTGCACCCGAGCACGAACACTTGCACATTCGTGTGTCAATACTGAGTACAAAATTTATTTGTAATAAAATTTATTCTTATTTTTATTTTATATTTGTTTTGCACTTCATTAAAAACCTCCTATTACTGTCAGTAGTTCGCGTACCACAGGTTGAGCAAGGATAGTAATTAAGTGAATAGCAGTATTTAGATGAGAGATTGCTGTAGAGTGTATTACGAGTATATTGTCATGGAAACTGGATGTAGAAGATTTCAAACAGCTGCGCAAGATCGATATTCTTCTGTTTCTGAGTCCTTATACAATGCAATGTAATGCCAAACAAATAACAATGACAAATGTAGAAACATCGCATCATGAAGTGATACGTGCACAATATTTCTCAGTCGGTATTAACAAGAATGCAGTTGTTATTTCAACAGATGAAACATTGTTCTTTACATCATTCATTTGTTAATCAAGAAAGGTATGCAGCTAATCCAAAACATCTCAAGCTTGTAATAAAAATGTCTACACAATTTTATAGAGCTGCAGTAGTATATTTAAAAGCAACTAGAACAAAAACTCCCTGCGGCCGTATTCCAAACTTATCCAATCGCTAATAAAGTCATTTTATACAAGTTGTAAACTATGTTTTTGCGCGATAGTGCGTTTTGTCGTACTTACAGCAATGGGGACCATGATTGAAAGTTCAATGTCCTATATTTCGGGGTTGCCAACCTAAATAACTATACTGTAATATTACATATTAGAAACCGCGTGTGGGAAGTAAAACCACTACGTATACTACATACAATGCATATACAAAAAAACATCGAAAAGGTGGTGTTTATATACATTTATACGAAGCAAATAACTGCATTTTAAATGAACTGCACTGTATTTGAAACACTATAAAATAATACGTACGTACTTGCCTCCATTTTGTCACTAATTGGTCTCACGGCCTCCTGTTTTTTAATTAATAACATTGCCTACATTGTTAACGTTAGTCAATTGTTTATAATGAACGCAAATATTTCCAACAAATATGTTATTATTTTACTATTACTTATTATTAAAAAACATCGCGCAAAAAATAATGTACAACGCACGTTTGTGAAGTGTTTTATAGAATCTCGGAAATTAAAAACCTAGCTATCGTTCGGTTTTTAAACAGTTTCCTCGCGTCTGTAAAACCACTTCCCAATTTCGCATCGTAATATACTATTATACGAGTTGTAAACGATGTTTATTTATCTCCTGTGATCATTTATACTTACTCACTGGCACTATCGAACCCGTAGGTTCATGGCTGCACGGACATAAGCTCTCCATATATCCCTATCCTGAGCTAATGTTTTCCAATCGTTCCCTGTATAATTTACTTCCCTCAAATCATAGTTAATGTTATTCTCCCACCTCATTCTTGTTCTACCAACTGGGCGTTTTCCCTCTGGCTTTCCTACAAGAAGCTTCCATGCAAGTCTTTTATTCCCCATACGTGCAACATGTCCTGCCCATTATTTATACAGTTTAGAATCATTAATTGAATAGCTGAATAGTAATGTGCGTTTTCACTGTTTCATAAAAAGAAAAAGTGAGAAATATATTTGCGCAGTTTAACCTCTCAACTTATAGGTACTTTTAAGTGTCACACGCCACTGTGGCTTTACAGTGGCGCGACCTGTCAGGAGAGGGATTTTAACTACGGATTATGCATGCTTTTTGACCACACTAGGACATGGAGGGCCTCCTCGAATGAGTAATCAGCTCGATGTCAGAGCCTCCTCCGAGACAACACGACATTAAGACGAAATACACCATTCACATATTCATTCATACTAAACACGGTGAATGTGGTGATGATTATGATGGCTAGTGGATGTTTGAGGACCTTTTTGCCTTAATGTTTTCTGACATTTGTCTTACAAGTGAGGAAAAACCCCGATAAAAAAACCATCACCCAGGAAACTTGTCTCGATCGGGGATCAAATCCGGGCCCGCTGCGCGACAAGGCAACATGCTACCTTGAAACTACATCGGTGGACTAGTGTCTACAAGATCAGTTTTCGTAAAATCGATTCATAAAACGACAGTGTCGTATATGGAGTAACAATCACACAGCATAGATAAAAATATAAATTTGAGAATAAAGTGCTAAGAAAGTTTTTGGACCAAAGACAAACAAAAAAAAAGTGAATAGAGCAAAATGTATAACAGTTAATTACATTTTCTTCATGGGAAACATGATATAATAAAAAAATTAAATATCGTAGACTGCGATGAACAGTATATGTGGTACGGATAGAGGGAAGAAAACCAGAAGGAATGTGCTTGGCAGGTAAATTAATAAGGTGGAGGAATTACGTTAACACTTAAATTGGCAAAACACAAATTTCTTCTAATGGTTATTTGAATGTGGCGGACCACAGTGAAAACGGAATCTTCCATAACTGTTATTATTATATATATTGTACAATTATACACACATTTAACTGGTTTCTTTTTGTTCGTTTTCTTCTGATTTATTTAAAATATTAAATTAATTAAACCAACTGATGTATGTAAAAGGATACATTACGAATTTAAGGGTTAAGCGTAATTTGAGAGAGATGAATTAAACGGGGAATGATTGGAAAAAGTTAACTCATGATAGGGATGCATGGAGACCTTATATATGCAAGGTCATTAAGTTAAAGGTCGGTAATACCAGCGAGTGACAGTTAGCTAGCTATTTATCGACCTCAAACAAAGATACCATGCAGTCAAAGAAAAACATATACCGTAATAAAGAAGAATTCAAAAGTAAATGCGAGGAGAAAATTTGTATGTCAGAAAATATACAGCAGTTCACCAGTCTTACGCCGGCAATATTTTTAAGTGTTCTTAAATTACCATCCGTGAAACAAACTTCATTTGCTGCTTTTGACCTGTAGTTATTTTTAAAAATTCAATAACACATTTATTTTCTGTCTATAATGTAAATGTCACATTTACTGTTGCTTAGCAACGTTCTTCCAATGATTTGATATAAATGAAAGTATCTTTTTATACCTGGAAAGTTTTTTTTTTCTGTGAGAATGTAAAATTCAATTTTGTAATTTACACAATTCCCTTCTTTAACATCATTACTAGATAGAATACGAGCTTTTAAAATGGAATAGGCTATAACTCAGAATTTTTAATAGAACATAGAATTATACTACCATATTAAATTAATTTACAGGTCCATCTAATTTTTTATTGTATGGAAATATACTCCGTACTTTCCAAGAATGGTGTGGCTTTAACCAGTTTTAGTTAGTTAGGTAATTAAATTGCTAGATATAACCAGAAATGTCCGTTTTATATATTAAATTTAAAAGTATAATAAATATACTGAGCAACAAAAAATAAACTTTTTTTTTTGTCTCAGAAAGAAAAATATGTGATTCTGATAGTATTTTTTTTCTCCTGAATTCAAATATGATAACGGTTTTTCTCCATCACGCTCAGTTTCCGAGAGACAGGAATTTATAATTTCAAACACTTTAATATTTTCTACATTCGTAACTACACAAAATTCGAACATTCGGACTCACCTAGAACGTAAGAAATGACGATTTTCTTCTATATTTCGCCTGTGGAGCATCCCTCTTGATGGTCCAACAATAATCGGCCAGGTTATTAGGATTCCATTTGCCTTGATATCTCTTTTCCATAGCTGAAATCTCCTCATGAAAGTGTTCCCCCGTTTTATTTTACAATGGACAAATTAACGAAAAAACGTTTATTAAAAAAATAGTTATTTAAATTCATTAATTGAAATTGAAATAAAAAAACTGTGGGTGATGGAGAAATTCCGAATACATTTTTGAAAACACGATAAAAAAACTGCATTAAGTACGACTATATTGGTACTCATGAGACAAAAATCATGTTGACCAGTGTAATCAATGGGCTCTTGTACCTTTAAACTGATATATACAACACTTTAGGCAAGTACTCCTGCCCCGCAGAATCGTGAAGAATTCGGATAACTACAATATGTAAGATTCCAGGTTGAGAAAACCAGTTATATCGGTTGAGGGATCCGACATACTGACCAAATGTTATCCCTATACTGACTGGATATTAGTACACCTCTAAGTTGTATATGGAGATGCGAGGCCAGAAGCCAGCTTTCAGATGAAGGAATTTCTATCGTTGTCGTGCCATATAGGTCGTTAGAGATAATGGCAGAAAATACTTCTCAATGTATTGCATTAAAGTTTAACTAACTAACTAACTGGTACTATCGAACCCGTAGGTTCATGGCCAAGCAGATATAATTAATACTAATAAAATTCATATCAAATTCCGTTGAGGTGAATGTTCATAAGATAAAAATTAAAATGTACCTGTTGGCAGGTGCCGACTTTCTCAACTTTGTTAAAATGATGTATATAAAATATTAACTCTAGGCCTTTCGGAAGTTAACTTCCACCATCAGCAGGACGAGTATGCGCTACTAGTAGTTAAGACGTTGTAGGTCCTGATGAGTTCCTGCTGGAGACGCATCAGGACCTCCAACGCCTACAGCGTCTTAACTACTAGTAGCGCATACTCGTCCAACTGATGATGGAAGTTAACTTCCGAAAGGCCTACAATTAATATTTTATATACATCACTTTAACAAAGGTGAGGACGACGGCACCTGCCAACAGGTAAATTTTAATGTTTATCTTAAGCGGATATAAGCTCTCTATACATCCCTATCCTGAGCTAAATTTTTCCAATCGTCCCCTGTAGGCATATTATCTACTTCCCTCAAATCATAGTTAATGTCATTATCCCATCTCATTTTTGGTCTACCTATTGGGTGCTTTCCCTCTGGTTTTCCTGCACTGGTTTTCATGCCCCTCTTTCATTCCCCATTCATATCCTGTCCATCGCAGTTGAGAGACTTAACTATCATGTAGCTCAATCTTAAGTAGTCTTCTCCATCCGCCTGTTCATCTCTCTTTGGTCCGAAAATGTTCCAAAGAATTTTATTCTCAAATAATCGTAATATTTTCTCCTCTCTCAAAGTAAGAGTCCATGTTTCGCATCCATATTTTTTTTTTTTTTTAGTTTACATGTTTTTTTAGAGAAGTTGGGACGATAAAAGTCCCAATAACGCTTAATAGCATGGATTTCCAGAATTCAGCATATGTTTAATTTATTTCTCAAAATAAAAAAAATACCTTGCACCATTAAGCCATATACCCTTTCAAATGCCAATCTCCATTCTCCTTAAGAAATACTGAACCCAAAATTTTACGATTTTTTTGAAGAGCAGAATATATTATTATTAGTTTTAGTCTTAATTTCAACTAACATTAACTGGTTGAAATTAGATCGTAATATAATATATATTATCTTTTTGATCAATTTTTTATTTAGTATTTAATATTAGAGTTAATTCAAATTGTTATATTCTGATGTAATATATGTTTGTCCTGGTGGGTGGAAGAGAAGGCCACATGGCCTTAACTCCAACAGGCTAAATCAATCTAATCTAATCTAAATATACTGTTCAAATAAAACATTCACTTACATTTAATTAGGAAATAATTTAGCTGGAACTAAAGCAGGCCGTGACACCAATCAGGCAATAAAAAGGCTCTAAAGTATAAATGAAACTCACAAAATTGCCTATTCATTTTATTCGTATTTAAATATTATCATGGCCCTCCAAAAGTGCTGTCATTCGAAGAGAGGAATGAATTGTCAATATTCCATTGCTTACCGAACCTTCAATGAATGTCGAATTATAATATGGAAGAAGAGAGAAATTTCCTGAGTGGAACTGAAAGGTTGACGTGAGCACGTTTCTCTCCGACTCTTTGACAGATAAATCGTTCAAAACCTGTATTCTATTGTGATAACAATTTTGGAGTGCGAGTTTGCGTGCCAAACATTTGTCCAGCTCTTGGAGATACTATCGATCGCAAGACGACCCAGTTCTCTGGTTTTACTGTGAGTCCTCCTCACCTTCATGGCATCGCCCTTGGCATTTGCGTAGGATGTCGATAGAAATGCTTTCCTGCAGTATATCTGACTTTATTCTTCTGGTATATACTCTACAGGATGTTCTGGGAAAATGTTCCAATATTCAGAGAGAAGATATTATGCAACATAACAGAAAATAAATGTTTTCTGAACATGGAACCTTACTTAATGCAGGCTTTCCACTTTACAACAGTTCGCCCTTGATTTCTGCTTTCCAGATTCCTATCTTCCCATTGTCCATATTCCATACTCCTCTTCATCATGGCATCATATATTCCCTCATGCCATGTTTTTCTACTTCTCCCCCCACACTTCCTTCTGTACCATCCAATCTAACACATGTTTAGGCCACTGGTCTTCCGACATCCGTTGTACATGTCCATACACTGTAAAGCTCTCTTTGTTATCCTTTCGATAACAGTTTCTTATGCATCCATTTCTTGTCTGATATATGTATTTCCAATATATTGTAGCTTGGATATTCTCATACTTCTCCGTAATCCATCCATTTCTGTCGCCAAGATTATTTTCTGCATCCTTTCATTTATTGCCCAGCTTTCTGTTCCATATGTAAATATACTTTCTATTATTGTCTGTATAATCTCTTTTTTTTTGTTTTTCTGGTCAAATTTCTATTCCATAAAAGACCATTCAGGGATCTAATCGCCTTCCTTGCACAATTTACTCTGCTAATAATATATTTTTCACAAGTACCAGATTTATCTATCATTGATCCAATATATTTAAATTCTTCAACACGTTTAATTATCATATTATTTATTTGTAAGTCTTCTGAATTTCCTCCGATTACCATATATTCTGTTTTGAAATAATTTATCTTCAGTCCACCTACCTCAAATGCATCGACCAACTTTCTAATCATATATTCTATATCTTCTTTATCTTGTCCTATTATAATCTGGTCATCAGCGAATAATAAATTTGCAGTAAGAGGTCATTAATGTTGATTCCCATTCCCCTACATGACTTATTCCATTTCATTAATACATCTTCTAAGTATATCTTGAACAATGTTGGTGACATCCCGCATCCTTGTCTTAATCCTTTTGTTATATCAAATTCTGAGGATACTCTATTTCCAACCTTAATACTTGCTTTACAATCATACTTTCTTTTTATAAAATGTATAAGAGATTTAGGTATTCCAAACTTCTCCATTGCCACCCAAAGCTTGTTGATAGGTACAGAGACATATGCCTTTTCCAGATCTATAAATGCCACATGAACTTCTTTTCCTTTAGCAAACATCTTTTCTGTAATCTGCCTAATCACAAATATATTATCAAGGCACGATTTACCTGCTGTAAAACCTGTTTGTTCTTCTGATATTTTATTTTGTATTAGTTCTTCCAATCTAATTTTAATAGTCGTACTTAACATTCTACTAATTGCTGCCATAACACTGATCTCTCTATAGATTGCACATGGAACCCTGGATATATCCCAGTCCATCTGAAATATAACAAGTGTTCAAAGTGACCTCTATTCGTTGTATTGCATCCTCCTACCTTAATGTCTGCGGGAATAAGTCTTCTATAACCCTACCAGATCTGTTGAGCTATTGAAAAGCCGATCTCGAAATGTTTGTAGCCTTAAAACTTTCAGGCGTATTGCATGCATTATCCTCTTTAATGACCCCACATCCAAAGGTAAAAATGTTTAAGGTCAAATTATTACTTACTTACTGGCACTATCGAACCCGTAGGTTCATGACCGCGCGGACATAAGCTCTCCATACATCCCTATCCTGAGCTAATGTTTTCAAATCATTCCCTGTATAATCTACTTCCCTCAAATCATAGTTAATGTTATTCTCTCACTTCATTCTTAGTCTACCAAATGGGCGTTTTCCCTCTGCCTTTCTTACAAGAAGCTTCCATGCACATCTTTCATTCCCCATACGCTCAACATGTCCTGCCCATCACAGTCTACGAGACTTAACTGTTCTTATTATATCTGGCTTCCTATAAAGACCATGTAATTCATTATGGAGTCTTCTCCATTCACCTGTCTGTTCATCTCTCTTTAGTCCAAAATTTTTCCTAAGAACTTTATTCTCAAATACTCGTAATCTCCTTTCCTCCCGTAAAGTAAGAGTCCATGTTTCGCATCCATATAATATAACTGGTCGAATAATAGTTTTATATATTTTCAGTTAAACGTTTTTTTTAAAGGAGTTTGAAAGTCAAGAGTTTCTGTAAATCATAATAACACGCATTTCCAGAATTGAGCCTATGTTCAATTTCTTTCCCATTTGTGATTATTGTTCCCAGGTATTTGAATTCAGCCATTTCCTCAAAATTTCCCTCAATTGTCATTAGCTGTCCATTTCCACTATATAATGTATTTCTATGTGTGACCATATATTTAGTTTTATTGATATTTACTTCCAGTCCTAATTTCTTAGTGTTACTCAATAGTGTGTGCGTGTTGCCCTTTAGTTTCTCCTTACTATCGGCCAATAGTACTACGTCATCATATTAGCACTTCCAAACCAATCCATCATTTACTATAAATAATTACTATAATATTTTACGCCAATAGTAATATTATCGTAGCATTTTAAGAAAATTATTTTGCTGTTTGGATATATATAACCTATAGAAATTTTTTTCAAGAAACAATGTAACGAGTGCAAATATCCAATCGAATTTTATGAAAAATTCGTTTGAATCTAAAATATTTCTTTTTATTAGGTTTGAAGATATATATTTTTTTCTAATATGTTAGGATTTTGTTTAATCATTTGTCTGTTAAAGAATGGTGCTTATATTAGTTATGATAATCAAGTAAAATTAACATTATAAAAATGTATTAAAATCTGGAGGAATACACTAGATTCAGAATGTGCAACAAACACACGAAATGCGAAATATTTATTTTTTGCACGATAGTGCGTTCTGTTGTATTTACAGGAATGGCGACAATGATTGAAAGTTCGATTTCCTAAATAACTATACTGTAATACTAAAAATTACCTGCTAGGGCGGAAAGTAAAACCACTACCCTTTATGTAGGCTATACTACGCACAATGTATATACAAAAATATATTCAAAAAATATATCCAAAAGGTAGTGTCAATATTATATTATATGAAACAAATCACTGCATTTTAAATGAACGGAACTTTATTTGAATCAATATAAAACAATAAATTCGTACTTTCCGCCATTTTACCCTTGATTGGTGTCACGGCCTGCTGTAGTCTCAACTAAACTATTTTCGGCATTTACCGTATATACATTAGCCTGATTGCTAACGTTAATCAGTTGTTTATAAAGAACGCAAATATTTCCAACAAATATATTATTTTATTATTATTTACTATTTTGAAAACACCATCATGCAAAAAATAATGTACAACACACGTTTGTGAAGTTTTTTACAGAATTTCGGTAATTAAAAACCTTGCTATTGCTCGGTTTTGTAATCATTTCCTCGCTTCTTTAAAAACCAGTTTAAAAATCCTGACCTCACCAGGACTCAGACCTTCGACCTTAAGGCGTGTAGCATATTGCCGTAATCACTACGCTACGACGTGCCCACAAAACTTACATATGCATGTTAAAATAAGTAAATTAGAAGAACAAAATTGAATTCACCGGTGCTACGAAAACGCAGCTAGAAGATTCTTTTCTGTTTTGTGTTTGTACGCTGTTATAAATATAAGACTTTTGGCTCTTAAGGGACATAAGAAATCGCGTACCGAATGTATGAAGTTTTCTTCACAGCCACTGCTCAGATTTCCCTTGGCACATTTTACAACTACTGTATAACAGGCTATAGTTGGCTCAACTTATGTGGTTGAAAATAGTGCTAACGAATGGAAATCCCAAGAGACAACTTGTATTTCCAGCGAGAATTTCCAGAACAAACCATGTTATAACAAAACTTAACTTTGCAAACGAACCATTTGCATTTAACGTAATACTGACCTCTATTTAACCTCAGATAATGTTGGCAGGGCAGCATTTACCAACGGACATAGCGGCACGTGAAATAGAGCGGCGGTGACTTTTAACAACGAAATTTAGACTTGTTACAATAAGGTTTGTTTTACTTTGATATTAATTGTCCATTTGATTGAATCGCTCCTTGTAAAAGCAGCCTTGACACGTGCCTGCATTAAAAAAAGTCGCTGTTGCGTTAATAAAGGATACTAATCCTAATATACTGACTGGATCCGCGAATAAAGACATTTTAGCCGCAAATACAAGAACAGTGTCGCAATTTTTTAACCCGCGAATAAGGGAACCACGAATAAGGAGCTTTTACTGTATAGCAGTGTTGAATGCCCTGTAGTTCAAATTATTATTGAAATGATATTGGAATTAAATACGAAATGAAATTAAAAAATAAAATGGAATACTGTATTTCAATGGTTATCAACTTATCAACTGACGAAACCCATATCCACTCTAAGGCAAATACTGAAATTTGAAAAATTGAAATAACAGATTTCAATGAGAAGAGTACAGTGAGCTACATGATCTTTATAGGAAACCAGATATAATAAGAACAGATAAGTCTGGTAGAGTGCGATAGGCAGGGCATATGGCACGTATGGGAAATAAAAGAGGTGCATTGAAGCTTCTCGTACGAAAACCAGAAGAAAACGCCCAGTTGGTAGACCAAGAGTGAGATGGGAGATTAACAATGATTTGAGGGAAGTAAATAATACAGGGGATGATTGTAAAAGATTAGTTCAGGACAGGGATGTATGGAGAGCTATGTCCTCGCGGCCATGAACAACAAGTTCGTTAGTGCCAGTGAGTTAGCTGGTTATTTATCGATTTAAATAGTTGGAATAATTTACGTTTATTTCCGGAGAACTTAATTTGCACATCCAAGTAGGTCTGGACTTTCGGAATGTCTTGTATTACTAATGCAAAAATAGCGATTATAAAGTTAATGTTTTCTCATCATTTACTGAATCGATTTACTTCAAAGTTTAAGAAAAAATTAACAAATCCTTTGTACTATTTAAAACTCCGTGGCGCAACAGGCCTAGAAGGCACCTTGGCCTATCTCCCGGCTGCTGGCCTCGTAACCACATTTAATAATCACATGTTTGCTATCATCCAACCAGTGTAGTGGTGACAAGTGGTCAGTTTATCAGTCGTTATAGCTGGTTTAATCAACCTGGGGCCGCTACTTATCATGACTACCCAAATTCCTCATGATGCTGGATGGGCACCGGTCCCATATTGGTCGAATTTACATGAGAAAATTCCTTCCCCTATGAAGACTCATGTCCCGTAACTCTGCAGCAAGACACGACGCCTTAAATCCCTCGGATATGGCGCGGAACCTTATTCAATTAAACAGTTATTTTTCCTACAAGTAATTTATTAGAATTATATATTACAAAAATTAAGCTCAATAAATAATATTTTAAAATCACATCTTGTACAAAAACATTCAAGGCTCAAATTAAATAAAACTCTCGCCCTCCCGACTTCACTACATGGAAATTGAAGTCTGGGTCGTAAAAAAGAAAGACCACTGCAGAAATGAGCTGCAGAAATGAGATTCATGCGCCGAAATGCTAGATACTCTACTTGATCATCAGAAGAATGAAGATATTTTAATGGAACTCTACATGCAACCTTTAGAAGAAAAGATATCCACCTACAGAGACAGATGACTGCTACAGGTATCCCGAATGTCACAACTAAGGATCCCCAAATGCAGCTCTTCGGTATCGCCCACGAGAACGACGATGACCTGGACGTCCACAAAAACGACTTTTAGTCCCTGTCTAAACGAGACCCGAGACAGGTCAACATTGGCCTATATCCATGAATGGTACATGCTATATATATATATATATATATATATATATATATATGTTATAACTATATTTTTGACATTTGGCAATGAAGGCAAATATGATATGAAAGGAAAAATGAATGCTTGAGTCGGGATTTGAACCCGAGTCTTTAATTCTGTACGTTTAGCGCTCTAACGACATGAGCTACCGAAGTATTCCAATTCAAACATACATTTCTCTTATGTATGTAGTATTCTAAATTCACACAAGAGGTAGCGGAAATTTGTTCCTACTGACATCTAGTGGCTAACATAACAGTTAAGCAAAATTTTAAAGAGAATATTTACTTTATAATAGTAACGCTTGTATATTTAGATTTGCTTAACTGTTATGTTAGCCGCTAGATGTCAATCCGAACGAATTTCCGCTACCTCTTGTGTGAATTCAGAATACTGCATATATATAAGACAAATATATGTTTGAATTGGAATACTTGGGTAGCTCAGGTCGTTAGAGCGCTAATCGGGTTCAAATCCCGACTCAAGCATTCATTTTTCTTCTCACATCATATATATATATATATATATATATATATATATATATATATAAATACACACACAATTATGTAGAAAATCGTTTCAATATATTGTGTTACTAGGGGTATATATTTACATAATGAAATCAAGAGCAATTAATGCCTTGTGGTAAATTACATTCAAAACGTTTTCATAAATTGTCAGTTTCATTCTCCTGTTACGGACAGATTATGAAAAATTTGCACTTTATAAGCAGAATTTTAACATTAGTGAGATAGAACATTTCGAATGCCCGTAGTTTTGCTTTGATATAAGTATTTAAAATAGCCTAATGTTTTATTTTGAATTTACGAAACTCCCCTTACTTAATGAGGCTGTCCTGATGAAAAAGAATTGATCATCTTAAAAATTGTTAAATAATTATTCTGGCAAATTTTTGTAATATATGGAGCTAATTATGTTAAGTTCCGACTAATAATACATTTTGATAACAGGCTTACATTAAGCAATTCTGAGTTCTATGTTTTGAACGATAAAAATATATTTCTAATAACAGCTACACATTCAAACAGTTTAAACATACATAGAAGTGTTAACTTCTACGTCGCGTCGACACTAAAGTGCCACTAGGGAGTCCACATTAAGTTAATGAAAGTATAAATAATTTTAGTCGATAAAACACGCAATTACATGCTAAAATGAGAGCTAATTTGCCTTGTAATTAGAGAAGAGGGATGTTCATTTTAAAATTAGTATGTTCTCATATGCATTATTAATTTACGCGTTGTTAAGTATCTTGAAAAAGTACATATGAGTTAATGAATTCGATTATTTGCTCATCCAGTTTTTTTTACTGCTTAGTAAATTTTAATTCGTACACCAGTCATAACTTTAAATAGACCTACTCCTGGAAAGCTATTGTTCACTAGAGAGGCATACACTCTGTCATAATACGTAACAGATAAGATGAGGTTTTAGTCCAACATTTTATTTTCGTATTAACAAATTAATTGTGTCAAACGCCAACAAAATATTTATTTCTTCGTCAAAATTTGGTTAGTTTTAAAATAATTATCACAAGTAAAGAAACGAGTGATTTCCAAATCTATAAATTCACGAAGGCACGAGGTGACGAGTGAATTTATCTAGAGAATTTGGAAATCAAGAGTGGCATTTGTTAAGATTATCTAACGAATAAAATTAAGCTGTTTACTCAAAAATCATTATTTAAATATAGTTATCGGTATTTTAAAATAATTATATATTTAATGTAAACGGCGATGTCTGAAAACAGATCAGAAATGTGAGGTTATGTTTATTCACTGCAACTTCATAATATTATTTATTGCCAAATAGGATCGCAATATTGTACGAATGCATCCTACTAGAGAAATAATGAAACACATCAAACTGTATATTATAATCAACATTATTGGCCATTCATTTATTTTTTTTAGTAAACAACTCAGTAAAATCAAAGAATCTGTTTATTATTTGCTATATTCAATGTATTTATTGGAGATAAATAATGCTCTGAGCTGTTCAGAATATTAAAAAGAAGCTTTCTTTATCACAAAAGCAGGAGCTGATAAAGAGAAATCGATAAAGAGCGAGGTGAAACACGACTACCATTGGTTGTAAAACAAAATTCATTGAAACGTGATTGCACATTGACTACTATTTGGGGTAAGAGTTAAATGATCACAATTATTCTATCCCAACATCAAATGGGACTAATATGAACTTCAAGATAGTTAACAATTCACAGTTTTTTTTTGTATGGCCAACTAACGGATTTTTATAAAAATGTTTATAAAATTAATTCTTGGAACTAAAATTCATGAAAAATTATACATTTATTTTCAATTTTTGATCCATCTATCATGAGGATTCAAAGCCGAATGATTGTGGTCCCTTTCATAATATTAGAAAGAACAAACAGTAAGTTTCGTGGTTAGAGTTTCGCAGTAACTAAAACTGTCTCCTCAACCAGATTTGTTATTTCTAAAGACATGTGGTTACTTAAGTCCCCTGAGAATACATGTATTGCGTTTCAGTCCGTATGCCTTGTTCAGTCCATTTATGTCATTATATGAAACTTTTTTTTTTCGCTCTGAAATCACCTCAAGATCATTGCCATTGGTTGTATCATTACTATATTTAAGTGTGCTTCATGCTCAAATTTTCAATTTATTGCTTAATAGCAATAAATTGTAAAGACAATAAATAAAACCTAGTGTAAATAAATTATAAACACTTAACACCATCAAATTTTCGTCTCAATTTATTTTATAAAGATATGAATTAGTTTGCTATTTGATAACTATCGTAACAATATATACGTAACTCCTCCAAATTAGATGTGGGGTCACATATATGAACTCCACATCTAAAAAAAAAATTATACAGAGTGTAACATAACTCAACGGCAAAATTTCAGGAATGAGTTCATCATATGGAGAGAATAAAAAAAGTGTATTACAACAAGGGTCCGGAAATTGTTAATTACAGAGTTATTCGAACTTTTATGAATGTTAGGTTATTAAGTTTTACAGAAGTTATTGACAGTTTGTTTTCTGTTGATTGTAGGCTGCTGTCAGGAATGAGTTCCTCATATGAAGAGAATAAAAAAAAGTGTATTACAACATGGGTCCGGAAATTGTTAATTACAGAGTTATTCGAAATTTTATGAATGTTAGGTTATTAAGGTTTACAGTAGTTATTGGCAGTTTGTTTTCTGTTGATTGTAGGCTGCTCTGATGTACACAAATGAAGAATATGCCTGTATTGAGGCACAAGGAGGTCACTTTGAACATTTCATATGACGGAACAGAGCGCTCCAACAAGTCCTATGCATTTTTTTCGCCATGTACTAGCATTCATAAAAGTTCGAATAACTCTGTAATTATCAATTTCCGGACCCATGTTGTAATACACTGCTTTTATTCTCTCCATATGAGGTACTCATTCCTGAAATTTTGCAGTTGAGATATGTTACACCTGTATAACTATGCGCTGAAAGCGTATTAAATGCAATATTAAAGTTTTGTTATATCTCCTATTCAGAATTGAAGAGGATGACCTCAAAAAAGTATTATTTGTTATATGTTAATTAAAAAAATAAAACGAAGTTTTATATGATTTTCATATTTATTAAAATACAAATTCGTAACAGCTGTTTCAGTACTTTATATAACAACAAAAGTATATTTGTAATCATGATGTAATTCGTCTGAAGAGGGTACAAAGTATTGAAACAGCTGTTAACAATTTGTATTTTAATAAATATGAAAATCATATAAAACCTTAAGTTTTATTGCATTTAATTAACATAAAAATGGATTTTCATCAAATAAACACCACACCAATTGATTATTTGTTATAGCCGGGAATTCAATCAATGATTTCTGGTATTCTACTGGGTCACACTAAATATTTAATAATACAGAAGCGATCATGACTTGTATATATATATACATTCTAGGGTTTAGGTTCCTCATCTCTGGTACTGAGCGTCACGGGTTCAAACCCAATTGAGGTCGATTAATTTTCTAAGACAGAAAAATTCAAGGGACAAGTCCCCGGGAGGAATATTAAGCCGTGTGTGCCAAGTCACAAGATTTTCGCGCTGGTATAACAGTTTCAAGTCGAAATTAGAGCCTCTGAACAAAATAGAATCGGTTTTCCCCATCCAAATAATATTGTAAACTCTGGTAAGTACGTGTTATGGGTAAATTGTGATACTTTCATATCCATATTAATGGTTAGCAGAAAGTCAGGGTCATCGCCAAAAAATAGCACAGGACATCACAATACAAAGTACAGGAACAAACCAAGAAGTTTGGAGATGACCCCTTGCTTCTCACTAACCATAGATGTAGAAAGAATCGCGAGTTTCCCACGTCTCGAATTTACCTGTGTTTACCCTACCTTAGTTGCCTACTAGGTATTTCTTTGAGACGATAAGTTAACACTTGTCAGCCAATGAAACCTATAGAGAAATAAGCGTAATTGAATTAGCACGGTTAAGTAACTCCACAAAGGAGTACTGTTGGTCCTCATGGGAATGTGCATATATATATAGATGTTGTAACTATATTTTTTACATTTAGCAATGAAGGAAAATATGATATGAAAATAAAAATAAATCCCTGAGTCGGGATTTGAACCCGAGTTTCTAACTTTATACGTTTAGCGCTCTAACCAACTAAGCTAATCAGGAATCCTAACACAAACATTTATTATACCCGAGTTTCTAACTTTATACGTTTAGGCCTATACTAATTTATACTATAATAAATTATAATAAATGTTTGTGTTAGGATTCCTGAGTAGTTCAGTTGGTTCGAGCGCTGGACCTATAAAGTTAGAAACTCGGGTTCAAATCCTGACTCAGGCATTTATTTTTCTTTTCATGTCTATATATATATATATACATCCATAGTAATTCTGCCCGAAGGCAGGTCCTTCACTGCAATCATAGCATTTTCATGCTATGCTTTCAGTTTTACTAAGGAATTGTAGGTGTGGTAGCTTCCAGTTGCTTTCCACATCGGTGAAGGATGATGATGAGGATGATGATGATGGTCATATATATATCCACCGCTAATGGTCTCGAGGTAGCGTGCTGCCTTGTCACTCAACGGGCCCGGGTTCGATCCCCGGTCGTGGCAAGTTTTTCTGGGTGAGGTTTTTATCGGGGCTTTTCCTCACCTGTAAGACAAATGTCAGGAAAACGTTAAGGCCCAAACGGTCCCAGAAATCATATGGTCATCATCATCATCATCATCATCATCTTATTATCATCATCCTTCACCGGTGTGGAAAGCAACGGGAAACTACCACACCTACAATTCCCTAGTAAAGCGGCAAGCATAACATAAAAATGTATGATTGCAGTGAAGGACCTGCCTTCGGGCAGAATTACTATGGATGCATTTAATTTCATGTATCAGATAGAAAAATAACTAAACATAACCTTAAAATCATACACGCAATTTCAATGTTGTTTTATGGAACCCAAATTAGCCTATTAGAGTATATGAAAGGATTGCTGAGAATTTTCTTTTAGAATTTTTTCCCCCTTTTTTTAAAATAAATTCTGCTCTCTTCAACCTAAACACCAACTAGTCCTACAAATATCATTATATGTTTTGAGTATTCTAAAGAGCCCCTCGCAATCATTTTGAGGTTCACCTGTTTTCGTCATTGTAAAGACAACTTACCTTCTAATTTTTATAATTTTTTCTGCATCCATATCAAAACATATACACTTGACGGAGCACTGATTTGTCTGCTGCTAACAAGAAGACAGAACGCGTCAGACTTCATCAGACATACAGCATTCAGGCCATAGTAATAAGACTTTTCTGGGACTCATGCCATTTGTCACACTGTGGAATGTCCAACCTACAACCTTGTTAACTATATGGCATCAATTACATGAAAGAGACTCACAGAGAATGCATTCGAGAGCAGGCCTTTGCCACTAGAAAGGCAAGTGCCATCTGTTTCACGCACCACCAATCTGAGAACTGGATTGGCTCAATCTGAAAACCTCATTTACTGCAAAATACTTCAACAGTGTCACCTCTAGAGGAAATAAACATTGAGTGATCCTTAGTATTATGCTGACTCTATGAGAGCATTCTTTGAGGCAGTATTCATGTTTCCCTTATGTTGAGAACAAACTATGTCAAATCTAAAAATATGCTGATTTAGAATAATATATGTTTTTTTAATAACACATAAAGTTTCATCACGCGAAAGTTTATTAATAAGAAAATTATCCATCATTTACCTTAAAATTCATTACCGTACTTCTGACGAACTGAGATATTTCTTGTTCCCATATATAGTTCCCGTATATAGTTAAATATAATAGAAAAATATATTGAAATAATCATTAGAATTTCTGTTACTTTCTGGTTTAATTCCGTTTATATTTCTTGGTTTATGTAGTTTACATAAAATATTACATTTTCATTGTAAAAATATTGATTTTCAATCATACATTTATTTAAGGATTCTATAATCACCAAAGTATCTTCAATACTAAGCTCTTTTTCAGCTACTTAAATTAAAAGGTAGTATAATTACAATCACAATAAACCATATAACAAAAAATAAAAAATGTTTTTAAATTATTATATTGTCACCATTGATTAATTTTTCCTAAGAACATTGTAAATGGTGGGAAATAGTTTGAAAAATGAAACCCTAAGATTAAAATTTGACAGGAGTTCATGAAGGAATTAAAAAAGTCGCATCACAGGTTATATAGAATAGCCAAAAAAAAAAAAAGAGTCGTGTAAATTGCAATGGTTGCTTATAATATCAGATTCTCTTTAGAGAAGGTTGACAAATCTGATAATTCTTTTGGACAAGAATTCATTTTTAAAAAATCCTCATTATATTATCAGAAATCAAACGCGGTAACTTAATGTCGGGAGAGATGCTGTCAGAGTGACCCCGATTATTTGTATAAACATAAAAGTATTTTAATTCTATATTCAGCTCAAATTAACATTTCTGATAAAATAACATATATTTGAAATTATTTATTTTTGAGACAATCGTGTGAGAAGAAAAATAATAATAGATGGAACAGGTTTCACACTTCCAGTATTTGGGCTGCGATATAACTTATGAAGAAGAACAAGATATAAATAAAATGCAGAAATTTTTAGATTAGATGTGGCCTTCTCTTCCACTCACCAGGACAAACATATATTACATCAGAATATAACAATCTCAATTAACTCTAATATTAAATACTAAATAAAAATTTGATCAAAAAGATAATATCTATTATATTACGATCTATAATGCAACCAGTTAATGTTAGTTAAATTTAAGACTAAAACTAATAATAAATTGTATACAAGCAAGACATATTAAATTGTCCCTGTCTAATGTATATAAAAAACAAAGAAAAATAATGAGATATAGAAAACTAATTTTACGATTATACAATATTTAAAACAGAACAAAAGAAAATATTTGTTAATCTTAATATTTTCATAAATAATTAAATGTATTAATTGTTAAAAGAATACTATCAGTTAGGTGTATAAGTTGGTTTGTTATTAAATAATTCTTTAGTTTGTTTTTGAAGGATGATATAGTTTAACAGTCTCTGACATAGGGCGGAAGGGAATTCCATATATTTTTGTAAGGGAGACCGTAAAAGATAATGATGTGTGATGAGGAGGGATATAAAGGACAATGTGCTGATGGGATCGAGTGTCAAGATTATGTGTGTCGGATAGTCTGATGAAGCGGCGTGATAAATAATTAGGCGATGATGATTGAAGTATTTTATAGAGAAGGGATAGGGAATGGACAGTTCTACGATCTCTTAGACGTAGCCACGATAATTGTTCCAGGGACGGTGTAACATGGTCAAATTTGCGAATACCACAAATAAAAGGTGCGCAAGAATTATGAACATGTTGAAGTCTTTGAGTGAAAATAATATTTAAGTCTGTAAAAAGAAGAGTGTCACAATAATCAAAATGGGGCATATTTGGGAAACAATCGGACGAACAATGAAGAACAAAGCAAGAAATGATACGCAGCTAAGATTTTACTCAACGATGACACTACCAGTGGTGATGTATGGAAGTGAGGCCTGGGTCCTGACGAAAAAAGAAATAAAATTCAGACAGCGGAAATGAGATTCCTGCGGGCTGTGAAAGGTTTTACAAGAGAAGAACATATTAGAAATGAGAATATTAGAAGAGAGGAACAAAAAGTACAACCACTTCTTCAACAAATAGAACGCATGAACAATTGGATATAACATCTGCAAAGAATGACAGAGGATAGGATATCAAAGATGGCACTGATGTATAATCCTCGAGGACGAAGATCGGTAGGAAGACCAAGAAAGCGCTGGGCTGAACATATATGAGATCGGAACAAGCAAATACCTAATCCTTGAAGAATGATGATGACGATGATGATTGAGAGAATAAAACTATACTTTTCTTTCAATACCTCATAAAAGGTACAAAACCTAATAAAGGAAAACCAAGTTAGTTCGCAGAGTGGGAAAAAGTAGGTAGTAATATTGTTCACAGCC
Source organism: Diploptera punctata (assembly GCA_030220185.1). NCBI lineage: Eukaryota > Metazoa > Arthropoda > Insecta > Blattodea > Blaberidae > Diploptera > Diploptera punctata. The sequence goes on along the minus strand of JASPKZ010001617.1, from coordinate 1,508,195 downwards.
GGATGACATCATAGCAGAATAAAGTGCTTTTAGGTGGGTACAGTCTGCACAGAAAACACTAGTACGTTATGTAATGATGACGGAAGCACATCCACATACGTCTAAGCCAAGTGACGTGTTTCTCTTCTGCAACAAGCGAAAACGATGTCAAGCGAATACTCTTCAGATCAATTCATTAATTCTTATTTAAATTCCTGTATACTTAAGAAGGAGCGTAGGTCTGATATTCAGAGTTTTAAGTGCCTCAGTTCCCTAGCTTTAATTGATCAATCTAATATATTTTAGCATTGGTTTAAACCTTAATTAATTTTTCTCCAGAACTAAATGTATTCTATAAAATGTTAAAATATTAAAATAAGTACCTGGTATATCAGCCGTCCTCAACTAAATTAAATTTCTGTTTAAGAAACTTCGTAAAGTAGTTATTCTATGTCATTAATAGTATTTCCCCCACTTTTTCTACATTGTACATTTTATAATTCATTCATTAAATCTAGAGTGCATCAAAATATATTATAAATAATAATTGTATTGTTGACATATCAAAGATTTTGGGACGGCCAAGAAAATGATGGACTTGAGACCGGAACAGGTCACATTGACCTAATCCTGGAAAGGAAGAAGAAGACATATTATGCGACAATTTTGTTTATTGTAATTTAGATGTAACTGTGATTTTATTATTTTTTCTAACATGATGTCAGCGGTAGATAAGACTTTGAGACCTTAATAATAAAGCTATTTTTTTCTTTTTTTCTCTCTCTCTCAAATGCCCAGGTTTGTCTTTCGACATTCCTGGTTTCTCTCCTGGCATGGCGTACTTGTAACCCACATCTGAGGTTGAGGCGCCTGGAAGGCGGGGTTACGTTGCCCTGATGATATGATGGGTGGTGATGATGATGATAATGGTGCGCCAGGAGAGTCCCTAATCCTAAGCTTAACCTAAGACGAATATGAATGATGATGATTGCGATGGCCATATGATTTCGGGGACCGTTTGGGCCTTAAAGTTTTCCTGACATTTGTCTTACAGGTGAGGAAAAACCCCGATAAAAACCTCACCCAGAAAAACTGTCCCGACCGGGGATCGAACCCGGGCCCGCTGAGTGACAAGGCAGCACGCTACCCCGAGACCACAGCGGTGGACATTATTATTATTATTATTATTATTATTATTATTATTATTATTATTATTATTATTATTATTATTATTATTATTATTATTATTATTATAGAAATTAGAATTAATGATGGACACATATTTTATAAATTTGCAAGACACAAACAACAAAACGTAAAATATTTAGCGTTAATTATGTTTTCAAAGAAGAAAAATTCTCATATAATAGGCCTACATAAGAAAATTAGCCTTAAAAATCTTGTTTCCCATATTTCTCGGTTTAATTTGAACTCTTAATTGGATTATAAAGAAGTGTCCCAAAGACAGGCTCCAGGTAGAAAACCAAGATATAATGGCTAGGGTACCCATCATACTGGAGAGCATGCTGTAGCATAGATTAAGGCAATAAACGGTACAAGCAGGAAAGTCGGTGATTCGAGTCCCGATGATGTCAATATCTTTAAGCTGCCTAAATCGTCTGAAGGCCAAATGGCCCTGGAGTCGACTCGGCTTCTAACGGAATTGAGTAGACTTATCAGTCGCAAATTCAGAGGTAAAGGAGGCCATCGCGTAGGGCTCTCAGCTCGGTTGACATCTCATGTTGAATGTCTATACCCGAGCCGCCGATTCTCCGGCTCTGAAGTTTAGGTTGTACGAAGGGTAAAGGGAGAACTCGTCCTCTGCTGCCAATAAGGAAATGGTCGTAGTCGGGGTGAACGTTTGCCACGACCAATCAATGCTCTTGACACATCTATAGCGCGCTAGTAAGGTTTTAAATTGCTGAGATGTTGTCAGCTGTATGTCTGCTAACCGCATACATAAAGCGGCACCTTCCACTGAATATCCATATCGGCAACATAGTCGCGAAAACATCAAGGCCGAAGAATCAGTGGCTGCAGTATAGAAATATAGGGGCTCTAGAATCTCCTATTACCTGAAGAACCTCCTAAGACCTGCAGTGGGATTACTCTAGCTTTATCTTTCTACCCAATGTCATTCCTACACCGGGTGGATGATCGTTCAACCCCTTAAATAACACATCTAGAAGTGCGTCAGAAACTGCCAGATAGGCCAAGAGCCTTCTTGCCCTATAGCCACAAGGAGTTTAAGTTTATATCTACATAATTTAGGAAAAACCGGGTAAGTCTTCGAAGTGATTTTTTACAGGAGAGCAAAAACTAGTTCAATGACTTACATCAAAGAGTGCATACATCGAAAATTCAATGCTTAATAACACCGTCACTATTCGCTTGACGACTTACCCGTTTTTACCGAACGTGCATCGGACCAAAAGCTATCGGGAGATGTTAATAACTCATTTTCGACCAACAGTTGACTTACCCGGTTTTTCCTAACTGATGTAGATAATGCGTATTGGTAGGCTGTAATTATACGTATTCATATGCATACCTACATATCCTAACTCGTAATAATAACTTTTGACAGCACAACTTTGTTATGTAGGCCTATTATATAAAAACACATGTACATACATACTAATAATTAGCGGTCACATATTACCTCTCATTTTCATTTCGGCTGTGTTCTCTTTATAGGCCCTAATTAAAATAAACAAAACAAAAAACTTAAAAGCACGCACGCCCACACTCAACCCACACAGTACATGGCATTTCAACCTTAATAAATATAATTAAAATGTAACAAGCTTTTTCTACCTCTCTCTTTTCCCTCCCGCCTGTCGTTTTCTCTTACTCTCTCTGCCACACATACAGATACACAAAACACACACCCAAATAACATATACCACTTATCCGCCTACCTCTATGTATTCTGAAATACAATTTTTTTTCTCCAATACCACCAGGTTGTCTTTATGACATTTCTAGTATTTTCTCCTGTCATAGTGGAACTGTAACCCACTTCTTAAGTTGAGGCGCATGGAAGGCGGAGTAACAATACCCCGATTATATGGTAGGTGATGAACTGATGAATGACAATGAAGCGCCAAGAGAGACCTTAAACCTAAACTTATCCTAAATCCAGACCATAGAGGACCACACGAATAATTCCCTCTAAGAAAAATATCCCTGTGGCCTGACCGGGAATCGAACCCGGGACCCCATGTACTCGGAGCTCTAACCACCAGCCCATGAGGCTGCTCGACAAATACGAAATAATCCACTTGAAAAACAAAATAATAATAATAATAATAATAATAATAATAATATTATTATTATTATTATTATTTGAATAAAAAGTAAAACGATGTAGAATGTATAAACATACAACCGTTATTTTATACACTATACTTACTAAACTAAGTACTAAGGAAACTCATGTGTATAATTTATCATGTAACTCCACTATTGCCGGTCCCAAGTCCGGATGAGAAAGGAGGAGGGGGAGGAGTAACAACCTCTTTAAAAAAAACCTTGGTACAGCTCGCCCAGCTGATAGTACCTTGTAAGGACCCCTTCCCAGGGACACAGTGAAGACCTCAACGGCGGATATGACGGAGTAGGAGTCCTACGGTACGTCATTGAAGGCGGAAGAGGCAACCACTTCCTAGGTTAACAGGGAAAACCGTTGCCTTGCGGGGTAGAGGAATCTACAAATGCTAAGGGAGAAAACCCCAACAGAAAAACAAGGGGTGGATCATACTCCGTAGCTGTGGTGGAAGCAATTGATCTAAGGGACGGAAACCCTAAAATCAAATGACCTGGTCCTCCAGGTTGGGTGTTTGGCGTTAGGTTAGCTCCCTAGCACAGTAAAAGAAAACATGCTTGTAAATCTCAACAAGAATCAGCCGGACAGTCTAATAGACAGATTTGCATAGATGAGGATCGTTGAGAAGGCCAAAACTTTCACTTTTAAAGTTGTCGTGCCTTAAGATGATGATGATGAATTTATCATGAAAATGCAGTATTATTGATCCCTGGCTGCACCATTAGTCGAAAAAAAAATGTTAATTCGATATACCCATCCATCCATAGTAATTCTGCCCGAGGGCAGATCTTTCACTGCAATCATAGCATTTTCATGCTATGCTTTGCAGCTATACTAGGGAAATATAGGTGTGGTAGCTTCCCGTTGCTTTCGACGCCGGTGAAAGATGATGATAAGGATGATTGTGATGGCCGAATGATTTGCGTGAACTGTTGGACCCTAAGCTTCCTGATATTTGTCTCACAGGTGAGGAAAACCACGAAAAAACTCATCCAGGAGCCTGTCTCGACAGGGAATCGAACCCGGGCCCGCTGCGTGACAAGGCAGCACGCTACCTCGAGACCACAGCGGTGGACAATTCGATATATGTCTTGTAAATCATGGACTGCGCTCTTTTGAAAATAATTTTCACATCACCACCCTTAATACCGGTACACTTAGAGGTTGTATATACATTTAATGTGAGTTAATTGAATATTAAATGATGACTCTGCCATTAATAGTGATTTTTTGTGCCAAGTGATTATATCCGGTTTTACATCCGGCATAGATATGTATGTCCTTGCTCTATATTCTTATATTCTGAAGCCTTGTCCTATTTGACCAAATACTTTAGATGACATACCAACATCCCAGTATTGTGAATGAATAGCCACAGTTGTTAAATATCGGAGACATGCAATTGTAGGAATCCACAGCAGCATGAGCGGAATGGCACGGTCAATAAAACTAAATCAAGATGATGGAAGAGTGTAACCTTGGCGAAGGGTTGAAGATCCGAGGGGATTAAATGCGATTACATGATGTAATCGGGAGTCGTACACGTTCGTTGGATGGCAGTTTGTTCCTGTAGATATAAGCTATATCTCTTCTCCTTTAGATATTAGCGTAACGGCCGTCCCAGAATACATGCATATAAATTTCAGTGATTGTGGAGTAATCGCAAATGAACATTTTGATATAACGAACTGGAGAATTTAAATTTCTGAATAGCAGCATACACTGGTTTAAGCTTAGCACACCTTTGTACTCATTAAAATTCTATAATACTTAATATAACAACAACAACAATAATAATAATAACAACTTTATTTTACCTGGCAGAGTTAAGGCCTTGTCTATCACTCAAGCATGTAGTCCTACAGACAGGCAAGGCTCATTAATAAGTTCGCTGTGTGTTGAAGTATTAAAGATTAAAACAGTCAGCACTTTTAAAATACTTATTTTCATCCATTTTTTGAAATAAGATTATTCCGCGCTATTTATAATTTCTGATAACGACGTAATTAAAACAATTACCTTTAAACTATTATTCTACCAGTTACATTACATGGATGCGAAACATGGACTCTTACTTTAAGGGAGGAAAGGAGATTACGAGTATTTGGCAATAAATTTCTTAGGAAAATTTTAAATATCTTGGGTCAGTAATTACAAGTTTAGGTACCTGTGAAAGAGATGTTCAGACTAAAATTGCAGTGGCAAAAAATCCAAGTAAGATATTGCATTGAATAATTTGGAACAAAAATATTACAAAGGAAATTAAAATTAAAATTTATAACAGCATAATACAGAATATTTTGTCATATGGTGGTGAAACTTGGTCTTTGACGGAATTACAAAACTATAAAATTAGAACAGTTGAATTTGATTATTTTAGAAGCCTCCAAAAAACAAGACAGGATAAAATAAGAAATGAATTCCTCTGGAGAGAAATGAATGTCACCACATTTGTTGTTAAGAGGATTGAAAATCAAAAACTTAAATGGTATGACCATGTACAAAGAATGGAAAATGAAAGAGCCAAAAAAATATACACCAATGGTCACCCCCTGGAAGAAATTAACATGGGAGTCCAAGATAGAAATGGAAAACCTATGTCAGAACTATAATGGATGATAGGAATTTGGAAGGAGGAGATTGGAATGATAGAGATAAATGGAAACTGAAGACGGCAAACCTATAAATGGGGAAAAGTCGAAGAAGAAGGAAAATGTTTGGACCAAAGAGAGATGAACAGACAGGTGAATGGAGAAGACTGCATCACAGTGAACTACATGGTGTTTATAGAAGTCAGATATAATAAGAACAGTCAAGTTTCTTAGACTGTGATGGCAGGACATGTGGCACGGATGGGGAATGAAAGACGTACATGGAGGCTTCTTGTCGGAAAACTAGATAGAAAACGCCCCGTTTCGTCAGCGTTAAAAATGTCTCTTAGGCGCGTATCCTGAAATTAAAGTATGCAGTTTCGGTTTCCGGTCACTAACTATCCTTTCGTCCACATCCTTTCATTCCCCGCAAATTTCATTCCACACTACATTGTGTCGTCTTTTAAAACTGTACAGCCAACCTGAAGATGCCTTGAAATCGTTATTCTCTAGGGATGTAGCAACAGTTGAGCATCGGTCCGGAAATTTGGAGATTTTTTGATCATGGACTTGTAAAACACACCTCGTTGATTCCTTTTCTCTCTCTCTCTCTCTCTCTCTCTCTCTCTCTCTCTTTATTTGACCATTTTCTTGCATCTATTCATTCGCTATTTTTTTTTATCTTCAATCACTTTCACTTTTTCTTTTAATGGCAATGATACAAACGATTTAGCCATCTTTATTCCGTAAAATCAGACGCTACCTGTGAAAGATACGCACACAATCAGTGTCAGATCTTAAACTAATTTAAGATTTTACAGTGCACTGGTTATTTGTAAGACAGATGTCACACGCCAAATATTTGTTAAAGGAACCTATATTTCGCAAAACGGATATGCAGTGAGGCTGAAAGAAAATTCCAGATACAGGTAGAAACTCTACTTCACCCGGCGCGAGTGGCAAGAATCATCACTTATTGTTAATTCGCCTAACGGGAATTCAATAAAGTGGAAAGTAATGTCTCTCTCTCTCTCTCTCTCTCTCTCTCTCTCTCTCTCTCTCTCTCTCTCTACCTTTCCGCCTTATAAACATTTTTACATGAATTGTGTAGAAATATCCTTCCGTTTCCGCTTTGGACAGATTCCGTTTTACACAAAATAAATACGTGTAAAATTACTATTATTTTGCCGGGAGCAATAAATTTGTTCACATTGGACAGATTTCCGCATTATTCACGTTCCGGATTAAACAAGTGTTACTGTATAATACTATCAATAAAATATTCACATGCCAGTTCTTCATCTATGGCCAGTAACAAATCCACCTTCTACTGAGGATGGGACTAGACCTACACCAAATTAATAATTTTATCATTTGAGGAGGCGAACTTAAATTTTTATATCGTGACTAACCCCTCAACGGAATTTTATCAAGTGCCACTAATGAACATTCGATCGGAGAACAAGTGACTTATCGTCGTGTTGGCCAAAGTGAAAACACATGTTCCCGCTAGAGCAAATTGTCAATATGTTGCTCACATATAAGAGGATTCTGTTCCAAGAGTCCACCTACATTAGTGGGCAGTCAGGGTGAAAACATGACAAGTGTGTGTTAGATGGTCAAGTTAGTGTAAGAAAATAGGCGAGTTAATACATCTGATTAGTTTACGTTCACTTTTTTGTTAGCGAGTTTTAGTAATAAGTTGGCTATACTGTCTGAGCAATGACTAATACACATTTTGCATTGCAAATATGTTGATTTTAGATTACTTTGAGCTCAATTTCTCACTTTATTTAGGACATTTTTATTTTTGGGGGAAAATCAATATACGTGGGCTGTAACAAAAATAGTGGCAACACTGCTGTAGAAGCCAAACCAGAGCGTTAATTGTTGTAACTTCTGTCACATGTTAATATATGTCTGACCTATCTTAAAGTAAATGGACTTGTCCATACGTCTCAAAGCGTATGTGCTTTGGGGAGAGAAAGTTAGTCTCTTCTGAGTTCCCGCTCTAAGCTGTTGTATTACGTCATTTTACAAAGCAGGAACAGCGATCTTGGTTGAAAATTCAATGTGCCATGGCCATACAGCACGACAATGTCATGAAGGTGTTGTGAAAGCATATGGGGAGACGGTAATACCATACAGGACTGCTCGGACGCACACGGAACACCCTGTAGCTGATCCGTACTATCGCTGGGAGTGGGAAGTGCTTTTCCATCTACCACATTCACTGGACTTAAGCTCCTGTGATTATGATTTGGTCCCTAAGATGAAGGAACCGATTCGTGACATTCGATTCCAAACTGTTCCCGAGATTCTGCTGGCATTAAGGTGGTCAGTCAGAAACATCAACAGCTGCTACAAGAATACTACAACTTCCGCATCCCTGGCAAAGAGTTGTACAATGATGGATTGTAGAAGTTTCACAAGTCCGTCAGTAGTATACTGGTAATAAATAAATAGTTGTCACTATTAAAGTTACATCCTAAGCATATATTTCTCTCTCAGGTAATCATTCACGCTCTGCAACAATACATTGTATGCATTACCTTTTTTTTTTTCTTTTTTTTTCCACTTTGAATTTATGGTGGCATGGAATCCCCTTTATCAGTATTGATACTATTGATTTCCTCCCTTTCGGATTGGAAGAAAATGTTATATTAAACCAGGCACGCTATTAGAAGACATATGCGGTAGGCCAATCCTGCTTCACTCTTCATGCGCCGTTGTCAGATATCGGTATGTAAGAGGGGAAGAGACAGACGATATGTCGCGGTTACAGCGCCAATTGTACAACACCGCTCGATTATGATAGGCTAGACGAAATGCACTAGCCACGCATAGCTCCGCCCGATATGTCTTCTAATAGCGTATGCCTTATACTTAAAATACAGTATGAATATAATATAATATTTCTTCATATATAATTAATTCACAACCGTGCAAAGGCTGATATTTTATTTGTTCTTTATTGGATGAACATCATCTTCAGGCTCAAGTTATCTTCCTGCAATTTCATAACCATTAGTTAGTTGTGCCCCAGTGTACTAGCACAGACTGTACCGCACTTGCTAATACGTGATAAGGCCAGAGTTCAACATGTTAATGCTAAGTAACTTTAATAGATGTAGCTCATTTTTTAAGATAGTGGGCAGAGTAATGCATGTCATCAACAAGAGGTTCCCCTTGCACCCATACACAATCTGGCAATATAATAGTTACTGACGAACTCAGATGATGCATTTGATGACTGACAACAATTATTATGTTCCTCAGCGGATGTGGATATCCGCCATAAATACAACTAGCGGATGAACATCATGTCTCTTTAAAAATGCAGATGCTATTCTGGATTTACGAATCATTTATTCTCAATGCCAGTAGGCGTATCCGGACACTCTGTAACCCACAGTTCTTGAAAGAACCGACACAAATGGTAAGAGTCCAAACAGAGTATTGACCATCTCTAGTTACTTGGGATGATACTCGTACATCATTGCATTATAAACGGATTGAGTCAGACTCTTGTATTTTTATAATTATAGGAAATAAAATTTATTATTTTAGGTACAGGTATTTTTCTAAATAAATAAAATAGATATTTCTTCAAACTGTAGCCTATCTCATTAGGCATCTAGAGGAATTAACTTATTTACTTACAATCTCAAATTTATTACTTGCTTTATTTTCATTCGAGTTACATAGTAGGTCTAAATAAATTCACGATAATTTTATAATTTCATATAAAAAACTAAAGCATCAGCAAGCTAATGTGATCATGTAATTATTCATTAAGAAATTTCTTTTGAAGATATACAGTAAGTCAAGTACAATATAGAATGCTTTCACACGTTTTTTATTTTTGATGTCCACAATTTTGAAGGACATTGTCAGTAATATTGAGAAACTAGCTTGAAAGCGCTTGTCTTTTACACAATAGCAAGGAAATGCCACACTTGCTGACATTTAAATTTGGTGTTTTAATTATGTTTTTAAAAGTCAATGTTTATTTTAGAAGCAGTGGAAAAATTACAAAAAGTTTCCTTGCATTCTGTAAACAATTTGGTATTCATTTAATTAATTATTATTATTTTCTACTGCATTATAAATCATACCTTCCTGCGTTAACGAATACAAACCAAATTTTATTTATTTATTTGTCTACTTATTTTTATTACACAATATTTTGTTATTACGATTTTCATAGGGGTTATATTCGATGCAATTTAGATCTTAAAAACTTGCCCAATTTGAAAATGTGACCTTCAAATTTATTGGAAACTTATCAAGAATTACATAGTTCAGGGGGAGAACCTGATTCTATGCAATATGTTCATTTTCTGGATAATTAAGTTAACATGGACTATTACATATCTGACACACTTTTTTGACTACTTATTATGAAGGTTACAACCAAATTTCAATTCGTAAAATCCTTACTTATTCATCAATTAATCATTTAGGATGAATAATTATGGCCATGCTTCTAAAAAGTAATCTTATAATTTTATTTTTGTTATTTTTGAAAATGACAATAGGTTAAATTGATCATATTATCGTCATTAGACTAAATTGTTAATATATAACACAATTGTGATGAGTATTTTATTATATGGAGTGGAAACACGTTGAAGCAAAAACACAGAAATAAATTATAAGTCACAGAAATTGACTTTTTTAGAAGATCGGCAAGAATATCAAAATTATACAAAATAAAAAATAATACAATAAGAGAAATTATGAATGTAGAAAAGGTTATTGTACAAGATATTCAAGAAATCCAACTAAGATGGTATGGGCATATAATGCGAAGAAGGGACACAGAAACAAATAAGTATTGAAATGGATACCTCATGGAAAAGGAAAACGTGGTAGACCAAAGAGAATTCAAGACAACATGAAGAAGAGAAATATGACAAAAGCAGACACACAAAATCGGGAAGTGTGGAAGAAAACAATTGTATATTTTGGTTGAGGATACCTTTGAAAAAAACAAACAATTCTGAATAAAAAAATAACTAATGACATTCGGTATAAAGAATTAGTAATTTGACAATTTTATATGAACTTATGTTTGTGTAGAGAGAGGAAGTTACTAAATAGAAGTAGGAAGTAATATAAGTGCGCAGATTTTAAGTACGAATTATTTCATGAAACTATAATGTAATCATAATGTCTTATACACTTTGGATCGCAAATGTAATCTACGGTGTTATCGAAAAAAAACAGGAAGGTTTATTCACGGATTATTTTATTATGATAGGGTGTAAAGGCAGAGGACAATAACCCAGCAGTCCCTCATATTGCAATTGCCAACTCCCCTTCACATGATGCACTGACGAGGCTCTGGCGACCGAGTATTGACGATATAATCATAGCACTGTTGAGGATAGTAAGAAATGACATCCGCTTTTCACCAAGTATATCAGGGTGGGAGCAAGTGCCGTGCCTCAGAAGGCAAACCTACGATGGCACTCGGAAAATGTGGGTTATTAACCTGCATTTCTTTAAATAAGCAATTTTTAATGAAACCAAACGAAGCAGCCGAATGGATCTTGTATAAAGATAACCTTTGTCATGAAGACGTGGAGAGAGTTTTAGGTTTTGGCTCGGAATAGGGTGCGATGGAGTTGCTTTTTCAGGTACCTCTGGATAAGAGCAACAGGAGACAGGCCTACTACTGCGTTATGATTTGGCACGTTCTACAAATCTGCAGCAGATTCTAATATACAGTATGCATATGATCTCTGCCATATTTCTTTCCTGAAGTCGCAAATAAAGAAAACAACGTGTTCTCAATAGTACCACAACTGTTCTTTCCAAGTATCTACGACAGAATAAAAAGCAAACACTTCGTTCCAAATTTTATACTTACACAAGTTAATTTGGCCAATACCTCCAGAGATTTAACATCAGAGAAAATGCAAATCGTATTTGTGGTATTAGCAACCAAAGCATTGGACAAATTCTTTATTTGTCCTTTGTTCTGGAACGAAATATTCCAATTCTCATGTCTACTAAATAACACCGCCTCTTTAAATGAACCACCCATCACAGAAGTGCTTATGACAGAAAAGAACTACAGACTTTTAATATTTTTTTTATAAATACAGTTTATAAAAAAAACTTTAATTTTATATAAAATTATATAATGACTCATATCTTTATAACAAACTATAACCCTAATGTACCTTAGGTGAAATAGGGTTAATAAATTTCGGATATTAAGTAATAATAATAATAATAATAATAATAATAATAATAATAATAATAATAATAATAATAATAATAATAATAATAATAATAATAATGGTAATAATAATAATAATGGTAATAATAATAATAATGGTAATAATAATAATAATGGTAATAATAATAATAATAATAATAATAATAATAGTAATGGTGATAATAATAACAGTAAAGTGAAGTGAAACCACTACAGGCCTCAGGAGACCCTTGGGGCAGTAGGAAGGCTCCCACTTGTTCTAGATAATCGGCACTTGATGCCAGCCGGGTTGTCAGCCCTGCGTGACGACCCCTTTACCCCCAGAACAAGGGACTGGTACTCATTTTCATTAGAGGCTGAGTCGACCCCAGGAACATAGTGCCGCCAGAAGGTTTGGGTCATTTAAAAATCCTGACCCCAAAAGTAATAATAATAATAATAATAATAATAATAATAATAATATTATTATTATTATTATTAAAGATTATTAAAGGAAAGTAATCTATACTTTAATAATAATAATAATAATTATATATATATATATATGTATGTATGTCCACCGCTGCGGTCTCGAGGTAGCGTGCTGCCTTGTCACGCAGCGGGTCCGGGTTCGATCCCCGGTCGGGCAGTTTTTCTGGGTGAGTTTTTTATCGGGGTTTTTCCTCACCTGTAAGACAAATGTCAGGAAAACTTTAAGGCCCAAACGGTTCCCGAAATCATATGGCCATCATCATCATCATCATCATCATCCTTATCATCATCATCACCATCATCCTTCACCGGTGTGGAAAGCAACGGGAAGCTACCACACCTACACAATTCCATAGTAAAGCTGCAAGCATAGCATGAAAATGCTATGATTGCAGTGAAGGACCTGCCTTCGGGCAGAATTACTATGGATGGATATATATATTTCCGGTTTTAACAATGTTCATACATTTTTCCGGCACCAATAATTTATCTTCAATTTCGCTTTATAATTTTCCTCCATTCGTTTCTTCCTCTATTTCCCAATCCTTCAAAGTTTCTCTAATCCCTTGGATCCACATGAAATTTGGTCGTCCTTTCCATCTCGTTCCTGATGGTGTCCATTCCATTATTTTCTTTGGTAATCTTTCGTCCACCATTCGCATAATGTCTGTATAATAATAATAATAATAATAATAATAATAATAATAATAATAATAATAATAATAATATTGATGATAATAATATTGATGATAATAATATTGATGATAATAATATTGATGATAATAATATTGATGATAATAATATTGATGATAATAATATTGATGATAATAATATTGATGATAATAATATTGATGATAATATTGATGATAATAATATTGATGATAATAATATTGATGATAATAATACTGATGATAATAATAATATTAATGATAATAGTATTAATAGTAATAATATTGATAATAATATTAAAAATAATAATATTAAAAATAATAATATTAAAAATAATAATATTAATAGTAATAATAATACTGTATTATGATCGTGAGTACTGAGCTTACATAGAAAACGTTTTTTTTTTTCCCATAAAATGCATAATATTCTGCGCCTGTAAAGTTTACTTTAGCCGAATATAGGCCTAAGTGTTTTAATTTATTTCGTCTCTTTTAGTTTAGTTTGTGTTAAATGCGACCTTAAGATCGTAAAAAAAGTTGTTGCATTTTATGTTTCCTACTCTAAACAAAACGACGTATTTTCGTTGAAGTGTCAAAGAGGTATTACCAAAAGTAAAGAGTATTAAAAGTCTGAGAACTTAATATTGCTTATAACCTGCACAGTTATCAATATTGCTTTATAAGATGTGATTACTGTAAATAAGGACGTCGTGTTTATAGGCAAATTGAATTTATTTTAAATTTGAAATAGAGTGTGAAATCAATAAAATTATACTGGTTTTAAAAACGGTCTTATCTCAATGTAGTCTACACGATAAATTGGAGTCCAACTTTAATGTTATGCTTGTCCATAATATTCTGGACTGTTTCAAAATTAATGTTTCTACAAAACTTTCCTCTCTATCATCTATAGAACTGTTTGCTTTCATTCCAACTCAGTTGGCACTTCACCAAACAGCAACCCTAGAAATGCGGCATGATTATTAGTAAAAATTTGTTTAATTTCTAAATATTTTACTTTCGAGCTGCTTCATTCTTATTTAAATAATTAAGTTACTTTTAAATCATCTTTTTAATTTGAATTTTATTATGAAAACTTTTACCTACATAGGGTGCAAAAAAAAAAGAAGACAATTTATGTCAAATCAAGTTTTCACAGTATGGTATCATAAAAACCGAGAGTAATATAAAATGAAAATAAGGATATTAATTGGGATTAAAACTAATGTTTGAGCAATTTTTGGATATTAAAAAAATTGCATCATGTTAATCCGACCAAATTTAGTGTAAAAGCTACATTAGACGCCATTTTTAATGCAATATACTCAAATAACATAAAAAAATCGCTTAACTATAAATAATGGTAATAATAATAATAATAATAATAATAATAACAATAATAATACATTTATCATAAGTAATGCCACGAGTGACTTCCAAATTATTGATAAATTCACGAATCACGAAGTGAGGAGTGAATTTATCTAGAGAATTTGGAAATTAAGAGTGGCATTTGTTAGGACTATTTAATGAATAAAATTAAGCTGTTTACTCACAAATCATTGTTTAACTATAGTTATTTTAAAATATTTATATATTTAATGTAAACAGCGATGTTTGAAAACAAATCAGAAATGTGAGGTTATGTTCATTCACTGCTGCTTCATCATATTACTTATTGTCAAATAAGATCACAATATTGTAAGAGTGCACCCAAGTGGAGAATTAATGAAACGCATCAAACTATATATCATAATCAACATTACGGGTTACGTCCACCGCTGTGGTCTCGGGGTAGCGTGCTGCCTTGACACGCAGCGGGTTCGAACCCCGGTCGGGACAGTTTTTCTGGGTGAGGTTTCTATCGGGGTTTTTCCTCACCTGTAAGACAAATGTCAGGAAAACTTTAAGGCCCAAACGGTCCCCGAAATCATATGGCCATCGCAATCATCATCATCCATATTCATCTTAGGTTAAGCTTAGGATTAGGGACTCTCCTGGCACACCATTATCATCATCACCCATCATATCATCGGGGCAACGTAACCTCGCCTTCCAGGCGCCCCAAGCTCAGAAGTGGGTTACAAGTACGTCATGCCAGGAGAGTAAACAGGAATGTCGAAAGACAAACCTGGGGCATTTGGGAGAGAAAAATAAATTGTGGGTTATTCATTTATTTGTTTAGTAAACAACTCAGTAAAATCAAGGAATCTTTTCATTATTTGCTATATTCAATGTATTTGTTGGAGAAAAATAATGCTTTGACCTGTTCAGAACATTAAAAAGGAGGAGCTTTCTTTATCACAAAAGCAGGAGCTGATAAAGAGAAATTGATAAAGAGCGAGGTGAAACACGACTGTAATTGGTTGTAAAACAACATTCATTGAAACGTGATTGGTCATTGACTAGCATTAGTGGCATGAGTTAAATAGTCAGTTTAAAGTTTCTGCGAAACGTTTATTCATTTAAATTGATAATTGTATCATTATTACGGTTTCGTTGTAGAAATATTAGTAATAGTAGCAGCGGTAATGTTATTTTATTTAGGTTTCAGCTATGCATTATACACAGGGAAACTGGCGTAATACAGTTACCTCTGTTGGTGAAACCGATCCTTAATTGTTGTCTTTAACAAGTCAATATAACAATTCTGATAATAATATACAAATTACTCAGTTTAACACTACTGCGCGTCCAACTCCTAGCCGGGCCGGAAGACGAAATGCACTTATAAATTTGGACATGTACATGTATTGAGGTACAATTTTCTCATCTTATGTAATATGTAAAAAAGTGAAATAAATTATATTACAGTATCATATTCCGCTCTTAATTTAGGCCCAATATCATAAGATAGTAGATTACGTTCGATACAACACAGCGCACGTTTATACTCTGAATCTTACACAATATAAGTGACTAGAGCAATGTCTTCCCAGTCATGTCAGAGACTGATGATCAATATTATTATTTAAATCCAAATTAATATTTATAGCTCTACTTAATTAAAGTTGTAATTGCATAACACCTATATGTTATTCAACATTTTGTATATACCTATAATTAATATTCATTTAGGAATATTTTCTTATTTCATTTTACTTTACTTCATTTTTTTTTATCTATGTCTTGTTAGTGTTAATATTAGATACATTCGCATTCTGTATTGTGTCTATACTTCAATAATACGTAATTTAAAATTGTAGTAACATCTCACTATTTTTTTATATAATAATTTATTTTTCTTTTATCTAATAAAAGTAGTATTAACCCTTAAATTAAAAATGCATCCTATGAAATATATAGATTGGGTTTATTCAATTAATAATTTTAATAAAAACAGATGAAAACGAATGAGAACATATTATTATTATTATTATTATTATTATTATTATTTTTAGAATTTCACAATACGCATAGTAACAGTAGGTAAGAGCCATTTCGTTTTCAGTGCGGTCCGCCACATTTAAATAACTGACACGAGAACAGTAGGTAAGAGCCATTTCGTTTTCAGTGCGGTCCGCCACATTTAAATAACTGACACGAGAACAGTAGGTAAGAGCCATTTCGTTTTCAGTGCGGTCCGTCACATTTAAATAACTGACACGAGAACAGTAGGCAAGAGCCATTTCGTTTTCAGTGCGGTCCGCCACATTTAAATAACTGACACGAGAAATAAGTGTTTTGTCAATTTAAGGGTTAATATTTATTTATTTCTGCCGTCGTATATACGTCAATATATAAACGATAGATTAACTCATTATAGTTTGTAGCTTTCTTTGTATTTTTTCATGTATAGTAGATTCGAGCTGTTCTTCCATTATATATTCGTTTGCTATTCTTAATTTTACTTGCCTTTAACTTTATGGTATTATTAGATCTTATGTTTATTATTTTTTCAGTTAATTGTTTAGTATCTAATATTACTGTGATGTTTTCAAAACTTGAAAGTAACATATATTTGTCCTAATGAGTAGAATAGAAGGCCACATGACCTTAACTCCAACCAGAATAAATAAAAAAAATTGTATTTTTTTTATTATTCGCCGGTCGAGTAGAAGAGAAGGTCATTTAACTCTGCCAGCTTAAATAAATAAATAAATAAATAGAAATAATTATTATTATCATTGTTGGGGTCAAGGGGAAGGTAGAGGTACCATCTTTGTTAGGGTAGACCCTACACTGGTCCTCACCAACCCATGGATAAGTTGAGGAGATATGCAATACCTTTATCTCTGATGAAGCTATAACCAAGACCGTCCGTACGTGGTGAAGAACCACATCCTGCAAGAGGTGGCGCTGCTTAACTGAATACTGCAGATCTAGACATGGCTGTCGATAAAAAGCCCCAACACACTTTACCCAGAGTACTGGTAAGGTGTAGGAGAAGGAAAACCCCGAAAATAAACCAGGGAAGAGGACTCTCGTCAGCCGAGGAGAAGACAGCCTTCTAAGGGAAAGGGACCCCAAAATAAAACTTCCAGTCCTCCAGGTTGGGGGTTGTGCGTCGGGATGGAAACCTACCACATAAAACGATACTTCTCAAAAGTCTGACACGAGTAAGCCGGATGGAATTATAAGACAACTTGGATTACGGAAAAAGGACACACGATTAGGTAGGAAAGATAAATTAAAAATCGGAACCTGGAACATAAGAAGTTTAAGGAATAAGGAAGACGAACTAATCACAGAACTCAGAAATAGAAAAATGAATATAGCAGTGACCACAGAAACAAAGAAGAAATTAAAGGATAGAAAAACACAGGAACAATTGGATAGAACATCTGCACAGAATGGCAGAGGATACGATACCAAAGATGGCAAGAAGATCGGAGGGAAGACCAAGAAAGCGCTGGGCTGAACAGATGTGAGATCGGAATAGGCAAATACCTAATTCATGAAGGATGATGATGTTGATCATAAGTAATGCCACGAGTGATTTCCAAATGATCGATAAATACATGATTCACGAAGTGAGGAGTGAATTTATGTAGAGAATTTGGAAATGAAGGGTGGCATTTGTTTGGACTATTTAACGAATAAAATTAAGCTGTTTACTCACAAATAATTATTTAACTATAGTTATTTTAATATATATATATATATATATATATATATATATATATATAATGTTAACGGCGATGTTTGAGAACAAATGAGAAACGATTGGTACGCTTCATTTGCTTCTTTTATTCATTACTGCAACCAGATAATATTATTTATTGCCAAAGGATCGCAATATTGTAAGAATGCACCCTAGTGGAGAAATGGGTATTAATTAATTTCTGATGTCCTATGATGTAAATATAATTATATTTTTCTGCAACGTCATTTCCTGGAAAATAATTCGTTTAAGAAAGTGCAGACAGTGGTTTTTTTTTTGTGGTATAATCAAATGCTACAAATGTTTTTATATTACCTCCCGCATGCGCTATCTGCTGACATTCATGCACTATATATACAATCTGGTAGCCGTATTTCTTAGAGGTTCAGTCACTGCAAAATAATGCTATAACCTATTCAGAATGTTAAAACGGAGGAGCTTTCTTTAATATGATAAACTTCGGTTGATAAATTCGAGGCGAAACACGACTGTGATTGGTTGTATATAAAAAATAATTGAAATGTATTTTGTCATTGACTTCCATTTGGGGCATGAGTTAAATAGTCATTGTAATTATTATATTAGTCTTGTTTAATATGACTGTATAAGTGAATGGTCATACATGTATTATAATGATGATTAAATTAGTATATAATTATATTATTATTTAATTTGATGAGAGATTTTGTATTAAATGTTCGTCTTGTCTCAGAAGTGCCCCGCAGTGAACTGTTCATTCATTCGGGGAGAAGTCCTCCATGCCCTTGTGTATTCAGTAAGCACGTATCTAAACCAGAGTTTGAAATCTTTCCTGACAAGACGAGTCCCTGTAAGACCTGGGAGGCAAAGAGGTAGATAAAAAAAATAAATAAAATATTAAGGTGGATTTAACAGTAATTTTTAACGATTATTAATTGACATCTATGAAGTTTTATTTTAGGGTGTTTATTTTGAAAATTATTGTATAAGATTAAGGTGGGTTTAATAGTAATTTTTAACGATTATTAATTGATATCTATGAAGTTTTATTTTAGGGGTTTATTTTTAAAATTATTATATAAGAAGCTGTGTAATTAACGTTAAAGGGCCACCAACATTTGCTCAAAAGCTTTTTATTTCAGAGTTGGGATCTTTCGCCCCCCCCCCTTAAAATCTACGACACGAACGCTTTGCTTCCCTTCCCAAGAAAGACATACTTGGGATTTTCATTGTCTAAAAAACCATAGGCTCTTGCCGAGTTTGAACCCGTGAACTTCAAATCAGAAGTGAATATGATAACCACTAGATCACTGGATCCGACATCCAGAAAGCAATAGACAGTACATATAAAGCTCAAATGAATTTAAAATGGGATATAAAATAAAAAAAAAGTATATATGAGCTTTTAGAGAGAAATTATTTCTACACTCTTGTGAAAGCAAATTATGAAGAAGCATTAATTTAAAAAAAATTACATACATAAAAGTCAACACAATATTTCTCATTACAAGAGCTGGATGACTCATTTTAAAGATGAATCATACATATATGCATCTCTCTTGTTTACTTAGCACAAACAACCGATTAATAAAGCCATATCAGTAATGATCTTTGAATTTAGACAGCAGTAGCGTTTTTCTTATTTTTATCGCTGTAAGGTCAAGGGCGTATTATTACTGGTACAAATTGCTTAGTTGAGGCATTAAACGATGATGAATTGGTAGTTAGCCAACCTTTAGAAGAAATATCGAACTTCTAGGAAAAAAATAAAAACCTACATTTTTAAATGGAAGCCGAGCTAATGTGACCAGGATGAGAGTTATATTCATTCACAAAAACGGAATAATTCGTGGTTTTCACATCGTACTTGTTTACTTATATATAGGCTATAGAGCAGTTTTCTACGATTTACAAATAAATTTAATTTAACTATAGCACTGAGCAACAAGAAATAAACTTTTTTTTTTGTCTCAGAAAGAAAAATATGTGATTCTGATAGTATGTTTTCTCCTGAATTCAAGTATGATATCGGTTTTTCTCCATCACGCAAGGTTTCCGAGAGACAGGAATTTATAATTTCAAACACTTTAACATTTTCTAATTCGTAACTACACAAAATTCGAACATTCGGACTCACCTTGAAAGTAAGAATTTTCTGCTATATTTCGCCTGTGGAGCATCCCTCTTGATGGTCCAACAATAATCAGCCAGCATATTAGGATTCCATTTGCCTTGATACATCCTTTGCATAGCTGAAATTATTTGAGTTAGCTCATTTGGTTTTATTTTACAATGGACAAATGGACGAACAAACGTTTATTAAAAAAATAATTATTTAAATCCATTGGTTGAAATTGAAATAAAAACTGTCGGTGATGGAGAAATTCCGAATGCATATTTGAAAACACGATAAAAAACTGCATGAATTACAACTATTGGGACTCATGAGACAAAAATCATGTTGACCAGTGTAGTTAGTGATTACCGCGAAGTTAACATCTGTATTTTAATTTAATTAACTTCCGATTGATTTAATTAAGCCTACCTTTAAAAATATTTCTTGAAAATCAAAAGCTGATGTTACCAAAGCACTTCATAATGACCTAGTGTCATGCATAAGGATAAATGTTAACTAGTTATTTTTCATTAACATTAATAAGATTCATGATGAAGTTCCATTGAGGTATTATTAAAAATTAAATCTTAAAATTAAGAAATATTTACCTAAAAGGTCCGTCTCCTCAACTTTATTAGTTATTTGTCTGTAGCGCTTTTGGGACTAATCCCATCATCACCAGGATTCAAAACTGGTATTTCACTGAAGATCTGGTAGAGGGGGTTACGCACCCAGTACGTGTAACCCATAGAGAAACTTCGAATAGAGGGGAAACTGAGTACAGTGACATCTAAAAAATTTCGGTCGTTTACGATGAACTACAATGAGCAAACTACAATGGTAGCGCTGTTTCGTAGTAACAGAATATGTAACTAAATAAAACAAATGCAAGGCACACGGCGTCGTTCACGGCGTGTTTAACGGTGTTCACTCGGGATTATGGGAAGTTAGCCATTTTGTAAATTTAAATTTTTAACTGCTTAACTGCTATCCTTTCGTTCTCTGCAGACGGTACTGTAAATTATCGAAAGTTAAAATCATTACTTAGATTTTATTTTACTCTAATTTGTAAGTAAATTCAAGCTTGTTTACATTATTAATGTGAATCTATTTTCAAAGATAAACCTACTAGAAGTGATAAAATTCTAAGATTTGTTAGGTTAGGAAGAGTGATGTTAGTGTACAGCCATTTCTAATAAACATTTTAAAAATGTGACTTTATAATGGACAGATGTACGACATGGCTAAGGTTATTTAATAAATATTGTATAAAATATGTATGTGAGAATAAGGGGGTAGGTCAATTGTACATATTTATTAAAAGAGCTCATAATGCACGTTTTAAAATTTTAATAAACGAAAATAAATTAACATGTTTTATTTATTTCCATTCTTCCTTTCTGTTAAAATTAAAGAAAATCTGTAGGTCTGAGAGACTGGGTGTACATAATTCCACAATTTAAGATTAGTTAATACGTTATTTTATTCCTATAAAAGTTAAATTCCATGATTATTCACCAGATGGCGTTATATAATTATAATTCATAATTTTACCACCAGGCGGTGCTGAATTTCATATTAGTACCAGAAAAAAAAATCGAAAAAATTTAGATGTAGTTAGTTGTTCTACACTAGCGCCGCTTATGGCATGTACGCAAAACTTGCCTACTTTCTTCTCTGGTACTCTGTGCGTGTAACCGCCTCTACCAGATCTTCAGTGACACACCAGTTTTGAATCCTGTTGATGATGGGACTAGTCCCAAAAGCGCTACAGATAAACAACTAATAAAGTAGAGAAGACTGACTTTTTAGATAAACATTTCTCAATTGTATGTTTCAATTTAGTTATTTCGTGTTGATAAGTCATCATAATAACAGTAATAATGATGATAATAACAATGATGATGATAATAATAATAATTATTATTATTATTCTTTTGCTGTCTCATTTTCCCTACTGGAGTTCATTACCAGTTTAAATTAAGAGTTGCAATTCAATAGCATCTTTCAAGCAAATATGACAATTCTGAACGTTCTATAGAAGTACGATTTTTAATGTAATATCACGAGTTATGGGATACATTATAAATTATTTATAGATCTAATATAGTTATTTATAACTACTGTGCTATTTCAAATTACTAAAATTTATTTCATGTGCACTTACATACTCTCAGAGCGCTCACACAAACATTGCCGCACTGACCACAGATAAGAGAAAATATAAACCAGTTCAGTGTTGTTTTTCAAAATACATATCCTGTAATAAAAATGAAGTTACGTAAAATGCATTGTATCCCACTGACCAAACTTCATGTAACTAATGGTTCGAAAATTGAACACAAAGAGAGCAGCGCTCAGAATGAGAGGACGCTCGGGCCTGTGGTACATGATATTTGGCAGTTTAAATAAAATTTCGTCGTCGTCGTCGTCATCATCGTCGTCATCATCACCACCACCACCACTAGCAGCAGTAGTAGTAATAGTAGTAGTAGTAGTAGTAGTAGTAGTAGTAGTAGTAGTAGTAGTAGTAGTAGTAGTAGCAGTAGTGTATTTTTATGAAGATTTTTGAGAA
This sequence comes from Diploptera punctata, assembly GCA_030220185.1. Lineage (NCBI taxonomy): Eukaryota > Metazoa > Arthropoda > Insecta > Blattodea > Blaberidae > Diploptera > Diploptera punctata. The sequence continues at coordinate 1,485,149 of JASPKZ010001617.1, read as the reverse complement.
AAAATATTGAAAACTTTAGATTACAATGGGCAGCATGATTTTTGTCTCATGAGTACCAATAGTTGTACTTAATGCAGTTTTTTCTCATGTTTTCAAATATGTATTCGGAATTTCTCCATCAACCACAGTTTTTTTATTTCAATTTCAATTAATGGATTTAAATAATTATTTTTTAATAAACGTTTTTTCGTCCATTTGTCCATTGTAAAATAAAACCAAATGAGCTAACTCAGGAGATTTCAGCTATGGAAAAGAGATATCAAGGTAAATGGAATCCTAATATGTTGGCCGATTATTGTTGGACCATCAAGAGGGATGCTCCACAGGCGAAACATAGCAGAAAATCGGCATTTCTTACTTTCTAGGCGAGTCCAAATGTTCGAATATTGTGTAGTTACGAATGTAGAAAATATTAAAGTGTTTGAAATTATAAATTCCTGTCTCTCGGAAACCTTTCGTGATGGAGAAAAACCGATATTATATTTGAATTCAGGAGGGGAAAAAACATAATATCAGAATCACATATTTTTCTTTCGGAGACAAAAAAAAATTCATTTTTTGTTGCTCAGTGTAATGAAACAGAAGAAGCTGCTAAAACAAAATGATGGCAAGGTTTATTTTTATTTTTTCGAATATAGCATGTTTATGATTCTTGAAGCATAATTTGAAACAAGGCCTAATGTAACATGTCTATGAATTAAAATATCATCGTTTGCTCACATATTTATGTATCTTCGAACTTAAGTTATAATTTTACACAGGGATATCACAATATTTTATGAAGAGGATTTCTTAGGCTTGGATTTGTTTCCAGACAAGTGCATTACCTGGCTTGACGGTTATAAGGTGGCGCATGATCGGTAGTAGGACTCGATGACGTCATGGTGGCGATTGTGCCAGGAGCATCCAAGTCGTCGATGAGGTCAGAAGGCTCTGGTGAGCTTACAATCAAAGGCTTCTCGGACTCGAAGAAGGTAACTCGGACCTTCTTACTCGGCTCGGATCTGAAACAACACATTAATGAGTGATAAAAAATAGTCATTTGTAAAATTACCATTTCCATTAAAACAAATATTAATTGGAAAATTAAATATCAAAATTATTTAATTATAACTTTTTTAACATTTTCACAATAAGCTACAAATCTTTCGAAGTGCAGGGGCAGTTCACTACGGTTCGGAACAAAATGTTAATATATCTAAATGTAAACACATCTTCGGTGACCAATATCTATAATACAGAGTATATGTTAAAACTGAGTTTAAATTTATTCTATAGACTTCCCTATTAATCCATTGTCCTTCATTTATTGCTCTTTCTCTCGTTGTTTTTATACCCTAAATTCAAGTAAAATTTGGTCTCCCTCTCTTCATCTACTCGTGGATCAGCTATTCCACCACTTTTTTTGGTGGTCGTTCTTAATGATATCAAAGCTTACTTATATATATATTAAGAATATACTTTTTTTTCGTGTTGAGACTTGAAAGTAGTGTTGAAGTTCCTTAGGACGGGTTACTGGCCCGACGCTAAGTAGTCCAGTGGTAGGGCTGCTACGTTTTAGTCTCTGGACAGACATTAGGATACCGCATTTACTCAGTACCCGATAGAACGGTTATACCGCCGTGACTAGGTCCTCGGAGCCTCGTTTGTGAAAACGGTTTGTACCACGTAAAGGTGAGGATGAGAATTGGGTAGAAGAGGTTATATACACGTCACTACCCCTTACAACCCTTACATTCAAAACTAAAAGTGTATAAAACACTGGCTCTTCCAACTTTTTTGTATGGTAGCGAAGTATGGACGTTGGAACAGAGGGATATACAGAGACTTAGATCTGCTGAAATGAGATACCTTCGGAGGCCTGCAGGATACACACTACTAGATCACAAAAAAAAATGAAGACATCTTATAAGAATTACACATGGAACCTTCAGAAAATATAATTTCTGGTTATAAGTCAAGATGGATGCAACATGTTCATCGAATGGAAGATCACAGGATACCCAAACAAATGTTAAAGTATCAACCTGCAGGAAGAAGAAGTCCAGGAAGTCCACTCAAAAGACTTCTGGATGGTGTTTCTCTTGAGGCCGAAACAGGTCAACAAATTACCTAAATTCGTGAATGTACTATTATGATGATATAAAAATAATGATTTTCTCCATATTGTGAGTCTAAAGGTTATGGTTATATGGGAATAAAGGATGGAATGTCCGTAGTTATCTAAACATATGGTATTTTCATCAAATTGGAGGGAAGGCTCCTAATTTATTACTATAAGCAGCACTTCCTTCAATAAAATTTCCAAATACTCATAAATACTGTGTGCTTAATTCAAAGAACATTGAACAGATATAACTGAAGTACTTTTATGCGTTGTAAATCTATCTCAGGGAATTTTTAAACATCTTCCGAAGAAAACACAGTAACGATATTAAATCCTGATAAAGTTCTTAAACCAGTAGGGTTTAAATAAAAGAACTCTGTTCTAGAGGCGACCATGGAAGTTACTAAATTTAGTTTTCCGGAACCAACATGAAAGCTAAATTTTAATTAAATCTGTACTATGAGAACGTCTATAAATTTCGAAATAAAGCCCAGTAACAAGAAATATAATTTGTTTATATACTCTTATGAAAACAATCTTTCTTCGTATTTTCGGAGGGGAAAAGTTGTTTATCCATTCTATTTTCTTCCATCATCACCGACCATATCAGCTCATCTTCTTTCTATTAATATCTTGCACTTGATGTAGGATCAGACGTCACGAATAATTGAGGTAGTAAATATTTTATTTTCAATGCGGCCTCAATGAAAGATATTTAGAAGTGTTTATTTTAATGTTCAAATTCAATAACACGTCTATAGTTTGTTTGAGAAGTAATCAAAGAAGTAATCGAATGGATTGGTTTCAGTCCTTGCATCTGTTGGCCGACATTCACACTCTTAAACAGCCTGATAATCTACTCCGGCCTCTTGTAGAAATAGGTAACTTTCAACATATACATACATACATACATACATACATACTGTTCTGCCTAAGAGCAGATCTTTCACTGCAAACTCAGCATTCTCCACTCTTTCCCTAACTCAGCTTTCCTTTTTATATCCGCATACTAACCATTAATTTAAAATTCTCTATCATCTGATGTCTTTTTCTGCCTCTAACTTCCTTTCCGTTGACCATTCCTTCTAGGACAGCCGTTAGCAGGCAGTTTCTTCTTAGCCAGTGTCCAATCCAATTTATTTTCCTCTTCTTTATGAGTTGCGGCGTTGTTCTACCTTCACTCATTCTGTCTAACACATCTTTATTTATTTTATTTTGTTTGACCATTTTATAAGTTCCTTTTTTTTAAATACCTACATTTTAGTGCATGATGCACAAGAATTTTTTATATTCTTAGAATTAGTTTAATTAAAGATGCATACTTAAAATAATGCACATAAAATAGCCTACATAATCTAAAATTTTGTAAATTACTTTACTTTCACATGTAAAGCAAATATTGTTCTTATTAAATTAAACATATGGGCATTTGTTCATTTTCCCAAAGTTCGGGATTGAAATCCGGTCAGTAGCTGAAATAAATGTGCATATTTCTTCACAAGTTTTATATGAATTTGATGTATTTATTTGTTCGATAGTGGATTTCACGTTCCTTATTTTTGCGTCGATCTTAATCGTAATGTCAAACGACGAACTAAGCAAATCCGGTTTTTTTTTCTTTCAAATTGGGCCTTAGGTTTTTTCATTTTTTATTGAGAATTTATTGTCATACTTCTCTGTGACATGTAGCCTTGTCTTGAAGTCTTCTTCCTAAAAAAAAATCCATTGATATAGATCCAACTCAACAAAATTCACACGATCGCATTATTGCCAAATTCGATCAGCTCCCCTCTCTTAGCCACATTAAATGCATACTTTTTAGCAGACTGTTTTGAAATAAATTTTAATTTTATAGAAAATCAATATACTTTATTTATATTAACACTCTCTTATGTATAATCTACAATATGCCCATTTCAAGAGACCATTTTAAATGAAATTGAGAACAGCAATATATTGGGAGTTTTTACCGTTATAAAAATAATGTAGGTCCCTTTTCTAAAACATATTTCCAAAATTCAATATTACATAGGTTTTCCGGACATAACGAAAGAAATCTACATGACAATGTTACAAGGCCTCAACAAGGCAACGACGAATGGAGAAGTCAAGTGTTCCAACAGTCTCGTCTTATTTGCCATTAAGGCAACGACGAATGGAGAAGTCAAGTGTTCCAACAGTCTCGTCTTATTTGCCATTAAACACGCCACTCATTGCAGAATTAAGTAAAGTAAATTCAATATCTTGATATCAAGAATCAAGTACGGTAATTAAATTTTAAGATCATAGAAGAAAACAAGTAAATACACTAATTTACTGCCGTCATCGAACACAAAGGTTCATGGCCGCGCAGCAAACTTTCCATACATTCCTATCCTGAGTTATGTTTCTCATTCACCTTCTTCAGTCATATTTAATATTGTATTCACGTAGACTTTCACGGCCGGAGTTGCTATGATGATCTTGCTCAAGATTTTCGGGCTGTAGACCGTGGTCGCGAGGCTTGTAGTTCCCAGACGTTTCGCCAAAGACTGCGTCTGGCATCTCAAGACAACCCTTGAGGATGCCAGACGCAGTCTTTGGCGAAACGTCGGGGAACTACAAGCCTCACGACCACGGCTTACAGCCCGAAAATATTCAGTAAGATCATCATATTTAATATTATTCTCCGCCTCATTTTTTAGCTAACTTCTAGGTGCTTTTCCTCCGGTTTCCACGTCTCTCTTTTATTCCCCAATCGCGCCAAATGTCCTGCTCATCGCAGTCTATAAAACTTATAGCATTTGGCTTCCCACAGACATCATAAAGGCCCTAGTACTAAATGCACAAATATGAATAATACAGTAAATAATATGAACAAAAGTAGGATAGTACCGTAATAAAAATCTCAATTTCAAACTTCTAATACATGTAAAGAGCTATAAATCATGTTTAGAAACCTAAGCTCTAAAACCGGAGCAGCGTTTTAGTATAAGCTCAACATTTCCCTACGAAGTACTAGGTTTGTCAAAGATAATACAAATAGTGTTTTCAAACATAAACATCTGTTCAGATTCAAGTTTACTTAAGTATATTTCTGTTTCCAGTAATTATAGAATTTGTAAAATGCCAGAAATTAATGATGAAACAAACCATTCCTTTCTATTAACAAATCAACTCTAAAACGTTTAGAAAGACTTGAACTCGCCAGAAAAGAGATAAATCTTAAACTGCTATTTCCTCATCCTTCTAGAAAACTAAGTATCACCACTTCAAACAAATCACGACATGACATAAATGCAAAGCATTGGTGCGTATATCCCAGAGTATTTTTAGTTCTAGCAGTTGCCAGTAAGAGGATCCGGCTCGTTTTTACTTGTGATTTATCTCTGCAAGGGATTTATTTCAGGTTTTTCCATATTTGCATCTTGGAAATTTAAAATGAAAAATTTACTAACTCATTTCTCAAGATCTGCTCAATCACAGAATTTTACATGTGGTGTAAAATCATACGTAACAAAAATCTTTTCCAAGATGGCATCTTATGAAATGTTTTACAGTGCTTCAGAGAAACACGAAAAATAAAAAGTATTTAATCCTTAAATTGGCAATGAATCATATAGGATACATCAATTGGTTTTATTTAATTTAATATTTTTAATAAAACAGAAGAAAACGTACGAATAGAAATTACTTAAATTTGTGTTGAATTACACGGTATACCTAATAATTATCAGTTATGCATGATTTTGTTTTCACTGCGGTCCGCAACATTTAAATAACTGACACAAGAAGTTAGAGAAGCTGATCATTTCGACTTATATATTTTTCTTTTAATTTATTTTCCCAAATTTATTTTAAAATATTTTATTAAATTCCAGCCACTCTGCAAGGTGTTTTCGGTGGTTTCCCTTAGCGCTAAGACAAATGTCGGAGTGGTCCCCTAGGGTCCTCCAGTATATTACAATTTCCTAAATGTATTTCCAAAATTCAAAATCTCGCAACAGATTAACTTAACCTGAAAGGACCCGTTTCTGGTTTAGCCCGCAGTTCTCCCGCTCTTGTCCCTTCGGGGGTTGACGGCGTCGGTGGCGGTTGCTGTCTTCCTCTTGGCGACACAGGACATCAATTTAAGATCAACGGAATAAGGCTTGTTAATGACCAACCACTGGTTCTTTGTCTCTCGATCTTATACAGTTGGCCATGACTGGTGAATGAATTATGGCTCAAATCAATTAGATTACAATATCAAAGGGCTGAAGAGGGCAATAATAAGTCCCTAAAGCAGCCGGAAGTGACAGACCATGGGCCCTGCACATTAAATCCGCTCGGCTGCCAAATGAGCACCCAGGTCAAACTGAGTGTGCGCTCAGCTGGTCGGGGGAGAATGAGTATGGGCACATAAAGGGTGATCCTGCTCTTCCAACTTCATTGTCTTTTCTTGCCAATTTAAGGGTAAGAACCTCGGTATGATCATTTTCTTTCCTTAAGTAACTAAGGTGAATATAGGACCTATGTCTTCAAGAGGGATTTGTGAGGTATTAGATAAATACTCTTCAAGGAAGATTTTTATTCCATCCTTCAAACATGAAGAAAGAACATCGTAACAAGCCAACTGGTATAATAACAATTGGTCGACAAGGTTTTCTTCACAAGAAATCTGATTAGTGAATCTGGTGCATTTTTTCATACTGAAATCAGAAATGTAGTCAGAATTTTTCCATCAGGCACAGTTTTTTGTGACAGCTACTTTTTAAAATCTTATTTTAGTATTCTCTTTGACCTTTCATAGGAACCTTTACTGTATATTTAGCTATTTTATTCAAGTTGTATTCAAGGAAATTGTATATAATGTCATGTTAAAACATCAAAAGACATGACTGCTCAGGTTCATTCATGTTTTGACATGCTCAGACCTGTTATTCTGGCATTGTAATGTGTCAGTCTCACTACATTAAAAATAATGGCCTAAACGTGAATATCTTATCCCTGGCCAGAAAAATGTGTCACATGTCCCTTTAGTGAATCCTAAAAAATTATATTTACCTCCATTGCATATTAAATTAGGAGTAATGAAAAATTTCGTAAAAGTTATGGATAAACTTTCTGAAGGATTCTTGTACTTGAAATCGAAAATTTTCCCAAAATCAATGAGGCTAAACTGAAAGAAGGAATTTTTATAGGACCAAAAATATGATCATTGATGGCTGATGCACATTCTGAGAACTGTTAAATCCACTTGAAAAAGCAATAAAAAAATATATGTTGCAATTTCCCTGGAAACCATAAAGCAGAAAACTATCGTGGTCTAGTGGCTGATCTCCTGGATTCCAATAAAGCAACATGTACCGGTATTTAAAAATTCATTTCTTGGACTCTCACTTAGACTTCTTCCCGGAAATGTTTGAGGCTCTCAGCTATGAGCACGGTGAGCATTACCATCAGCAAATTTCTACAATGAAAAACAGGTACCAAGGCAAGTGGAGTTCTAATATGCTGACTGACTACTGTAGGGCCAAGAAGAGAGATGTTTCAGATGCAAAATATGCCCGAACATCACTATCTACCACTTTCTAGGTAAGTCAGAATTAGTAGTATTATAAAAAATTCAAATAAATATCATAAAAAAACTCCTGCCTGATCGGGAAAAACTGAAATGATATTTGAATTCTGCATCAAAAATACTTACATAATATATTATTTTATTCTTGTGAAAAAACGTTCATATTTGTAGACCAGTGTAATTAAATGTATGGTTGGGTTAACGTTTCAATGATGGTCACCAGTAAAATTGTGACCACTGTACGCCTACAAATTATATTCAATTCAAGCCTCTATGTTAGCAGCAGAACTAGTAGTTTTATATAATTTATTGCGTTTTTATTGTACGTCTATATATTACTGCATGGCCTTTCTTTACTTGCATCTGAACTAATAATAGACGGAAACAAAATCAAATAAATGAGAACAAATATTTATCAGTCTGCTGGTCTGGCAACAGCTTAACATGCAAAGGCTGTATATTTTCTGACCTAACGTAAAGAATGTTCTACTTGAGGGCCCCTTCCTTCATACAGTTTAAAATCACAATTTCCTTTTTCCTGTAGGAGCTCGCCAGAACCAACACATCAAGTTGGTTTCTTCGCCTATATTCAACCAAGCAGGAAGTAGATACCTACCCTAACGTTAATATATTTTCCTGTGTCAAGAGCACATGGAAAGATTCGCATCATTTCGCCAAGAAATGTAGCAAAAGAAGCTGTCATTTGTAGTTGGATAAACGTGTTGAAATTGCCATTGTCATGAAGAGACTAGTAAAATTTAACACCCTGTTAAAAGGTTCAAATAAAGTTCAAGTTTTTCTTATGATTAGTCTAACTCACTGACACTATAGAACCCATAGGTTCATGGCCGTGCGGACATAAGCTCTCCATACAGCCCTATCCTGAGCTAATGTCTTCCAATCATTCCCTGTATAATCTACTTCCCTCAAATCATAGTTGATGTTATTCTCCCACCTCATTCTTGGCCTAGCAATTGGGCGTTTTCCTTCTGGTTTTCCTACAAGAAGCTTCTACACACGTCTTTCATTCCCCATTCGTGTCATTTTTCCTGCCCATCGCAGTCTACAAGACTTAACTGTTCTTACTATATCTGGCTTCCTCACTGTTATGTAGTTCTCCATTCACCTGTCTGTTCATCTCTCTTTGGTCCAAAAATTTCGTAAGAACTTTATTCTCAAATACTCGTAATCTATGATTAATCTAGTATTCTAAAATTCGATGTATTTAAAATTAGATACTTTAAAATATTAGTTTTTTAATTGAATAAAATATGTAAAAAAAATGATTTTTGAATTCCTTCACAATTTCTACTTGAGGCATGGAGAAATTCCTTGTAGTTACGTATGCTTAAAAAAATCTGTTTGAATATTTTCAAGCGTATTAAAACTTTTATTATAACATTGTGCTGAATGGCTTATTGGGCTCAAGTCATTAGGTTTTATTTAATAGAGGCTGACATGCAGCACCGTTATATTTCTGGGATCAGTGCTAATTTTGTAGATTTACAGAGTCAACACCATAAGACTCCCTTCGGTTATAAATACAGCAACTATAATCTCATCATTAACGATTTTCCATTATCTCTGCATTAATTCCATCACATTCAATTAGCTAATCCAGGATTATCAAACTACAAAATTACAAGACCTGTTTTTTCTTCCTACAATGATACAACTTACCTCATTTGCCTAAATTGTATTTTTCTGCGTTAAAATAATAACAATTACAATAATAATAATAATGATGATAATAATAATAATAATAATAATAATAATAATAATAATAATAATAATAAATGTATTATTGGCTGTTCCGTGGCGCAAGCGGTTAGATGTTCATGTTCCTTCTCCATAGGTTATTAAACTTTTTACTACTGATTTATAAATATGGATTTTAGTTTCTTTGAATATTTGTTTATCCCACAAAATTCCATTCAACATTACTATTGCAGATCGATCTTTAACTATGATTTATGTTATTTCCATCTTAATTTATTTCAACTCCCAGATATAAGATTCTTACTTGAAAACCATAAATACTATCTTTTTTCTTCTTCTTCCTGTACGCATGAAACTGGCAGCTTGTTGCGTGTTCATTCACTTGAGGTCCGGGGCATGATAACGTCCTTCCATCGTAGTCGTGGTCTTCCCAAAAGCCTCTTCTCCTGAGGTGTCCAGTCACGAACTTGCTTTACTAATCTACTGCTCTTCATTCTATCTATATGATCGTTCCTATTCAGTCTTTTATCATTTATTCAGAGGTTTATAGGTTCAATTTCACATTCTTCTCTAATAAAAGAGCTGCGAATTTTCTCCCTCGGCGAGTTTCCTTAAAACTTTCATTTCGGTTGTAAATACTATCCGTTGAGCTAATTCAGCTTTTTTCCCCCCAATTAGTTCCATATCCATTATAAACAACCGTTTCATCAATCTTGTAACGTAATTTATCACAAGTTAGACATATTTTGATCCTGATGGAGGTTTCTCAGAGCTATAAGATAGACTATCTTTTGTTACAAATCTGAAGGCAGAGCTATGAAATGATTCTCTTGTAAGTAGAAACTGTAGACAGTATCAATAGCTCTCAGCTCCATGGATCAGGAAACACTATTCGTAACTTTGAAGATGCGAATTAAGTATTGAGTTTTAAGTGTAGACCAATTCCATAAAAGATACTTTAATTCAATAAATTCTCACCATAGTCAATGATTGTTGAAATTAAAGCCTCTATAATTTAGAAAACAAAACTTCAATTAATACAGGACCTCAGTGACATGTTTTTAGGAATGGTAGGTCAAACAAAAAGGATATATTTTTGTTAAGGAACATATATACTTCCGGACACATCGCCCATATAATTCGGATATTGAATAAAAACAATCGAACACAAAATATATTTTAATGAAAGACATGTTCTGAAAGTTTATAACTTAAATTCAAACATCCTGTCCTGTACCTCATCACTTTAATACCGTCGCAGCAACTCTATCGAGCATGGCTGGATTCAATTTTACGAAATGAAACAAATAATAATTGATTCGAGGAATTATATGTAGGCATATCATAATCAACATCCTAAGACGCGACAACTTCAAGGTGAAAGTTTTGGCCTTCTCAACAATCCTCCTCCATGCCAATCTGTCTTTTGCTATATTCAAATTAGTCACTTTCATTTTCTTTAGATCGTTCATTGTGTCATCCACCCATCTGATCCTCGGTCTTCCAACTGCTCTGCTTCTTACAAGTTTCATTTATAGAGATCTTATATGATCTTATATCGTTTACTATATTCTGATTTTTGATTAATTTGTTTAGTTCGTTATTTGTTTTGTTTCCCCAACAGTTATCATTTCCTAAATTTGGTCCAAATATTCGTCTTTGAATTTTCCTTTAAAAAAATTAGTAATTTCTGATTTATTGTTTCTTCTAGGACCCAAGTTTCACTAGCATATGTAACTACAGATCTAATGTGTGTTTTGTACAACCTTATTTTTGCTGTTTTTGATATTAATTATATATATATCTTCTTCTTCTTCCTCTTAAACTTAATTTGTAGGATTTTCATCCTGTTTATTTCCAAAATCACTGCTCGCAGGAAGACGTATTGGATGTGCATTCACTGTCTATCCATCTCTTGGCCCTCTTGTTTTTCTACCGTCCATTGGTCTATCTTCTTTAGCTCTTTTTGCAAGTCGGTTTTCTTCCATTCTTTCTATATGGCCCTTCCAATATTTTCGTCTATCTATAATATATTAGGTTATGTCTTGAATATGGCATTTGTCCCTAATTTCTGTGTTGTGTACTTTATCAAATAATGTTTTCCGCTGAATAGTTCTTAAGATTTACATTTTGCATGTGCTTATTATTTATTTAATTGTTGTTGTATCAGCCCTAGTTTCTGCTCCATATACGATAACTGGTCGAACTATCGTTTTGTATACACGGGTTTTGCTTTCTATTGACATATGTTTGTTGCGCCAAATTAAATATTTCAAATACCCTGCTATTTGTGCTGCTTTATCAGCTTGTTTCTTTACTTATTTTATTAATTTTTTAGTGTTTGTTATTAATACACCTAAATAATTAAATTCTGACACTTGTTCTATAATTTTTCTTTCCACTTCTAATTTGCATCTTACTGGTTCTTTTGATATTGATAAGCATTTTGTCGTATTCGTGTTAATTTCCATATTGTATTTTCTGGCATTTATATTAAATTGATGTAAAGATCTTTGTAAATTATCTTCAGATTCTGAAAGGAGAACGACAGCATCTGCGTAACATATTAAGAGAAATCTAGTGTTTCCCATTTTATAACCCAAACTTGGTGTATGTTTTCACGTTTGGGTTATTTATTTATTACTCACTGGCACTATCGAACCCGTAAGTTCATGGCCGTGCGGATATGCTCTCCATACGTCCCTATCCTGAGCGAATGCTTTCCAATTATTCCATAAATAATCTACTTCCCTCAAATCATAGTTAATGTTATTCTCCCACCTCATTCTTGGTCTACCAACTGGGCGTTTTCCCTCTGGTTTTCACACAAAAAGCTTGCATGCACGTCTTTCATTCTCCATACGTGCCACATGTCCTGCCCGTCGCGGTCTACGAGACTTAGCTATTCTTATTATATCTGTCTTTCTATAAAGGCCATGTAGTTCATTATTCTGTAGTCTTCTTCATTCACCTGTATTTATTTATTTTAAGTATATTCCTTTATAAAAATTGTCTTGTCTGTAAGATCTGCCTTTCCTGAAAGTTTGTCAGTGGGTCCTGTAAGACACTGTAAACCTATATTAACGAGACTGAAAAAGTGTAAGTACTTATTGTAACCTAATACCTATATTTCTGGGATTATAATTTCTGTGTATAAAAAAGAAGTATAAAAACGCAGAACAATTAACCATTGTTCGGGTACTCATAGGGGAAGACATTTTCTCATGGAATTTCAGTTAGTTCATGAAACAGGTGCTCATCCAGCATCAATAAGGAATTTGAGTAGCTAAAATAGCGGCTCCAAATTGAGAAAAACAGCTGCGACAACTGCGAGACTCAATATTTTGATCACAGTGACTGGCTGGATGTCACCTACCTCTGAGAGCTCGAGTAGCTGTCGGATAGGCCAAGAAGTTTATACGCCTGTAGGGCCATGGAGAATGTATCATCATATATCATTATAGTAAAATTATAAAATTAATAATTACCTGTAAGTTACCGTCTTTAACTTTTTTTTTTAATCCTGTGGGCCAATCGGAAACCGTTCTTTCCTAAATCCTGCCGAGGACAGACCGGTTTCCAATATCCTATAGGATTAAAAAAATAAAGAGTTAGCTTTATAGTTGAAGAGCTTAGGGCAGTAACATGATAAGTCACATTATGTTAATAATGTAATTTATTACAATTATAGCAAATAAATGTATTGAAATATCCATACAATCATTTCTTATTACATAACTTCAACGGTGCTTTAATATGAATCTCAAAAGTGTTCATCATTTGTATAGTCCACAGACGAGAAGAATGAAAGCAAGGGACGAAGGGGGCACGGGGAATTGCAAGCGATACAATGGCTTACTACTTGAGAATATAGGAACAGTCATGATATCACTCACATCTGTAGTTTATTTCAAGCGTGTTCAATTTTATGTTTTATATTTTGTGTTTTACGGTAATCAAATTTGCTCTTCTTATTCAATTTAGGTCCACCGCTATGGTCTCGAGGTAGCGTGCTACTTTGTCACGCAGCGGGCTCGAGTTCGATCCCCCGTTTGGGCAGTTTTTCTGGGTTTTTCCTCACCTGTAAGACAAATGTCAAGAAAACTTTAAGGCCCAAACGGTCCCCGAAATCATATCGCCATCATCATCATCATCATCCTTATCATTATCATCATCATCCTTCACCGGTGTGGAAAGCAACGGGAAGCTACCACACCTACAATTCCCTAGTAAAGCTGCAAGCATAGCATGGAAATGCTATGATTGCAGTGAAAGACCTGCCCTCGGGCAGAATTACTATGGATGGATGGATTCAGTTTAGTTACTTTATATTTTAATGTTTCTTAGTTCACTGCGAGGTAAAGATGTTGAATACAATTTTGAAGTGTGTCCGTCAGACTAGGAACTAACACGCCCGCTCAGCGTCTAAATGAAGGTGAGTTATAGTACAATCCTTCATGATACAATGTGCTCAATATGAAATGCCTACTGCTTTCATACACTTCGACTGTGGACTGTAAGTGCGCCAGTGATGAATTAAAACATATAGACACAGAATGTACTAACAACACTACTGCCCAATTAGTAATTATAATTTTTTGAAACTTTAAAACCCTTATACTGTATCTCAGAAAGAACAATATGTGGCTTATCATGTTATTGACCTAAGCCCTTCGATTGTATTAAAATTTTACCTCAACAAAATGTTTCAAATATTTTATTAGTACAGTATATAAAAACTCCACGGCGCGACAGGACTACAAGGGCCTTGGCCAACCAGTCAGCTGCTGTCATCACATCCGCAGGTGTTATTCATTTAGATGAACGAATATTCAACCTGTATAGGGATGACGCGTGGTTAGCATTTTGTAACCCCTAGTTGTTATGGCAGGTTTTCTCAACTTGGAGCCGCTACTAAATTCCCCATGATGCTAAGTTTGCGCTGGGCTCATACTGGCCGAAATTCCATAAGAAAATATTCCTTCCACTATGGGGACTCGAACTAGCGCAAGTCCCGTAACTCTGCATAAGGCATAATGCCTTAAACCATTCGGCTACAGCGCTGGAGTTTGTTGGCATAAAACCGTATGTAAATTATATATATATATATATATATATATATATATATATATATCAGGGTTATAACTTTTTGGACTTTTTGGACTGTGCAGTGAATGGGCGAACTTTTGCTTAAAACCATTGAAAAAAAAAGGCCATTTCACAGAGCTTCAAGAAAAGGTCACCCCCAAATTAATATTAAATATTGATATATAGATATATTTGGGGTGACCTTTTCTTCAAGCTCGGTGAAATGAAGGCCTTTTTCAATGGTTTTAAGTAAAAGTTCACCCATTCATTGCACAGGAAATATTTTACACTCATTCATTGCACAGGAAATATTTTATTTCACAAAAGTCCAAAAGTCCAAAAAGAGGGTTATAACTTTTTGGACTGTTTGTTGAAATAGAATATTTCCTTGCAGGGTTGTAACTTTTTGGACTTTTGTGAAACAAAATATTTCCTGTGCAATGAATGAGTAAAATATTTCTTGTACAATGAATGGGTGAACTTTTACTTAAAACCATTGAAAAAGGTCATCATTTCACTAAGCTTCAAGCAAAGGTCACCCATAAATCAATATTAAATACTGATATATAAATATATTTGGGGGGGGTGACGTTTTATTGAAGGTTAGTGAAATGAAGGCTTTTTCAATGATTTTAAGTGGAAGTTCATCCATTCATTGCACAGGAAATAGTATATTTCACAAAAGTCCAAAAAGTTATAACCCTAATATATATATATATATATATATATATATATATATATATATATATATATATATGAAGGAAAACATGAAGACAGTAATGCAAGCTAGAGGGCTAAGCATCGAAGATGCCCAAGACAGTAGGCTTTGGAGGTTTGGCACGGGAAGACGGCAGCAGCTGTAAAAACCCGAAGATATATATATATATATATATATATTTCAAATGCCCTAGGTTTTCATTTCTCTCCAGGCAAGGTGTACTTGTAACCCACTTCTGAGGTTGGGGTGCCTGGAAGGCGGGGTTCCACTGCTCCGATGACATGAGAGTCGATAATGATGCGCACGGAGGCCTTAAACTAAACTTAATCTAATTAGGCGAATATGATATTGATGATAATGAAGGCCAGATGGTAATCGGGGACCGTTTGGGCCTTAACGTTTCCTGATATTTATCTAACAGGTGAGGAAAACCTCGAAAAAAATCTCACTCAGGAAACTTGTCCCGACCGGGGATCGAACCCGGGCCCGCTGCATGTCAAGGCAGAAATATGTTACTTAAAACGGCAGAAGCGGCGGTAGAGCGAAAAATGAGTAGAAAACACACGTTAACCGTGTAGACGGTAACATTCCTACGTAAATGAAAACCTAGATAAATAACGATCTTCTAAACTG
The DNA here is from genome assembly GCA_030220185.1 of Diploptera punctata. NCBI lineage: Eukaryota > Metazoa > Arthropoda > Insecta > Blattodea > Blaberidae > Diploptera > Diploptera punctata. The sequence goes on along the minus strand of JASPKZ010001617.1, from coordinate 1,469,342 downwards.
GGGGTTCGATATTAAGGCAGTCACGCTACCTCGAGACCACATCTGTGTTAATATAAAACTGTTGTAAATTTCAAATATATTATATAACAATATTTTAGAACTAGGTATAAGATAAGCAGTTGCAGCTCCCTAGTACGGGAATAGAACAGATGTTCCGAACAGAAGTATGACGTTGGAGTGTCGCAAGAAAACACCCGCACACGTCTCGACTAATTTACTTAAATGAAACTTCCAGGAAGATAGATCATGTCGAAAGCATTTGAGTGTGAAGAAAGTTAAACTCTGCAGGTGGCGCACGATATTTAGTTAGGAGTGAGAAGAGAGGAATGAATCGTTCATTTCTAGGGCAGTGACCCCTTTACTATTCAAACAAAAATAGAGCAAATATCACTGAACCCTCGGCAAACACGTAATTCGCGGAGTCAATAAATCGGTCACACATTTAACCCATGGGGGAACCATTGACAAACCTAATTAACTAATTCACTGGCACTATCCAGCCCATAGGTTCATGACCGCGCGGACATAAGCTCCCCATATATCCCTATCCTGAGCTAATGTATTCCAATCATTCCCTGTATAATCTACTTCCCTTAAATGATAGTTAATGTTACTCTCCCACCTCATTCTTGGTCTACCAACTGGGCGTCTTCCCTCTGTTTTTCCTACAAGAAGCTTCCATGTACGTCTTTCATTCCCCATTCGTGCCACAGGTCCTGCCCAACGCAGTCTACGGGACTTAACTGTTCTTACTATATCTGCTTCCTATAAAGACCACGTAGTTCACTGTCAGGTAGTCTTCTCCATTCACCTGTCTGTTCATCTACGTTCTTTGATCTAAAATTTTTCCTACGAACTTTATTCTCAAATAATACTCGTAATATCCTTACCTCCCTTAAAGTAAGAGCCCATGTTTCACGTCCATATAATAAAACTGGTGGAATAATATTTTTATATATTTTCAGTTTAACGTTTTTTGAAAGGAGTTGGGACGTCAAGAGTCTCCGTAATGCATAATAGTACGCATTTCCAGAATTGAGCCTCTGTTTAATTTATTTGTGCATCTCATTCCTATTTTTGTGATTATTGGGGAAAACATTGGCAAAGGTACAAAATTATACACAATATCACCTACGCCAATATCATGTCATATACAAGTTTTATAACAGATTTATAAACTTTCTCGGCGTTGATTAATTATTAAAGTGCATTTGCCAAAATGTTGAAGTTTTTACTTCGAGGAAACGAGCGAGGAGCGGTCACTGCATGACTCCATATCGTAGTACCGTTATATGGAGATACGCAACTATAATTATAATAACTTTATTTTACCTGGCAGAGTTAAGGCCTTGCCTGCCACTCAACCAGGTTTTAAAAAACACAAAAAAAATAGTCTTACATCTAAATTACAATATACATAAACGATTAGTAAAGTAAAGTGAAACCACAACAGGCTCGGAGGGGTAGTAGGAGGTTAAGGCTCCCACTTTTTCCAGACAATCGGCACTTTATGTCAGCCGGTTCGTCAGCCCTGCGTGACGGCCGCCTTTACCCCCAGAACAAGCATCTGGTACTCATTTCCGTTAGAGGCTGAGTCGACCCCAGGGCCATAGTGCCGCCAGAGAGTTTGGGTCAGTTTAAAAATCCTGACCCCAACGGGACTTGAACCCTCGACCCTCTGGCTTGTAGCTCAGTGCCTTAACCACTATGCTACGGCGTGAAACGATTACATGTTATAAATACAATGCAATTAATATTTATAATGTATTTTGATTTACTGTAAATTTAACGAATTAAATATATAATATGTACAAGATATATAAAAAACGAGAAAAAGATTATCAATGACATAGTATAAATTTAAACAAATAACGAGAAATGAATTATTAGACAACAGGTAACTGTATAAACGTGACTTAAAGGTGCCAAGTTGAAATCCCACAGTTGTCACAGTATTTTGCTGGTATCCTAGTTTTCTCGTCAGAAAGTCAAAAGTGTTTAGTTCCATTGTTTATTAATAAGGTGTTATTCAGTTAATGCGTGGCAGAATGGATCTGCCAATCTCAGCGTTTTTTATTGTTTATTTCTTTAGGCCTACATTTGAACACAAAATAATTAATCCAAGAGTATATTTAGAAAGTGAATGCGAAGACGCTAAATATAGCAGCTCATTAATTCCAGTTTCCAATGCGTGGGAAAGAACAACAAACGCAACTGATTTATGTAGGAGTGCAGTAGGAGATATTTTACGTGAGAAACGGACAAATTGAGTCATGGGACGGAAGCTTTCCTAAAGTATTTTCTTATCCAAGCATTAGCTTCTTCAATCTTATTATTTTGGTTATTTAAAAATTTATTACTGAAATATTAATTAATATTTTATATTTTTATAAGAATTCAAAGGTCGAAGATACCTATTAATTAAGCTTCTACGCCTAATAAAATCCTTAATCCCTCGCCAAAACAAACTGCGATTATTGATTATTTTAATCGCAAAGCATTTCGACAACTAGTGTTAAGTTTATGCAAAATGTTTTATTTCTAAGTTTAAAAGACATTCTTGACGCCTTGGAGAAAAATCATGAGCAACTTAAAACTTAGTCGTTGGGTCATGGAAAATTATGCACGACAAAACAGTTTCGTTATAAAACAAACGATAACAGCAGAACAACATTTTAATAAAACGAGCAGATGTCATAGCAAAGAGAAAAGAATACTTATAAACACAATTCTAAGATTTTGATTAAGATAATGTACAGCAGTTATTATACTATTTAGTTTATTATCATTACAGATAGCCTAAATGAATAAATAATAGTTTTAAAAAACTAAAACAACACGCTTTATTAGAAAACCGAACTAAAAAAATTAAAAATAATTTTAATTTCCAAACACGCTTGGGATAAAATTAAAGTGATCAACAAAAAAATCATCTCCAACACATCTAGAATAAAACTAGACTTATCTACAAAAAAATTAATTTTACCATCAAAAGCGCAGGGTGCTCTATATCAATTAATACATTTGATAATAAACAGATATTGGTAAAAGTAAAGTCTCTAAGAAGAAAACGTAAAAACCATAAAAAGCACTCCACGCTTTTGGTGGTATTTTTTTTAGTTCGGTTTTCTAATAAAGCGTGTTGTTTTAGTTTTTTAAACTATTATTTATTTTTATTTTTAGTTTGGTTTCCTAATAAAGCGTGTTGTTTTAGTTTTTTAAACTATTATTTATTTTTATTTTTAGTTTGGTTTCCTAATAAAGCGTGTTGTTTTAGTTTTTTAAACTATTTTTTTTTAATTTTTAGTTTAATTGATTGTCATAAACCGGAATCACATGAAAATTTAATTGCTTAATACTCTTCTAAAAAATCCTCCGGGCCGGATTTGAACCAGCGACCTATGGATTACCGAAATTATATACCACTACAGTCCACCGCTCTACCAACTGAGCTACCAAAGGATATAATATTAATTTCTTACAACGATGGAATAAAAAGTCGATAAGTTCGCAACCTATTAAACCAGTCTATTTTTTTATGTCCTGATGATCCTGGCCAGGATCTTAGAAAAAAATATGAAATTATTGTATTGTCAGTGGTCCTTTACAAGTATACAAAGTTTCAAGTCGATCCAATGTTTTTAAGTGGGTGAAAATCGTGTTGAAATATTCCGTTACATAGATAGACAGATACAGGTCAAGCTAATATAAAGCGTGCAAAAAAATAGTTCAATATATTTTGTTAATGGAGCGTTATCAACTTATTATAGCAACGAAAGATAGCGAAATTAACTCTTTCATTATGCAATGTTTTATAGTTGTTATAACTTTGAAGCTCAGAGAGCTTTTCTCCTTCCACTGTAGTGTCACGTAATTATTATTCAAAATTTGTGGCGGGCAGATTCTACCAGTTATATTACATGGACGCGATGCATGAACTCTTACTTTAAGGGAGGAAACGAGATTACGAATTTTTTGATAATAAAGTTCTTAGGAAAATGTATGTACCAAAGAGAGACGAACAGACAGGCGAATGGAGAAGATTGCATAACTGTGAACTACATAGTCTTTATAAGAAGCCAGATACTAGTATAATAAGAATGGTTGTCTCGTAGACTGCGATGGGCTGAGCATGTGGAACGAATGGGGAATGAAAGACGTGCACGGAAGCTTCTTGTGGGAAAACCAAAAGGAAAACGCCCAGTTGATAGACCAAGAATGAGGTGGGAGAATAACACTAACCATGATTTGACGGAAGTAGATTATACAGGGAATGATTGGAAAACTTTAGCTCAGGATAGGGATGTATGAAGAGCTTTGGTCGGCGCGGTCATGAACCTACGGGTTCGATAGTGCCAGTGCGTTAGTTTCTTAGTGTTCATTATCTAACTAAACGTACTATAGAGTTTCATCTTATGTTTTATATACCCGAGTTTTCAGTCTTTATTTTTTGAGAATGCGAACTGCTTCTGGTAAATATGTTGATTATGTATCCTATCTTGAAAGATATGCCATACGATGTTTGTAATGAAGCATCATTTCTCAATAAGATGACCACAGGGGCAAATGATGTGTGCTGGGCTATCGGAAAATTATGCAGAAAAGCAATTAATGGATTCTTAAAATTCATTCATTGCTTAACAACATATTATTAAAACATTCCATACGCGATGTGATCTTGGATTTTAACAGAAAAGGCATATTACAATTAAGAAGAAATAAGTAAACAAACATGATAGTGAATCTGTTTCGAGCTCGTGGCTCGCCAGATTCATGCCTGACAAATATCGGCAAAGAAGAAAATCGATAATTTATTCGGCTCTTGTTCGATGGGGAAATTAAAGCTATGGTCCTATGTTCACAGAACGTTACAAATTCTCGGATATTGTATTGTATTGTAAGCCTATGTTTTCCTTTTACAGAGATTTAGGCACTCTCCCCCTACAGGGAAGAATTTGACCATACTAATTTAGTTACACTTGTTTTCGTATAGATGTAATTTTGAGTGGTACGTGGTCAGCGTTCCGCCTCATACTGACATATAGGAAACCAAGGTAGTACTAGGACGGGAAAATTCGGTAAATTTTGCTTAGAGGCATTTTCATACAGGTTTAAGGTTTTTTTTTACGAGCCTGAAAATCTTCAGACTCGGGACCCATGGCTTAAAGTCCCTCCCGGAGGACTTGCTGCTTGGATTTTTCCGTCCTAAAAAATCCATCGACCCCGGCCGGGTTTGAACCCGCGACCCTTGGGACCAGAGGCAAGGAGCATAACCACTAGTCCACCGCGGCCAACATATATAAAAGGATATTTCTGACAAAAAATCCCAGTTGTATCAGCTCACATTTGATGATGCGTTGGACGTGGTGAAATAGCCGATGTTGAATCTGCTTAATAAACTAAAAATGAGAAAATTAGAACAAATTTTCACATGTTGAGATGTAATTAGGTACTCTGACATGTGCAAATATTATATTTTCAAACGAATATATTTTTTATCGCTTATTTTATTAACGATTCCCAGATAGGCAAGAAACGTACACTAATGAATGTTCATAAATCAAGTTCACAAAATTTAGGAAACGACTTGGCAAGACATAAAAAAGTCTATTAACACATTCGTAATTGCTGTTTTGTAATAGCTGTCAATTATATTTCATGTCTACATGCTTATCTTGCCCCGTAGATGACATGAAACAGCCTGGCGCTACTTGGTTACAGGGGGGTTGCAAACAAACAATTATAGTCAGGGAACTCTGTTCAATACAAAATACATCTAGACATCAATTGTAGAAGTTGTTTAAATTTTATACTCATCGTAGTGGTTAAGGCACTGCGCTACAAGCCGGAAGGTCGAGGGTTCAAGTCCCGGTGGGGGGTCAGGATTTTAAACTGACCAAAACCTTATGGCGGCACTATGGTCCTGGGGTCGACTCAGCCTCTAACAGAAATGAGTACCAGCCGCTTGTTCTGGGGATAAAGGCGGCCGTAACGAAGGGCTGACAAACCGACTGACATCAAGTGCCGATTGTCCAAGAAAAGTGGGAGACTTAACCCCCTATTACCCAAGGGCCTCCTGAGGCCTGTAGTGGGATCACTTTACAATCCAGTATTAAAAGTAAGTAAGAGCGTGGAATCATATGAGATGGCTTCATAGATTGATTAAGAATTGGATGAAATATTACTATTAATAACTAATCTGCCATATTTCCAAAACTTGTCTTTTAGGCTACAGAATCTGTAATACCGGTAATGAGTAATTCTTTAAAAGTTAAATCTTGCAAATGCGGTTGATTAGATCTTAACAGTCGTGTTTTATTAATCCTTATTCAATTTTAATACCGAATGAGTGGAAAATGTAAATAACTGTAACACATAATCATCATCAACGTCTTCAAGGTATGGGCCTGTTGGTCCGTTCAGCTCCCCGCTGCACAACATGCTACAGGTCGTCCTTCCAACGTCGTTTTGGTCTCCCTACATTTCTTCGGCCTTCAGGTTTATAACAAAGCATCTGTTCTGATAATCGATTATTTGGCATTATTTGTACATGTATCTGTCCAAATATTGCTTTGGAGTGTCCCAGTTTATTTAAATATCTAACCGGCCTGCTGACGAGTAAGTCAAAGCATTTGAACATGCTTCCATCTGTACAAACCGCTTGTTTCGCCTTTATTAAAGCTCGTTCTTTTTGCCGATCCAACCGTCGAGGTCTTTACCCGTATCCCTGGGAAGGGGCCCTCGTTATACCCCGAGATTGGGTCCTTGACAGAACTTAGTCACAGAGATTCTTACCGTTCACCACGAAAACGCGCCTGACAAGAATTACCCAACTGTATATAGTTACGGCTTAAGCCCCCTGTAAACGTTGGGCCGGGTTAATAGCCTTGTCTAAATCCAAGACTCAACTGTAAGACTTAAAATTAAATGTTTTTTATACGAGACTCTGAGTTCCCTATATCAAATTACTGGCTTACAATTCCTCTATAACCATATATTAATTCGCATCCTGTATATAGTGTACTATGCTAACAGCAGCCATAATAACGAGGTAAAACTGTCATAAACAGAATAAGTTTCGCTTATAAAATCGTCTCATTTTGATGTCAAACAATTACAATCTATCGTAAAATATAGGCTAGCAATTCGGCGTCAAAACAGAGCAATGTATCATGCGAATGAAGCACATTCGACATGGTAGAGTTGAAAGCTATCGTGAAAATGAAGAATATCCTGACATGTTCGCAAGACCTTCTTTGTTATTTATCTTCCCACAAATCACCCCGCATTACCTTAAACCCGTATTTTCTGAATATTCTGTATATTCGTCTTTAGCAGAATCTATGTGCATGTGTACTCGTCTTCTGCCAGTAAATAGCGTGTGGAATAAAATGTACAGGAAGTTGTACTAAGGTTTCAACTCCATCTTTCTAATATAATACTCAACAGTAACAAGAGGCTGTGTTTTTCTGAAATAAATCACGAGCGACAAAGTCGCGAGCGATATTGTCTAATGGAAAACTCAATCTCGCGTTGGATTTGGAGTGACTATTTAGCGAATAATACAACATCAGAATCTAAAAATAATTGTAATGTTGGGTTCAAACCCGGCCGGGGTCGATGGGTTTTTTAGGGCGAAAAAATCCAAGGAGCAAGTCCTCCGGGAGGGACTTTAAGCCGTGGGTCCCGAGTCTGAAGATTTTCAGGCTCGTAAAAAATCCTTAAGCCTGAATGAAAAGGCATCTAAGCTAAATTTACCGAATTTTCCTAGTACTGCCTTGGTTTCCTAGATGTCAGTATGAGGCGGAACGCTGACCACGGACCACTCAAATGACATCTATACGAAAACAAGTGTAACTAAATTAGTATGGTTCAAATTCTTCCCTGTAGGGGGAGAGCGCCTAAATCTCTGTAAAGGGAAAACATGGGCTTACAATACAATAATATTTACCAAATGTGAGGTTATGCATTCCGATCTTACTTCCGGGCGATTTCTAAGCCGGCTGTATAGTTATAAATAGCATATATATATATATTGTTAAATCTATTTGGGCTTAGGAAAAATCAATAACAGATGATTGTATGAGAAATAACTATTAACAATAATGCAGATTAATTATACAACATTTAATCACTTTTTAGAGCAACGGAATTAACCTTTTTTTCTGGTAATTTTTTTAGTTTTTTTTTTTCATTTGGCTTTTCTTGCTGTACCCTTGAGAGTTGAACTTTCAATCATGGTCGCCATTGCTGCAAGTACGACAAAACGCACTATCGCACAAAAAATAATGTTAAATCCGTACTTTCAAGTGATTTTACAAACTAGAAATTTGTAACAAATTTGTCTGGCACATTTTTTTAATATTATTGTACAATCCACAGTCTTATAAGTTTTTCGTTTTAATAATTTTATATCGCTCTAACTTTAAAAGTAATAAAGCGACAATACAAACCCAATCTTATATTCTTGTTTCCGCTAAGCTTAGATTTAATTCCTAAAACAAAATAAACGCTGGTGTGTGGAGTTAGGTTATAGTTCATAAACCTTGCATGTTTATGATTTAATTTGAGAGACATGGACATTATATAACTGGAAATCCGTTCGATAGAGCCTGAATTGTCTATATTAAAGTAATTTGGACGTTCTTAAAATTTAGGACAACGTATGCTTTGTAAGGAATTGACTGAACTATGAAAATATAATGTTCGATAACGAGAAATAACACATTAGAAATTAATCAAGGGGTCAGACAAGGACGACCACTGTCTTCTGCACTTTTTAGTATATATACGAGGTCATTGTACAATGGCAACCAAGTTTAGCCACATATTTTAAAGTTGGCAATACAATACCACATTATTTGCAGACGATCAGACAATCCTTAGCTCTTCAGAAAACAATTTACAAATAGCAGCGTATAAATTAATTGAAATAGCAAATTAATTCAATATGACAATCTCTGAAAGTAAATAGAAAGTAATGGCATTCAACGGGAAAGACCAAATGAGGTGTAAAATCAGCATTAATAACAGTATAATACAACAGGTCAACTATTTCAATTATTTAGGATGCAATGTATCATACTGCCAGAAGGATGGTTATTAATATTAAATTACATACATTTCATAGAATGTGTGGCACTATAAAACGGACACTGGAAAATAAAACTTTGAGGAGCACACAATTAAAATTTTGTAAAATTATGGCAGTGCCTGTCGTAACATATGAAAGTGAAAATTGGAATATTAACCGTTCAGACAGAAGAAAAATAGAACAAGATATTAGAAAAGACTTAAATATTTTTAATTTAACAAATGGAATTGACAATATGAGTAACAACTGATATGAACATGTTAAAAGAATGCCTACAGATAGAATCCCTATTTACTAGATGGGAAGATTCATTAAATCCCACTTGATGTGGAGAAAAAAAAAGGTCAAAAGGCCTAATTTCATGAAGAAGAAGTAGACGTAGAGGAAGAAGAAGAAGAAGAACATATAATGGGTTTGTTTTTCTAATGAAATGAGTCTTTCACAATGTCTCATGTCGTATGAATAAATCATAGCATAAGAGGCATGGAATTTTTTTTTAGTTGAACTGGAAATTAACCAAGCAAAGGATACTAAAATGTGTACTATTCAGAATGTTACGGATCATAGATTCACGTCATCTGTATTGGATACATGTTTTACCAGAAATTTTGTAACTTTCACTTATTCCTGTAATCTAATTTCTGTTCTTGAAATCTCAGGAAGGTTATTTTACTTTACAAAGAGACAAACCAAAAAAATCTTAAAATGTTTAGGACTATTCTTCTCTTTAAAATAACAAATGTATGATATATAGCCCTTTGATTTTATAGGGACTCTTGTAACGTTACTCACGTGAGAAGAATTGCGTTCTTTACTGTCTTAACCTAGGACATTCCATAGTACCCTATATATCCGTAAATTTGAGGAAAATTATAATTTTAATTTGAAAATATACATTAAATTACAAGAAAAGAACATCCACTGTTAACTTATATTCCCAAAAATATTAAATGTAAAATAATTAGTAAATTAAAACAATAATTTAGTAATTACATTACAAAATACACGAAGTTGTATTATATGAATACGATTCTGTATCATATTAAATCCTGAATTCGGACAATTAACAACGTAGTTAAGGAGGTGTTTCGTGTCTCCAAGTCTTCAAAATAGATAGATAGATAGACAGACAGACAGATAGATAGATAGAGAGATATATGTAGCGGAAAAATAATTAAATAAGAATACAGACTGAACAGAAATGATCAAACAGTCCATTTTGAAGACTTGAAGACACGAAACACCTCCTTAACTACGTTGTTAATTATCCGAATTCAGGATTTAATATGATACAGAATCGTATTCATATAATACAACTTCGTGTATTTTGTAATGTAATTACTAAATTAATGTTTTAATTTACTAATTATTTTACATTTAATATTTTTGGGAATATATATATATATATATATATATATATATATATATGGTATGAAAAGAAAAATTAATACCTGAACCTGGATATGAAACCGGCACCTTTAATTTTATACGTTACTGCGTTATATAAATATAAATAAATATATATATATATATATATATATATATATATATATATATACATACTGCAATCACGCTATGCTTTGCAGCTTTACTAAGGAATTATAGATATGGTAGCTTCCCGGTTGCTTTCCACACAGGTGAAGGATGATGATAACGATAAGGATGATGATGACCGGATGATTCTCGGGGACTGTTGGGCCCTAAGCTTCCTGACATTTGTCTTATAGGCGAGGAAAATCACCGAAAAACCTCACCCAGGAGCCTGTCCCGACCGGGAATCGAACCGGGCCCGCTGCGTGACAAGGCAGCACGCTTCCGCGAGACCACAGCTGTGGACATATATATATAGCGACTTATTTGAGATAGGTTTGCAAGTATTTTGATCTTAAACATCATCAAAAATTACGATACGTTTGTACTTAATGTATTTGCTACAATTAGCATAATAATATCTAACAGGACAATGAGGTATTTCATGTACAATCAAATATTTTTACATAAATATTATGTTGGAATATGAGCAAACATAACGAGACACAATATAAATGGTAAAACTATTTAATTTTATTATACATACATCTGAGTAAATCGTTGCACCTGGAATTCTTCTTCCATGATCACCATGTCACACTTGTTCACACGATCACTTGAGCACTGTCTTCTTATAACACTCTACTATTTACGTCTGTTTCACAGCGACGTCACAGCAAATGAAGTCTCATGGAATATCAATCAACATGTAATATGGAGCAGCATGAGCAATCCGACTCTAAGACTATAGCCGGTACCAGACTAAGAAGGTAAGGTCTTGCTCGGAAATTGCCTTCCGCTTTCTCTTTCCCTTTCGACAACTCGCTCCAGTTCTGCCCGATTGATTAATTTACTGTAACCTTCTTAATGTAACTTCGTTATCGTCATTCTTGCTATGAATTATAAAAATTGCACTTTCCCTCAGTCATATCAGAATTTTAAAGATGACAAATGCTGGAATTCACTTGTAGAAGATGTCTAACGAATAAAAAAATGTGATTAACAATAGCTGAATACTAGTATATTGGAATTGATGAACAACTATTTTCTCAATTTAATTAGAATATGGAAGGCATAATGTCACAAATATACAGTTTTATAACCATCATGCAAGTAATATATTTACCTAATGACTTATATTTATAAATATGCGATATATTAATTCATTAGAGTTTATTATTTTCTTGGTACATATATTTTTTTCTTTTCTTCTTATGTATAGTAGATTAGAGCTGTTATTCCTTTAAATATACATTATTCCATTAGTTTAATTTTGATTGTATTTAACTGTATTGTATTATTAGACATTATTTTCATTATTGTTCAGTTTGACCAGTTAATTGTACTATTATTGTATTTTTTTTGTATTTTTAATGTAACATATGTTTGTCCTGGTGAGTGGAAGAGAAGGCCATATGGCCTTAACTCCACCAGGCTAAAGAAATCTATTCTAATATGAGGTAAATAAAACAGAATTCATATAATAAATACAGTTTTATACAGTAAAAATAAATAACATATTTAAAACTGGATAAAGATTTTATGCCGTATAGAGACATGAAGATGGAGGAAAATAGTAAGTACTGTATTGTATATCTATAATTAGATAGGCCTAAATGACACTTTTCAAATTATAAGTTATTTTCTTGTAAAACGCAAAGTAAACAGGGTTAGTCCACTATTCGAATTCAATAAATAAACTGACATTTTTAAATACATCCTACACATATGATGTAAATATTGAAAATTTTGTTTGTGGTAGGATGATGCTCCTGAATAACTGAATTTCACGAAAAAAACAATTTATATTTATTTTCAGGATAGGTAATAAATAATATTTTATAATAAGCCTAGGACCAAGAATGAGGTAGGAGAATAACATTAACTATGATTTGAGGGAAGTAGATTATACAGGGAATGATTGAAAAGCATTAGCTCAGGATAGGGATATATGGAGAGCTTATGTCCGCGCGGCCATGAACCAACGGGTTCGATATTGCTAGTGAGTAAGTAAGTAAGTAATAAGCCTATGGTTCTTATTATACACCACTTTTGAAAGAATCGAAGTTCAACTTCATTTTCTGAGTAACACAAGAAAAAAACTAATGTAATTCAAAGTTTAACAGATTTGTATAAAATCGTGATAACTACAGTCTTTTAAAATTTCGAAATTTGTATACTTGCACAGTTAAAATGATTATACATAATCACCATCAGAGTTAATAAAATTATGCCAAAAAGTGAGCAGATATGGTCATTATTATTTATTCGTAATCGAACATTAGTAAAGCAGTCAATTCTGCGTGATAAGATTTTAGTTTACCTAACATTCATTAAGAGAATCTGTGTGACCTAATTTCTCCAAGCTCAATTCCCCTGGATATCATAGATGTATGGAGTATGAATAATAATAATAATAATAATAATAATAATAATAATAATAATAATTAATAATACTAATACTAATAATAATAATAAACTTATTATACATTATAAAACTTTTTGTTTATACTAACTAGATGAGGATAAGATACTCGTATTAATCGGATTAACTAACTAACTCACTGGCACTATCGAACCCGTAGGTTCATGGCCGCGCGGACATAAGCTCTCCATAAATCCCTATCCCGAGCTAATGTTTTCGAATCATCCCCTGTATAATCTACTTCCTTCAAATCATAATTATTCTCCCACCTCATTCTTGGTCTACTAACAGGGCGTTTTCCTTCTGGTTTTCTTACAAGAAGCCTCCATGCATGTCTTTCATTCCCATTCGTGCCACATGTACTGCCCACCTCAGTCTACGAGACTTAACTGTTATTATATCTGGCTACCTATAAATACCATGTAGTTCAGTGTTACGTAATCTTCTCCATTCACATGTCTGTTCATCTCTCTTTGGTCCTAACATTTTCCTAAGAACTTTATTCTCAAATACTCGTAATCTCCTTTCCATCCTTTAAGTAAGAGTCCATGTTTCGCATCCTTACAATATAGCTGATAGAATAATAGTTTTATAGTCAACATTAATAGAATTCACTATAAGGTTCTGTTGAGGTATTATTCAAAATTAAAGTATAAATATTTCATGGTTTTATATTTGAATTCCGATTCCGATTGAGGGTCTTTCCACTTTTTCAGCGGTTGCCCTTTTACCAGCCGGCTGCTGGCCCTTCACATCCACATGTGTCAATCACAGAGGTAGATGATCAACAGCCAGTGTAGGGGTGACATGTGGTTAGCATGTCGAGTCCCCCAGCCGTTATAGCTGGTTCCTCAACCTGGAGCCGCTACTTATTGTAGCTACCCAATTGCCTCACGATGCTGGGTGGGCACCGGTCCCATACTGGCCGAAATACCATGAGAAAATTTCTTCCCCCATGGAGACTCGAACCAGCGCAAGTCCCGTAGCTCTGCGCCAAGGCTTCCTACCTTAACCGCTCGGCTACAGCGCGGGACATATTTGAATAGTTTTATATATTTTCAGTTTAACGTTTTTTGAAAGGAATTGGGACGTCAAAAGTTTCTGTAATGCATAATAGCATGCATTTCCAGAATTGAGCCTATGTTTAATTTCTTTGTGCATATCATTCCTATTTGTGACTATTGTTCCTAGGTATTTTAATTCAGCCACTTCCTCAAAATTTCCCTCATTTGTCATTAGCTGTCCATTTCCATTATGAATTTCTATGTGACCATATATTTAATTTTATTGATATTTACTTCCATCCCAATTTCTTAGTGTTACTCAATAGTGTGTGCGTGTTGGCCTTTAATATTAATCGGATTACTTTTTAAAAATATTTTCATTCTAATTTATTTCAAGACTCGAAAAATTGTAGTTAAATATTATCAAACTTTAATGTCTGTTGCCTCCGGGAATAAGTAAGGTTTAAAATCGCTATTTTTCAGGAAAGCATTTTTAACGAGATATGCAATATTCTTACGATACCAAGAAACATCTTTATGAGTATAATTCGGTAAGTTTAAGATTCTATGATTATCAACTCCCTCGCAGTCCGCAGAATGCTTGGTATAATATTCCAATTTTTGATAATTTTTCAACTTATAGGCCTACTCTGTGACAAGAGATGTATATATGCTGATATTAATATTTTTCAGATATAATATAATATTCTTTTTTTCGTTTATATTTTACCATTTCAATTAATCTACGATTTTACTTCCATTGTAAAACATTACAAAATATTAAGACGATACATTTGCTCCTCTAAATAAGGTAAATTCTAAATAACCCAATTTGATAATAGTTGTTTAAGGTGTCTGTATCGATAATTTCAGAACTTCATAGGCATTTATTAGGCAAATGCAGGATGCATTAAAACGAATAAATCTATTTTAAATTAAGCAAATCTTGTTTTATACAGTTTAATCTAAACCAATTTGACTAAAAATACATTTAAAAATATTGCTAAACTTAATAAAACTTGCTCTTTTTACAAGTATTTCACTTTGTAATATTTTCAGAAACTATTATTTGGTTATTGTATAGATTATTAATTTTTTTACTATAAACGATTTTATTATTCGATAAGGAAGTTATGTTTAGTTAATTTTGTATCTGGTATTTTCGAACATGTTATTTGCACCCGCTGTTTGAATTTTTCTTTTAATTTAAAAGTACTGGATAAAATTTTTAAAAAATCGTACCAACAACATTTTACAATTTACACCTACATACATTAACATATAAGCTAATGTTACTGCTTGAGCATTAAATCTATATTGTTTATTACAGTGTTTATAGTTTTCAAATTATAGATGAATAGGAAGATATGCGGGTTTGAACCGACAGTCCAAGACAATAACATGTTCAATAATTAAGGCCACCCAGTACTAATTCCCATGGTTTAAAAATGTGTAACATACAAAAAATCATTGTTTCAGCTTATTCTTAAGTTATGTGCATGAAAATTATGTCACTAATTAAACAAGTCTTCCTGAACATAATGACACTTTGTTTGACGTTTTAGATATATTTCTTCATGATCAATTTAAAAAAAATATAAAAAATGAAAACAAAAAATCCAACTTCTTGAAAGTATTGTCTTGGTACAATTTTCTCAAAAACTACTTATCCAATTGTTTCCAAAATTTAGTATGTTATTATCCATAGTTTGACAATAATAAGGTGTGTTCTGATATGGATTGTGATTTATTTTTAAAAAAATTTTAAAAAATGTTAAAATTTTGCATATTTAAAAAAATTTAAAACACTATCAATAGCACAAATATAAATTTACCTTATTATTACAGAGCTGTTTAAACTGCATATCCATGCCAAAACGTATTGTCCTATCTTTCATAGTTTCAGAGAAAATCGTACCAAAATATGAATGAAGTTCAAGTCACGGGAAAATGCAAAAAAAAAAAAAAAAAAAAAAAAAGTCTGCACATTAACAGAACATACAGTCCCCACTCTTAAAAATCAATTTTTATGAGCTTAAATGTTCAAAATCGACAAAACAATATTACACGTCTATAAAATAAACCATCCTGGATTTTTGAAGCAACAAATATACAAATCTATTATTTTTAACCCAAATAAATACTGAGTGCCGTTAAAACGAAGAAAAAAAAAAAAAACTTGCAATTGATTTACTGTAAGAATAAACAGAGATTTACATTTAATTGCGAACAATTGAATGACAAAGAACACCAGGATAATGGGTGGTTACTTCATGTCTCACACACACATACGGCGGCGTAATTTCACTGCTCGTTTTGTTTCGCTCACAGCAACACCATCACTTTGATGATGTCAAGTGGACACTGGCTACATGCAGGGAATGTGTCCCTGGCAATGAAGCTGAGGTCATCTGTGCAAATTTCTTTTATACGTAATAGCTGTTTAAAAGACCACGGCGATCCAGTTTCTCGGGAGAGAGCTGGACGGTGGCTATTTTAGTTATGTACTTATACCAACCACCAACTGCGTTTCAACACATGGCGGAATCTAATGCTTTCAGACATAAACATTAAACCTTAAAACTCCTACACCAAGTCGACTTATGGGCGTTTTGCCAAACAATAATGTGTTCAGAATTAACTAGACTAAAACACTATCAAATCATTTCACAACATTGGCTTTCGCCAATATTGCCAAGCGAATAAAGGATGTTTCAGAAGGTCGCTTACAGCCTGCCAAACGTGATTAAAAGGAATAAGAAAGTTGTAGAATTTTTTTTATTTTCATCGTTTTAGTTTTTCACTAGCTTTTTTTTTTAGTGAAAAGAAGATCTTAAGAACTATTCAGGGGAAAACATTATTTGACAAGATTCACAACACAGAAATTAGGGACAAATGTCATATTCAAGACATAACCAAATGTATTATACATAGATGAAAATATTGGAAAGGTCATATAGAAAGATTGGGAGACAATCGACTTGCAAAAAAGAGCTAAAGAAGATAGACCAATGGACGAAAGAAAAACAAGAGGATGACCAGCCAAGAGATGGATAGACAGAATTTTTTTAGTGAAATGAAGATCTTAAGAACTATTCAGGGGAAAACATTATTTACATTATTTGACAAGATTCACAACACAGCAATTAGGGACATAAATGTCATATTCAAGACTTAACCAAATTTATTATCCATCCATCGAAATTCTGCCCGAAGGCAGGTCCTTCACTGCAATCATAGCATTTTCATGCTATGCTTACAGCTTTACTAGGGAATTGTAGGTGTGGTAGCTTCCCGTTGCTTTCCACACCGGTGAAAAGGATGATGGTGAAGATGATAAGGACCATGATGATGGGGGGACCGTTTGGGCCTTAAAGGTTTCCTGACATTTGTCTTACAGGTGAGGAAAAACCCCGATAAAAACCTCACACAGAAAAGCTGCCCCGACCGGGGATCGAACCCGGGCCCGCTGCGTGACAAGGCAGCACGCTACCTCGAGACCACAGCGGTGGACAAATTTATTATAGATAGACGAAAATATCAGAAATGTCATATAGAAAGAATAGAAGACAACCGACTTGCAAAAAAAGAGCTAAAGAAGATAGACCAATTAATGGGAGAAGAACAAGAGGAAGACAAGTCAAGAGATGGATAGACAATGAATGCATATCCTCCGAGGAGTGATTTTGGAAATAAACAGGATGAAAATTCTACAAATTATGAATAATAATAATAATAATAATAATAATAATAATAATAAGACCGCTTTAGTTTCAAACTTTGACGCATAACTGAATTTTATCTTCGCTTTTCTCAATCGCCGAGACGAGCGTTTGTAGCAGTAGTACTTCATTAAGATGTTCTATAAAACTTCAGACCATTAGCAGAAAAATTAAATAAATGGACGTGAAATGGCTGACTAATTATGATCAGAGAGCTCTTTTTTCAGACTTATGATTTTTATCTCTTTTTATTTATTCATAATTAAATAGCCCAGTGTTGAGCCATAGTCTCTCCTTTGAGAGAAATTAATTTTAGCTCCCTCATTTGTCCATAGATGTCGCGAGCAGCATGTGGATAACACACCAACTCAATGAGACATCTAGCAGGCAACTAAGGTATTACTAGGATGTTTGAGATCGGTAAATTTTGCGTAGAGATATTTTTATTCGGGCTTAAAGATTTTTACGAGCCTGATAATCTTCAGACTCGGAACCCATGGCTTGAAATTACTCCCAGAGGACTTGCTCCTTGGACTTTTCCTATGGCTATTTTTACGTTCCGTAAATTCAGAAACGGGTCCCACGATTTTACGTGCATTTCGAAGGAAACCATTCTCAGGATTTTTACGCCCTGGAAAAAAATCGAAACGGCCAGGTTTGAAATTGCGAATTTCGCAAACTGAGGCGAAGAAAATAAATATTAGTCTATCGAGGATCGAATTTAATTACCAACACTCGCAACATAATAACCGCCATTTCATAGACTCATCAGAATGAAAATTATTTTAAAAAATTAACCTTGCCACGAGTGATTTCCAAATTATCGATAAATTCACGACTCACGAAGTGAGGAATGAATTTATCTAGAGAATTTGGAAATCAAGAGTGGCATTTGTTAGGACTATTTAACGAATAAAATTAAGCTGTTTACTCACAAATCATTATTTAACTATAGTTATTTTAAAATATTTATATATTTAATGTAAACGGCGATGTTTGAAAACAAATGAGAAACGATAGGTACGCTTCATCTGCTTCTTTTGTTTATCACTGCAACCAGATCATACTATTTATTGCCAAAGGAACGCAATATTGTAAGAATGCTCTCTAGTGGAGAAAAAATGAAACACATCAAACTATATTAATTCATTTCTGATGTCGTATGATGTAAATATGACAATTATATTTTTCTGGATTATTACCTGGGAAAAAATACATTTAAGAAAGTGCAAACAGTGGTTTCTTTTTTTGGTGGTATAACAAATTCCTACAAATGGTTTTATATTAACTCCTGCAAGCGCTATGTGTTGACATCTATGCACTATATATACATACAATCTGGTAGTCGTATTTCTTATGGGCTCAATCACTGCAAAATAATGGTCAGACCTGTTCAGAATATTTATATTTATATTTCTTTAATATGGTAAATATAACACTGATAAATATTTCGTGAAACACGACTCTGATTGGTTGTAAAACATAAATCATTGAAACGTGATTGGTCATTGACTCCCATTTGGGGCATGAGTTAAATAGTCAACAAAATGACACAGCCTAGTGGATACACATAAATAAGTAACCTCAGATTTTAAAGCATCTATATTTATAAGATTGTAACAAAATATAGATTTTTTTCGAGTTCAGGATAGCTCGTCCATGGAAACGAAGTGTGACTAAATGCTAATCCACTGCAGTTTTCATGATTCTGTTTTCGTACTGTAGTTTTCAAATGGGGAAAGGAAGACAGCAGTGAATAAAAAACAAATGATAATGCAAGGTTGCCGCTATCCCTGTGTCGACCTCACTAGCGCAACACGGTACTGTAACAGTGCAGTGCAAATTGTAACACGAAGTTTCCTTGCAATACATTATTTTGCTAATACTGAATTAGGATTAATCATATTTGCAGAGGTGTATAAATATTACGGCTGATTTTTTCGAACATTTCTTGCTAACGGGAGATCAATATTTGAATGTATTTATAGCTTCTGGTTTGTGAACACTATAGTGGATAGATTACACTGAAAAAAAAGTTAAAAAACTAAAAACACGCTTTATTAGAAAACCAAATTAAAAAATGAAAAATAATTTTCATTTCCTACACGCTTGGGATAAAATTAAAGTGGTCAACAAAAAAATCATCTCCAACACATCTAAAATAAAACTAGAGTTATCTACAAAAAAAAAATAATTTTACCATTAAAAGTGTGGGATACTCTATATCATTAATATATTTGATAATAAACAGATATTGGTAAAAGTAAAGTCTCTAAGAAGAAAACGTAAAAAGTATAAAAAGCACCCCACGCTTTTGATGGTAAAATTATGTTTTTTGTAAATAACTATAGTTTTATTCTAGATCTGTTGGAGACGATTTTTTTGTTTGACCACTATAATTTTATCCCAAGCGTGTTGGAAATTAAAATTATTTTTCATTTTTTAGTTCGGTTTTCTAATAAATCGTATTGTAGTTTTTAAAAACTTTTATTTACTTTTTATTTTTTAGTTTTAATATTTTACAGAATAAGAAAAAAATGTAAATATCTTTAAATTCGATACTATTGTAGTATGAGCTAAAAGTAATACTCACTAAAAAAAATTCTCCGGGCCGGATTTGAACCAGCGACCCATGGATTACTGAAATCATATACCACTACAGTTTACCGTTATACCAACTGAGCTCTTATAACGATTGAGTAAGAATTTGGTAAGTCCGCAACCTATTATACCGGTTTTTATTATTTTGATTTTCTACTGATTCTGGCCAGGATTTCAGAACAAAATTATGAAATTATTGTATTGCCATTGGTCCTTTACAAGTATACAAAGTTTCAAGTCGATCCAATGATTTTAAGGGGGTGAAAAACGCGTTGAAAAATTTCGTTACATAGATACATGTCAAGCTAATATAAAACGTGTAAAAAAATTAACTTTTTTTTTGTTTCAGAAAGAAAAACATGTGATTCTGATAGTATTTCTTCTCCTGAATTCAAATATGATACTGGTTTTTCTCCATCACGCAAGGTTTCCGAGAGACAGGAATTTATAATTTCAAACACATTAATATTTTCTACATTCGTAACTACACAATATTCGAACATTGGGACTCACCTAGAAAGTAAGAAATGACTATTTTCTGCTAATTTCGCCTGTGGAGCATCGCTTGATGGTCGAACAATAATCGGCCAGCATATTAGGATTCCATTTGCCTTTATATCTCTTTTCCATAGCTGAAATCTCCTCAGTTAGCTCATTTGGTTTTATTTTACAATGGACAAATGGACGAAAAAACGTTTATTAAAAAAATAATTATTTATATCCACAAATTGAAATTGAAATAAAAAAATCTGTGGGTGATGGAGAAACTCCAAATAAATATTCGAAAACACGATAAAAAAACTGCATTAAATACAACTATTGGTACTCATGAGGCAAAAAACAAGTTGACCAGTGTTATTTCATGGTAGATGCTTTATTAGTAATAACATATTATTTAATACTAGAGTGAGTAGAAATATGAATACATGTTTGCCTGATTATGTAAAAGAGATTGACAAAATATGAAACATATAACATTTTAATGACTATTTAACTCATGCCCCAAATGGAAGTCAATGACCAATCACGTTTCAATGAATTTTGATTTATAACCAATCACAGTCGTTTTTCACCTCGGTTTTATCAATTTAATGTTATCATATTAAAATCAAGCTTCTCCTTTTTAACATTCTGAATAGGTCAGAGCAGTATTTTGCGGTGACTGACTCTCAAAGAAATAAGTTGAATATAACAATTTATATATTAAGATGTAAGAATCCTAGAATGCAAGTGGCTCCCTGTGTACGAATGTAACTAGATACTGCTTGCTAGATATAATAGAAAAACATTTGTAGCAATTGATTATACCACAAAAAAAAACACACACACGCCGTTTGCACATTCTTAAATGTATTATTTTCCGTTCGAGAAAAATATAATTGACGCATTTACATCATAGGACATCAGAAATTAATTAATAACCTATTAATGTTGGTTATAAACAGTTTGTTGTGTTTCATTTTTTCTCCACTTGGGTGTATTTTTACAATATTGCAAACCTTTGGCAATAAATAATATGATCTGGATGCAGTGATGAACAAATGAAACATGATAAACGTTTCTCATTTGTTTCCAAACATCGCCGTTTACATTAAATATATACATATTTTGAAATAACTGTATGTAAATAATGATTTGTGAGTAAACAGCTTAATTTTATTCGTTAAATAGTCCTCTTGAATTCTATAGATAAATTCATTCGTCACTTCGTGACATCGTGAATTTATCGATAATTTGGAAATCACTCGTGGCATTACTTATGACTAAATATTTAAAATATTTGAAGTATTTCAATTTCTTTGTCAGCATTAATTGTTATACGTGGGAGGTAAATTATGAGCATTTACATAAAAATGTAAACATTCCAACATTAAAATCAGGTAACATGTTTAATTATAATTAATTACCTTTCAAGAATTTAAACTAAAAAGTAATCAGTTAATGATTAATCACTAATAATTCACATAATTAATTAAAATAACAATCCAGTTTAAAACTCATTGTTGGAATAATAAACTCACTGGCACTATGGGGCCCGAAGGTTCATTGCCATGTAGACATATGCTCTCCATATATCCCATTCGCTTCGAGTAATATTTTTCAATCATTTCCTATATAGTTCACTTCCATCATTTTTTTTTTTGTATTCAATGCCCCAGGTTGTCATTTCGACATTTCTGGTGTTCTATCCTGGCATTGACTTAATTGTAACTAACTTCTGAAGTTGGGGCGCCTAGAAGGCGGAGTTACGTTACCCCGATGATGTGATGGGTGATACATGATAATGAAGCGCCATGAGAGTTCTTAACCTAAACTTAACCTAAATTCCAGACCATGGGCAAGCACAGGAATGATTCCCGTTAAAGAAAAATTCCTATGGTTTGACCGGGAATCGAATCTGGGACCTCTTGCACAGTAGTCAGAAACGGTGACCACTAGCCCATGAGGCAGGTCGAAACATAGTTAATTTTATTCTCCCTCCTTATTATATTGGTTTCTTTCTCTCTGGCTACATATCGTCCACTAGTATATTTTTTGAATGGTTTAAAAATATAAAATCAAACAAAAAGAAACGAACATGGGACATTCCATATCAAATCGGACAGCAAAAAATCTTGCAATTTATTTTTTTAATTTTATGTATCCCTAAATATAGTGAATACATTTATAAACGTATTAATACAGAAATTTAATTTTTATCATTTATAGGTTCGTAGTTATGATGATCTAAAATTATCGTAAATATGATAAACTAAAACGTTTACTAACTAATATTTCTGAAACAGTAAACAGCAAAAATTTGTTTCAAACATATTTATATAGGTGATATCATGTAGTTTAAGGGTGTTATTTTTATAATTAGGATATTTTTATTTTCGGTGTCAATTTTCTGTTTTATGGCGGTTTACTGCAGTACATATCAAAAAATGAAAACGGAAAAAATACAGGATACTATTCACGTAATAAGGATTAATTTTCAGCAATTACCCTTTTGGAGAGTTGAATAGTTCAGACAATATAACTTTTTTATTCTATTTTCGTAAAAAAACTCGCGGGTCCACGGCGCATCAGATTCATTTCACGACCAAGGTCGCGCGCGTACTTTATTAAGAGCTTCATCAGTGACTTTTTCAACTGCCATTAAATCGAATAAATTATTATATGTTGTGCTTAATGGAACAGTACCGTAAATTTATAAAAGTGGCGATATTTTAATTCTTACGCAGTAGATATTTATTTATCAAATTTATTGCTGAAGTGAGAAGTAAAGAGCTCTGTTACTTACGTTTACTGTGAATTATTAAACAAATTATTTATAACTAACTCACTCACTGGCTCTGTGGAACCTGTAGGTTCATGGCAGCGCAGACATAAGCTCTCCATACATCCCATCCCGAGCTAACGTTTTCCAATTATCCCCTGTATAATCTACTTCCCTCAAATCATGTATAATGTTATTCTCCCACCTCATTCTTAGTCTTCCAACTGGGCGTTTTCCCTCCGGTTTTCCTACCAGAATTTTCCAAGCACCTCTTTCATCCTCCATACGTACCTCATGACCTGCCCATCGAAGCCTACGAGACTTAACTGTTTTTATTATATCTGGCTTTCTATACATATCATGTAGCTCACTATTTTGTAGTTTCCTCCGTTCACCTGTCTGTTCATCTCTTTTTGATCAAAATATTTTCCTAAGAACTTTATTCTCAAATACTCGTAATCTTCTTTCCTCCCTTAAAACAAATTATTTATTTTGTTACAAATTTTTCATTGCAATTAAATGAAATATTATAATAAAAACTCTTACACCATTATTTGAATAAACTGGTATAGATTTGTATTATGTTATAATTACTAATTTCAATCTTAAAATATTTTTTTATTGAGTGTACTGTATTGTACCCTGGAAACTATGACGAAATAGTGTTGTTACAAGATATCACTTCCAAATAAAACCGAATGTTTTAATACTCGTATCACTTCCTAACAAACGAATGAAATGCTGAATCAGCGCGTCTTCTTAAAACATCTGTTCCTCTATCAACAATTCTCAAGTTCAGATTATTTACTAGACAGTAGATTTAAATCAGTACGTGTGTTTAGTGTGTCACCTCATTATTTTAAGTATTACAATCAAATTTAAAATAATCTTTTATCGTTTTTAACTAACAAGTTTGCAGATTGAAGTGTTTTATTTTATTAGTGTACATATAATTACACTGTCTATTATGAATAAGCCTAACTGGTGTTATGTGAATGGAAAGTGTTTCAATCCACTCGGACGACGACATAAGAGTAGTTTAAAAAATTTCAGATCTGTCCCTCCATGGATCTGTGAGGAATTCGGGGTACCCCAAGAACACTGCCTCTCGGCAAAAATATGTAGTAATTGCAGGCTAATTTTAGAGGGTAAGAGAAATGTTGAGGATGTACAGCCTAACAGATTAACTAATACTGAAAATGAGGAATCCGATGTAACACAACCTAGTAGCAATAACGATAGTAGTGGAATGCAGGCTTTCACGGCCGGTAATCATGGTTATAAAAGATTCCGGGCTATGTGGCCGTGGTCTATAACTGGCGTTTCTTCCAGACGTTTCTCCCTCAACTGCGGAGGGCATCTTCAGTGGCGAGCGCTTACAGCTGTTGTTTCCCTGTCGTATCTTTTATAACCAATAACGATAGTAGTTCCGACATCGTTAAAGAATCGGCTATACCAACATTAAATGAATCATTTAAATTGATAGGGGAAAGTCCCATTAAGAGAGCAAAAATGTCTCACAATAAATATGTGAAAAATAAATATAAAAGTGTAACTGAGGCAATTAAAAATAAAATTTCCACCAATTTGACTCTTCAAGTGAAGAAGAGGTTAAATATGAAATTGAGGTTTTGGAAAATCTTAAGAAGGCGTTTGCTGCTAGCAGTGATAAAAAAGATAAAATCAAAATTCTAACGTTGCTTCCACTCTCCTGGTCAGTAAGAAGAGTACAACAGCATTTTTATGCATCAAAACATAGCATTAAAATAGCAAAATAGCATTCAGAATTGTTACGCCTTTAAAATTCCATTGATTCCTATCGAGTTTGAACCCGCGAACCTCGGAATCGGAGGCGTGCAGAGTAACCACTAGTCCACGATGATGATGATGATGATGTAATAATTGTTATAATGATAATAAAAATAATGTAATGATGATAATAACAATAAAAATATTTGTTAGTGCGCAAAGGACTATTACCAAGTAGTTCCGTCATTGTTTGTACGAGCGAGCGATCTCCACTCATGCGAAAGGTATTGCGGGCAGTCTACACATAGGAGATTTTAGGAAAAATAATTATTTTTGGTAGTTTCCTTTCAAGACTCCACTTTAATACTAATTACAAAAAATTAACTGGTGTTCAGGTAATAATGTGGCACTTTTTGATTTTATAATTTTTTTGGTGAGGAAGGTCAATTGCATATTAATAGCATTTACGCCCTTCAGAAAAACGTAAATATTAACATACTAATTTTCACGCGATAGAGCATAAAATCATCTATAATGTGACTATCTTTTCAAGTTGAGGGAATAGCCATACTTCGAGAAATGTATTTTATAAAAGAGACTATTTAAAACAATACGATAAATTGACAGCTCTATTACTATTTAATTACACCAAGCGAAGACTTGAAATTCGGTACAGATATTCAGTATATCATAAAGTTTCACCGTAAAAAAAATGGTAAACTTTTAAAGATGTGAGTTCATTTTTCACAATTTTTTTGCCGATTTCGTATGGAATGTCCCACATAGGAAATTATCAGAATTATTGTTAGAAAAAGATTTATTTAATATTGAAATAATATCGCGAAAAACATCTTATTATACAAGGCGATGCGAATTCCTCTATTTTAATTCTGACCTATTAATTTTATACTTTTAATATTCATTTTTTTATATTCACACCGCTGAGGTTAGAATTATTTTAATTGCTAGCTAACACCCGGCGTGCGCTGCTACTCCTAAATAAATGTTAATGTGTTTTTACCACCAGCCTCGAGCTGTTATATTTGCCCGGGAATCTGCTTATTCCGATCTTCTTGTCATCAATGGAAAACAAAAATGGTTATTGAGAATTATCCGTAGAAGATAAACATATGCTGTTGCGGACTTTTTTCTAGAGGTTTTTGAGATGTTCAATTCTGTGTACATTAATTTGGTGTATTTATGATAGTTTAGGCAGCGTAAGCCATTTAAGCGACAAAATAGGGACTTTATTTCACGTTTTTCTCTACAAAGGGCGATTTTTAGGGGTGAAGGGGTTGATTATTACAACTCTCTTACAGCCTATGTTCATCATCGGAATCTCCTGAACATTTTTCAAAAGCCCCATCTCAATCGGATGAACGGTGTAGAGAGCACGCTTGCCCGGGAATCTACTTACCCCGATATTCTTGGTATCAATGAAAGACAAAAATGGTTATTGTGAGTTATCCGTAAAAGATAAACATATGCTGTCGCGGACTTTTTTGTAGAGTTTTGTGAGATATTCAATTCTGCTTACATTAATTTGGTGTATTCATTATGGTTAAGCAGCGTAAGCCATTTAAGCTTCAAAATAGGGACTTTATTTTACGTTTTTCACTACAAAGAGTGATTTTTAGAGGTGAAGTGGTTGAATATCACAACTCTCTTATAGCCTATGTTCATCCCCGGGAATCTCCTGAACATTTTACAAAAAAACCCCATCAAAATTGGATCAACGGTATGGCCTCGCATAGAATACGAACAAACAAAGAAACAAACAAGCAAACAAACATTGATTTTTATATATTAGATAAAACTTTTTATGCCTTTTTTTTTACACTATCGTCATCAACTGCAATCTTCGTTACATCATTGAATTTCTAAGCTTTTCGAAGTCTTGGCTTCATCTTCAGAAATATTTTTAATACTGTATAAATAAATTCAATATCAAAAAGATTCCTGAAGATGAAGCCAAGACTTCGTAAAGCTTAGAAATTGAATGATATAACGAAGATTGTAACATGAATTATTGTAGTTGAGGACGACAATGTAAAAAAAAGTATATAAAGATTTATAATTAAAAAAAAACTATTAATTTTATTCAACATTAGTAAAATTCATGATAAAATTCCATTGACGATTTAGTCACAAAATTAAAATTATATCAAATTATCAAATTGTTTCCTAATAGGTCCGTCTCTTCAACTTTGCAAACTGTCAATTATCGGAACTAGTCTCATCATCATCAGAATAAGCAGTAATAGTTGCTACACATGAGAATTATGTTATGTTATTGCTTTTTTTATTCAAAAATAGTTTAAATTGTTGTGAACGACACTTCTCTCCAAAAGAAGTGGCGAATCTAACATTCCCCATCGGAAAATTATATCAACTCTATTTAAAAACATAACTTTCACACCTCTGTTAGTCTTATCCATAATATGTCGCCTAGATTTTGTCCCCTTTACCTTGCTTGTGGTTAAGTGGCTTGCGTGCTTAAATGACCAGTAGGTAAACCAAGAATGAGATGACAGAATAACATTAAACAGAATTTAAAAGACGTAAATTACACAGGAAACGATTGAAAACATTAGCTCTGGATAGTGATGCATGGAGAGCTTATGTCTGCACGGTTACAAGTTCGATTGTCTTTAGTGAGTTAGATAATACAGTTTATTCTTAAATAGGAAATAGGTTTCTAGAAACTAAAATCAATAGTCTAGTAAATCACGTGAACTACTCCATTCATAGTCACATAGCGTGTGGTTCCGAGACCAAGTTCGTGAATATAACAATTTCCGTGAGTCCATATTCCATAGTAAAAAGATGCAATGAACAGCGCGGAAATGCTATTCTAATATCAATTTGTGGGACGTCATAGTACATATTTTTATAGTATTCTATAAAAACAATTCATAATGTTGTAGCATTAGAATAAAAGTACAAATGTCCGATTTTGGCGATTTTAATTCTGTAGAATAATATGTCAAAAATACAGAATTTATTTTCGCTTGTGATAACGTAAAACTTCGGAAGTGTAGCACGTTTCTTATGGCAGACATCCCTTGGTCAGAAGTGTTGCAAATCTCTGATGTTATATTTGAATATTTAATACACTCCCCTGGAAAGTCATGTTTTCAGACTTATTACGTTTCCCCTGTGATCATTTATATACAGGGTGAATTTTAATTGCACAAACTACAGGGACTGATTTCTGACTGGAAACGGAGAAAAAAATGTCCTATGAATAAATGCCCATAAATGCATCGTTGCCTCGGTAGATGCCGCGGACGAATGACTTTATTCTCTCGGCCCTGTTGAATGGCCTGCTAGATCACCGGACTTAGGGTCGGTTTCACCAACAGAGGTAACTGTATTACGCCAGTTTAAGCTATGTATTATACATGGAGAAAACTTGGGTGATACAGTTACCTCTGTTGGTGAAACTGACCCTTAAACCCTCTGGATTTTTACCTCTGGGTGCATGTGAAAAGCGAACCAGTTCCTGATGTGCTTACCTTTCAACAGCGTGTCCACGTCGCCTGTGACGCTATTCGGAGAGAGGCCGGAACATGCGAAAAAGTGAGGCAATCCACGTGTGAACGCGTGCATTGCATCCCATGTAGGCCACTTTGAACATCTGTTGGGACGAGGATGCAATTATGCTATGTACTGTGTACCGGGACAATTTGTTGTCGTTGCACGCACATCGTTCATTTCCGGACACATGTTTATAGAACTTTTTTTTTCCCCTTCATTTCTAGTCAGGAATCAGTCCCTGAAGTTTGTCGGTGTCATTACCGTTCACTCTGTATAGATAGCTCGCTTTTCAAATGTTTTTTTATCCACACATAATCCTGTATCACATAACATAGAAATGTATCTAATGATATGGATGACTTAATTCGGACACAAATTGATGACATGATTAAGAAATACTAATATTGGCGTATTATAAAATACATATAGATCACGAAAAGTAGAACATAACTAATTTTGTACAAAGTAACAGCTTAAGAGAATGTTTCCCTAGGAATGTCACTGCGGTTGAGTTAATTTGTCTGACAATGTCACAGTGGTAAAGATGTGCTTCTCCTGTTAACACTTCGTGACTGTCAAATTCAACTAAGTGCGTGTACAACACATTTCACAACTCTCTGGTTCAGGTTTCAAAACACTGAAGTTCTCAATTAAATTAAATAAAACAACCTAATATCATAAGTATTCAAAATAAAATCAGATTTAATTCCCTGCAGTTATTAAAATCGTATGATTTAAAATATTAGTAACTTCTTTAAGACTGAGTTAAAATGGTACAATTAGAAAATAAAAAATACAGAATAAGAGAAATTATGCAAGTTGAAAAAAATATTAGAAGAAATGGAATTAGGGTCTGCCGGATGTTAGAACTATTTAAAAGAAACATAAATTTAGATTTGCTTTAATTTTTGGTTGATTATTACTTCACATAATGTACATGAATTAATTGATGTTAAGGTGTTACTACTACTATTTTATTTTCGTATAAATTGTTGTATGTCATTAAATTTACACAGTAATTTTGATGTATTTATTAATTAATTACAATTAGTATATTGGATATATAATTTATACTATAAATATTTATTTATATTTATATTATAATTTTGCTGTAATATTAAAGTATTTATTAATTAATTACAATTCTTATATTAGAATAGAATTAGAATAGATTTATTTAGCCTGTTTTCTATACCTATATAATTTATACGGTAAATAAGTAATTTGCATATTTGTGCTGGTTGAGTGGAAGAGATGCACAAATACATTAAACATAGGCTCAATTATGCATTACAGGGACTCTTGTCGGCCCAACTCCTTTAAAAAAAAAACGTTGAACTGAAACAAATATAAAACATATTCTCCCAATTATATTATATGGATGCAAAACATGGATTTTAAGGGAGGAAAGGAGATTACGAGTATTTGAGAATAAAGTTTTTGGAAAATGTTTGGACCAATAAGAGATGAACAGATAGGCGAATGGAAAAAAATACATAATAATGAGCTATATTGTCATATAGGAAGCCAGATATAATAATAACAGTTAAGTCTCGTAGACTGCGATGGCAGGACATGTGGCACGAATGGGGAATGAAAGAGGTGAATGGAAGCTTCTTGTAGAAAAACCAGAGGGAAAACTCCCAGTTGGTAGACCAAGAATGAGGTGGGACAATAACTATCCATGATTTGAGGGAAATAGAATATACAGGGGATGATAGGAAACATTAGCTCAGTACAGGGATGCATGCAGAACTTCTGTCCGCGCGGCCATGAACGTACGGGTTCGATAGAGCCAGTTAGTTAGAGTGGAAGAGAATGTTTACGACCAGTAACTCTACCAGAATAAATAAAACATTATTATTATCATTATTATTATTATTATTATTATTGTACTTGCATAGAAAATGTCGGTCTTCATAGGATCTGAATAAAACCGATAACGTAGATTTTACATAGAGAAATTAAAAATATTAAATATAATAATTTATTCCGCATGCAATTTCAGTTATACAGTTTCTAACAATACTGTAGTAAATTAATGGGAATAGTAATTGGGATATTAAAGCAAAGTCTCTGATGGTTTAATTTGTTTTAAGTTTGAAAGTTTAGCGAGGCGAGGAAACTTAGTGCTTTGTGGTTTATTGTGCACACGCCCTCCATACACACACGCATTGTATCGATTTTATAATAAGAACACAACCAAAGGGAACTGCTTTCCCCTTTCTATAAGCGCTTGTTAAAGGGAAAAATCTTTGTAAAGGTAACTTTGCTAACAGAAACTGAAATTTTCAATTAATCCTGATTTTTTTCTCGTTTATGATTAAATTTCTTCAGATTTGTATAATTAAAAAAATACATTCCATTTAGCTTCTTCTTCTTCTTCTTCCTCCTCCTCCTCTACGCATGAAAGCTGGCAGCTTGTTGCATGTTCATTCACTTCAGGTCCGGTGTTTGGTGACGTCCTTCCATCGTAGTTGGGATCTTCCTATAGGCCTTTTCTGCTGAGGTGTCCAGTCACGTACTTTCTTCACTAATCTACTGTTCTCAATTCTATCCATGTGATCATTCCAATTTAGTCTTCTATCATTTATCCAGAGTTTTATAGGTTCAATTTCACATTCTTGTCTAATAACAGAGCTGCTTTCTCTTAGCGATTTTCTTACGATTTTCCTTAAAACTTTCATTTCGGTTGTTTCATTAACTTTTTTTTGGGGGGGGGGTTTCTGTTCGGCATTCACGTAAAATAGTTTAAAATGATCTGGGAGTAAAGACGGGAGTCACATAGGACTGCAAACCGATTGACACAGCATGCCGATTGTCTAGAAAGGTGGGCACCAAAAATTTCTACCACTCCAAGGGCCACCTAAGACCTCTAGTGAGAACACCACATTTTTACGTAAAAAGTATTATGATATTAAAATGAGTATATCCATAATTGGTGCAATTTTCAAATTCGCGAGTTTTAAGTATAAAATTATAATAAAATAATAGATTAAATAATTCTGATACTGGGATTAAAACATGTTAGGAAAAATTATATGAAAATGATGCTACGTACTAAAAATAATGACTGAAGTTTACGCAGAAGAGCAATGGAAATGTTTAAGAAAAGTGCAAAATCAAAATAAATGGGATCAGTAGCCTGAATTAAGAGAAGACACAGACAGGTGAACGGAGAAGACTACATAACAGTGAACTACATGGTCTTTATAGGAAGCCAGATATAATAAGAGTTAAGTCTCGTAGACTGCGATGGGCAGGACACGTGGCACAATGGGAAATGAATGACGTGCATGGAAGCTACTTGTAGGAAAACCAGAGGGGAAACTCCCAGTTGGCAGACCAAGAATGAGGTGGGAGAATAACATTAACTATGATTTGAGGGAAGTACATTATACAGGGAATGATTGGAAAACATTAGCTCAGGATAGGGGTGTATGGAGAGCTTATGTCCGCGCGGCCATGAACTTAAGGGTCCGATAGTAGCAGTGAGTTAGTTAGGATTGTAAGAGAATTCAACAGGAGAAATTGTGGAAAAGAAAAATTCGCAGAGAACATGCGGTAAAATTTACATACAACCTTAGAATGACAATGAGAATTGATCAATACTGGCTTTTTTCTTTACTCTTTATAACGTTTCCCGTTTTCTAATTACTATTTTACCTATTCTGATTATACGTACAAAGAGATATTCACAGACACCTACACTTTACCGAATGTGAGAGAAAAAAATCCCCATGTGTAAGGCCAGGAATCAAACCTAGGATCTCTTGATTTGCAGTCAGGAACTATTTAAAATTGATTTTTATCTGAAAGTTGCGCTGCATAGACGGAAACTTGTAGTGATGCTCCGTGATCCATTTTTATGTCTAGACAAAGGATTATCAAATAACGAGACCGCTCCTTAATATAATACCTATTTTAATAAAATAGCGTTTTACGTGTATAATTATGTACATAATATTGTAATTTATATACAACCTTAGAATGACAATAAGAATTGATAAATATACTTGCTTTCTTCTTTACTCTTTTTTACTCTTTATGTTTCCCGTTTTTTTAATTACTATTTTACCTATTCTGATTACACAAAGAGATATTAACAGGCAACTTCTCTAGGAGACGGACATTCCGAAATTGCAGTTCCCTGCCCTGCAGGAAGAGGGGTTTGGCTAGAGGCTGATAACCTCTACTATTAAAAAATAACTTACTCTTAAACTTCAGGAGAACATGTAGACAAAAATGGAGGCAGCACATAGACAGAATAAATGAAGATAGATATCCAAAACAAATAACAAAATACAAACCTAAAGGCACCCGAGATGTGGGCAGACCTAGAAAGAGATGGGCTGAAGTCGGAACGGGTCAACAGACCTAATTCATGAATGCAGATGATGACGATGATGATGATATTGTAATTTATAACAATCCATAAACAGTTTTATTTTATGTGGCATGTTATTGGTAAATCCATCAGAACTCCCAGTCCGGAGGGAACAACAAGTGGGGAGAAAATTGATGCATTGGAGTTTGAAATTTACGCCTATATTCGCATAATAATTGATTGATAAGGTTTACAGAGAAACCAGTTAACTATAGACTGTAATAGTCATTCCGTTACTAAATTGAGTAAGCTCGCCTGCACAGTTTAACTAAAAAATGTGTTTATGCCAAAAGTATTCATGTTATAACATAAAGTTTAATTTTACATTCAATAGTAGTCCTAAGCTTTTTCCACCTGCACTCATTTCTAGGGCTCGGAAGATGAGGAAAAGTCTTTTTTTTTATTTTATGTCCTAAGAGAGGCCCAACTTAATATATACACAATTTGGGTCATTTTAGGCTAGAAAACGGTGGGTTTTATTTGTTTTTTTGTCGTTTTTCGAAGTTTTTTTTTTTGCTTATTGGTCCTTTTTTCAGCATCAACTTTTTTTTTTTGCAACTTTACCTTCTTTTGACATTTATACCAATCATACAATTCAAGAATCCTCAAATTCTACACTCAATTCCAACTTATTTTAAAAATACTATCTAGTTTTACTTTCTAAAGACTTTTCACATTGCAAAACACTTTCGTTCCGCGAGAACTATTGAAAATATCGTGTTTTTTTAATCAGCCTATTAACCGTCTCATATCCATTGCGGGTTCACTGAATTCATTCTACATGGGAAAAATCATTCACTCTAAATTCTCGAAGAACTTTATTTTTAATGAACACAGAATTCCTCTTTCAAGCTATGTTGAATTAAAAAAAAAACTATGAAAGAAAAAGCATTTTCAGTTATCAAGTTTTTTTTTTTTTTTTTTTTGCTATGTAGCCTATGTTGCATTTCACTAGAATTGTGTACTTTTTAAACATTTTTATTATATCCAATAAAATGCAGTTGGAACTAAAATTATTTAATTTCAATTGCCTTTTTACGTCTTTTTTTTATTTTTTAGATATTTTTAAGGACATCTTTAGGTCTTTCTAAAGGTATTTTATACGCCGTCAAATTCCGTGCCCTACTCATTTACCTTTCTTTCTGAAGCATATTGATCATTTAGTGCACGGTAAACTGGCGGTTGGGGACCGTTACTTATTTGTCGTCTTATAGCCTAAGGACTATAAAAGATTCTACATTACAACCTATATGCCTAGTATAGACCTCAATGAAAACGTCTCTGATGTTTCTATCAGTTTTGAGATAGTTCCTGTCGTGTGCTATAAAGTGATAATTTTGCAGTCAGTTATAAGTTTAGCTCAACTAGTCCACCGCTATGATCTACAGATAGCGCGCTGCCTTGTCACGCAGCGGGTCCGGGTTCGATTCCTGGTCGGGACAAGCTTCCTGGGTTATGATTTTTTCGGGATTTTTCCTCACCTGCAATGCAAATGTCAAGTAGCTTTGAGGCCCAAAAGGTCACCGAACATTATCTGGTCATCATTATTTTCATCCTTCACCTCTGTGGAAAGGAACTGGAAGCTATCACAACTCTAATTCCCTAGTAAAGCTACAAATCATAGCATGAAAATGCTACGATTGCAGAGAAAGAAGACTTTGCCCTAGGGCAGACCATTATAGAATAGAATAACTTAAAATCACTTCTAAGTACAAATTCACATTTGAAATGTCTCTTCAGTAATAATAGGCGAGTCGATATTTTAAGTCAGTGAGTAGTACCAATACATCTCTTGTTCCCCCCCCCTCCAAGTACAACAATGTCACTGACTCGCCATTTATAATGCGCGAGGTATAACAAATTATGATCTTATGATGTTATATACTTAGAATATGTTACTAATTATCACAAAAAATCATGGTAAAAACGGAAGTCAAGGCATCCTATATTTTCTTATTTTGTTATTTTCCATGAAATTCGCCCTAACTGAGGTCGGCTCGGCAAGAGGTAATGTCTTCTACCATTTTCATCTCGAACTAGTTCAAAATGAAAGGAGATCCGTTAGCAAAGTCTTTATTTATAGAATTAAAAGTGCTATAGCATTATACACTGTATGTTAGAAAGAATGAAGGCACCCTTCTCCCATATAGAGCTCCTAATACCAGACGACAAACTTCACATCGGTTTGAGTGATTCAGAATTTTGTATACCATGAACAACATCCATTGGAATTATTATTTCATGTTGATATATTCTAGTATTATGTTGTATATTTCCATTTTACGTCTAAAAGATAATAGTAATTATTTAAACTCAAAACTTAAACCTTGTTAAAAAAACTCAATTTGATTTCGTTTTGTGAATTGGCGGAATTTTCAAGTTTGAATGCAGAATTTTGTGATTTTAATTTATACAAAATTTTCTTTACTCATTTTTCTCATTCCCTATTAATTTTTGAGAATTCTATGCATCACTAAGCCTACGTATTCAAATGAATAGTTGCCCCGAAAAGAGATCTAACCCACAAACTATAAATTGTTGGGAAAACGAAAAAAACATATAACGTTAATTGAGGCTATTACCTTCATTATATCATATACATTTAAATCTCTCGCCCTATTCAAATCATATACAGCCAATTTGAATTCAAAATAACATGCTAATAACTAAATATTAACAATTTAATACAGAATTGAGTGCAAAAGTGATCTATCTCTATAGAGTGGAAAAATGATCCAACATATATTTAACTAAAATGATATGAAATAGAAAATACATATTCAACACTGATTCGGTTAGAAAAAATTTTAACTTATCAGTTTTTCAGTATTTTATTTTCCATTTCATATTATTTCGTTACATTATTTTGAGCCTTTCTTATTTTCACACGTGCAATAATTGTTTTTCTGCACCGATAATCATGACTTGACTGTTCCCGCCATTTTGTTACTTATACATCACTATTCGCTTGAAAGCCAATTTATTAAAAATAAATAAAACAGGTCTGGAAGAGATCATGGATAATTTTACATGCACCATGCCGTGAGGAGTCTCCGGATAGATCACTAATCCACTGAAAACTCAACTTTCTAATTTTGTGGGTTAGATATCTTTTCAGGGCAACTATTCAAATGTAATACCAAAAATAAAAAGCGACGCAAATAAGTAAGATGAAAAATAAGCTTAATGTAGTGAAAACATCCTAGGTTCGATTTCTTACTTAGTGAGACATTGACGCTTGGATAGGAGTTCTCACAGTATTTGTAAACTACATAAGTAAAGTTCACAGTAGCTTAACACTATTATGAGAAAATCACACACACTGGGCTTTGGGAATTGAGATTCTGAATGTTCTCTAGCTTCATTTGAAGCACATTACTAAACTTCAAGTGTAGTCCATTCCACCGGAAACATTGGTGTTCGCTGTTCCCGAAGTCAAATCAAAAGCTAGATTAACGTTTGCATAACGGATCAAAAAGTTACGTATCCCATACTTTGCAAATAATTATTACATAAGCAATTAACTTCTCGATGGGCGAGGAAATACATTAATATTAATAAATATTAATAAATAATAATAATAATAACAATAACAACAATAACATAATATTAATAATAATAATAATAATGGTTTTATTTTATCTGGCAGAGTTAAGGCCTTAAGGCCTTGTCTACCACTCAACCAGGTTTTAAAGAGTACAAAAAACATAGTCTTACATCTAAATTACAATAAACAAACTATTACATGTTATAAATATAATACAATTATTATTTGTAATGTATTTTCATTTACTCTAAATTGAATTAATTAAATATAATATGTACAAGATATATAAAAAACGAGAAAAAACAATGACATAGTATAAATTTAAATAAATAGAGAAAAATTAATTATTAGACAACAGTGTCAAGAGTGCGGCAACCCCTGATATCTTGAGGAAGGAAATTCCAGGAGCGGGCAGAGGCTACTGTGAAGGAAGTAGAATAAGAGGAAGTACTATGAATAGGGATTGTTAGTAGACTTATCTTGTGACCTAGTGTCACCGCTCTATTGATAAAGTTTGCACTTATTACTTGAATCACAAATACACAATACCTTAATTTCAACATTGGTATTAACCTGTAGTCAATAAGATTTATTTCTCAAACAGACGAGTTAAAAATAAGTCTAATCATCTCAATGCATTTTAAAAATGACATATTACACAACATATTTTGTATTGTGCATATTAAGTGTAAGAGTGTTACCAGTATGTTATAGTATTTTGAATAATTGGTGCATTTTTAAAAATATTATAGGCCTATATAATTTAAGTTATTCAAAATGTATAAAACTGTTATTCTTTCAGTTATATTATATCGATGCGAAACATGGACTCTTACTTTAAAGGAGGAAAGAAGATTACGAGTATTTGAGAATAAAGTTCTTACGAAATTTTTTGGACCAAAGAGAGTTGAACAGATATGCAAATGGAGAATACTACATAACAGTGAATTACATGGTATTTATAGAAAGCCATATATAATAAGAACAGTTAAGTCTCGTTGACTGCGGTGGGCAGGACATGTGGCACGAATGGAGAATGAAAGGCGTGCATGGAAGTTTCTTGTAGGAAAACTGAAGGGAAAACGCCCAGTTGGTAGACCAATAATTAGTGATGTATTTGAGAGCATATGTGCAGGCGGCTATGATCCTGCCGGTTCAATAGAGCCAATGAGTTAGTTAGCTACAAAAGTCACCATATTTCATGAAAATGCACGAAGGTTACGATAAAATCAAGATATATTTTTTTGTCCTCCTCGCGAGATGTTAGTGAAACAATAATATGGAATAATATTTGCAGCCATGTTGATAAATGTTTATTAGCTTTCGTCAAAAGACGAGGCTGGCTCTGGGTGTTAATATCAACGTGTGAAAACAAGTAAACAACCTGTTATTCTTATATAAATAACGAAACGTTTGTGACGCAGTAACGTGTAATCTATGATAATTCCTTACTTACTCACTGGCACTATCGAACCCGTAGGTTCATGGCCGCGCGGACATAAGCTCTCCATACATCCCTATTCTGAGCTAATCCTTTCCAATCATTCCCTGTATAATCTACTTCCCTCAAATGTCACTCTCCCACCTCATTCTTGGTCTACCAACTGGGCGTTTTCCCTCTGGCTTTCCTACAAGAAGCTTCTATGCAAGTCTTTCATTCCCCATACGTGCAACATGTCCTGCCCATCGCAGTCTACGAGACTTGACTGTTTTATTATATCTGGCTTCCTATAAAGACCATGTAGTTCATTGTTATGTAGTCTTCTCCATTCACCTGTCTGTTCATCTCTCTTTGGTCCAAACATTTTCCTAAGTACTTTATTCTCAAATACCTGTAATCTCGTTTCCTCCCTTAAAGTAAGAGTCCATGTTTCGCACCCATATAATATAACTGGTAGAATAATAGTTTTATATATTTTCAGCTTAACGTTTTTTTGAAAGGAGTTGGGACATCAAGAGTCTCTGCAATGCATAATAGCACGCATTTCCAGAATTGAGCCTATGATAATTCCTTACCAAGTCGAAATTATGGGCGATTTTGCTCGTTTGTGGAATATATCATTCTTTTGTTAATTAAATCGTATCCAGAAAAAAACGTGGCGGACGCACGTTAACTCCCACTTCTAATGCATTTCACTGAGATTTGGAGAATGCCTTTCTCGTTTTACCAATAGCATACACACAATCTCTTAACCGTTCAGACAGAAGAAAAATAGAAACTGCAGAAATGAAATTCTTACGTTTGGTAGCAGGTGTGACAATTTTGGACAGAAAAAGAAATGAAGATATTAGAAAAGAACTGAAATATTTTTAATTTAAGAAATAGAATTGATAATATGAGAAACAACTGCTATGAACATGTTAAAAGAATGCCTATAGATAGAATCCCTCACCTGTTATTAAAGTACAGACCAATAGGACATAGAAGTGATGGAAAGATTCATTAAATCCACTTGATGTGAAAACAAGTCAAAAGGCCTAATTTCATGAAGTATAAGAATTTCCTATCGAAAATTGCTTTCAATAGAGCGATTTTTAAATTTTCACTTCAGATTAAGCCTCACTCCTAATGTTCCAATTTTGCTTCTTAACACACTGCACTTTACTTTTCTTAATTGACGATTATAAGCCGGGTTTGGGCCACAAGCACACAACATTTTGTCATTATAATTTTCGGTGTCTACGAACAGGACCAATGAAGATTTATTAAACATATTTTCACGAGATCAACCTCAATAGTATCCATCCATCCATAGTAATTCTGCCCAAGGGCAGGTCTTTCACTGCAGTCATAGCATTTTCATGCTATGATTTGCAGCTTTACTAGGGAATTATAGGTGCGGTAGCTTTCCGTTGCTTTCCACACCAGTGAGGATGATGGCCGGATGATTTTCGGGGACCGTTGGACCCTATGCTTCCTGACATGTATCTTACAGGAGCCTGTCCCGACCGGGAATCGAACCTGAGCCCGCTGCGTGACAAGGAAGCACGCTACCTCGAGACCACAGCTGTGGACCCTCAATAGTATGTTCATTCGGAATTCCATAATAAAGAAACTTCATAAAACTGACCTCGTCCTTTACTCGACAGACTTTTAAAGTCTTTGGCCTACCACCTAATTGCTGATCTTACATCAGCTTACATCGATAGACGATCGTCCAGCCAGTATAGAAATGAAAACTGCTTCAATATGCCTACGTCGCGTCTTCTAGCCGTTAAAGCTGCTACTTTCAACTTGAATGGCGACTTATTCAAATTTCTCACGATTTTGGGTGCGCAGCGGCCACACAGCCGAAATTTCATGTTGAATTTTCTTGCGAGCTTGCTTTGGAATGTTCGATAATGTCAAAATTTATAACAATCAGTCTGTTGATTCAGATTTTTTATGATCGGAGGTAGAGTTTGCCAAGTAACATCAGATAATATCATCATCATAGTACATTCGCGAATTTAGGCCATTTGTTCATCTGTTTCGGCCTCAAGAGAAACACCATCCTGAATTTTTTTGAGTGGACGTCCTGGTCTTCTTCTTCTTCTTGCAGGTTGATAACATTTGTTTGGGTATCCTGAGATCTTCCATTCGATGAACATGTTGCATCAATCTTGACTTATAATCAGAAATTTTGTTTTCTAAAGGTTCCATGTGTAATTCTTCTAAGATGTCTTCATTTTTTGTGATCTAGTAGTGTGTACCCTGCAGTCCTCCGAAGGTATCTCATTTCAGCAGATCTAAGTCTCTGTATATCCTTCTGTTTCAACATCCATACTTCGCTACCATACAAAAGAGTTGGAAGAGCTTATCCTAATTACCGACTTCCAAATTTATTCTCTCCTAAAAGATTTTCAGTCAAAACCTACATCTGATCTCTTATTTTAACTTATCAAAATCAAATCAAAATAATTTATTGCTGTGCCGTGGTGACGTATTAACATACCCTCTGTCCATCCCCATCCATAGTAATTCTGCCCGAAGGCAGGTCCTTCACTGCATTTTCATGCTATGCTTCCAGCTTTACTAGGGAATTGTAGGTGTGGTAGCTTCCCGTTGCTTTCCACACCGGTGAAGGATGATGGTGATGATGATAATGATAAGGACGATGATGATGGGGGACCTTTTGGGCCTTAAAGGTTTCCTGACATTTGTCTTACAGGTGAGGAAAAACCTCGATAAAAACCTCACCCAGAAAAACTACCCGACCGGGGATCGAACCCGGGCCCGCTGCGTGACAAGGCAGCATGCTACCTCGAGACCACAGCGGTGGACCCTCTGTGATAGTGGATATTGTGTTCGGTGCTCTTTCCTCTCCTTTTTACCCCTTCCCCTATTTCCCATCCTTGACGTCATCGGCGCGAGTTGTGATGCGCCGAGACCGATGTCTGCGACGAGAAGTATTGCCTTATTAACTGGCCAAGGACTGTTCAATTTTGAGTTTTCTAGAAAGAAGCTGTTAGAAGAAGAATATTTTTGTTGGAATGACTGAGGACTTTAAGTATGAGTGTACGTAAACTTTTGTTAAGTAATATCCACGACTGTTCATGCTATTTTCTGGTATATTTTCTTTATATTCAATCATTTAATTACGACAGCTAATTATATTGTTTGTTTTCTTACAATATTAATTATATACATTTTAGTTAAATCTTTTATGTATTTTTGTTACAACTTGCTTAGCTATGTTAACGAGTACTTGAACCTGTGATTCGCGTGCTATAGAGCATATTCCCATTCCTCTCATGATCAAAGTAATTTATATCAATAGTAAAATTAATAAGATTGATAATAGCTTCAAGTATTTATGTTGAGCAATACACAAGTGGATATTTTCCTGTAAGGTGAATCTTGTCCGTATTTTGGGCCCGGCTACAGACACTGCTTAAAAGCTTTGTGTTACAAGCTAGATTGGAATATAAAGATAGGTTTCGTAATAGAGAGGTAACAATAAGATGTTTTGAAATTAAGTCTAGCATAATAGTCGACGGGTATCAAAAAGGCAGCAGCATATTTGGGGCACATTGCTAGAAAACTATTAAAATGCAATTAATGAAACATATTTCATTTAATCTAGCCACCTCTGAACGAGACCAAAGTCTTGTGCTCAGGGGTGGATTCTTATACATATTAATTTTACAATACTAAACAATAACACGACCGGTAACAAAATAACACAAAACAGAAACAAAAGACACTCTTAGAAGTAATTAAAAAAATATATATTAGATCATTTTTTTTAAAATCATTTACATACTGGATTAAATTAAATATTTTTGTGATCCTAACTACTAAACTAACAAACTAACTAACTTGCACTATCGAACCCGTAGATTCATAGCCGTGCGGACATAAGCTCTCCATAAATCCCTATCCTGAGCCAATGTTTTCCAATCATACCCTTTATAATCTACTTCCCTCAAATCATGGTTAATTTTATTCTCCCACCTCATTATTGGTCTACCAACTGGGCGTTTTCCTTCTGGTTTTCCTAAAAGAAGCTTCCTTGCACGTCTTTCAATCCCCATTCGTGCCACATGTCCTGCCCATCGCAGTCTACAAGACTACTAGTAGTTGTAGTAATTATAAAATAGTTTATAATAAAAGTCAATTTTGTTGTCTCATGGGAGGACATATCCTATAAATGCTGCAGCTATAGTTAAAAATAGGATTGTCCATATAGGAATTATATAATTTAAAGTTATAAAATT
Source organism: Diploptera punctata (assembly GCA_030220185.1). Lineage (NCBI taxonomy): Eukaryota > Metazoa > Arthropoda > Insecta > Blattodea > Blaberidae > Diploptera > Diploptera punctata. The sequence continues at coordinate 1,426,781 of JASPKZ010001617.1, read as the reverse complement.
ATGTATTTGAATAATGAATAATATATTGAATTTACTTCTAAACTGTTTTATAATTACTGAAGATTTTTTTTTACCAATTTTATTAATTTTTTAGATCCATTTTTGAGATTTCCGGCACAAAACATTTTATTAGTTAACTCGTTTCACTAATATTTCTGCTTTAAAATAATGCTATTCAATTTAGGCATTTTACATATGACTCCCATTGTTCTTGCTTTGAAAGTTAGCTACCTAATCATAAGATTCGCATGGCAAACTTTTATAATGCTACGATGTAACGGATGGTTAGGGTGAGATTTACTGCTCAACACCCACGAAATAGCATGCTATAAAATTTTAATTTCAATCCGGATATTTAATCACACTTTTCTTCCAGTTTGTAGTAGAGTCGTAAGGTAATTTTAAACTCGACACTGCTTATTCGGTTTAATATCGATAGATATACGAGTTACAGAGATGACCAGAATCATCCATTTTCACGTGACATGATAGAATTACTGCGGGATTCACATCACATAGTTTACATTTTTATTATATCATGAAAGCAACTCTTCATGCATTTGAAATTGATCATGACCCTCTCTGTATTCTACTAACATTAAACTCTAGTGAAATAATCATAATCATTACACCTCAAGCTGACATTTTCTTACAAATATTCGACAGTGAAAGGTTTAATAAGATCCTGAAATTTTAAACAATGTAAAAATATGTAATTTTAATGAAAAAAACGCTACAATAATATATTACGATGCGAGGTTGGGAAGTGGTTTTTACAAAAGAGAGGAACATGTTTAAAAACCGAGCGATAGCGAGGTTTTAATTTCCCAGATTCTGTAAAACACTTCACAAACGTGCGTTGTACATTATTTTTTGCAGGAAGGTGTTTTCAAAATAATAAATATTAGTACAATAATAAATCTTCTTCAAGATCATCATAGCAACTCCGGCCGTGAAAGTCTACGTGAACACATTTGTTGAAAATATTTGCGTTCATTATAAACAACTGACTAACCTTAACAGCGTGGGCAATGTTTATTAATCGGGACTACAACAGGCCGTGACACCAATCAGTCATAAAATGGCGTCAACTACGTATTTATTGTTTTATATTGTTCCAAATAATGTTCTGTTCATTTAAAATGCAGCGATTTGTTTCGTATAATGTATATTAACACTACATTTTGGATATATTTTTGTATAGGGCCTATACATTGTTCGTAGCATGCATAAAGGGCAGAGGTTTTACTTCCCGCCCAAGGTACGCAATATTACAGTATAGTTATTTAAGTTGGCAACCCCGAAATGTAGGAAATCGAATTTTCAATCATGGTCGCCATTGCTGTAAGTACGGCAAAACACACCATCGCGCAAAAAACAAGTTTTCATCCAATTTTTAAAGTCTACTGATGCCTCTAATTATGTATCCTGCAAAAATTAAACTGAATACTTTATAACATGTGACGCGATATTTCTTCTTCCTTTCATGTGATAGACCTAGTGGTCTGTTAAGGTTTCAATCCAACGTTTGAAGGGCCTGCCCAATGATCTCTTGCCTGGTGGCTGGTAATTTAAGATCTGACGTGGTATTCTTGTTTTGCTTTTTTTAAGTTCCAACCATATATCATGCGAATGCGCCAACAGCCAACATATTCACGGTATTTAACGAACCTAGAAGATAACATAGTGCAATTTAAGCACTCTAACCTGTAAAAGAATGCAACGCCCAAAAATACGAGTAAATAGTAAGTTCTGAAATTCTGAAGTATATGTGTACAGTTAATTAGTACATACTGAATGTTGGCTGCACTGGTACACGTCTTTGTTGGCTGTTAAAATCAATATGGCTGCCACGCCTTAATGCTACGTATGCAGTTCAATATCGTGGAAGAATATATTAAAATAATCGTTAGAAAAAGTATAAGAATTATTGTAAATGGTGGGAAATAATTTGAAAAATGAAACCCTAAGATTAAAATTCGACAGGAGTTTATGAAGAAATTAAAAAAGTCGCTTCACATGTTGTAAAGTTTAGCCAACGAAACTAATATAAAATTTAACGAGTTATATAGTATAATGGTGATTAAAGACGAAATGAATGGCGGTGAAGAAATTCCAACCAGCAATTTTCTTGACAAATAAGGCAGTGTTCACAATATTTTCTATCAAATTAGATTTATTGTCCATAAATACTACATTTCTTCATCCATACTCGAACTATGCTTGCTCTAACGACATAGTCGTAGAAAAATGTATTATTCTACTTTGATGTTCAAAATTATACGTATCTCTACAAGCAACATGATTTCTTTCATCTCTTATCCTCCAATCATAACTTGAATACACTAATCATACAGAATCTGCTTTTTGTAATTAGTTTCTCAGCAGATTAGTAAGTAGTTGTTTGATCTTTTCGTTCTCTTATAGTATCAAGTAAAAAAAAATCAACTTAATTTTCATTTGTATAAAAATACGTATTGACTTAATATTACATATCCATGAATTAAATTTTTATGCATCTAATATTTATACTGATTGAGTGAAAGAAGTCTTATGATAATACACTGCCAATTTAAATATTAATATTAAAACTATGAAAAGCGACAGGTTGTTGGGACCGGGATTTTTTACTCTGGACCTCCCGAAAGCCAGTCATAAAATATAAGCCTATCTTCAAAGCCAATGTTTGGTCTGGAAGGCACTGTTTGTTTAGTGAGTAACGTGATAAACATGGCACAAAATCGACAGTATCGTCACCCGAAAGAACAAGTGCTCGTCCTCCGGTGCAGTTCAGTTACAGATATAATATATAAAGAATATATCAAATTTCGGATCCAGTTTCAAGACACATTCTGGTACATAGAGAATTAAAAAAATAATACAAGGGGAAATAAAATTAAACAATATAGAATATATTAATACCAGACTGAAGAAGGCAATTAAAGACATTAGGAAATAACATAAAACAAAACACATTTAGGAGAAAGTTTCAAAACATAAAACACACTCTGACAAACAAAGAATTATTGCAAAGTGAAGTAAGTAATTAAATAAATTAGGAAATAATGTCCACCGCTGTGGTCTCGAGGTAGCGTGCTGCCTTGTTACGCAGCGGGCCTGGATTCGAATCCCGGTCGGGACAGGCTTCTGCGAGGTTTTTTCGGGGCTTTTCCTCACCTGTACGACAAATATCAGGAAACTAAGGGCCCAACAGTCCCCGAAAAAATCATCCGGCTATCACCATCATCCTTATCATTATCATCATCGTTCTTCACTGGTGTGGAAAGCAACGGGAAGCGACCGCACCTGTAATTCCCTAGTAAAGCTGCAAAGCATAGCAAGAAAATGCTATGATTGCAGTGAAGGACCTGCCGACGGGCAGAATTACTATGGATGGATGGAGGTGATAATATAAAGTAAAACAAATTTAGGGAAAATTTCAAAATATAAAATCGCTCTAACATACACTAAGAATTAATGCAATGGAGAATGATATAAACAAAATAATATATAATACATTAATTCCAAACTGAAGAAAGAAAAAGTAAGTAATACATTAGGAAATAATAAAATAAACAAAAGTAGCTTACTACTTACTTACCATTTTAAAATATGTAATTAATTTAATTTAATTAATAAATTAATAAAAATAATTAATTTAGTTATGACTAGTTAGACTTATACGAATGTGTCTAAATGGCTCAACGAGTAGGGTGCGTGTAGGCAAACAGTTTTCAGACACTTTTGAAATCCAGAATGGGTTGAAGCAAGGAGATGCACTATCTCCTCTACTATTTAATTTTGTACTAGAGCATGCCATTAAATCTTTAGAGAATGAGGAAGGCTTACAACTGAATGGTATTAATAAGCTGTTAGTTTATGCTGATGATGTAGTACTACTGGCCGATAGCGAGGAGATACTAAAGGCCAACACGCACACACTATTGAGTAACACTAAGAAATTAGAACTGGAAGTAAATATCAGTAAAACTAAATATATGGTCACACGTAGAAATTCAAGTATATAATGGAAATGGACAGCTAATGACAAATGAGGGAAATTTTGAGGAAGTGGCTGAATTCAAATACCTAGGAACAATAATCACAAATAGGAATGAGATGCACAAAGAAATTAAACATAGGCTCAATTCTGGAAATGCATGCTATTATGCATTGCAGAGACTTTTGATGTCCCAACTCCTTTCAAAAAACGTTAAGCTGAAAATATATAAAACTATTATTCTACCAGTTATATTATATGGGTGCGAAACATGGACTCTTACTTTAAGGGAGGAAAGGAGATTACGAGTATTTGAGAATAAAGTTGTTAGGAAAATTTTTGGACCAAAGAGAGATGAACAGACAGGTGAATGGAGAAGACTACATAACAATGAACTACATGGTCTTTATAGGAAGCCAGATATAATAAGAACAGTTAAGTCTCGTAGACTGCGATGGGCAGGACATGTTGCGCGTATGGGGAATGAAAGACGTGCATGGAAACTTCTTGTAGGAAAGCCAGAAGGAAAACGCCCAGTTGGTAGACCAAGAATGAGGTGGGAGAACAACATTAACTATGATTTGAGGGAAGTAGATTATACAGGGAATGATTGGAAAGCATTAGCTCAGGATAGGGATGTATGGAGAGCTTATGTCCGTGCGGCCATGAACCTACGGGTTCGATAATGCCAGTGAGTAAGTAAGTAAGTAAGTAAGTATGACTAGTTAGATTCTGGTTTGAATTAAAATAATGATTCTGAATACAACAACAAATTGGAAGCAAGACTCTAATCTTATTATGCCTGCGTAATACATATTATTATTACAAAGTAACCTTCAGAAAACCTTGATGTATAATTTCTTTCTAATAAAATTCAACGATAACTGATAACGAATGAACGAACTACTGTGCCAAGCACGCAACGACACATTAAATACATTACTATAATACTATTTGTGAGAGCTCAGTTCCTGGGCATACGTATGAATCAAAACATCATTACCATAAACCAGGAGGCATCACTCACTCACTGGCACTATCGAACCCGAAGGTTCATGGCCGCGCGGACATAAGCTCTCCATACATCCCTATCCTGAGCTAATGCTTTCCAATCATTCCCTGTATAATCTACTTCCCTCAAATCATAGTTAATGTTGTTCTCCCACCTCATTCTTGGCCTACCAACTGGGCGTTTTCCCTCTGGCTTTCCTACAAGAAGCTTCCATGCACGTCTTTCATTCCCCATACGTGCAACATGTCCTGCCCATCGCAGTCTACGAGACTTAACTGTTCTTATTATATCTGGTTTCCTATAAAGACCATGTAGTTCATTGTTATGTAGTCTTCTCCATTCACCTGTCTGTTCATCTCTCTTTGGTCCAAAAATTTTCCTAACAACTTTATTCTCAAATACTCGTAATCTCCTTTCCTCCCTTAAAGTAAGAGTCCATGTTTCGCACCCATATAATATAACTGGTAGAATGATAGTTTTATATATTTTCAGTTTAACGTTTTTTGAAAGGAGTTGGGACATCAAAAGTCTCTGCAATGCATAATAGCATGCATTTCCAGAATTGAGCCTATGTTTAATTTCTTTGTGCATCTCATTCCTATTTGTGATTATTGTTCCTAGGTATTTGAATTCAGCCACTTCCTCAAAATTTCCCTCATTTGTCATTAGCTGTCCATTTCCATTATATACTGAAGGCATAGTAGAGTGAAATAAGCATAACTTGCAGCATTGTTTTCTAAGCAAATTCAGGAGCAAATTGTTTTCAAAATAGCATACTAATATAAAGCCTCTTTACTTTTCGGTTAATTACACATTTCACAATTATATTAAACTCAATAACTCCCGTCTGTACGTGATTTATTATTTTTTGCGCGATAGTGCGTTTTGTCGTACTTACAGCAACGGCAACCATGATTGAAAGTTCAACTTCCTATATTTCGGTGTTGCCAACCTAAATAAATATACTGTAATATTCCGTATTACAAACTACATGTGAGGAAATAAAACCACTGCCCTTTACCTACTACATAATGTTATTGCTATTGTGTTATTACTTAATTGTAATATTATTGTGTTTTCTTTATGTAATTGTAATGTTAATGTTTTTAGTGTATAATGCTATTGTGTTATTATTTAATGGTAATATTTTTTATTGTGTTTTCTTTATGTAATTGTAATGTTATTGCTGTTTTTGTTTATTTTTCTTTACACTAGTACCAATTATTACTTTATTGTAACGGACTGTCAACAGCACGTACGGCTTACTGCCCGTGCGACCCATATTTGTAAATAATATTGTAAATATCTTACTTTTTGTCTAATAAAGTCCTATTACTACTACTTATTGTAACGGACTGTCAACAGCACGTACGGCTTACTGCCCGTGCGACCCATATTTGTAAATAATATTGTAAATATCTTACTTTTTGTCTAATAAAGTCCTACTACTACTACTACTACTACTACCTACAATGTATATACAAAAATATATCCAAAAGGTAGTGTTAATATACATTATACGAAACAAATCACTACATTTTAAATTAACTGAACTTTATTTGAAACAATATAAAACAATTAATACGTACTTGCCGCCATTTTATCTGTAATTGGTCTCACGGCCTACTGTTATTTTATCACTAATTGGTATCATGGCATCCTGTTATTTCTACTAATAAACATTGCCCACACTATTAACGTTAGTCAATTGTTTATAATGAACGCAAATATTTGCAACAAAGATGTTATTATATTAGGCCTACTATTATTTATTATTTTAAAAAGACCATCGCGCAAAAAATAGTGTACAACGCACGTTTGTGAAGTGTTTTACAGAATCTCGGAAATTAAAAACCTCGGTATCTATCGGGTTTTAAACGTTTTCATCGCTTCTGTAAAACCACTTCCCAACCTCGCATCGTAATATACTATTGTTTCAGAAACGTAAATGATAATTACGATGTTTAATCTAATATAAGCAAAAATAATATTGTACTTATATCTAAAAATAAAATCTTACAATGGAGACCTCTCAAAATCGACCACTGGATACAGTCCTAGCAGTCACACCACCTTAAACCATGGGGTCACAACTTCATAACTTCCGAGTATTTAATTAAGGTTTGGGCGAGATCTGACATCCGATCTCGGTTGAGGCTAGCATATACCATTCTGCATTTACTAATCCCGTCTGCTTTCGTAGAACAGTCAGTAAGGCGTCTGGCTGGGAACACGAAGGTTCGGGTTCGACACCTACTTCAGACTTACTTACTTACTCAGTGGCACTATCGAACCCGTAGGTTCATGGCCGCGCGGACATAAGCTCTCCATACATCCCTATCCTGAGCTAATGCTTTCCAATCATTCCCTGTATAATCCACTTTCCTCAAATCACAGTTAATGTTATTCTCCCACCTCATTCTTGGTCTACCAACTGGGCGTTTTCCCTCTGGCTTTCCTACAAGAAGCTTCCATGCAAGTCTTTCATTCCCCATACGTGCAATATGTCCTGCCCATCGCAGTCTACGAGACTTAACTGTTCTTATTATATCTGGCTTCCTATAAAGACCATGTAGTTCATTGTTATGTAGCCTTCTCCATTCACCTGTCTGTTCATCTCTCTTTGGTCCAAAAATTTTCCTAAGCACTCACCTACTTCAGACTATTTTATTTAATGATAAATTATTATTAATCTTGTTAATTACTGTCATGAATATTAATATACAAAATTGTACTGTTTTTCTTTTTGTGTGTTTATATTATTTAAATAATTTTCCAAGGTTTGAGCAGAAAAATAGCAGCGTTACAAGCGTGCGTGTTTTAGTACCAAATCGAATAACAAAAGATAATGCATCCATCTCCTTGTTTTAATACATTATGAATTTAAAAAGGTATCCGAAAACTGTTTGTCTACTCCTCTTGCCATAAATAAGTCTAAACTTTTAGGAATTCCGAATACCAGCAGGATGATGTACAATTTCTCCCTCTTCATTGAATCGAGTTGTGTATTTTAAGTCTACATATAGTTGATGTAGGGGGCCTATAGTGCAACGCGTTCCTAGTTCTTTTATACAATCTACCTTACACTAAAAATCTGACATATGTAAACCTAATTTTTTTTTTCGTGTTGTCTCGGAGGAGTTCCTGGATTCAGATGAACACACGTTCGGGGAGGCCCTCCATGTGTATGATCCAAAGTCCAAATCCCTTTCCCGAAAGATCGTGTCCCTGTAAGGGATGAGTGGCGTGGGGCACGTAAAAATAATTTTAAGTGAGAACTATGAAGAATAAGATAAAAAAACTCCTAGAGCGACAGGCCTAGAAGGCCCTTGACCTATCAGCCGGCTGCTGGCCTCACACCCACATGCGTTAATCACAGAGCTAGACGATCATCTAGCCAGTGTAGGGGTGACATGTGGCCAGCATGTCGGGTCCCCCAGCCGTTACAGCTGGCCTTCTCAACCTGGAGTCGTTACTTATTGTAGCTACCCAAATGCCTCACGATGCTGGGTGGGCACCGGTCCCATACTGGCCGAAATACCATGAGAAAATTTCTTCTCCCCATGGTGACTCGAACCAGCGCAGGTCACATAGTTTTGTGCTAAGGCTTCTTGCCTTAACCACTCGGTTACGGCGCTGGACGAAGAAGTAGATAGGCCCCTATAATACCATATTCTTGTTTAAATAGGTAAATTTAAGATTTCTTACTCCAGTAGTGATATACCTCATATGAAAATAAAACATTTCAGAAATTTGACTAGTTATTGCATATACCTCTTAGAGCTGTTGAATCATTTATTGAAATGGTTATTACCCATCAGACTAAAAGACAGAATTAGGACTCCAAATTCGACAATCACGTGTCAGATGGTCATTTATGTCGCGTAATAGTTAATCAATAAAACGCTAAAATGTTTCTAATATTAACTTACTTATTCTTCTTATTTGAGAGACATATGTAGAAACCTATCTTGAAGACTGGAATACGGTACATACATTACAATATTCATATGCTTAGATATTTTATTACTAAACAGTTATAAATGGAACTTTTATTTTATTTTTGGAAGACAGAAGTGAAATCGCTGCGTTCCAGGGAAAATATTGCCTCGGACACAACCAACGCGGATTCGATTCCTGGCCGGAAAATGATTCCTGAGAGAGTTCTCTTTTGTTTCTTTTCCCCCCGGATCTTTTCTCATCTGTAAGACAAATATATCAGTAAACATTTAAGTATCAAGTAGTTTCTGAATGAGTCAATGCTGTGCCTCGACTAAAATGTTGCTGTTATTTCAAAGATGACCCAGCACTGCACTCGTCGCACATCCGGAGACGGCCTTCTATGTCTTTGTGTGATCAAAGTAGTGCATGTATGATCCAGAATTTAAAACAGAGAGGTAAATAAAGAGAAAAAAAAAATATATATATATATATATATATATATATATATTATACAGAGTGAGTTTTAATTACGCCGACAAACTGCGGGGACTGATTCCTGACTATAAATGGAGGAAAAAATGTCCTATGAATAAGTGTCCATAAATGCATCGTTGCCACGGTAGATGGCACTGGCGAATGCCATTATTCTCTCGGCCCTGTTGGATATGGCCTGCTAGATCATCGGACTTACACCCCAGGATTTTTACCTCTAGGGGTATCTGAAAAGTGTTGTGTATGCTGAACCAGTTCCTGATGTGCACACCCTTCAACAGCGTGTCCACGACGGAGAGAGGCCGGAACATGCGAAAGAGTGAGGCAATCCACCATACGAAGTGTGAACGCGTGCATTTCATTCCATAGAGGCCACTTTGAACATCTGTTGTGACGTGAATACGATTATGCTATGTACTGTGTACCGGGACGGTTTGTTGTCGTTGCACGCACATCGTTCATTTCCGGACATGTTTTTAGGACCTTTTTCCCTTCATTTCCAGTCAGAAATCAGTCCCTGAAGTTTGTCGGTGTAATTACCGTTCAGCCTGTATATATATAATCAATACTTTTTCTTCTTCTCCATTATAGTTTAACCACTCACATTATAGGTACTTTTACGTGCCCCACACCACACAGGCCTTACAGTGGCACGACCTGTCGGGAGAGGGATTTTAATCATGGATCTCACACATACTTTCTGACCACACATCAACATGGAGAGCTTTCCCGAATAAATTTTGAGCTCACTCCAGGATCTCATCCTAGATATCACGAATATTTAAGACGAAACATAGGATACCATACACACTCACACATACGTACTAAATACGATGAAAATGATTATTTAATGGCCAGATGTTTGGGTATCATTTGTGCCTAGAAATTTCCTGATATTTGTCTCACATACTTTTAAGGAACATTTTGTTCCGTTGAGGTTATTGTTAACAATAAAAAACAAATTAATGATTTTGTACCTGTTGCGACAGCCTTTCTCAACAAATTATATTTTATACAAATTTGTTGAGGAAGACTGCCACAACAGGTACAAAACATTTTATTGTTTTTTTTTAATATTTGTGTCACAGATGAGGAAGAATCCCGATAAAAAAACATTACCCATGAAACTTGTTCCAAAATTCGGAGACCATTTGAATCTTAAAATTTCCTGACAACTGTCTTTTAGATGATAGTCCAAGATCCGGCTGCAATATTACTACGATCATCGAGTGTATGAACAAAATCAATTTTTTTCATAAAATTGTGAATGACTGAATACATTTTTGCCGAGTTGCCTATTAGAAATCGGCCGCCTCCATGTTTAATTAAAATATAATTAATTTATATATTTGAAATAATTTGATTCACTTGTTATTAACATAAATTATAATCCAGTTCGCAGAAATCCATGTACATATTTGAAAACCTCCTCGCGGCTACAGCAGGCTGTCACACCAATCAGTGATAAAATGGCGATAAGTACGTACTTATTGTTTTATATTGTTTCAAATAAAGTTCAGTTCATTCAAAATTCTGTGATTTGTTTCATATAACGTATATTAACACTTCATTTTGGATATATTTTTGTGTATACGAGTACATTGTACGTAGTATACATAAAAGGCAGTGGTTTCACTTCCCGCTGGCGGCCAAATTTTAATAGGCAACTCGGCAAAAATGTATTCAGTCATTCACAATCTTATGAAAAAAAATGATTTTGTTCATACACTCGATGAACGTAGTAATCTTGCAGCCGGATCTCGGACTATGAAGAAAAAACCCTGATAAAAACTACCACCCAGGAAATTTGTCTGGAACAGGGGATCAAAATCGGGCCAGCGCTTATGGGAGAGAAGCTATCCAGCGACTACAGCGGTGGACTAACTCTCTCTAAAAACAAAATTAAAATATTTTAAACGTCTAACAAGAATTCTTATAATTTTCCTTGTGATGATTTTAGGCTATATGTTTTTTCCGGACTTGATCGGTGAAAATCCAATAGCTGTGTCGTATCCACTTGCTGGGCCGAGGGAACTAGATGACGATGGTTTGCTTTAAATCAATACATCTACATATTGACATTGATACATATTACACAGAAAACTGCACATTAAGCTCATTGGCTGAGTTGGCTCAGGCGCCAGTGTTCCTAACTCGTATTTGAGACTTCAAATTCAGCTCCTATAGGCCGCGATGGACTAGTGGCTATGCTCCTTGCCTCTGGTCCCGAGGATCGCGGGTTCAAACCCAGCCGGGGTTGATGGATTTTTTAGGACGGAAAAATCCAAGGAGCAAGTCCTCCGGGAGGGACTTTAAGCCGTGGGTCCCGAGTGTGAAGATTGTCAGGCTCGTAAAATATTCTTAAGCCTGAATAAAAAAACTAAAAGCAAAATTTACCGACCTCAACATCCTAGTAATACCTTAATTGCCTGTAAGATGTCTCAGTGGGTCGGTGTGTTGACCGCATGCAATTCATGACATCTCTGAGCAAATAAGGTAAGTAAAAATTAACTTGATCTAGTAACTCCTAACAAAGGAAAGGCTATGGCTCAACAATGGGTTACGCCATTATAGACAGATTTCATAAGTAACCTTTACACCATAATTCAATAAAATATTGAATAACTGAACTTACAATCAATGCCGGTCTTCGAAACCCTTTGTACAGCCATTTTACAAAATTAAATATTATAATTAAAGTGCACGCTGTGATCTCGGAGCAGCGTTGCTGCCTCGTACGCAGCGGATCCGTTTTCGATCCCCGGTCGGGACAAGATGGGTTTCTCGGTTTTTTTCTCACCTATAAGACAAATGTCAGGAAACTTCAAAGCCTAATCATCTAGCCAACATAATCATCATCATTATATTCGCCTTTCTTAGTATGAATGTGTGAGTGTGTGAATGGTGTGTTGTCTCAGAGGAGGCCCTGACATTGAGCTGATCCCTCATTCAGGGATGCCCTCCACGTCCTTGTGTGATCAAGAAAGTATGTGTGTGATCTATTGTTAAAATCCCTCTCAATGTAAGACCCAGGTAGCGTGTGGCACGTAAAAGTATGTAAAAAAAACGGTGAGAAGTTCAACTGCGTTAATGGAATGAAAATAACATAATTATTATGGATTACGTATCAGTGTTTAAAATATCTAAAACTGCGAAAACTGGATGACTCGGGTGTAAATATCTCATGTGGTCCTATGTTAGAAATTCAATTCACCCGGGTCAGACTGTAAATATCTGACAAAATACACAGCATACGTATAGAGACTATTTTACATACCCTGCAATAAAAGGACCAACACTATCACTCCGACATTTTGTTTATCGAAAATCAATATTATACAAGAAACTAAGATACCAAAAACGTGTAATGAAGGCGTATACGTTAAGAAATTAAATATTGGCTTAACGCTGGAAAAGCATGCTGTTATACATTACAGTAATCCTTGTCATGCAAACTTGTCAAAAGAAATGTTATAACTAAGAATATACAGGGTGTTACCGAAATGAATGCAGATTTTTCGTGTGGTGATAGGGAACATGCATACAAGTATTTTAACACAATGAACCTTGGGCCGCAAATGTATTGTTGTGGGTCTACAGAATAAAACAGCGTTTAAAAATGTTGAACACGTTGTTGTTTATTTATTAATTCTAAGGAAAATGAATAGTATTACATGTTGTTTTACAGTAATTGTTGGAAATGGCTGACCTGGATGCACATCTGTAGAGCTTGTAGTAAGGATCGTGGCAGCGGCTGCGGAAATCAGGGAGCATCCAGATATGCTTCTTTTAGAGTTCATCAGTTCGAGAAGATCGCGCGGAGCTCTGCATCCATGTCAATGGTCGCCATTTCCAACAATTACTGTAAAATAACATGTAATACCTTCCATTTTTCTTAGAATTAATAAATAAACAACAATGTATTCAACAAATTTAAATGCTGTTTTGTTCTGTTGACCCACAACAATGCATTTTCGATCCAAGGTCCATTGAGTTAAAATATCGTGCTACGCAATCACCACATTCTGGACTAGGTTAAACATAGCAAATCTAAAAAGACTAGAAATGGTCAAAATTATCTACCTCCGGAGAGTACTTAGGGTTTCAAGGTCAACGAGCTCCCGACTCATATACCATCTAACCAAGACTGACTTCTTCATCAGAGAAATTGCGTCAAAATATAACCTGCCACACACCCTAGCCTTACGAAGCACAGATAAGCGAGAGATCAGAAAAAGCAGATGATATAGACCGCGGACTCTTCCTGACCCCAGCTATGAACACCGAAGAATGGAAGGAACCGAACTTCTCCCTGAGACACATGTTCACGAGGACCGCCACACATGGATTCCACTACAGAATATGTACCCAAAAAGGATTCCACCTCGCATCAAACCTGCGCCTCTGCAAGCAATGCAACTAAAAATGTGAACAATACCACCTAATTGACTGTATAGCAAGAAGAAAGCCTCTAAAATTCTACGCAGATGATAATAACTTTCAATAATTATATCCTACTGTACACCGTGTGTTTAATAAATATTTATATATTGTGTTAAAATACTTGTATGGATATTCCCTACCACCACACGAAAAATCTGCACTCATTTCGGTAACACCCTGTATAAACTGACACTCTTCCAGTTATATGATATGGTTATGATCTGACTTTTAGGGAGGAGATAATATTAGGAGTGTAAACAGATTACGGAAATGTTTTACCAAAGAGTGACGAGCAGGTAATAGAAAGAACTAAATAAAAGTAAGCTATATGCTGTTTATGGAAAGCCAGATGTACATGTAATAAGAAGAGTTAAAACTTCTACGAGTGCGACGGGCAGGAAATGTGGAACGAATGGAGAATGAACCAGGGGCATATGAAGTTCTTGTAGAAAAACAGAAGGGAAGCGAGCGACCACTAGGTAAACAATAACGGGATGTGAGAATAACATTAACCATGATTTGCGGGAGAATAATTTATTATAAGGAATATATTTAAAATATTAGCTCAGGATAAAATGTCCGCGCGGTCAATAAAACTTCTCGTTTAATAGTGCAATGTTGAAGTTACAAGTAAATTACACTGAGCACCAAAAAATAAAATTTTGTCTCAGAAAGAAAACTATGTGATTCTGATAGTATGTTTTCTCCTGAATTCAAATATATCAGTTTTTCTCCATCACGCAAGGTTTCCGAGAGACAGGAATTTATAATTTCAAACACTTTACTATTTTCTACATTCCTAACTACACAATATTCGAACATTCGGACTCACCTTGGAAGTAAGAAATGACGATTTTTCTGCTATATTTCGCCTGTGGAGCATCCCTCTTGATGGACCAACAATAATAGGCCAGCAATTAGGATTCCATTTGCATTTCTATAGCTGAAATCTCCTGAGTTAGCTCATTTGGTTTTATTTTACAATGGATAAATGGACAAAAAAACGTTAATTAAAAAATAGTTATTTAAATCCATTAATTGAAATTGAAATAAAAAAACTGTGGGTGGTGGAGAAATTCCGAATACATATTTAAAACACGATAAAAAACTGCATTAAGTATAACTATTGGTACCCATGAGACAAAAATCATGTTGGCCAGTGTTATAAATAGTTTATATTCACTTGTATTATTAGATCAGAATCAACAACTATAATAATAATAATAATAATAATAATAATAATAATAATAATAATAATAATAATAATAATAATAATAATAATAATAATAATAATAATATCAGTGTTGGGGATAGGGGGCAGCCTTGTCTCATATTCTTCGGAGGACTGCAGGATACACACTACTAGATCACAAAAAAAATGAAGACATCTTAGAAGAATTACACATGGAATCTTTAGAAAACAAAATTTCTGATTATAAGTCAAGATGGATAAAACATGTTCATCGAATGGAAGATCACAGAATACTCAAACTAATGTTAAGATATCAACCTGCAGGAAGAAGAAGACCAGGACGTCCACTCAAAAGACTTCTGGATGGTGTTTCTCTTGAGGCCGAAACAGGTCAACAAATGGCCTAAATTCGTGAATGTACTATGATGATGATGATAATAGCAATACTAACAATCTCAAGTCGTGTCCAACTCAGGGTCGGGTAGAGGGATGAGATGACATGAAGCCTCTTATATAGAGGTTTGTGAATGACAAGGTTGCCGTCCAACCACGCCTAGTACTGTGCAGCATCGTGAGTTAGGGGGCAGATGAAAGCGAAATAAAGAAATGGATTAGATAATTAATGCGGAGAAATCGTGGAATGAAATTGTGGCAGGGGTAAAACGGGAGAAAACGCCCGGAGGGTACAACAAGCCCAAGCTCGCGTTTCGTTCACTCACGAAAACGCCACATGGAGTGACGCGAGACTCGATTTTCGGAATCCCCAGTTGTGAAATGCGAGCGTCTTAATCGTTTCTAACTGCTTGCGCCGACTGGAGGCCCGCCTAATAAATATAATAATAATAATAATAATAATAATAATAATAATAATAATAATAATAATAATAATGATGATGATAATAATAATAATAATATATTTTTATTATTTGAAAATTTTCCTCATCATTGAGGGTTTTCTCCAACCAATCTTAGTAATTAAAATGAATTAAAAATAAATAAATAAAAATGACTATGGACTTATACACTATCAGTTTGCAACAAACATTCACTAATTTTCCTTAATTAAAGTTCTCCGTCGTAATAATAATAATAGTAATAATATAATAATAATAATAATAATAATAATAATAATAATAATAATAATAATATATAATAAAAATAATAATTATTATTATTATAAAATAATAATTATTATTATTATAAAATAATAATATAATAATAAAATAATAATAATAATAATAATAATAAGATAAAAATTGGAACAAATGTGTCCAGAATAGAAAAGTGTGTAAAGAACTTGTTGAGAAGATTAGAGTATTCTCCAATTGAAGCTGTAGCATCTTATTATGAATTAGCCTATTATTATTATTTATTTATTTATTTATTTATATTCAAATTTCCAATATTTACACATCTTTCTGTGTCTTAAGTTGTATTTTCCATCTCCACTCGCCCCTTATGCATCCACTCCATGTCCTCAAGTCCTCTTGTTCTTATTCCAGTTCTTATTTCTTGCATCCGCGAGTTTCGAGATCTTCCTTTCTTTCTGCTTCCGAGTGGACATCAATTCAATGTATAACAATAATAATAATAACAATAATAATAACGATAATAACAAATCTTAATAAATTATTTATAGTAGGTATCAGTAAAAATCAACATATTAAAACGTTTCTTTATAACCCTTAAATAGTTGACAACGCAATCAGAATTTTAAAACGAGGGACAACTTAATGTGACATGTTCGGACTCTGTTCTATTCTTGATTTTTACGTAATATAAGCAGTGCATTTTAATAGACCGTTTATTATTCTCTGCGGATCACGAACATTTGCGGTTGTTACAACTGACTTCAACGACAGATGAAATTTTGCGTGCCATCCCTGAAATCTGCTTTAAGAATATAAAGCAGAGTAGAATGGAAAATAGACCCACTGAATGTATATTTCCCCCCCTAATTAACATACAACAAACAGTAGGTTATTTGAAATCGACCTTCTTAAATAAATTAAGCACACCTTTTTACTTTTCATTTTTTATTCGGCAGCTTTATTTCAAACTTTATGGGAAATAAACTACACTGGTCAACATGATTTTTGCCTCATGAGTACCAATAGTTGTACTTGATGCAGTTTTTTTATCGTGTTTTCAAATATATATTCGGAATTTCTCCTTCGCCCACAGTTTTTTTTATTTCAATTTCAATTAATGGATTTAAATAGTTATTTTTTAAATATAAATGTTTTTTCGTCCATTTGTCCATTGTAAAATAAAACGGGGAAACTTTCATCAGAAGATTTCAGCTATGGAAAAGAGATATCAAGGCAAATGGAATCCTCCTAATATGCTGGCCGATTATTGTTGAACCATCAAGAGAGATACTCCACAGGCGAAGTATAGCAAAAAATCGTCACATCTTACTTTCTAGGTGAGTCCGAATGTTCAAATATTGTTTAGTTACAAATGTAGAAAATATTAAAGTACCTGAAATTATAAATGCCTGTCTCGCGGAAATCTTGCGTGATGGACCGAGATCATATTTGAATTTAGGAGAAGAAATACTATCAGAATCACATATTTTTTCTTACTGAGACAAAAATAAATTTTTTTTGTTGCTCAGTGATATCAGTGAAAAAAAAATCGCATCTTCTCCGTAGTATTCGAATAGCAGAAGATGCGCAGCTGACTCAATAATAATAAATAATAACAATAATATAATAATAATGATAATAATGTAATATAATATTATTATTATAATAATAGAATAAAAATAATTATGACATACGATGCAGAAACATGGAAATTAAAATCTAGAATAAGTAAATTAAATTCTGCAGAAATAGATTTTTAAAGGCGTTAAACTGGAATTTATAGAAGAGAGAAAATAAGAAACGGTGTAATTAAACAAAATATGAATGTAGAACTTCAATATTGTGGATTTCAAAAATAAACAAACCATTAAAATGGCATGGTCCTGTAAAAAGAATGTCAGAAGATAAATTGCCAATAAGAATACTAGAATGAGTGTCACTTGGTAGAAGAAGAGGACGGTTAAAAATAACATGGACTGATGGTGTTTCGAGCAGCATGAGAGAAGAAAAAGGTTTGGATGATGGAGAATGGAATGACAGAAGTAGAGGATAATGACAGTATATTAGTTGGGCGAAGGAAGATGTTGTTTAAACTGATTAATAAATAAAATAGTAAAGAAAGAAGA
The DNA here is from genome assembly GCA_030220185.1 of Diploptera punctata. NCBI lineage: Eukaryota > Metazoa > Arthropoda > Insecta > Blattodea > Blaberidae > Diploptera > Diploptera punctata. The sequence goes on along the minus strand of JASPKZ010001617.1, from coordinate 1,408,483 downwards.
AGAAGAAAAAAGGGAGACCGAAGTTAACATTGAAGGAACGAATTGAAGATGCCCAAGATCGTAGGCTTTGGAAGTTTGGCACGGCAAAGCGGCACCAGCTGTAAAAAAACCTAAGATAGAAATAAAATAATAATAATAACAACGAACATTATACTTCGACGGTAAATTCGCATGTGTGTAATTCTACATATTTAGTTGCCACTTGACTTATCTATACCAGGGGTAGTCAACCTTTGTATACTTACCACCCACTTCTGTTTCTCCGTTAGTAATTATGTTTTCTAACCGCCCACGGGTTCCACAGTAATGGTGATAAATGACATAGAGAAGTAACTTTACTTCATAAAATTTATAAACCAGAGTTACAGCAAGTTAAATCATATAATAACAATAATAATAATAATAATAATAATAATAATAACAACAATAATAATAACAACAATAATAATAATAACAACAACAACAACAATAATAACTTAAGATATTAGAAAAACTAATATTTTTAATTTAACAAATAGAATTGACAATATGAGAAACAACTGGTATGAACGTGTTAAAAGAATGCCTACAATATAGAATCCCTCAGCTGTTATTAAAATACAAACCAATAGGACATATAAGTGTTGGACGCCCATTTAATAGATGGGAAGATTCATTAAATCCCACTTGATGTGAAAACAGGTCAAAAGGCCTAATTTCATGAAGAAGAAGAAGACTTGCCTAATACTTTGTCGTACTTTCGCTAAGGTTGGCAGAATAAATATTTATAAAACAACTTTCTGTAATTAAATCTATTTTCTTATTTATACTTTGCATGATACATAAAGCATGAAACCTGACGTTACATTTAACTAATTAAAATATTAAATTATTACTGAGATGCCCGAGGCTGAAGCTGCGAAACTAAACACGTAATGAAAACTATACTTATGCGCGGGCGATACAAATAGTATATTTTCTGAAATTAAAATTGCCATGGGGAATTTTAAGAAAATCTAAAGAAAGTGTTTTTAAAATCCCTACCTCCCACCATCAAAGGTGGAACACCCACAAGTGTGTGGTATGGAAAAGGTTGAATTCCACAGATCTACACAGTTGTTTATTTTCGGAGATTTAATGCATCAGAATAATAACAATGATTTATTATTAATAATAATAGCAATAATGATTAGGCCTATGTTAAAGATAATGATAATATAATAATGAAAATAATAATAATGATAATGGTACGATAAATAACGCTCTAAATTCGGAACATATAGACACGCGGACATAAGCTCTCAATATATCCCTATCCTGAACCAATGTATTACAATTATCCCCTGTATAAATTGCCTCCCTCAGTTCATGGTTAATGTCATTCTCCACCTCGTTCTTGGCCTACCTACTGGGCGCTTTCTCTCTGGTTTTCCTACAAAAAGTGTCCGAGTCACTCTTTCATTGCCCATACGTGCCAGAGGTCCCGTCCATCGCTGTTTACGAAGTTTAATTCCTCGTATTACATATGGTTTACCATTAAATCATGGAGCACACTGTTGTCTTCTCTTTAATCCAAACTTTTTCCTAAAATCTTTACTCAAAAATATTCGTAATATTTCCTCCTCTCTTAAAGTCAGAGTCCATGTTTCGCATCCACATAACAAGAAGACTAAATTGTATTTTATATATATATATATATATATATATATATATATAATATATATATATATAGTTTATCTTTTTGATAGAATCTGGGATCGAGAATCCCTGTAATGTAAAATAGCACGCGTTTATATATGTTATAATTACATTTTTGATATTGAACAATGTGCAAGCTTAATATGACATAAGAAAAATAAATGCCTGGTCGGGATTTGAACCCGGGCCTCCGGATTGTTACTCCAGTGTGCTATCCATTACATCACCGGACAAATCTAGTACAAACATTTATTTTTCTTATATATATATATATATATATATATATATATATATATAATCTTCACCGCTGTGGTATCGAGGTAGCGTGCAGCCTTGTCACCCAGCGGGCCCGGGTTCGATCCCCGGTCGGGGCAGTTTTTCTGGGTGAGGTTTTTTATCGGGGTTTTTCCTCACCTGTAAGACAAATGTCAGGAAAACTTTAGATCCAAACGGTCCCCGAAATCATATGTCCATCATCATCCTTATCGTTATCATCATCCTTCACCGGTGTAGAAAGCAACGGGAAGCTACCACACCTACAATTCCCTAGTAAAGCTGCAAGCATAGCATGAAAATGCTATGATTGCGGTGAAGGACCTGCCTTCGGGCAGAATTACTATGGATATATTTTTTTTTCTCATATTATTACGAGATGTAGCGGGAACTCGGTCTCCTCTGCCGTCTGGTAACTACTATAAAGCGTCGCTGCTATAAAGTATAAATATTCTCTTTAATTTGCTTACTTGTTATAATAGCTGTGCAGACCGAGTTCCTCCTAAGGTAAAGGTAAAGTGATCCCACAACAGGCCTCAGGAGGCCCTTTGGGGTAGTAGGAGATTAAGGCTCCCACTTTTTCTAGACAATCGGCACTTTATGTCAGCCGGGTTGTCAGCCCTGCGTGACGGCCGCCTTTACCCCAGAACAAGCATTTGGTACTCATTTCAGTTAGAGGCTGAGTCGACCCCAGGGCCATAGTGCCGCCAGAGGGTTTGGGTCAATTTAAAAATCCTGACCCCAACGGGACTTGAACCCTCGACCCTCCGGCTTGTAGCTCAGTGCCTTAACCACTACGCTACGGCGTGCCCCCCGAGTTCCTCCTACATCTCATAATAATAATAATAATAATAATAATAATAATAATAATAATAATAATAGTAATAGTAATAATGTTTAGAATTGTTCAGAGGATATAAAGAAGTCCATTTCCATCATCCGTCACCGATATGAAGAAAAAGAAGTTGAATTAAGGTTACAAATTGTATATGATTTATGTTATGAATTTTTATGTGATTCAGGTAATGAATTCTTTACATAAATGTTGACGTATGTTAAATATAATAATTCCAGAAAAAAATGGATTTTCCTTCTTAATATAATTAAAGTAAAAAATTATGGAATATTTACCTGAAAGGTCCGTCTCCTCAACTTTATTAGTTATTTAACTGTAGCGCTTTCGGGACTAATCCCATCATCAGCAGGATTCAAAACTAGTCCCGAAAGCGCTACAGTTAAATAACTAATAAAGTTGAGGAGACGGACCTTTCAGGTAAACATTCTATAATTTTATATGCGTACTTTAATTTTGAATAATACCTCAACGGAACAATTATGAATCTTATAAAAGTTAATAATGGAATTACTAAAGATATTAGTGTAGAATATGTGATTTACAACACGTGTAAAACTGGTACCGGTAGACATAAAGACATCAACCCTCTCACTAGTAACAAGCCGGTTAATCGGCCCCAACTCTTCAAATATGGTTTTGTCGGTCTTTGAACTCAAAAGAAAGTGAAAGCAATTTCACATCGCTTCGCCATGTCTAGTTGTGTTCATAATGACGAGATGCCTAGGGGGAAAACTGCTTTCAATCAGCGGGACATCGGCAATTTGGCATTTAAATGGTGATACTTTTATACTATTATGTGACTTTAACCCTTAAACTGGCAAAACATACATTTCTTCTGTTAGTTATTTGAATGTGGCGGACCGCAGTGAAAACGGAATCTTGTATAACTGTATTATTAGGTATATAATTGGACACACATTTAAGTGGTTTCTTTTTGTTCGTTTTCTTCTGATTTATTTAAAATATTAAATTAATTAAACCAACCGATGTATCCAAAAGGATACAATACGAATTTAAGGGTTAAGCTTTAAAAATCGGTAGCAACAACAATTATAATTTAGCAAAAGTTTTGCAGTAAATTTCGAAGTAATTTGGAAGGATGCATTTTCGCTCAAAAATGACTGACGTCATATTCTGCATATTTTAAATTACATTTTATTTTGGGTGAATGAGGTGTATTTCAAGTGCCCTGTAAAGTAAATAAGGATTCAATTTTACATTTATTAACTAACTCACTGGCATTATCGAACCCGTAGGTTAATGGCCGCGCGGACGTAAGCTCTCCATACATCCCTATCATGAGTTGTTCTCCAGTCATTCCCTGTATAATCTACTTCCCTCAAATCATGATTAATGTTATTCTCCCACCTCATTCTTGGTCTACCAACTGGGCGTTTTCCCTCTGGTTTTCCCACAAGAAGCTTCCATGGACCCCTTTAATTCCCCATTTCCTGCCACATGTCCTGCCCATCGCAGTCTACGAGACTTAACTGTCATCATCAAGTAGTTCACTGTTATGTAGTCTTCTCCGTTCATCTGTCTGTTCATCTCTCTTTGGTCCAAAAATGTTCCTAAGAACTTTATTCTCAAACACTCGTAATCCCCTTTCCTCCCTTAAAGTAAGAGTCAATGTTTCGCACCCATATAATATAATTGGTAGAATATTTATTTTTCTATTTCGGAATTCTTTATGCAGTATGTAGAGCTTTTACTAACAATTTTATTTTTATTAGGTACACAGGATATATATGTCCAACAATGTAGGCTCATTTACAACTTCATGTCGAAAAAAATTCAAGTAGTAGAATTTCTAGTGAAGAAAAATTGGCGATGAATTACATACCTCAGATTTTTTTTAATGTGCCATTTGCAGGTAAACCACTTTTAAACGTAGAATTTCGAAGGTTTTTAGAGAACATCTTCCTCGTTTAATCCAATAGCATATAATGAATTTCGTTTCGAAACATCGAAAATTGGGACTGCTAGAGCAGTTTATAAATTTTATATTCAAGTGAACTTCAACACGTAATATACCGATTTTGCTAGTTAATGAATTTGACAATTTTAAAAATCAATTGCTATATGCCAAGTTTGGTTCTGAAAAAAAAAAACAAATTTCGGCCGCTAGAGCATAAACCTACACGTACATACATATATACACACACACACACTGGCCATGGTCATTTCCTGTGTCTACTAGATAGGTTCGGTGAAGATCAACAATTTTTTTAAATGTTTTCATTAGAACAGCCTCAATAGCTTAATTGTTTCGGAATTTGTTAAATTTTGAGCTTTTTAGTTGTTTTTGCAAACCTGGTGATTAAATTAGGTACAAAATAAGAATCTGGCATAATTACAGGTGAAGCTATTTTCTCACAACTTTAATTAAGCAATGGAATTGTATACATACATTCCATTAAGTATGTTCTTAATCCTAGGAACTATTTAGGGGAAATCATTGTTTGATAAAATACACACGATAGAAGTTAGGGACAAATGTTATATTCAAGACATAACCAAATTTATTATAGATAGACGAAAACATTGGAAGGGTCATATAGAAAGAATGGAAGACAACCCTACTTGCAAAAAAAGAGCTAAAGAAGATAAGCCAATGGACGGGAGAAGAACAAGAGGAAGACAGTGAATGCACATTCAAATAAGTCTTCCTCCGAGGAGTGATTTTGGATGAAAATCCTAAAAATTATGATTAAGAAGAAGAAGAAGAAGAAGTAGAAGTATGTTCTTACATTAAATCTTACTTTATCACTACCAGAGTTTTTTATGCCAACTATGTAAATAGTTTAACTACTTTAGAATTTAAAATGGTTGTCGGCTTATTTAGAAACGGGTGACCTTTTACTGTATGTAATGCATTTTGACGAGCTGCTCGGACTTTAACTGCCCATAAGTTTTACCTCGGTCGCTAACCTGCAGACCTCTCCATCCCACCCTCATTGAACATTCACGCTTCCTAGGTTGACATGGAATATCTCAGTAAATGTTCTTAGGTTCAACCAGTCATTTGTCTGTTCACTGACCTCAGGATAGGTTATGATCATGAACATTTCTGCCACAGATCCGAGGTTAAAACATACATATTTAGAGATATTCGGAATTAGAGTAGGAATGGACTTACCGGCAGATTAATACTTGTGCTTGCGTATAATTTGATTAACTAGAGGGAAGGGTGTCAGCGGGGATGAAAATGCAATGCAGCATTTGTCTTTTCGAATATTTTTCTTATACATAGAAAAATAAATGTTTTCTTATAATAGAAAAATAAATGTTTGTACTAGATTTGCCTGGTAGCGTAATCGGTGGCGCACTGGAATATCAATCCAGGGGTCCGGGTTCAAATCCCATCCAGGCATTTATTTTCTTATGTCATATATATATATATATATATATATATAGGTAGATAGATAGGCTAGATAGACAGGCATATAGAGTGAGAGAGTTCTAGTAAGACGTGCATGTGGCTGTTCATCTATCGAATATACTTGGTTGCGCTTATCTCAGTCACTTCATTCAACTCCCTCCAAGTTTACATCCAATTCTATATACTCAGAAGTCAAGATGGTGTACGCTATCCCGAGATATTCGGGATTTTTTTCAAATTTTCTACTCTATCTTCCTGCTACAATTTTAGAATGATATATTGTACATATCTTTACATTTTGTACATTTCAAGTTAGTTTCCAGTTTGCAGTTGTTCGCTCATATTGTAGTGTCAGTGTCAGTGAGAGGTTTGAAGAATATAATTAATTCTGTGAGTTTTATGTGTTAATTATGGCTTCTAAGTGTAACGGCAAGAAAATATCGTTCAATTCAGATTTTAGAATTAGACTATACATGAAAATATATAACATATTTAATTGAATTTTTAAAATAATCTAATTAATATATAATTAATATCTTAATAAAAATAACATCACAATATATTAGCTATTTCAGGCATGTATTTACATTAATTGGTTTATCTTAGATCCTATTTAATAAGGTAAAAATTCGGATCATGTGGCCCGCAAACCAATTCACCTTAAAGACAGTGGCACTTTTCCAAAAAATGGTTGGACACGCCTGGCTCAACCAATTCATGTACGTGCTCACCCATGTATTATACATAATTACGGCAAGGATTTTGATGCATTTCCATATATTTTTTCATAAGAACTATACAATGCTCAGATATAAATGCATTTGGCGGAAAAAGATCGTGAATAGGCAACTTTTGGTTGCATTTATAGGCATATTTTGTCAACTTTTTGGCATATTGCATTATTTGTGGATTTTCTAGTATATTAGTGCTTATTTCCACCACTCAAACCTACTTTTTTGGCAGTTTTATACATTTTCGCGAGGAAATGTGCATTTTTAAACGTAATTTACTGTGTCTACCAGTATAAAAATTGACTTGAACTTAACATTTAATGAAACGAGAAGAGGTTCTGCCTTTCCACATTCCAACTAATTGTACTGAGGATTCGTTTATAGAAATCAGAAGTTCAATTAGTGGAGCAAAGGAACCTAGTGAAACTGTAGTAAATTATCTAGAAAAAGTGAGTGGGGAAAATGGGAAAGGATGTATTGAAGAAAATTATAATGGTTTTGAGTAAAAATAAAATATTTGATTTTCTGTCATCAATAGCTGATGTTCTGTCAGGTGAAAATTATTATGTAGAAGTACTACCAGGGGACTTACAATCCAGTGATATAGTTTATTTTAAATATTCATCTTTAGGATCGATAGAAATGGAAAAGAATTTCTCGATGTACAAGTCAAATTAAGAGACAATAAAAAAATTGTTCTCTTTCGACAATCTACAGCAGTTGTTTGTTGTACAGCCTTTGAAAAAAATGATGGCGCAACTCTTGATGATGGAAGGTTTGAGTTTTGAAGAGCGATTCACACCAGTACGTTGTTACATGTTCTGACTAGTTTGTGTATAAAGCGGACGGCGTAAGTCACTCTTCATGCAGCATTCGTTTCGTTCGCTTCAGTAGAGCAGTCGGTAAGATGCTCTTTTCCGACGACGCGGGCCCACGTTCGATTCTGGTCAGGTATATATATTTATATCATTTATTATATATTATTATTTATTATATATTATTATTTAATAACGTCGTTAATTTTCATAATGCCTACATGTTACTAGGCTTCATTATATAAATAAATTTGTATATATATATATATATATATATATATATATAGGCCTATATGGAAATATTCCCGGTTGGGACAGGTTCCTGGGCGAGATATTTTCGGGTATTTTCCTCACCTGTAAGATAAATGTCAGGAAGCTTAGGATCCAACGATCCCCGAAAATCATCCGGCCATCATCATCATCATCATCGTTCTTCACCGGTGTGGAAAGGAACGGGAAGCTACCACACCTACGGTTCCCTAGTAAAGCTGCAAAGCATAGCATGAAAATGCTATGATTGCAGTGAAAGACCTGCCCTCGGACAGAATTACTATGGAATGGTATATATGGAAATAAATAAATAAAATGAAACAGCTCATATATATATATATATATATATATAATAAATAACGATTGTAACGTCTCATTCCTTTGTTTACAAAACACATGGCATAATCAAATTATTTATTTCCGTTACTAATACAAAATGCATCTGAATAATTTAAATTACGTTAATATCTAATTTCATTACACAAGTAAGTCCTGAAGACTGCATCACTTCATACAGACAATTTCTAGGAGAGATGGTTGTGTCTAGTGGAGGGAGCTTCTGTTTCCCGTGCATGAGATCGTGTGTTCGATCATGCTGTCATTCTTTTTTTCTCTCTCTCTCTCTCTCGTCCTTATTTCAATTAATTTTCTTTCTTTTGTTTTATTATTTGCTTTGTTTTATTTTCAGTATTTACCACACTACTTATTTACACGAAACTGTTTTCCATTGCACGACACACAACGAAAAAGAACGGATTTAGTTTATCGAATACTTGTATACTTGTGAACCAAATAGCTGATCTCTGATCATGCGCATTGGCTTTCTTCCGAGACTTAAAAATTATCGGTGCGCCATCAATTATTTCAAAGGCTGTACATTGCAATGCAGGACTAAAAAGGGAACCTGTTATATTGACTTGCAAATGTGAATTTTATAAGTATCATATTGCATTATTTTTAATTTTAGTGAATTTTATAATGCATTATCGTGTATTTTATTGTGTATTAAAATCCTTGCCCTATATATAATCCATCTGATTAATTTTTTATTAGCTCACGCATTAATTACTAATTATTAGGCCTATATCGCAGCTTTTAACATTCACAAACTTGGTGCTCTCTGGGCCTAATCCGGATGCGAACTAGCTATTCTGGAGTTCATTGACAAGTGCATTGACAGCGAGCTAGCAGACTGCACATGTTAACTTTTAATTCACAAACACTCCATTAATAACTATTGTACTTAATGACAAGTTCGTGATATTTCCCAAACAACTTTCCTGAAAGATGCAAGTAGTTATATTTGTTCCTCCTAATGGGCATTTCCTGTGTAAATAGAAGAGAACAGACCGGGTACATAAATGGAACTTGCATAAGCACATGAACAGGAAGTGACAAAAGAGGACATAATGAGATGCTGTAAGCGAACTCGCTCAATACAGTATGGATGAAGCGCTTTGCACGTCCTTCGCACTTAGAACTCACTTTGTATGCAGCATATATAATATTAATACAGTATTAACACTTCTAGCGGAAGTTTGATTATTCGTCCAGAGGTGTCCAGTACTTCCCTTTACTAAGTTAAACTCTCATTACGGGATACCAGATCTTGTTGTAAGCTAATTAAAAGCATTTAACAAATAATTTGAAGTTAACGTTGTAGTAGGGCCTGTATCTATTCACTAATCTAAGCAGCAAGTCCTCCAGTAGGGATTTTAAGGTAAAGATGTTCAGGCCCGTAAAATATCATTAAGCCTGAATAAAACTCCTCTAAGCAAAATTCATCGACCTCATCATCCTAGTAATACATTAGCTGCCTACTAGATGTCTCATTGGGTCGGTGTGTTGCTCGCATACTATTAATGTCATCTGTAGGAAATAAGCGTAACTAAATTAACTTGATCAAATAACTCTTAACAAAGGATAAGCTAATGCCCAACATTCAGCCTTACGACAGTAAATAATAATAATAATAATAATAATAATAATAATAATAATAATAATAATAATTCTTTTTTTTCATTTTGAGAATTTTCCTCATCATTCAGGGTTTTCTTCAACCTCTTCTTCTTCTTCTTCTTCTTCTTAATCATAATTTGTACGATTTTCATCCTGGTTTATTTCCAAAATCACTTCTCGGAGGAAGACGTACTGGATGTGCATTCACTGTCTATCCATCTCTTGGCTGGTCTTCCTCTTGTTTCTTCTCCCGTCCATTGATATATCTTCTTTAGCTCTTTTTGCAAATCGGTTGTCTTCCATTGTTTCTATATGATCCAATATTTTCGTCTATCTATAATAAATTTGGTTATGTCTTTAGGTTGTCTTCCATTGTTTCTATATGACCCTTCCAATATTTTCGTCTATCTATAATAGATTTGGTTATGTCTTTAATATGGCATTTGTCCCTAATTTCTGTGTAGTGTGTTTTATCAAATAATGTTTTCTCCTAAATGGTTCTTAGATCTTCATTTAACAAGTGCTTATTATTTGTCTAGTTTTGTTGTATCAGCCCTAGTTTCTCCAACCAATCTTAGTAATTAACATTAATTTTAAAAAATACATAAATGACCATGGATTTATAAACTATCAGTTTGCAACAAACATTCACAAATTTCCCTAAATTAAAGTTTTCCATCGTTCTCTGTCTTCTGTGTCTTCATCTGTAACATAAAATTTCCTCATTGAATTTTAAATGTTATTCTTCCAGGTTGTTCTTGGTCTTCCTTTTCTTTCAATTTTCCATGCACAGACAGCCTTTGGTAGTCTTCCATCCTGCATTCTAATTACGTGTCCATACCATTTTGGCCTTCTGTGTTCAATCTCATCCATTAATACTTCTTTCTGTATTCATCCATTTTCTAATTTCTCTATTTCAAATTTTTTTCCAGTCGAGATTTTCTGGCAGCTCTTCTCCAAAAATAAATAAATAATAATAATAATAATAATAATAATAACAACAATAATAATAACAATAACAATAATAATAATAATTATTATTATTATTACTATAACAATAAGAATCAGAAACTTGAAAGCACCGCGAAGCGTAAAAAATGCTTTAATATTGCCATGACTTAATATTTAGTGAACTTAGCCTAAAAAAAAAAACACATTGAGTTTTGAGATTCATTCGGTGAAACATATAACAAATCATGTTTATTTCTCGACATTCCGTAAATATTTTGAAAGGAACTTGCAGTAATTGTATCCATAGTTCAGAGATATTTCTTGAATGGAAATTTCTGACGAATGAAGTACTCTATGTTCAGTTAGAAATTTGTGGAATTAAAGTTATATAACTCGACAAACATGATATTTTTAAACACAACGGTAATTACACAGGGCAAACATCTTAATGGGATCACTAATGCCTCCATTATTCATTATAGTTATTACAAATAACAATGTAAAGGTGCTAACTCAAGTTTTATCACCCCTGTCTCCTAAGAGTGTTGAACCTCCATTAGGGCGCACTCGTACATGTCCTGTATACATAGCACATATCTCATTGTAATAATATAAAGGAAGCGGAGTGTTCAGACCTCAATCCTTTCCAATCTTCACTCACTGTACAGTGTTCAAAATTAATTTACCTTCAGATGACATATAGTTTTGTATAGTTAATTGTGGAAACAGCATACATTTCAGTTTCGCTACCTCTCGTAATAGTGAATATGTATATAAAGAAAAATAAATATTTGTACGAGGATTCTTGGATAGCGTAACTGGCAGCGCACTGAAGTATAAATTCAGAGGTCCAGGTTCAAATCCTCGTCCAAGTATCTATTTTTCTTTTCAGTCAATTAGGCTTGCATTGCTCAATGTCAAAACATTAATTATAACACCGATATATATATATTTTAATTGAGGACAAGGAATTAAAATGGTTAGGACATATTTTAGCAATGGAAGATGAGCGATAGCCGAAACTACTATATCAATGGCAACCAACGAGAAAGAGGAAAAGAGGGAGACCCAAGTTAACATGTAACGAAAACATGAGGATAGTAATGCAAGCAAGAGGGATAAACACTGAAGATGCCCAAGATCGTAGGCTTTGGAGGTTTGACACGGGAAGATGGCTGCAGCTGTAAAATCCCCGAAGATATATATATATATATATATATATATATATTAGTCCACCGCTGTAGTCTCGAGGTAGCGAGCTGCGTTGTCACGCAGCGGGCCCGGGTTCGATCCCCGGTCCGGGCAGTTTTTCTTGGTGAGGTTTTTATCGGGTTTTTCCTCACCTGTAAGACAAATGTCAGGAAAACTTTAAGGCCCAAACGGTCCCCGAAATCATATGGCCATCATCCTTATCATTATCATCATCATCCTTCACCGGTGTGGAAAGCAACGGGAAGCTACCACACCTACACAATTCCCTAGTAAAACTGCAAGCATAGCATGAAAATGCTATGATTGCAGTGAAGGACCTGCCTTCGGGCAGAATTACGATGGATATATATATATATATCCATCAATAGTAATTCTGCCCGAGGGCAGAATTACGATGGATATATATATATATATCCATCAATAGTAATTCTGCCCGAGGGCAGGTCTTTCACTGCAATCATAGCATTTTCATGCTATGCTTTGCAGCTTTACTGGGAAATTATAGGCGTGGTAGCTTCCCGTTGCTTTCCACACCTGTGAAGGATGGTGATGATGATAAAGATGATGAAAACCCCGAAAAAACCTCACCCAGGAAGCCTGTCCCGACCGGGGATCGAACCCTGGCCCGCTGCATGACAAGGCAGCGCGCTACCTCGAGACCACAGCGGTGGATGTATATTGCAGGAAGGAAAGAGCTAATTATGGATACAAATAGAGGAATAATCTACTGATAATGAACAGTGTTTTGTGCAATATTTTCAATGTACCGCACATATCCTGTAAGATAGGCTATAATAAGTAACGATAAATCATAAAAGCAACTAAATTGAAATAGAGTCAATAATGACTGCTGCTGATTCACATAGTACAGTTTTAAGAAATGTAAAACAGTACCCGATATCTCAGTCGTCCTCAATAATCAGCAGTGTAGTTTTGTAGGAGGCTTTCGATTACTTAAGTATCATCTTCTGCTTTCAGTTTGGTAGTGATACACATACACGCACGCAGAAACACACATATATACACAAACTTCTCTGCGAATGTAGGAATGTTGATAAAGAAGAAGCACTCTTGTCGATATTTACAAATCTCTCAACCTAATTCTCCATACACTTTAAAGAAAGCGGAAAATTACAGCCAACTACACCATTTTAACACTCAGATTCCCGCAGTTTAACGTCTGACTTTACTGGTACATTTACGTGTCACGTGCCACTGGGGCACGACCTATCGGGAGAGGGATTTTAATTATGGATCATACGCTTACTTTTTTTTACCACACAAGAACATAGAGGGCCTCTACGAATGAGTGATCAGCTCAATGCCATGGCCTCTTCCGAGACAACACAACATTAACACGAAACACAACATTCACACACACGTTCTTCGCAAATATGACACATGATGATCTCCTTAAAGTTTTGCTGACATTTGTCTTACACGTGAGCAAAACCCCTAGAAAAAAACCATCACTCAGGAACCTCGTCCCGTCTGGGTATCGAACTCGGGCCGCTGCACTCAGATAAAAGTGTTAAATTTCAATATTGGCCTAAGTGTCCAATATTGATGACAGGATGGTGCTCGCAGAGCAGAGAGAACGTGTTTATATTGATTCAAGATCTCCGTTTTAAAAATTAATATCATCTTGGGTATCCTGTCATCTGACATCCTGTGTACGTGGCCAAACCATTTCAGTTTACTTTCTTCAATAACTTGTAGACATATTTTTGTACATCCATTATTTCTCTGATTTTAGTATTCCCAATTTTGTTCTTGTTGAATTTCTAGAAGCCCTTCTCCAGAAATCTATCTCTGTCACCAATAGTTCTATATGCTTGATCACTGCTTGATGTTCATGTTTCCGCACCATTCTATAGTATATTCTTCACCAATGAACTATCATTATCATGATCAACAATCACGGATTAAGCCCATGTGGCTTGTTCCGGTCTTAAGATTCTCATTCAAAAATTGGATCCATCTTTTTTTTCGGACTACCAACATTCCTGTCTCCTTTTGATTTGTAATTAAATATAATTTTTGGCATGCGTTCATCTTTCATTCTTTGAACATGTACTTTCCAGTTTTTTTCTAGAATCTTATTTTATCTAAATTTTTAAAAAAATATTTAGCTCATTCCTAACATCTTCACTTCTTTTATCTAGAAGTTTGCAGCCAGCCACACTTCTCAGAAATCTCATTTCAGCTGCATCTATGATCTCTTCTCTTTTAGTTAAAATCCAAAATCCACTACCATACAACGGTAAGCGGACTGCCACAGCTTTATAAAATTTTAGTTTTGTTTCATTTATTGTATTTTTAAATATTCTCTTAATTGTGCCACATATATAATTAAATGTATTAAGTTTGTTAAAAAGATCATTTAGAATATGAGATTTCATAACCCAGATATTTAAAATGGTTCACTTGTTCAACAGGTTTCCCCTCCAAAATTATTTTAGCTCTTACGGTATCGGATCCTTTAAAAGCTAAGATTTTCGTTTTACTTATTGATATTTTTAAAATATAATTCTGTATACGTTATTTAATTGAAAGAGTGATTTCTACAGACCATCTTCTGGGCTAGATATTAGAACTTTGTCGTCTGCAAAACCAATGAACTATAAATACATTTTTTTGTTCAGTTTCTACTTCACAGCACCCAATTTAACATTACAATTGTTTTCTTCCTTGGTTTACTCTTTTGTTTATCTCAGAATTGCTTATCCTTTCTGACTGTAGTGTTACCGGTATGTTAAATTAACAAGGGTAGAAATTAACTACGTGTACTTGACAAAAAATATAAAACTATTCTTCCATTGCACCACATTTTTACTGGTTTTATTGTGATTTAAGCTTAGTGCTGAGGCTCCGATAAGAAGAATTGAAGCTACCACATTACAAGGCTGGAATCGAATCTGCAGCTCCAAGGACCGTAACTAAGTCACGTACATCATCTTATCTTTTGCAATAGTTTTCAAGTAACGGGTGACTTATAAAGCTATAAACAATGTTCCAGTATTTTTTTCTCTAGTTTCGCTTATGGAAGAGGACAGAAGAAAGCGAACTAATTTTCTTTTCGCTACATGGATTCTTTCAAAAAAGCATACGATTCAATTAAGAAGGAGGTGTTATATAGTATCCTGCTGGAGTTCGGAATTCCTAAAAAGTTAGTTGGACTTATACGAATGTGTCTAAATGGCACAAAGAGTAGGATGCGTGTAGGAAAACAGTTTTCGGACATTTTTGAAACCCAGAATGGGTTGAAGCAAGGAGATGCACTATCTCCTCTACTATTTAATTTTGTACTAGAGCATGCCATCAAATCTTTAGAGGATGAAGAAGGCCCACGCTCAACGGTATTAATAAGCAGCTAGTTTATGCTGATGATGTAGTACTATTGGGTGATAGTGAAGAGATACTAAAGGTCAACACGCACACACTACTGAGTAACACAAAGAAATTAGGACTGGAAGTAAATATCAATAAAACTAAATGTATGGTCACACGTAGAAATACATTATATAATGGAAATGGACAGCTAGTGACAAATGAGGGAAATTTTGAGGAAGTGGCTGAATTAAAATAGGCATACCTACGAACAATAATCACAAATAGGAATGTGGTGCACGAAGAAATTAAACATAGGCTCAATTCTGGAAATGCGTGCTATTATGCATTGCAGAGATTTTTTATGTCCCAACTCCTTTCAAAAAACATTAAACTGAAAATATATAAACCTATTATTCTACCAGTTATATTATATGGGTGCGAAATATGGACTCTTACTTTAAGGGAGGAATGGAGTTTACGAGTATTTGAGAATAAAGTACTTAGGAAATTTTTGGACCAAAGAGAGATGAACAGACAGGTGAATGGAGAAGACTAAATAACAATGAACTACATGGTCTTTATAGGAAGCCAGATATAATTATAACAGGTTAAGTCTCGTAGATTGCGATGGGCAGGATATATTACATGTATGGGGAATGTAAGACGTGCATGGAAGCTTCTTGTAGGAAGGAGAGGGAAGGCGCCCAGTTGGTAGACCAAGAATGAGGTGGGAGAATAACATTAACTATGATTTGAGGAAGCATATTGTACAGGGAATGATTGGAAAACATTAGCTCAGGATAGGGATGTATGGAGAGCTTATGTCCGCGCGGCCATGGGCCTACGGGTTCGATTGTGCCAGTACATGAATTATTAGTCCCTACAAATTAAGAAGATATAATTCATTAGCACACTCGAATAATAACGTAACGTACAGAGTGGAAGTCGCACATTCCCTGTGATAAAAATACCCTGTGGTATATGGACCGCAAATGTACGGTTCTTGCAGAATGCAGTTTATAAGTAACTCACTGGCACTATCGAACCCAAAGGTTAATGGCCGCGTGGCCATAAGCTCTCCATACACTCCTACCCTGAGCTAATGTTTTCCTGTATAATCTACTTCCCTCAAATCATTGTTATTTTCCAAACTCATTATTGGTCTATCAACTGGGCGTTTTCTCTCTGGATTTCCTACAAGAAGCTTCCATGTCCCTCTTGCATTCCCCATTCTTGCCGCATTTTCTGCCCATCGCAGTCTACGTGACTTAACTGTTCTTACTATATCTGATTTCCTATAAAGATAATTTAGTTCGCTATTATGTACCGGTTGTCTTTTCCATTCGCCTGTCTGTTCATCTCTCTTCGGATACAAAAATTTGCTTAAGAACTTTTTTCTCAACGAGTCTTAATAATTAATCCACCCTTAAAGTAAGAGTCATAATATAGTTTGTACAGATAACTATTGGTGCATTAGCCTATTTTATAATGATGGTGAGATTTGGACTGAGTACGCTGCTGGAATTTTGTAAATTCCTATTGAGTAATACCAATTAAAATGATTATTCAATTTTTTTTAATTTGTGCTAACGGATCTAGAGATAAAAAATTCCAAAGCTAAAGGTTCTGCAGGTTCAACTCCTATGTGTACTGCGTGAAAATCAGACCATATTCTATATAATTATAAAGTAATGTACTAATAAATGTATTTCTTTCCGAGAAAACCATACATTTGCGACTCCAAGTGTTTAAGCCAATTTTATTATATTTAACACAAAGAATCCGTGCTTAAAATCTGTGTACTTACATTACTTCCACCTTGTATATTTTTAAGTGATATTAAGTAGAAAAACTTAATCTCAGAGCTAGTTTGATATCTTTTTTTTTACTATTTTTAGCATCTATAAATGTATATTATGACAATTCGCCGTAAGGAGAAATTAGTCTATCTCGGCCGAATTCCCTCGTGCTTTAAAACTTTATAAGGTGTAGATGGACTTAAGGGAATTCCCTACGAGGCAAGCTGCCTATGAATTTTAAGTCAGGAGAACGATGGCTACGTCGACCTATTAAACTGAACCCGACGTTCCATTGCTGCGAAGGTACTAGTACTATGACTGAAACAAGCTGCCAACTGTGCGTTGTTTTTCAAATATTTTCTATTGACGAAGGATTTTAGTGAATAATTCTGCGAAGGGTAATTATTTGTTGTATTTATTTTCCTTAGCGGGAACTTTCACGTGTTCCACTGCTTTTTGTGCTTAGATCTTTTTTAAGGAAACAGATAAAACGTATTGCAACAATAATATGGATAATTCATTACTTTAACTTCGTAAAAACTTCTAACAAAGATTCTAGAAAATAAATAGGACTATGATGGCATTGTACGTCAGGTTTAAGGCTTACGTCAAAAGCATATGATTCAAGTAATATCGATATATTTTATAGTATTCTGCTAGAATTCGGAATTTCTACAAAGTTTGATTTATTCCAATGTGTAAATGTAATGAGGAGTACAAGAACAGTTTTCAAATAGATTGAGTTAAATCAAGGATATGCACTATCTCCTTTGTTACCGGTATTCAATGATGGTACTGGAGTATGCAAACAAATTTTTAGAGGAAAAGAGAGCGCAAACTCAATGTCAGTCTATTCATCAACCGTTGGTATATAGGCTACTGGTGGTGTATTATGTAATGTGTATCTTAAATTTTGAAGGTTCGGTTCAGTGGAAATTTGTTTCAAACGGGTGTGTACTTGATAAATGGTATTATTCTCAATAACTGGAACGAGTTCAGGAAATGTTGAGGGTCGCGGGCTCAAACCCGACCAGACCTCATATTGCACGAACAACCATGACAAAAATTCAGGAATTGGAACTAACTGTTACCACACCC
The DNA here is from genome assembly GCA_030220185.1 of Diploptera punctata. Classification (NCBI taxonomy): domain Eukaryota; kingdom Metazoa; phylum Arthropoda; class Insecta; order Blattodea; family Blaberidae; genus Diploptera; species Diploptera punctata. The sequence continues at coordinate 1,390,127 of JASPKZ010001617.1, read as the reverse complement.
AGCATATAGCCCTGATCTTGCGCCTTTACGTTACCATATTTTTCGATCCATACCCATTTCTTGTTTGAAATTTTGAAAACTTTGAAGCTGTGTAAGTGGGCCACAACTAATTCTTCGCATATATAACGAGAGCTTGATACCGTCGCGGGATAATAAATCTCGCTGAAATAGAGCTCAAGGCCATAGAATCTGATGGTCTTTACTTTGAAGGGAAGTTTTATTCCTTGTCAGAAAACATACAAAATAAAATTTGTTAAAAAATACATAACATTTGGGACGGTATCTGTAAATAAATGGGAATGAGTATTTAACAAAAAATGGTGTAACAAAATTCAAGTACATAGGATCGATAATTACAAATAGGAACGAGGTGCAGAAAGAAAATTAAATATATGCTAACTGTGGAAAGGGATGCAATTACCTGTTTTAGGAGTTATATCATACCAAGTTGTCTCAAAGACTATGTGGAAGCAAAAATAAACATATTCTGATTCAAGTATTTTATGGCCAATGTTCCGAAATCTGTGGAGCCAACCACATATTTATACCAATTGTTATTGAAAGAATCTCAACAAATGCATGTATTAACTGAATTTCAAATTTAAGAGAATCATGAAATGACTGGACACGAGAAGGTGGTGAAGTGGAGACCTCCGATCTGACTTTACCCCAAGCTCTAGAATAAAGCCTGGGGTGGTATTTTGAAGGGCGGCAGTTAATTTCATTTGGGTTCACCATTTTAATTGATATTAGTTTTTGGTTGCCCCACCTCGGTAGCTAGACGGTTCCTATTGTTTCAGGGTGAGCATTGAGATTCTCATCTCATATAGGGTCGGATGGAGAATTGCGTGGGAACAGACAATAGATAATTATTTAAATTATTTTTTTCTCTTTTCTACCAACTTAAATGCACTTTACACTGAAAGCATAAAACTTTTCTGTTACGGGTCTTCGATATCTCAAACTTATGAGGACTCGAGCTAGCAAATGATTTATGAATTGGAGAAAATTTCCCTAAGTCCGTAATCGTTATTCCGAGACATTCTAACAATATAATTTACATTTTATTTCCACGATCTGTTAAGTGTAATTAAATTAGTTTGCCCTCATGAGTTTCGAATCGAAGTCAGGACCCTTTATTCCCATATATTGTCGTACACCCTAACTCTGATTTTGATTGGTTAGAATTTTCAATCACATGTCTCCTAGGGGCGTAATTATATTTTTTATTGAACTCCCACCTATTTCTTAATTTATTCTGACGGCTAGCCAGCGTGATTACCAGTTCGGGCTTCCCGCGGTAGTAAATTTTGAAGTATGACGTTTTCTCCAAAACGTGATTTTTCAAGCTAGGCCCAACTTAAGAATTTCAGGTCTAATTTGGGGGCTACATATTTATGGCCTCTTGGCATTTAGGTTTCCCACCGCTACTTGTGGGGATTTTTACCAATAAGATATTTATTTAATTTACAATGTATTATATATTCTGTTCATTCTTTGTTTATTGAATAATCGTATTTGTTAATCAGTATACTCAATTAGGGGTCGATTATTCGCTACAAGCCGGATATAAAAGAGTAAAGAAAAATCTACCCGAGTCAAATTGAGATAGTCCTTCCTATAATAGATACCAAACCAAACAAGTTTAATGAAATAAAAAAAATGTATATATTTTGCCACATGAGATGTATAAATTATTAGTTATAAAACATTTAATGTTTAATATGTTATTGCAGTATATAATTTTGTGTGCTATTTATTAAGGGAGTTGTTTCCAGACAACTATTTCGTTTTGCCAAGAAAGTTTTGAAGTTTATATAGTTAAGTGAACAAAGAAAACATTTAGGAGTAGTTAGTCGTTATTGGACGCTTTGTAGTTTTAAAAAGCGGGGATTCTCTGTTTCGACCTTGTGTCCCTTCGGTCGTCACCCAGTCTGCACGCGAGACTCTACTTATTCTTTATTACATGTGGTTGCATTTCCCACTCAGTTACTCCACACTTATCAAACGCTTTCCTCGGCCGTACTTTATATTACACTGGAATTATACATATTGTGAAGTGCCAGGCGGTGGTACGTGCTTTAAACATTACTGATAAAAACAATCTACAGAAAGTGACTAATTTTGAGTCGGTAAGAGTGCTTTCACTATTTTTATATACATAATATATATTCCATTCTATAGTAATTCTGCCCGAGATTCTATCACTGCAATTATAGCATTTTCATGCTATGCTTTGTAGCTTTACTAGGGAATTATAGGTGTGGTAGCTTCATGTTGCTTTCCACACTGGTGAAGGATGATAATAAGGATGATGATGGCCGGATGATTTTCGGAGACCGTTGGGTCCTATCTTACAGGTGAGGAAAAAACCCGAAAATCCTCACCCAGGAGCCTGTCCCGACCGGGAATCGAATGCCCGCTGCGTTACAAGGCATACAAAAAAAATATATATATAGACACACACACATCGTGTATGTGTGAGAGGAAGAGAGCAAGAAAAAGAGGGAGGGAGGGAGAGGGAGAGAGAGAGAGACTCTCTCTTAGAGGGAAAGAAAGAGAGAGAGAGAGGGAAAGAGAGAAAAGAGAGAGAGAGAGAGAGAGAGGGAAAGAGAGGAAGAGAGAGAGAGAGAGAGAGGGAAAGAGAGGAAGAGAAAGAGAGAGATAGAGAGTAAGAGAGTGATAGAGAGAGAGAGAGAGAAAGCGAAAGATAAGAGAGAGAGAAAGCGAAAGATAAAGAGAGAGAAAGCGAAAGATAAAGGAGAGAGAAAGCGAAAGATAAAGAGAGAGAAAGGCGAAAAGATAAAGAGAGAGAAAGCGAAAGATAAAGAGAGAGAAAGCGAAAGATAAAGAGAGAGAAAGCGAAAGATAAAGAGAGAGAAAGCGAAATATAAAGAGAGAGAGAGAGAAAGAGAGAAGTTAAAATATTTTGAATCCAAGTATCCATAATTTCCTCTAAAAGCAGCAACTGTAAGAATATTCAGTTGTTAGAAGATCTGAGAAAATTTATCTTCACCTTTTCCCATTAAAGTAAAACAATTTCTTTAACTTCCCAGCTTATGAAGCTATAAATTGAGGAAAACGGTTGCTACAGAACAGCTATCTGCACTTTCGAAACAGTGCTTTGAAATTAAAATGGTGCAGATCTTTTCTGCTTATAAGACAAAGTAGTAAAAAACTGAAGAGTATTATACATTTCTCTCTGAAGTAACAATGACAACCAAAAAAGCTCTCTATGCAATATTTCAGCATACTACCTACGTACAATGCAAGTAATATGTTAAGAAGATCACTTTTGATAAAGCTACTTAAGACAAATAATATTTCCTGTATGAGTTACGCATTATGCAGACTTTGAAGTAGGCAGATATTCGTAAAATAAAACGAAGGAGAATGTCCCGTGGCCGAGATGTTCAAAGAATCGTGATGCGTAACTCATACTGTATATTAATATTGTGAACATTAAACTTTGGAATTACAGCTATACGAGAGGCCTACTAACTCACTGGCGCTATCGAACCCGTAAGTTCTTGGCCGCACGGACATAAACTCTCCATACATACCTATCCTGATATTTTTTTTTTCGATCATTCCCTGTATAATCTACTTCCCTCAAATCATAGTTAATGTTATTCTCCCACTTCATTCTTGGTCTACCAACTGGGCATTTTCCCTCTGGTTTTACTAGAAGAAGCTTCCGTGCACTTCTTTCATTCCCCATTAGTATAACATATAATATGTAGGGCCTACAGTAAACGAAATTACCGATGAAGATAAAATCATGGTTAATCTGAAAATTGAACGAAACATATGCTGACACTTATGAAACCTCAGTTCAATTTATAATTGTACAGACACCAAAATAAATTGTAACCTTAATTTTTTCTCTCCAAGTTAGGATTTTAAGAGGTAAAGGATAATGGCAGATAACAAAGTTTTTTTACATGTAAAGATCAACTCTGGAGAAAAAAAAGTGGGTTACAGTCTTATTTTGGGCAGCTGTTCAATTAAGGATAATTATGATATCATAAAAAACGCACACAAACACGCACAAACACACACACAACCACAAAAACACAAAAAAAAAATATACAAACAAACAAAAAACAAACATACAAACAAAAAAGCAAACAAAACAAACAAAAAATAAACAAATAAAACAAAGAAAAAGAAATACAAACAAACAAAAAACACACGTACGCGCGCGCGCACACACACATACATATATAAGAAATTCTACAGTATAGGCCTATTTGGAAACTAAATAGTATTCGTTTAGAAAGAACTCAAAGCCCTGAATTTTTTATCATAGCCTACTAAAAAATAAAACCGATATCCTGGAGGGTACATTTTTCTACGTTCCGATCATGCGAGCACATTTAGATACGGGTACGACAGATAGAATATAGGTCGAAGGAAATATGTGGAAACATTTTAACTGCTTGCCAAATCTACCGACATGTGTTCACAGCTCCATAGAATTACTACAAAGAGGGATTTCGCTTGTAACGGCCAGTCAAATTCAGACAACATATTAAGCTAAAAATTGCTTATAATATTTATGACAGTCTTATTACATACCTACATCCAAAATATAATCTAATTAACCCTTAAATTGGTCAAACCACAATTTCTTGTGCCAGTTATTTAAATAATTGAATTGGTGTTTACTTGTTGAAAATCCATATTCATTAATTAAATAAAAATAAAACTTACTTTATTTTGATTTTCATCTTTTCATATCTTAATAAATATGAAAATCAAATAAAACTAAGTTTTATTTTTATTGAATTAATAGTTATTTAAATGTTTCGGACCGCAATGAAAAGAAAATCATAGGAACTAAGTTATTCTTGTGCATCATTATGTAATTTGACATAAATTTAAAAATAAATTACCGATTTGTTTTTCTATTGTTTTATAAACAATATTAAATAAATTAAATCAATGCATCTTATAGGATATATTGCCAATGTAACGGTTAATGCATGCTTGTCTCATATGGAATTTTGTTTACATCTGAATGATAAACGTATTTCAATTTTTTTTGTCTAATGCCACCAGATTGTCTTTACAGCATTTCTGGCTCTCTCTCCTAGTATTGACGGAATTGTAATCCACTTCTGAGGTTGGAGCGCCTGACAGGCGGAGTTACGATTCCTCGTCGATATGATGGGTGATAAATAATAAAGCTAGTACCACTTAAAAATATGGATCCACTAAACAATTTCATTATATAGTATTCACTGCTGTAGAAATAAATATTAGAGATTCCTTAATCTAAATTCTAGATCATGAACCACCACAGGAATAATTGCCTTTAAGGGAAAATTGCTGTGGTCTGATAGAGACAGAGGGAATAACGTTATTCCCTTTAAACGGGATCTCATGACTAGTCAGAAGCTCTGACCCCAAGACCATGAGACTGGTTGATTAATTGTATTAATTCCGTTAAAAGATAACATGCACACTTAAAATCCCTATGGAATAAGAATATTGAATTATAATTAAAAACTGAAAACATATGTTGCATAATGAATTGAATAGTTCAACAAATGTATTTTAAAAGTAAATGGAATTTCATATATTCTAAACTTCCAAATTGTTCCAAGTGTTGTTCACATCGTTTCTATAGGTAGGTTGTCCTGCACTTGAAGGGTCGGTGGAGTATCAGCTAACTCTGGATATACAATTGATTGGTAATTTCCTCCTATTGGAAATATCTCAGAATCTTATCTCAACGTATTTTATCGACTTGAAGAGTAAATAGTTTAGTCATGTCTGTTACTTAAGTACGCACAAAGGAAAATTGTCTTATCTTTAAACACATGATTGATAAAATATACAGTTACGTTGTTTCTTTAAAAACATCAATAAACCTTAGCGCAATGTAAAATTAACAATCAACATGTATGGATATGCTAGTTTATTTTCTCATTTCACGGAAATTCAAATCATATTTCAAACTTACTGTTTTGACGAAATCCACAATGGATCTAGAGATTGATTCAAACTTACCTGAAACAAAAAAAGAAGGTACGTCAAAATTATTGAAGTTTTCAATGGATATTCATATTGTTTTCATTATCTATGTACTGTGCGTCCAAGCGATAAGACAGACTGGTAAGTTGATAAAATACGAGGTCTTACGTCACTAAACACAGTGCATACCAGCATCAAAACAAAACATGCAACGCCCTCCTCGCGATCCGCCTCATCGTTGGACGCACCATACAATGAAACCCTAAGCAAGGAAATTGTAGTGGGTGACATTAGGTCACGTTATGTATAACGACATAAAATGTTGAATCACTTTACTAATTTAGATATTTACCAAGAGATGATTCTCACACATTCGCATCACACGTAAAAAATGTGATAAATTATATCAATGTAATTGCAAGAGTCTAAACTCTATTAAAATAAAATTAGGATCAACTCTACTTTTTGAAATAATATAAACACAAATACACAAAATTATATCTTATTCATAAGTAATGCTACGAGTTATTTCCAATTTATCTAGAGAATTTGGAAATCAAGAGTGGCATTTGTTAGGACTATTTAACGAATAAAATTAAGCTGTTTACTCACAAATCATTATATAAATATAGTTATTTTAAAATATTTATATATTTAATGTAAACGGCGATGTTTGAAAACAAATGAGAAACGATTGGTACGCCTCATTTGCTTCTTTAGTTCGTCACTGCAACCAGATCATATTATTTATTGCCAAAGGAACGCAATATTGTAAGAATGCACTCTAGTGGAGAAACAATGAAACACATCAAACTGTATATTAATTCATTTCTGATGTCCTATGATGTAAATATGACAATTATATTTTTCTGGGAAAAAATACATTTAAGAAAGTGCAAACAGTGGTTTCTTTTTTGGTGGTATAATCAATTGCTACAAATGATTTTATATTAACGCCAGCATGCGGTATGTGTTGACATTCATGCACTATATATACAATCTGGTAGCCGTATCCTTACAGAGTCAGTCACTGCAAAATAATGCTATGACCTATTCAGAATGTTAAAAAGGAGGTGCTTTCTTTATTATGATAAACTTTAGTTGGTAAATTCTAGGCGAAACACGACTGTGATTGGTTGTAAATAAAAAATCATTGTAACGTGATTGGTCATTGACTCCCATTTGAGGCATGAGTTAAATAGTTAGAATAATTATTAAGTATTTTGAAATATGATTAATTTATTAAAACATCAATTTGAAATTTATTTTTAAAATGAGAGTTTATTAATATTGCATTCTTACTCGTCAGAGGCCGAACGCTTCAGCAAGTTTTTAAGCATATAAATTGGCCAATGACATCTCAGTAATTATAAAATTGTTGGGTTAATTCAAATATAAATTCATCCAAAATGTCTGATCAATATGATTCTCTAAAACAATAACTGTAAAATATATTAAGGAATATTTGAAATCTGGCAGTAGCCCATCGTCCAAGTACCCAAATTTTGCAAACTGTATCCCGGCAACGATTCTTTTGGAAGGAAATATGTGGATACGCCTTTCTTTGTAGCAGAAATTAAAAATCATACAGCTTATTTCCACACAGTCTACATGTGTTACATATTATAGTACCCTCAGATATGCAGTGTCCAAGCGTTACATTTTCTAAGTATTGATCATACATTCATGATAAATATAGGTAACCTGTGAAATTAATAATTAATAATAATAATAATAATAATAATAATAATAATAATAAATATAATAATAATAAATATAATAATAATAAATATAATAATAATAAATATAATAATAAATATAATAATAATAAAGAGGGGTCCTCATCTAGGGGATATGTGGATGGCGACCACAAGGTGCCCAAGCTGAGCAAAACATTTCTTCCACTTACTTGTGTTTTGCACTCTTAACTTTACTATCTAACCTCTCTTGGTTAACTCTTGTTTTTTTCGACTCTGACGCTATTGGGGCATCCGAGGGCTAGAGAGTCTTTCCTTTCTTCCATTTCTTCTTTCCTTTATTTTCTTTTCTTCTCCAGAAAAGCCTGACTAGAGGCTATAAGATGGCAGCCCCATCACTGGTCTTGCCTTCCTTTGGCCAGCAACCAATCGAAGGGACTATTATTATGCTTTCAAGTCTTATACGAGAATTTCCCGGAAGGATCAAAACGCTGGAGGGAAAATTTTATATAGGATCGTAACAGGCCTTGGCCTAATACTTGGAAGGAAGAAGAAGAAGAAATATAATAATGATAAGTATAATAATAAACATAATTATTATTATATTTATTATTATTATTATTATTATTATTATTATTATTATTATTATTATTATTATTATTATATATCGGCCGCGGTGGACTAGTGGTTATGCTCCTTGCCTCTGGTCCCAAGGGTCACGGGTTCAAACCCGGCCGCGGTCGATGGATTTTTTAGGACGGAAAAATCCAAGGAGCAAGTCCTCCGGGAGGGACTTTAAGCCGTGGGTCCCGAGTCTGAACATTTTCAGGCTCGTAAAAAATCCTTAAGCCTGAATGAAAAGGCCTCTAAGCAAAATTTACCGAATTTTCCCGTCCTAGTACTACCTTGGTTTCCTAGATGTCAGTATGAGGCGGAACGCTGACCACGTACCACTCAAATGACATCTATACGAAAACAGGTGTAACTAAATTAGTATGGTTCAAATTCTTCCCTGTAGGGGGAGAGCGCCTAAATCTCTGTAAAGGGAAAACATAGGCTTACAATACAATTTTCATAAGATTCATGATGTGTTCCGTTGAGGTATTATTCAAAATTAATATAAAATTATTGAATATTCACCTGAAAGGTCCGTCTCCTCAACTTAATTAATTATTTAACTGTAGCGCTTTCGAGACTTGTCCCATCATCGGCAGGATTCAGTGAAACACCAGTTTTGAATCCTGCCGAAGATGGGACAAGTCCCGAAAGCGCTACAGTTAAATAATCAATTAAGTTGAGGAGACGGACCTTTCAGGTGAATATTCCATAATTTTATATTAATTTTTACAATACAATACAATTATTATTATATCTTTAATTTCACAGGTTACAAGACATTGGAAACAAAATAAATACATTTAATTTTATTTTATTACATGTGTTGCACCACAAAACGGATTCTCAAAGGAACTAGAAAGGAGACACTTTTAAAATTTTATAAAACAATGGCGGTTCCAACACTGGATCTTAACTAAAAAACCAGGAACGGATAATAGAAACGTCAGAAATGAGGTTTCTGAGGAGTGTGGCTGCTATACAATAACAAATCGAAAAGAAATTAAAATGTACGAAGGTAACAAAATATAGTCAAACTATTAGATAGTATTACTCAATACAGAGATGAATGGATGGACCACGTCAATAGAATGGATAACAATAGAATTCCGAAATAGATTCTTCATTACAAACCACTAGAACGGAAAAATGTTTGAAGACCTAGTAAAAGATGGACAGACCAATTCTAAAATGAGATCGGAACAGACCTTAAAATGAGATCGAAACAGACCTTGAGGTCTAATCCATGATGCTGCTGATAATGATGATAATAATGAGAATAATAATAATAATTATTATTATTTATTCTAATCGTACCTGATGAAGTAAAGACTAAGGTCCTCTCTTCCGCTTCACCAGATTTAAATTACAGGTATCAACAATTATGAATTATCTATAATCAAATTAATTCTACATGACACGGGGGACTACAATATAGAGCTGATAAGGAGAATACAAAATATAATAATCTAGAATTTGATTACATTATTATTGACGAGAATTAAATAATTAAAAATATATCCCTAAAACTTAGTTATATATACTTATATTGTCAATAAACTTGTTCTCTAATATATACATTTTTTTTTCTAGTCGGGCAATCTTTGATGTAAGAGAGTGATTTCCACAGACGAGTAGCAGAAACAACGATGATTTCGTTGGATTAAGTGGTGCTCAAACGGGATTTGAATGTCATTTGGGTGAAACATTTAACATAACATTTTTCCCACATAAAACAAAATGTTAAACATAATTATGTACAATTAGTCGATTAAATATTGTGTATACAATGGGAGTGAATCTTGGATTATCACCACCAACAAGAAAGTATGATCCAAGCAGCCGAGATGAAATTTTTATGAAGAGTAAAAGGATGCACTAGAATGGACCAGATAAGAAACGAGGATATCCGTGAAGAACTGCAGATCTACTCCATAAAAGAAAATATATTTAACAACAAGATTGAATGGAAAGAACGTGTAGAAAGACTGGAACAAAGTAGATTACCAAATAAAATCTTACATTATTTTCCGAGAGGAAGAAGAGATGCCCGACGTCCTGGGAACAGATGGTCTTAACCTATTAGTTAAGACGGAACAGGCAACTGATGCCTAAATCAGGAAGTGAAGAAGAAGAATATTGTGTATAAAATGGATCTTATAATTCTAATTTAATACTAATATAATTCATATGGTTGTAACCGAAAAAAATCATAGCTAAATGTTATATAAAAGCTCATTTTTAATTGATGGGGGTCGATGAAATCGCATTTATGATGAACATCCTATACGATAATGTTGATTTGTGTCCTCTTGTAACTGCGAAATAACGATCCAAAACGCACCAGACCCTCCACTCCCTCCCCCCCCCCCCCGACTGTGACGGACAGCAACTCTCGTGTGTAATATACAGCTGCTATGTTGCAACAAGAATCACAAGCTATCAATTCCAACATTCAGTGGTACAATCAAGTGAACCAATGACCTATTTCCGTTGCATTGGCAAAATACATCATAAATACCGCTCGCCATCTTAAATAGAACTGCCTTTCCTCTAGTACCACTGGATACTAATGAAGCCTATTTTTATGTTTAATTACATTTGATTAATAAAAAATGTGAATTTTTTTAATATCTTGGGTCAATAATTACATGTTTAGGTACACGTGAAAGAGATGTACAAACTACAATTGCAATGGTTAAAAAATGCAACTACGACATTACATGGAATAATTTGGAAAAAAAAAAAATTACAAAGGAAACTAAAATGAAAGTTTATAAGAGCATTATACAGAATATTTTGTTATATGGAAGTGAAACTTGGTCTTTGACGGAATTGCAAAAGAATAAAATAAGAACAGTTGAATTTGATTATCTTAGAAGAAGCCTTCAAAAAACAAGACAGGATAAAATAAGAAATTAATTCCTTTGGATAGAAATGAATGTCACCACAACTGTTGTTAAGAGGATTGAAAATCAAACTCTTTTAAATGGTATGGCCATGTACAGAGAATAGAAAATGGAAGATGGCCAAAAAATATATACCAATGGTCACCCCCTGGAAGAAATAAACGTGGCAGACGAAGATGGAAATGGAAAACCTATGTCAGAACTATACTGGGTGAAAGGAATTTGGAAGGAGATTGCAATTATAGAAATAAATGGAAACTGAAGACGACAAACCTATAAGTAGAGGAAGGTCGAAGAAGAAGAATTACATTTGATTATTGTCCACCGTAGTGTTCTCGGGGTAGAGTCACTGCCTCGTATGCAGCGGGCCCGGGTTTAATCCCCTGTCGGGACAAGTTTCCTGGGTGATGGTTTTTTTCGTAACAAATGTAAGGAAACATTAAAGCGAAACTGTCCCCGAACATCATTATCACATTCGCCATGTTTAGTACGAATTTGTGTGTAAGTGATTTGTTTCGTCTTAATGTACCTAGTGTTGTCTCGGAGGAGGACCTGATGTTGAACTGATCACTCATTCGGGGAGGTCCTCCATGTCCTTGTATGGTCAAGAAAAGTATGTTTGATCTACAATTTAAAATCACTCTCCTGACAAGTCGTTCTACTGTAAGGCTCGGGTGGTGGGGTATGACATGTAAAAAGTACCTATAAGGTGAGAGGTTAAGCCATGTTAATGCAATGGAATATTTGATTTATTATTTACAATTATTATAATATTTGAATTCAATTTTATACAGTTCCATTACTTGTGCTTACGTCCATGAGCATTGTAAACATGGTAACTTTCAGATTTTTAACAACTCAGAATTCACTAATTTTCACATATTTGAACCAGCAATTTTCGAGTCGATAGGCGAGTGTATTTAACAATGAGCTGAGCTGATCAGATCGACAAAAATACATTTATCATAAGCAATGCCACGAACGATTTCCAAATTATCGATAAATTCACGACTCACGAAGTGAGGAGTGAATTTATCTAGTGGCATTTGTTAGGACTATTTAACGAATTTAAATTTAAGCTGTTACGAACAAATCATTATTTAAATATTAGTTATTTTAAACTATTTATATATTTAATGTTAAACGGCATTGTTTGAAAACAAATGAGAAACGATGGGTTACGCTTCATTTGCTGCTTTTGTTCATCACTGCAACCAGAGCATATTATTTATTGCCAAAGGACACGCAATATTGTAAGAATTGCACTCTAGTGGAGAAAAACGATGAAACACATCAAAATGTATATTAATTCATTTCTGATATCCTATAAGCTAAATATGAAAATATATTTTTCTAGAAATGCCATAATTTTCTAGAATGCGCATTAAATGGGAAAATCTTTTAGAAAGTGCAAACAGTGGTTTATTTTTTTGGTGGTATAATCAAGTGCTACAAAATGCTTTTATATTAAACTCCCGCATGCGCTATGTGTTGACAGTAATGGCACTATATCTTACAATATGGTAGCCGTATTTCTTAGAGAGTCAGTCACTGCAAAATAATGCTACTATTGACCTCATATTCCGAATGGTAAAAAGGAGGTGCTTTCTTTATTTGATGATAAACTTTAGTTGGTTAACTAAATTTCTATGCCGAAAACACGAATGACCGATTGGTTGTAAATAAAGAATCATTGAAATTGTTATTGGTCATTGACTCCCATTTGGGAGCATGAGTTTAGCATGAGTTAATAGTCCATAACAATTTTATTATTCCAATTTGGTTGTTTTCTTTTAATGTTTCTTTCCGTTCTAATTATTTGTACCATGAATGTTTATGGTTTTCAAGTTCATTCCAGGCTTGGCAGCAAGGGATTTCTTGAAAGGCAATAAAAAAAATCCTGACTATGGCTTCATACAGAAGGGAAAGTAAAGCCCTTACTTCCGTATGTTAGATTTAAAGCACGGAAAAAACAGCACCAAGTCTGAAAAAAATAAACAAGAACTCTGAGACAAGCTTTATGACAAACCCTTCACGTCTCCAGATTTGAATTTAGAGTGAATTGACTGTTAAAGTGCGTCGTTAAATAAGGATACTTTATGTGGAAAAACCAAGGAATATAGCCAAAACAACCAAATTATTAGGACAGCTCATCAACATTCTTGGAATTATTGTATAAGATGAAAATAGAACTAATTGATATTCATGGCAGACAAAAATTGGCATACAAAGTTCTAAAACTTGTAAATAAATCAGAAAAGGATACTGCAAAGATAGAGGTTATTAACAAAGAAAGATGGATAGGAACATATTTAAAAATGTAGGTGTAATTTGAAAGAAAGAAAAAAGAAGAAAAGAAGGAAGGGACAAAGAAAAACAAGAATCGTATCCAGGATTAATGAAACAGGAGAAAATGTCAAAAACTGATATGATTACATTTGATGAACTTCAAGAATCCTTTTTAAAAGGAACCAAAAACAGAAAAAAAGCAGCAGTCCTGATCAGAACAATATGGAGCTTCTAAAATATGGTGTGAACATTTCTACATTTGAAGAAATAGTTGCATTTGTTTAATGAATGGTGGAGAAGAGAAAAAGAAAACTGCAAAGAATACCAGGAAAGTTGGAATATAGCTGAAGTTAGTCTCATATCCATTATTTAAGAAAGGGCGATGGAAGAGAATGTTAGAACTATAGAGGAATTAGCCTACTTAATTCAATTTATAAAATCTATGCAAGGGTTTTTTATAATTAAAATACTTAAAATAATAGCAGAAGCAATACTTTGAAGAAGAACAAAATGGCTTTAGAACGGGGCGATCAACAACATCTAAATTTATTAATATTACAGCAAATATTTGAATGAAAAAAGAAAAGGAGACCATAACCTACAAGGACCGCATGTTGATTTTTTTTTTTGTTGAGAAAGGAAAGTTGTTGAGAAAGGTCATTTGATGTTATATGATAGAGGCTAAGGTATGGGAAAATAATGGAAATACATGGCTACCCCGCAAAATTAATTTATGTAATAAAAAGTTTGTATGTAAAGTCTCAAATTTTAATAAATATAGGCACATCAAAGACCGAAGCTATTTTAATAAATAGAGGTGTAAGACAAGGGTGTAGTTTATCACCTACCCTTTTTAATCTATATATTAATGACATCATCCAAAATTGGAAAAGTATTGTTAATATAAGTATAAGAATGGACCGTTTTAAAATATTAAACGTTTAATGTATGCTGACGAAGTGGTTATTATTCAAGAAAATGAAAATAATTTGCAGTACTCTTTACATCAATTAAATCAGTTATGCCAAGAATATAATTTCAAAATATCGAAAGAAAAAACAAAAATAATGGCATTTTGGGGAAACGATCATATAAGATCAAAAATCGTAATAGACAACAAAACTCTGGAACAAGTAACGAATTTTAATTATTTGGGTTGTAATTTTACTATAAACACAAAAACTGAAAGAGGCATACATATGAAACTGTCGAAATTTTAAATGATATGCGGAACTATACATAAAACATTAAATAATAAAACAAGAAGAGAAGAAGAGATACTAGATTGAAGTTTTATAAAACATTGCCAGTTCCTGCATTACTTTATGGGAGCGAAACTTGGGTAATGACCAAAAAACTGCAAAGTAGAATACAAAGCGTAGAAATGACCTTCCTTAGAAGAACAAAAGGCTGCACAAAATTGGATCGGATAAGGAATGAATATAAGAACAGAGTTAAATAGGCCTATATATCCATTGGATGAGAAAATCAGAGAATATAGAGAGAAATGGTTTACACACGTGGAAAGAATGAATGTATCAAAATTACCAAGAGCAGCATTCAACTACAAGCCAAGAGGTTCAAGGAATGTAGGAAGGCCAGTGAAAAGATGGACAGAACAACTGTGAGGCGGAATAGGCAATTTGCCTAGCCCGTGAAGTGAAGAAGAAGAAGACACACACACACACACACACACACACACACAAATATATATATATATATATATATATATATATATATATATATATATATAAACTAGCATAATCTCAAACAAAGAAAAGATAATGGTGTGGTGATACAGACACAAGAATCTATGAATCTTAGTCACAACTCATATGTTTCACCCGACTACAACCTTAGAAGAGCACTTGGTACGGTACAATAAGAATTAGGGACAATCTGGAAAGGAAATAGGTATGTAGGCTTTTATTTAATAATCAGCTTTAAAATCACTGGAGTCAAGGCTATGCATTAAAGTGTTCAACAGATTTTGCTTCATGTATCTCTCATTCCATGTTCTTTCTAAGACTCTGAACCCACACCTTTATTTCAGTTGAACATGCTTACACGTGTCAAGTAGGACAATTATCTGGTAATGCATCAATATTTTTAGATTCCTCTGCTAAACCTTGAAATAATGTTTTATGACTTTCTTTTCTATAAATTTCTGAGTAAAAAATAATATTTGAGACCCTTAGAAGCCTAGGGATAAAAGTAACAAATATTCAGTCGTGAATAAATGATGTTCAAAGATGAGACACTCCATATGTGAATATTTTAGCAGTTTTCAGCCACTAGATTTCAGCACCAAACAGATATTTACTTGTGTCCATTGGCCACTAAGATTAGTATCGGCTTTAACTACTAAAACCTAAACTTAATTCCAAAATTAGCAATATGTCACTTCTTGTACACCTTGGATTCTAAGTGTCTCAATTTTCAATTTTACTGGCTCAAAATAACATAATTATAGAAAACAATACCTGGAATATATATATATATAAACTTTTAATTTTTTTTTAAATCAAAAGAAGCCATGTTCAATATTTTGCACCCTAAAACGAATCTTGACTATTGACAGTGCTACTTCATTTAACGACGCTCTTCAAAAGCTAAGGCCATTAGTATAGCAATTCAAATCTCTGCTTGAAAGGGACGACAAATTTTTCTCAGAAGAAATCCATACGCAGGAATTTTACGTCCTAAAAACCCATCGATGCTGACCGGGTATGAAGCCGCAAACGTTGAATCCAGGGGCAAGTACAGTAACAAATAATCCACCAGGATCAACTAACTCAGTATGGTTTGAACCCGCCAGGGAAAGAAGATGAATGAAACAAGGATCACGTAGATCATGTGCAGGGATTTGAACGAATTTCCTATATGTTTCTTCTTGTATTGGCCAAGGATCTGTGTTAATGGTTTATGAGCTGTTTCACGATTATTGAGGGTGTGACGGGTTGGTCTGTCCACTAAAGGAGGTTATATACCACTATGGCGAATTAACGACCACTGTGCTTTTATGGAAGTGCTTTTATGGAAGTTAGGAATTAGTTCTAATTTAATTTCTGAGATAGACTATCTTGTCTCAACACAATTTGGTGCTGCCTTGTTCCAACTGTGAATATAATAGGGCCTACAAAGATAATTTCATAAAACATGGCAACTATTTTATATCTTCCGAAATAGCAAAACATGTAATTAGTTGCGTATATACATTTGAAACTCTCTTCTCTCCAGTACGGGATGCCATGCCAGACTTCTTCTGTGACATTGGCGGTAATTGACAGCACACTCGGAGGTTAGCTTGACAACTAACAAAATGCAGTCGTACTGTGATCATGCACTAGAATTCTATGACGTAATGTTCCCCTTCCAGTCAGCAATTACTGGACTTTCTCGCGGTCTCTTGATATTGTTTTTAACCGTGGAGTTCAGTTACATCAGCATCTTTGTTATTGTTTATTACGTAGCATTGTTTTGTCTGTGACATCACATCCAAATGTGATACAGGTGTTAAGACTGATTGGTGAAAAAAATTAAATAGATGAGAACACAGGTCTGCGTAATGAGATATGTACAGACAAGATAAGAGTGTACTATTAATTATATATATATATATATATATATATATAATTTAATATTTTGTTTTCTTACTTATTACGTAAGATGGCAGTACATGTAGGCATATTCAAATTTAAGAGCATGTCATCCGCCGGACCGCCTTGAAGTGGGACACACAGTATTGTCACTCCATTTTGTTGGCTGCTGAAGTATAGTATGCCATATAGTTATAAGCTGCGCTACAAGAAGGATGTAAGTAGGGATAAAACCGTTGGCAAATCTTGGAACACCCTGATTTCAGTCCAAGCTAATTTAATCTCATTCCGAAATTAAAGAAGCCGATGCGATGGAAGCAATTTGCTAACAAGGATATCTTAACAGCGTTTCAGCAAGAGATAGTATATGTAAACGAATAGCACACAGATTATTGTATTCTACGCCTTCATTATCGTGGCAAATGATGTGTAGAAGCTTTGCGAGATTTTTAAATTCAGTGTCCAGTAGCTACTGTACTTTGTTGTTGGTTATAGTAAAACGATTGTTTATATTTGACAATCAGTAATATGATCAAGTTGCACAAGATAAACAAATGAAACATAACCACACATTCTGGTTTGTTTTCAAACATCGCAGTTTGCTTTAATAATATAAATATTTTAAAATAATTATATTTAAATAATGATTGTTAAGTAAACAGCTTCATTTTATTCCTTAAATAGTCCTAACAAATATCATTCTTGATTTCCAAATCCTCTAGATAAATTCACTCGCTTCATGAGTCGAGAAGTGATGTGATTTGGAAATCACTCGTGACATTACTTATGAAAATTATTGCCCCACTGCATAATATTAAGTTTGTTTTCTTCGGATGTTAATCTGAATACGAATCAGTTTTAGCTGTCTGATAAATATTTGCAAGTATACTGGAATAATTATAAACCGGTTGTCCTTACATAAGCTGCTTTCGATAGAGTTTCGATTATACCTTTTGTTAGAGGACGTGTTGTGTATGCTAAAATGCCTCGTTTTGTGATTCAGAACATGATTGGCTTTTATCATCAACTGTGTAAGTTTGCCACTTCAAGTTTACTCATTCTGCACAAGTACAGTCAAAAACAAAATATAAAACTCCTTTTAAGTGCATCTATGTTAACATAACTGTAAATGATTCCTATGCAAATGCATTTAAAATACATATTTAGATTAGTTTGGATCAAACATGAATGACAAAAAAAAAAACATGGGCACAAGGGATTTCATTTCTGAAATCGAATGAAGTTATTAGCTGACTCACATTTCACTATAGAATCCGGATATTTATGTGCGCGCGGATGTAAACCCCTTTGTACTTCCCTATCCTGAGCTAATATTTTCCATTAATGTATAATTCACCTTCCTCAAAATCATGTTTAATGTTTCGCTTTGAGTTCCCCCCCCCTTTTCCACTGCCTTTCGAGCTATTTTGCAGATATACGATAATTTTACAATTGTTTCGCCCATTAAAATGTATCAATACAATTTGCTTTATCCATATTTGGTTCGTCTTCCGGGCAATTTGCTTTCTTATTCTGATTTCGTTAGTTTTTTTTTTTATTTTGTGTCAAACGACACATTGAATAAAAACTTTAAAGCAAATAGTTAAAATATAACTTATGTAGTATGGGACCGGTGCGCACCCAGCACCGTGAGGAATTTGGGTAGCTCAATAAAAAAGCTGCTCCAGGTTGTGAAAACCTGCAATAACTGCTGCGGAACCCGATAAGCTGATCACATGTCACCATTAATACTTGCTGGATGATCGTACACTTGTGCAATTAATACATGTAGATGTCAGGCCAGCAGCCGACTGATAGCCCAAGGTCCTCCTAGACCTGTCGCGCCATGAAGATTTGTTAGAGATAAAACAAATGCGGTTATAGATTAACATATTACTTTTCAGTTTTATACATTTTTATATTAACTAACTACCTAACTCACTGACTCTATCGGACCCGTAGGTTCATGGCCGCGAGGGTATAAGCTCTCCACACATTCCTAACCTGAGGTAATGTTTTCCAATCATCCCCTGTTTAATCTACTTCCCACAAATCATAGGTAATGTTATTCTCCTACCTCATTCTAAATCTACCAACTGGGCATTTTTCCTCTGGGTTTCCTACAAGAAGCTTCCACCACTCATGCCACATCGCAGTCTATGAGACTTAACTATTATTATATCTGGCTTGTCCACCGCTGTGGTCTCGAGGTAGCGTGCTGCCTTGTCCCGCAGCGGAGCCCGGGCTCGATCCCCGGTCGGGGCAGTTTTTCTTGGTGAGGTTTGTATCGGGTTTTTTTTTCTTACCTGTAAGACAAATGTCAGGAAAACTTTAAGGCCCAAACGGTCCCCGAAATCATATGGCCATCATCATCATCCTTCACCGGTGTGGAAAGCAACGGGAAGCTACCACACCTGCAAATTCCCTAGTAAAGGTGCAAGCATTGCATGAAAAAGTGCTATGATTGCAGTGAAATACCTGCCCTTGGGCAGAATTAGTATGGATGGATACCATGTAGCTCACTATTATGTAGTTTTCTTCATTCACCTGTCCATTTTTTTGCCCAAAAATTTTCCTAAGAACATTATTCTCAAATGCTCGTAATCGTCTTTCCTTCCTTATATATTGCATATTTAAATATGCGACAATTTTTTTTTTACTTTCTTCTTTTCAGATTTCTTTCATAGAAGTTCACAGATAAACGGAATTGGATCTAGAAAGTTTGAGATGGAATATTTACATTGTCAAGTGCCCGGTAGATTGGTTACAAGTACTGCAGTCATGCATGAAGTTAATTGTTCAATGGAGTGTGCAGGGTGTGGTTCGAAATCTTGGTCTTGACCACTCCATCTCATGGTCAGGGATGCGATGCACTATTTTGTTTAAGTCAAAACCGGTTACAATAATCCGCTGTAAACTCTACCTTTAAAGAGGAGATTGGTCACGCTAGCAAATCTAAATTTGCAAAGTAATCCGCCGATACTCTGTATGATAGGTATTTTTGTATAAAATTGCTCACAGCATTCCAAACGCATAAACAAAGTAATCAGATATTTCAAGTAAAAAAAGTTACCGGGCGAAATAGTTAAATTTCGAACTCGGGAGTTTATTATTTTAAATTTGACAAACTCTCTAACAACTAAACTCATTGGCGTCGTAATTCAAATCTGGTCACGCATAGATCGACAAATTTAGCTCAGAGTCCTTTTATTTCAGGTTTGAGAACAGTTAAGCCTCGTAGACTGCGATGGGCAGGACATGTGGCACGAATGCGAAATGAAATACGTGCATGGAAACTTTTTGTAGAAAAACCACAGGAAAAACGCCCAGTTGGTAGACCAAGAATAAGGTGGGAAAATAACATTAACTATGATTTAGGGGAAGTAGATTATGCAGGGAATTATTGGAAAATATTAGCTCAGATTAGAGATGTATGGAGAGCTTATGTCCGTGCGGCCATGAACCTATGGTTCGATAGTGCCAGTGAGTTAGTTAAGTTAGATACTTTTATATTATATAAATCTACGGCATGGATCCACGCTTTTAGTTCCCTTCCGAAGGAACCCATTCTCAGGATTTTTACGACCTGAAAATTGCAGGGGATGAAGATGATATGAAATATATGATAAATAAACTAATGGAAGAATATAAAAATTGGGAACTGAATATAAATTTATAGAAAACAGAATATATGTGTTTGGGAAAGAGTGTGGATGACCCCATACTGGAAACAGGGAAAATAAAAAAATGTGATTTTTTTAAATATCTTGGGTCAATAATTACAAGTTTAGGTACCTGTGAGAGAGACGTACAGACTAAAATTGCAATGGCAAAAAATGCAACTAAGACACTACATGGAATAATTTGGAACAAAAATATTACAAAGAAACTAAAATGAAAATTTATAAGAGCATAATACTGAATATTTTGTCATATGGAAGTGAAACTTGGTCTTTGACGGAATTACAAAAGAATAAAATTAGAATATAGTTGAATTTGATTATTTTAGAAGAAGCTTCCAAAACACAAGACAGGATAAAGTAAGAAATTAATTCCTTTGGAGAGAAATGAATGTCACCACATCTGTTGTTAAAGAGGATTGAAAATCAAACGCTTAAATGGCATGGCCATGTACAAAGAATGGAACATGAAAAATAGCCAAAATATATATACCAATGGTCACCCACTGGAAGAAATAAACGTGGCAGACCAAGATGGAAATGGAAAACTTACGTCAGAACCATAATGAGACATAATGGATGATAGGAATTTGGAAGAGAGAGATTAGAATGATAGAGATTAATGGAAACTGAAGACGGCAAACCTACAAGTGGAGGAAAGCCGAAGGAGAAAATCCATCGGTCCTGGCCATGTCTAACCCGCGAACCTCGGAATCAAAGGTAAGTACAGTAACCACTAGATCTCCAGGACCAACTCCTACTCGGAAGATCATCATCACAAACTACAGTGGATTATTTGTGATATTTTATTTAAGGATATGTTTTAACAGTTCATGTTGTTAGCGTTGCAATTCAACGAGGGGGGGGGGGAAATCAGATCAATTTTACCTAGAGGTTTGAGATACATGTTGGCAAGTACTATATTTCATATTTATCTAAACTGAATTAAAGCAAACTCGGAACTGAAGCAACATATCGCACCCCGGCAAGAATAGCGTCTCAATTAAAAAACGGACGGATTTGAGTTGATCCCCAATTCCCCGGCAAGAATAATGCCTCAACTCTAAAACGGACGGGTTTGAGTTAATCCCCAATTTAAAAAAAAACACAATTTGTTTAAACTGTATGAAATAAGTCAGTAACTTAATTCCTAATTACTTCTTAATTCAAGGTTCAATTTGCACATATAGCTATTCCTAAACCATTTGAACTGTGATGTAAGTGAAATTCATTTTTGATGTACTTGAAAATGAAGTTTTTTGAGTTGTGACGTTATCCTTGCCGGGGTGTGACATGTACGAGTTCCAAGGTTGAGCGAGCAGTTACTGGAATTTAATGCTGAATCATTGGGTAACGACAAGCTTCTTCGTGGAGATCCGATGTTCATGTTTACCGTCCCGTCCTCGCAGAAACACCTTGTATATTCGTAATCTGGAGTATCCTATTCAAATTCCAATATTAGTCATCCATTTTGTTGTGGTTTTCATTAATTTCCTAATTATCTAAATATCGAGTTAGATTCTTCCCCCAACAATCAACGAGCAATGGCATTCCATTCCATTCATTCTGACCACTCAGATAGATAGGTTTTTATTGTTAGAAAACATTGTACTGTATCACGTGAAACAGGAATGCTATTTAATACACTAATGATCTTCTTGCTGATAAAATCGTAAAATATACAGTCAGTATGCCCAATTCACCAATTATTAATTAAAATAGTCAACATGTTTCAACAACTAAGCTGCTATTTTAAAATGGCAGCTTAGTTGGTAAAACTTGTTGACTATTTTAATTAATAATTGGTGAATTGGACATACTGACTGTATATTTCAGTAATGTTATTAATTACTGTGGTGCCTTGACCAGTCAAATCTAAAATATTCTAAGTCAATTCTGATTTAATTTTTATTTTAAATATTGAAATAGAAAGATTCTTTATATCATCTGGAAGAGTATTGAACATACTCAAGGATACCACCTCATAACTATTTTCAGTTTCACGAAATTTACATTTATTTAAGTATATACTTTTGCGCGATAGTGCGTTTTGTCGTACTTACAGCAATGGCGACTATGATTGAAAGTTCAACTTCCTACATTTCGGGATTGTCAACTAAATAACTATACTGTAATATTACAAACACGCGAGTGGGAAGTAAAACCACTGTCCTCTATGTATACCACATACAATGTATATACAAAAAATATCCAAAAGATAGTGTTAATATACACTATAAGAAACAAATCACTGCATTTTTAATTAACTTTAATTGAAACAATATAAAACAAATACATACTTGCCGCCATTTTATCACTAAATGATCTCATGACATCCAGTTCTTTTAACTAATAAACATTGCCCACACTGTTAACGTTAGTCAATTGTTTATAATGAACGCAAATATTTCCAACAAAGATATTATTTTACTATTATTTATTATTTTGAAAAAAAAAATGTACAACGCACATTCGTGAAGTGTATTACAGAATCTCGGAAATTAAAAACCTCGCTATCGTTCGGTTTTAAACGATTTCCTCGCTTCTGTAAAAACCACTTCCCAACCTCGCATCGTAATATACTATGTTGTTATTCCTTGTATAATAGTTATGAAGAGATATGCAGCATTTGAATTTGTGTAAGTTATTTTTATGCAAATTAAGCAACTAAATACGTACATTGATGCCGGGTAAGAATTCCTAATTTTATAAAAAGTGGTTTGGACAATTAGATATTTTTGGCATTGGCAGCACCGTCCGCAAAACTAGGTGGTCTGAAAGAACACTTATGGAGAAAGCCCCGAGAGAAGTTGGTTATTTAAATCTACACCAAATTGATATACTCGTACCATAGCAGTCAGATTGATTATGCTATTGCCGGGAACCGAACCGGATTCCTGTAACGTCAAGCCGTGGCGTAGTCGGTAGAGTCCCTAACTTCCACTCTGGCGAACCGGGTTCGATTCCCGGAGGGGTAGGGGATTTTTAAACTCCCACCTTACGTCTGGGTGAGTGTCCTGTCCTTGTGTCTATATGTGAGAATATAATAAAGTCAACAAAAAAGTAAAAGAAAAACAGTATAAATGAAAAGGGGGAAAAAAAGAAAAAAAAGACACGGTAACCGTTACACACAAAGGCAATCACTTCAATACGAGAGGAATATTTTAATTATCAAGGTTGATTCTACTTGCCCCCCTCAATGCACTTTCATCAATTCAATCTAACATCTGCAAATTAAGAAAAAAGTTAATACATTTTGACAAAAACAATGGAATGAGAATCAAACAAAGATATGGCAGTAATTGCAATTTTCTGAAGAATGCTGAAGACCATTAAAAAAGGGCGTGGTGTCGGTGTATCATCTACCAGGCTCTCAACTCTAATTGAGATGCCTGACGTCATTTCTCCACGACTTGCAGACAATATGAATGTCTTCGTTTGTTAACGGTGTGAACTGCCACTCTACTAGACTAATGTTACAAAATTATGATATACATTCTAAATAATCCTCCTCCGCGTTAGCATGTCTGCTTCAAAAATAGCGGGTCCGGGTTCGACAACCGGTGGAATTGGACATTTTATTTCCAAAAATTTAAATCTTGAGGCTATAAAAGTTGGTAATATACAATTTTTAATCTCCAGATTGTACACCAACTCCAAGAATTAAATTTCAATCCCGTCCTAACTAACTGAATGGCACCATAGAACACGTAAGTTTATGGCCGCGCGGACATAAGCTCTCCATACATCCTTATCCTGAGCCAATGTTTTCCAATATTTCCCTTATAATCTACTTCCCTCAAATCATAGTTACTGTTATTCTCCCACCTCATTCTTGGTCTCCCAACTGGACGTTTACCTTCTGGTTTTCCTATAAGAAACTTCCATGCATGTCTTGCATTACCCATGTGTTGCTCATCGCAGTCTACGAGATTTAACTGTTATTATATCTAGCTTCCTATAAAGACCCTGTAGTTCATTGTTATGTAAGTCTTCTCCATTCACCTGTCTGTTCATCTCTCTTTGGTACAAATTTTTTCCTAAAAACCTTATTCTCAAATACTCGTAATCTCCTTTCCTCCCTTAAAGTAAGAATCCATGTTTCGCATCCGTATAATATAACAGGTAGAATAATAGTTTTATATTACCCTGTAAAGCATAATAGCACGCATTTCCAGAATTGAGCCTATGTTTATTTTTTTTTTTTGCATCTCATTCCTTTTTAACTCTGTCCACAGCCCATTTGTTTGTGAATGAAGTAATAGGCCTACTACTAATAGCGATTCCCCGTCGAATGGAAATATTAAGTATGGCGGTTCCCGTGATGCATTTCGACAAAACTAGGCTATGTGCCGGCATCCAGTTTCAACTTCTGCCTTCTCTTCACCAACATCCTTCACACAACACCATTACACGGAAATACTTTGACATATACTCATCCTACACTCCTTCCTGTACAGAATACAAGTATACGTCATCTAGAAAAGTGGTCTGCCGAAGTGGTGCGTAAATCAATAATAAACCACATTAACGCCATCTAACAGCCTAGCCCAGATCCAAAAGTGCAGCGGAAGGCATTTAAACACTCTTTACATAATCATCATCAGACCTCAAGGTCTGTTCCGATCTTATGACAGAATTGGTCTGTCCATCTTCTACTGGATCTTCCTACATTTCTTCGTCCTAGCGGTTTATAATGAAAAATCGGTTTCGGAATTCTATTGTTATCCATTCTATTGATGTGGTCCATCCATTCATCTCTGCATTTGTAATTCTATCTAATAGTTTGAATATATTTACTTCTCTTCGTATGTTTTCATTTCGTTTTCGATCTGTTATTGTATAGTCAGCCACACTCCTCAGAAACCTCATTTCTGACGTTTCTACTCTTAATTCCTGGTTTTTGGTTAAAACCCAGTGTTCCGATCCATATAACAATATTGGAACCACCACTGTTTTATAAAATTTTAAAAGTGTCTCCTTTCTAGATTCTTTGAGACTTTGTTTTATGGTGCCACATATATAATTAAATTTATTTATTTTGATTTCAATATCTTTACTTTTTCTATATGGTACATTGTATCCCTTGTAATTATAATTGCTCACATGTTCTATCGTTTTATTATCTGATTGGATTTTTATTCTTAGTAGCTCATACCCTCGAAAAGCTAAAACTTTTGTTTTTACAGTAGAACACTAATTACATACACATTTATAATTATTTGTACAGATGTCCCAGACATTTTTTATCAAATAGAAATAATAGCAGAGGAATATAAACCGAACATTTTGGTATGGTAATATCCATCCATTGTAATTCTGCCCGAGGGCAGGTTTTTCATAAGTAATGCCACGAGTGATTTCCAAATTATCGATCAATTCTAGACTCACGAAGTGAGGAGTGAATTTATCCAGAGAATTTGGAAATCAAGAGTGGCATTTGTTAGGACTATTTAACGAATAAAATTAAGCTGTTTACTCACAAATCATTTTTTAACTATATAAATTTTAAAATATTTATATATTTAATGTAAACGGGTATGTTTGAAAACAAATCAGAAATGTGAGGTTATGTTCATTCACTGCTGCTTGATCATATTGTTTATTGCCAAATAAGATGGCAATATTGTAAGTGTGCACCCAAGTGAAGAAATAATGAAATAGATCAAACTATATATCATAATCAACATCACGGGTTATTCATTTATTTTTTTAGTAAACAACTCAGTAAAATCAAGGAATCTTTTCATTATTTGCTATATTCAATGTATTTGTTGGAGAAAAATAATGCTTTGACCTGTTTAGAACATTAAAAAGGAGGAGCTTTCTTTATCACAAAAGCAGGAGCTGATACAGATAAATCGATAAACAGCAAGGTGAAACACGACTGTCATTGGTTGTAAATAAAAAATCATTGTAACATGATTGGTCATTGACTCCCCTTTGGACATGAGTTAAATAGTCACTGTAATCATAGCATTTCCATGCTATGCTTTGCAGCTTTACTTAGGGATTTATAAGTGTGGTAGCTTCCCGTTGCTTTGCACACCGATGAAGGATGGTGATAATAATGATAAGGATGATGATGATGATGATGGCCGGATGATTTTCGGGGACCGTTGGGCCCTAAGCTTCCTGACATTTGTCTTACAGATGAGGAAAAACCCCGGAAAAAACCTCACCCAGGAGCCTGTCCCGACCGGGAATCGAACCCGGGCCTGCTGAGTGACAAGGCAGCACGCTACCTCGAGACCACAGCGGTGTACTATGGGGATACTGTGGTCGAAAATTTCCACAATCCATGGGTTAGTTGCTAGTAACATTTGGATTGAAATTTAACAAGATCGTCGTACAGATGTTCTTGAATTATCCTTTTAAGATAAATTAAATGACAGTATCTCCCTCAATTCGAATTGTTGGACGCCATAAAGACCTTTCAAAATTACTCTTTGGTACCGGCACCTAAAGAATAATGATGGCGTTAAGTCAGAGGTGCCAATCTCACGCAATAAAAAAAACATTGAATTAAAAATATACTGGGTGTAAACCAAGATATTTATCTGTTATAGAGGGTGCAAACAAACAGTTTTATATAAGAAACCCAAGGTCACAGATTAAGGATATTTGAGTTGTTATAGTATATTACGATGCGAGGTTGGGAAGTAGTTCTTACAGAACGGAGGAAAATGTTTCAAAACCGAGCGACAGCGAGGTTTTTAATTTCAGAGATTCTGTAAAACGCTTCACAAACGTGCGTTGTACATAATTTTTGCGCGATGTCGTTTTAATTAATGGATAATAGTAAAATAATAACATTACAGTATAGTTATTTAGGTTCGCAACCCCGAAATGTAAGAAGTTGAACTTTCAATCATGGTCGCCATTGATGTAAGTACGACAAAAAAGGTTTTTACAATTGATTCTCGTAATTCGGTATTAGAATAAAACAGGAGTATGGAATGGTATGAGATAATTTTAATCTTATTATGGATTGGATCATTGGATGAACTGAAAGAGAAAAATTAAACATCAAACTGTTTATAACCAACATTACAGGTTATTAATTTCTGATATCCTATGATGTAAATATGTCAATTATATTTTTTTGGAACGTAAATACCTGGGAAATAATACGTTTAAGAAAGTGCAAACAGTGGTTTACTTTTATTATATCTAATCAATTGCTACAATTTTTTCTATTATATCTCGAAAAAGTTACTTGGTTACATTCATGCACTACCTATATAAACAATATCGGAGCCAATTATTCTAAGATTCTTACACCTTAACATGTAAATTGCTATATTCAACGTATTTCTCAGAGAGTCAGTCACTGCAAAATAATGCTATGACCTGTTCAGAATATTAAAAAAGAAAGAGCTTTCTTTAATATGATAAACTTAAGCTGATAAATATCGGGTTAAACATAAATGTGATTGGTCGTAAAACAAAATTCATTGAAACGTGATTGGTCATTGACTCCGATTAGGGGCATGAGTTAAATAGTCAAGTAAGTTACATGGTATGAACGCTAACTATTACATGAAGTACGAAGTCTTCTAGTGTGGAGGGAAAGTTTCACCCTAAGATTTGTTTACTCTCGTTATGTTTCATTACATGTTATTAACCTGTTCCCTAGAGCTAGGTCCCTTAGCGTAACATTGCATTCATGTTCTGTATCACCTGCTAAGCCCAGATACAGTATAGTTCCCGGTAGGATTAATTTCGTGATTATGGTTTTCCCAGGAGTTTTACCCAACAGCAAGACTAATTACATAATTGACCATCAACGTCCTCTATAATCATTTCACTCATCCATAGCTATTACAAAGGTATTTTGAATTTGCAGTAAATTTATATCGTGAGTTAAAAATTATATTAAAAATACAGAGTGAATCAATCTACTGCAGTGGTTTCAAGGTAGCTTACTGCCTTGTCACGCAGCGGGCGGAGTTCGATCCTCGGTCGGGAAAAGTTTCCTGGTTGAGATTTTTTCGGGGTTTTTCCTCACGTCAGACAAATGTCATGAATCCTTAAGACCCAAACTATACCCGAACATCATCTGGCCATCATTATAATATTCAACTCATTAAATTAAATTTAGGATCATCGGGGCAGAGTAATTCCGCCTTCCAGATGCCCTAACCTCAGAAGTGGGTTACAATAACGCCGATGCCAGGAGAGTTCACCAAAAATGTAACGACAATCTGGTGGTATTAGATATAAAAAAATCAGAGTGAATCTTACTAATGGGATATTTTTAAAACCTTTATTTTTATTATTAAACAAGCTCGAAATGAAATTTTTGAGATCGGTTAAAGGGTGCACTAAGGAAGATAGAATCAAGAACACAGAAATAAGACAGGAACTTGAAATATTTGCAATAATTGATAAAATAGATACATATAGACAAAAATGGAAGCAGCACATAGACAGAATGAATGAAGATGGATATCCAAAACAAATAAAATATAAACCTAAAGGCACCCGAGATGTGGGCAGACCTAGAAAGAGATGGGCTGAAGTCGGAACGGGTCAACAGACCTAATGAATGCAGATGATGATGATGAAACAAGCTCGAACTAGATCGGAGACATTGCGTTGCAGTAGCGCGTCATATTGAAAACACTGTAGTAGCGCCTCAGTTCTCAATATCCCCGTTCGTATCCCGATCTTTGCCCATCAAGACTCTAAGGCTGCCCGATTCACAAAACGATTCCAAGACAATATATGAAATGAAACTCTACACATTTTTACAGGCTATTCAGGGATATATGCTGATTTTTTAAAAATATATATGATGCACCAAGATCTACGATATCTTATTAAAAAAAAATATGCTAAACATGTATAATGCTATCGTATATTTTTTCTTTGCAATGTTTCAGAACCCAAATTTAATCATGGCCAAAGCATATGCTATATATCTAATATCAACAACACGATCTCTCAAGTCACCGGAGATCACGGATTCCATAATTATATAAAAAACATTAACCAACATCCATCAACAATATGTGTCGGTAGAGTTCAATTCCATCGTGTATAATCAAATTCAAAGATGTTTTCCTTTTTTTAAATGTACATATTTTTAAAGTTCATTTGTGGAAACCCTTTATTTTCAGAACGCTTAATTTGCATGGTATGACATACAGTAAACATTACTTATTCTGTATTATAAGGTGGAATAAGTCTAATATGAATACAAGAAATAATTTTCCCTCAAATTATTCCAATAATACCATAGAACCATATTTCACTGAGATCCTTACTTCAACGTAAACAGAAATCTAACAGTAAATTTGAAATAATTAAAGACATTTTTATATTATGGAAACCAGTGAATACTTTTGATGATATAATTATTGGCAAAAGGAATAGGAACTAGTACATTCCAGAACTTAACACGAAACTCTAGGACTGCGGAGGTATGTACACTTAGCAAAAAAAAGAGCGGACTCTTGATCTCTAACATCCAAAGTTTTAATGCACTATTCACACGAGTGAACTAATGACACCGTAGAGCTACAATACGTTCCGCTTCTTCCAACGAAGAGCATTCTTCTATGCACAGCAAGCCAGGGAACACTGAGATCAGTGCCTTATGGCTTGCTTCGTGTGAAAGAGGTCACAGGTTCGATTCCCGATGAGGTTAACTTTTTTAATTGTTAAAATGTTTTCTATTTTATTCTACCTGTCCACTCTTAGAGAAAAACCAATTAATTATTTGGAAGTATTACTATTTATTATTATTATTATTATTATTTTCATAATCTATGGGCTATTATTAGGCTGGACTTGACCTATAAACTAAATACTTCAATGGATGGGGGAAACTTCTTCCTCACTAATACGTAATAAATAAATAAATACATAAACATATGAAGCTATTTTATCTTTTATTACTACATTTATAGCATTATAATTAAAACGTGCTATTGCATACAGAGTTACATTTATACCGGTAGCTAAATAATGTTACAACAAATGCAGGAATATTTCTTAAAATAGTGTAAAGTGGACGTAGATTACGTGGGTGGAATTAAATGTTATGGGATGTACTTTGCGGAAATACAAATAAATAACAAAAAAATCACTGTCGCGGAATTTGAACGCTGGCTCTCATACATATTTCATTTTTTCGTAATCGGTTTAATGATCTGCGGTACAAGAACATCGGATACTAATAGTCTAAATCCTGCTTGTCTTATTTACTTTTACACTATGCACTAGAGTTGGACTTTATTTGAAATGTCGCAATTTGAGTAATATTGTATACGTCGAACATTCGTTAATATCTAGAAACATGTATCCTGCAAGCTCTTTAACTATTTAAGACAATTAAAACTAAATACAGCGTATTTAAAACATTTAACAATACATTACTTCGTGTACCACAGCTTTAACTCTTCGAGCATGCGCAGTGGGTCAAAAAAGGGACTCTGCGTTTTAAAACCGCTCATTCTTTTTCTTTTGCCAAGTGTACGTATTGTTCATATATCATATAATGACCATTCTAGTTGCAACTAATAAAGTTGTTATATGTTTAATATGCTGATAAGAGTTATGATTGATTAAAAAGAGGAGTCTCAATGTAACTTGAGATGTTAGATAAGTACGTATTCATCAAGCAAATGCAATTTTACTACATTGTTATAAGTGAATGTAAGATTTCCAGATCTACTAAAGATGAAACTGAATATTCTCTAATGAATGTAAAGTAACTTGACACCTACATAGGGCAAGAAAAAGCAAGAAAACATCATTTACATTCAGAGGAGCGCTTTGTACTTCATTTCATTTTGATGAAGATTGTATTACTCATTGAAAAAAGTCTAGTTGTTTACAGTATCATATATAACATACACTAATTAAATAAGACTACCGCTGTGGTCTGAGGTAGCGTGCTGCCTTGTCACGCCGGCCGGGTTCGATTCCCGGTCGGGACAGGCTCCTGGGTGACGTCTTTTCGAGATTTTTCCTCACCTGTAAGACAAATGTCAGGAAACTTAGGACCCAAAGTTCCCCGAAAATCATCATCATCCTTTACCGTTGTGGAAAGCAACGGGAAGCTACCACATCTATAATTCCCTAGAAAAGCTGCAAAGCATGGCATGAAAATACTGTTATTGCAGTGAAACACCTGTCCTCGAGAAGGTTTACTATGGAATGAAATTAAAATAAAGATTCAGTCCATTGCTATATCCAGAGGTGACCTCGTTGGTTTCGACGAAACAGGTCCAGGTTCGTTCCCCGGTCGAGATAGGTTTCTTGATTTAGGGGTTTCATTGGCATCACTGATAACATGACCACACATATCAAGACACTTTAAAGCTATCTTAACAACCTGTATCTATTCACTTCTCTATAAAAATTAATGTGCCTTAGGTTAAATGTTTGTGTCGTCTTTGAGGTGGCCTCACTATTGAATTTTCAGCCCTAAGAAGAATCCATCGATCCAGAACGGGTTTAGACCTATAGTTCACGACTTCAGAGATTATTATTGCAGTCACTGGATTATCAGAATAGACAAAAAAATTAATACCAATAAAAAAGGTAAAGTGATCCTACTACAGGCATTCGAGTAGTAGAAGTTTAAGGCTGCCACTTTTTCTAGACAATCGGCACTTGATATCAACCGGGTTGTCAGTCTTCCGAGACGGCCGCCTTTATCGCCAGAAAAAAACATCTGGTAATAATTTCCGTTAGAAGCTGAGTCGAATCCTAGGTCATAGCGCCGCCAGAAGGTTTGAGCCAGTTTAAAAATCCTGACCCCACAGGGACTCGAACCTTCTATCTTTCAGTTTGTAGCGTATTCCCTTAAGCACTACATTATGGCGTGCCCCAATAACACAAGTAGTTCAACTTAGTTTCTGTTTAGATTGTACAGTATATCACTACTTCGCCGCTTAATTGAAGTACACGGCATTTCTAGTAACAAAATAACTGTAAAATTATAAAAATAACTTGGTAAATAAATGTTTTAGGAACTCAGTTATACTTATTATGTGGGTCACAGTTATTTTAACTTTCTGCTCCCAAAAAACTCCAGTTATAGCTGACGTCGAAAGTTGAGAAATAGTAATACGAAAATAAATTACACGGCTATCGTATATTTACGGTTTTACAAGTGAATATAGCAAGTTAATTCTGAATTATGCTAACATAGCTTCCCACATTGCTACATTAACCTCAATCTACAAATAAAATACTCTTGTTTATATGTTATAGCTGTTATAAAACTGGCGCTTCATATCACATCCGCAGATACTTTCGTAATTACATTACAAAGTTTTTATGTTACAGAAGCGATTAAGACTTACATTCCCACAGGCATAAATAAATAGATTACCAATATCATATCTCGTAACATTCAATCCAGTGATATAACTTCCGCCATTTTACAGTTGAACTGTGCCTGAAGTTTAGAACAATATAACAGCGCGTATGAATGTGATACCTGGAGAACACGATCGTTTCAAAAATTATCCATAGTATGTACCCAGATTCTTAGGGCACTCAGTAGCCAATTGAATTGAGAAGAAGCCATATCTTGTTAAGAAAACAAACCAAGGTTAAGGCATTACTTCATGCTAATCATTAGGGTCCCTTCCCAGTCATGTCAGGGCTGTCAATCAGAATCATTATTTAAATCCAAATTAATTGATATTTTAAGTTCGACACTTTGAAAACATTAACTGCATAACAACTGTATTCAGCATTTTGTAAATATTCATCTAGGAAGCTTTACTTACTTTATTTTAATTTATATTATTTTAATTTTATTATATTCCATATTTTGTTAGTATTACCTAGTATTAAGATCACATCCCCATTGTCTTTTTTTTAGTCTATATTTTAATATTATTTTAAAATTGTAAAAGTATGTAATTTTTGCAAAATTTTATTATTCATTGGTTGAGTGTAAGATAATGCTTTATGGCCTTAACTCTGCCAGCTAAAATAAAGCATTATTATTATTATTATTATTATTATTATTATTATTATTATTATTATTATTATTATTATTATCATCATCATCTTCTTCCTCCCAAGTATTAGGCTAAGGCCTGTTACGATCCTATAGAAAATTTTCCCTCCAGCGTTTCATAGGACGGCCCAGTGATCTTCGTCCTCTTGGTATAAAACTATGAACAGCTTTGGGTATCCAATTTGAACTCATTCTTTCTAGAAGATGTTTCCAATTTAGTTGGTACTGTTTAATATTATTATTATTATTATTATTAATATTATTATTATTATTAATATTATTATTATTATTATTATTAATATTATTATTATTATTAATATTATTATTATTATTATTATTATTAATATTATTATTATTATTATTATTATTATTATTATTATTAGCATCAATATTATACATTATATAAAAGATTACAGTGGCATGGCCATGTAAAAAGAATGCCAGAGGAAAGATTGCCTAAAATTGTTATGGAATAGATCCCAATAGAAAGGTGGAAGAGAGGAAGACCGAAGAAAGCTTGGACAGAAGGGGTACAAGCAGGTATGAATATCAGAGGATTGGAGGAAGATAAATGGATGGACAGAGAGGAATGGCGTTTGGTTTTCGGAAGAAGACGGCAGGTGCCATGATACCGGACGATGGTGATTATTATTATCATTATTATCGTTATTATTATTATCGTTATTATTATCGTTATTATTATTATTATTATTATTATTATTGTTATTGTTATTATACTATTATAGCAACTTCAGTCAGCCTTTGGTTCTTTGACGCTACCAAGCCACTTGATTATTTTTAACTATATATTTTACCTTAAAATTACTGTAATTTTATAGTTTAAATGTTACAATTTTCATTAGAGATGCATATATGCAGAGTGATTGAAAACAAAACTGACAACTCTTATTGTGATGTGCAGGATGCAAACTCATTTTTTTTAAGATGGAACATCGTTAGAGAACTTTATTGCATTCTTTTTTTTTTATTTCGCGGAAAGATATGTTTCGGATTTTCTCGGAAAATACTACCAGCGCAGTAGCTTTAACTTTATTCCAGAGTTTCGTAAAAAATACTTTTTAAAATGTCAGTAAATTGTGTAAAGAATTATATTAATTAATTACATGTAACAGCTGAAACTGACAAATTAATTTTTCACATTCAGTTTTACATTTTATCTTGTGGAATACCTATTTTTACTGAAACTCCTCAAGCTAGATTGTTTTTCTTCGCACACAGAAACTGGAAATAGTATATTACGATGCGAGGTTGGGAAGTGGGTTTTATAGAAGCGAGGAAATGTTTAAAAACTGAACGATAGCGAGATTTTTAATTTCAGAGATTCTGTAAAACACTTCAAAAACGTGCGTTGTACATTATTTTTTGCACGATAGTGTTTTCAAAATAATAGGCCTACATAATAGTAAAATAATAACATTTTTGATGCAACTATATGCGATAATTATAAACAACTGACTAACGTTAACAGTATGGGCAATGTGTATTAGTTGAGACTACAGCAGGCCATGACACCAATCAGTGATAAATGGCGGCAACTACGTATTTATTGTTTTATATTGTTTCAAATGAAGTTCAGTTCATTTAAAATGCAGCGATTTGTTTCTCGAAGAGAAACTCAGCTCGGGTTTTATAAAATTATGGCTGTTCCTGTTCTTTTATATAGATCTGAATTTTGGGTACTTACAAAAAAATATCTCACACATTCAAGCCACTGAAATAGAATTTTTGAGATCCGTAAAAGGATGTACATGAATGGATAGATTACACATTGAATCAATAATTGGAGATATTTTCAATACTCGATAAACTAGACAAGCACAAATGCCAATAGAAACAACATTTAGACAGAATTGACAATACAAGATTACCCAAAAAGATCAATGCCTACAAACCATATGGAAAAAGATGTTTGGGACGGCCAAGGAAACGATGGACTTGAGACCGAAACAGGTCGCATTGACCTAATCCTGGAAAGGAAGAAGAACAAGAAGAAGAAGTGATTTGTTTCGTATAATGTATATTAACGCTACCTTTTGGATATGTTTTGTATATACATTGTACGTAGTATACATAGAGGGCAGTGGTTTTAATTCCCACACGTGGTTTGTAATATGTAATATTACAGTATAGTTATTTTGGTTGGCAACCCCGAAATGTAGGAAGTTGAACTTTGAATCGTGGTCGCCATTGCTGTAAGTTCGACAAAACGCACTATCGCGCAAAAAAAAAAAGTACGATGTGGGGAGGAGAAAAGTGAATCAACAGACACTATGACATATCGCCGAACATGCCCTCAGGTAGATTGGCATCTATTGCTGGATCATGGCATATACTGCAGTCAAGAGTTAGCCGTAGACAGTATCCTTCTTCTTCTTTAACTTAATTTGTAGGATTTTGATCCCGTTTATTTGCAAAATCACTCCTCGGAGGAAGACGTATTCGATGTGCATTTACTGTCTATCCATCTCTTGGCTGGTCTTCCTCTTGTTCTTCCCCTGTCCATTGGTCTATCTTCTTTAGCTCTTTTTGCAAGTCGGTTTTCTTCCATTCTTTATATATGACCCTTCCAATATTTTCGTCTATCTATAATAAATTTGGTTATGTCTTGAATATGACATTTGTCTCTAATTTCTGTGTTGTGTATTTTATCAAATGATGCTGTCCCCTGAATAGGCAGTATCCCTGGGCTGAAAAACATTAACGTAGTATGAGGATGAAGAAGAAACCCTGACGGGGGCAAGAATTTGGGGAATATTTGGAATGGTGATTAGTGAAGACCACGACAGAGTGCGGGAAGAAAGGACATTCCTGAAATGACATTTACTGGGCGCAAGAAAGCAAGGTTAACGAGTGTTGTATCTTTTTTCGATATTTTGTCGTCCCGCCCTTACATTTCCAGACATGGCACCTCCTTTAAAACACAGCCTCACAATCAAACTGGTTAATAGATGCTCAAACAACTAGGCTGAGAAATTAACAGCACTGAAAACACTAGTTGCACTATAAAATAATATAGAAATTTCCATGAAGAGTAACATCTGTACAGATAGAATGGTTATGTTCGGCTCACTTAAGAACAATAGATATCTTTACAGCTTGATAAAAGATATTTGGAAAAAAAGTGGAAATAATTCTTCTTCACTTCCTGGTTTAGGCATTAGTTGCCTGTTCCATCTTCACTAATAGATCTAAGACCATCTCTTCTGAGGACGTCCGACATATCTTCTCCTCTCGGAAAATAATGTAAGATTTTATTTGGTGATCTACTTTCTTCCATTATTTCTACATGTTCTTTAAACTGAATCATGTTGTTAAATATATTTTCTTTTTTGGAGTAGATCTGCAGTTCTTCGCGGATATCCTCGTTTCTTATCTTGTCCATTCTAGTACATCCTTTTACTCTTCTTAAAAATTCCATTTCGGCTGCTTGGATTTTACTTTCTTGTTTGGTAGTGATAATCCAGGATTCACTACCATACCAAAGGACGAGGACTCTCATTGTTTTATAAAATACTTTAGAGCCTTAATTGCACAACTGAAGTTACATGGATTAAAGTTAGGTAAGAATACAGAATAACGATGCAGATCCCTGAAAGCACAATAGTAGACATAATTACTGAAGAATGTATTAATAAGTGGCAACAGTAATGAGATATATACACGTATGGAAGAGTTAGTAAATAATTTCTCCGTACAATAAACTAAAGATTAAAAATACGTATTAAACTGATACCAAATTTCACAGCAACAATTGCAGGATTCGGCAAAATCAAATTCTATCTACATCGCTTCCAAATCATCGAACACGCTATTTGCCCATGGAACCAAGACGACCAACTATTCATCACCTTATATACGAATACAGATTATTAGAAACAAACAACATCAAATGAATGTACAGAGTGTCCCATTCAAACCTCCCACATTTTAATTAATCATAACTAACAAAGTATTCGGAATTATGAAATGAGGCCGGTATTAAACGCAACAGAAACTCTAAGAATTTGTATTGCCACACACTAAAACTCCTATATATGTGCACCATTAGTAGCATGAACAATATCAAGCCTGTATTCGATTTCGTGCCACGTTCTTTATTAACGCTTCCAGTCGCTAGAAACTTCTCAAGTCATGTCTTAATGGTCTTCCCAACAGGTGGATTTCCTCCATATTCTCTCCGGTAATTTCTTTGCATTGTAATTGTTGACTTCATTTCTGCATACCAAAAAATAGTTTGTGCTCGTTGCTGAGGAGTCGCCATTTTCTTTATGTCATTAGTGTCCAACATGCGACAGATGAATTAACTGCAACAATGAAAACAAAAATTCTTTGGGTTTCCCTTTATTTAAATACCAACCTCATTTCATAATTCCGCATACTTTCAGAGTTATTATTAATTAAAATGTGGGAGGTTTGAATGAGACACGGTGTATATTGAAGACCAGCTACTGATCTCCAAATTACTAAGAATTAGTAAGAATCACATGAAGTTATCCCAAAAGTTCACAAATTCAAAACAGTTTAGAATAGGCAAAATTAGCATAACAGTTAGAAATGATGCAGCAAATCTTTTATTTTATTTATTTAAGCCAATGCTCAGACTTTTTGTGGGA
This sequence comes from Diploptera punctata, assembly GCA_030220185.1. Lineage (NCBI taxonomy): Eukaryota > Metazoa > Arthropoda > Insecta > Blattodea > Blaberidae > Diploptera > Diploptera punctata. The sequence continues at coordinate 1,351,731 of JASPKZ010001617.1, read as the reverse complement.
TAATTGCCATTAGTCTTCTTGCTTCCAAATACATCTGTCCATTTATTCATTCCAAATTCCTGAAGTGCACTACATCTTCTCAGGTGTTCAAATTTCATGGTAGTGTAGTTACACAGAATGCAGTTTGGTGATTTTATTATATGCATGTGGTAAAGTTGTTCTGCAAGACAATCATGGCCCGTCATCATCTGGAAAGCTGCTACTGTTTCTCTTCTAGATGACTGTGCATACCGGTACGTATTATGTAGAAGCCCATATTTTCTGCTATAATTTCTACATATGCTCAAGTATTTTGGCCTTAAACTTGGATTTAACGAGTAGTTTTGTTGAAAGGAAGGAGTTTTTTTAGTAGCGCATATTTCGTTGCTTCTCATTCCCTTTTATTCCTATATGAGAAGGAATCCACTAGAATGTAATAATCAGGGAAATCGCCTTGGTTGACATTGCAATGCTCTACAGAGAGCACAAGTTAACTGAAACCGGAGTATGCATGCGACGTGACGGCGCAAGACAGCAACGCAGCCAAGTGTGCAGCTGCGGTGCATACGAGAATGAACAGAATACAGACGCAATGGTTCTGTGTACAGTATACTTCATTTCCCAACCAACTAAGGTACTTTTCCTGGTAATAATTTTTATCTGGAATTTTCAGGTTTCTGATTGTTTTCCTTATTTCTCTGCAGCAAATCATTGAATATTATATTCTACACCAAGTCCAGTCTCAGGGTCGTGTGGCCTGACTAACAGTTCATGAGATCCCGGGTACGATTCCCGGTCAGAACATAGGGATTGTTTCCTTAATGGGAATTATTATGGTCGCCCGTAGTGTGATTTAAGAACTTTCCTGGTGTTTCCATACAATTTATCACCCATAATATCGAAGTAACTTAACTCCGCCATCAAGGAACCTCCAACCTCAAAAATGGGTTATAATTCCATAAATCCCAGGAAAGAATCCCACAAATGTCCTAGGGCCTATCACAACCTGATAGGATTGAACAAAATTTTCAACATGAGCTACTGCATATAGTATACGCATTAGTACGTGAAAAAAAAATAGCCAAGTAGTTTACCTATTTTAAAAAGGATAATAATTAATCTGAAAATGTGTAAAATGACAATTAGCTTATATTGATATAACTTGGCAGCGAACAAAATGCAGTCGTGCTGCGTATGCGCTAGAATTGTGTGACGTAATGCTCCCTTTCTAGTCACGTAAATGCTTGCATTTCTCCATGATCAAGCGATTTAGTTGTAGCTTGGGAGGCGTTTAATTACATAATTACATACGTTTTGGTTATTATGTAGCATTCTTTGCTGCTGATACCAGCTGCAATTCAAGCGATGTATTTACGCCAATTGGTTGAAAAGAGGGGTAGAGTTAGGCTGCATCTGTCTGGGTAGCAAGAGATGTATAGTCAAGGTAAGAATGGAGTAACATAATTTTATTCGTAGCCAAACTATAATATCGTAACGCAGTATGTTGTAAATAAATAAATAAAATCTGTTATTTGAAATTTTGATGAAAGATCAGAACCCACAGCAGATCATATATAATATTTATAACATTTATAAGTCAACTCTCATTGCAATAAAATAAAAGAAAAAATAACTCAGTGGAAAGAAATAAATTCAGGAGCCAGACAAGGTTGTGGCCTCTCCCCTCTACTTTTTAACACACACACACACACACCCATATATATATATATATATATATATATATATATATGCCATTGTTAAAGACTTTAGAGAAACAAAACATGGAAGTATCACTATCAATAGACATTTAAAATTAGATATAATAATGTTTGCAGATGATCTTGTTTTACTAACAACATCTGAAGATGATTTACAATGGTCAGTACATAATTTAAATTAGATAGCCCAGAAATATTCAATGGAAATATCTACCAATAAAACTAAAATAATGGCCTTTTGTGGAAATCCCCAATACCAAGCAAAATTTGTTTAAATAACAAAATTTTAGAGAGAGTTAATGAGTTTACTTATTTAGATATAAACTCTCTTTTGTTGAAAATTTGGATTTACCAGAGAAAATTGTGAAATTCAACAAATCAATGGGAATCACCAATAGAGTTTTAAAACCTTCATTAGTGCAAAAATCAACTCATACTCGTCTTTATCAAATAATGACTGGCTACACCAAATGGGATCGAAAGAAAAATGTAGAAATCCTTCAAGAACTTAATGTGTCACCAATACTGGACTACATCTCCAGATATCAGCTAAACTGGAAGGAACATGTCTCAAGAATGGCTAGATCCAGGATCCCCAAGGCAATAATGAACTAATGTCCAAATGGGAAACGGTCACTTGGTCGACCTATGAAAAGATGGCACGGAAACAGCTTTCTCAGGCTGTAACAGTTCTTCTAGGACTAATACCTGGCAGGATGATGATGATGAAATATGACATTTTGGATCACCATGTTTAATGATATAAGTATATAGATTGGATTATAAGATATTACTAATAATGTCAGGTGGCTTCCTGGAATACCACTGGCTAGCGATCGCGTGGCGAATGCTTTACCGTTATACTACCCGTTAATCAGTTAGTATAGATTCCTGTTATCGTGATCTGTAAAACAAGCCTATTAGATATATTGTCATTTAATATTTTGAGAATTTTCTTTATCTTTGAGGGGTTTCTCCAACCAATCTTAGTTATTAACATGAACTTAAAAAAATACATAAATATCTACGGACTTAGAGGCTATCAGTTTGCAACAAACATTCACAAATGTCCCTTAATTGAAGTTCTCCATCGTTCTCTATCTTCTGTGTATTCATCTGTTACACCAAATTTCCTCATTGAATTTTGAATGTTATTCTTACAGATTGTTCTTGGTCTTCATTTTCTGCTCCTTCTTTCAATTTTCCATGCATAGACAGCCTTTGGTAGTCTTCCATCCTGCATTCTTCTTACGTGTCCATACCATTTTAGTCTTCTGTGTTCAATCTCATCCATTATACTTCTTTCTGCATTCATCCATTTTCTAATTTCTGTATTTTTATTTTTTTAGAATATTATATTTAATAATATATTAATTATATTAATCAAATAATTATATATTAGTTTTATATTTTATAGTTTTTAATTATGCTTACAGGGCATTGAAAAACTATGTTTTCGTAATGCACAATACAACCTAGATTCGGGTGGCTTTCGACTACTCGCATCTCTTCTTGGGACTTTCTTTCACTGGGAGAACAATACTAGTACATTGAAATAATATTTGAGTTGCCTCAATAAGCAGCTAGGTTCCTCATGCCAGTTTATATTTAGCGTATAATGGCTGTAGATATATCACAAATATGGTAATAAAACTAAAATATTAATATCGAATATTTGCAGAATGCGGTGTGTCGATTTTATTATCAATATTCTATGATCAAAGAGTAAACTTCAGAACTCCAGTCAGAGGATCACTTGAGAGCAAGGTCAGAGTTTAAATACATTAGTTCAATTCTTTGTTCAATTTCTTTTGACTTATTTAAGTGCTAAGCGTATATTTTCTATTAACTCCGGGTCAATGATGCCCTGTTATAATATTACGTAAAAAACCTTGAAATATTTTTAAATAAGGTACTATGTATATTGAAATATATTATATAAATTAATAAAATAATTTTCATACACACATTACCTATTAAACTTAATCTGAAACGAAAATGCATGAATAATTTACAATAATAACATTAATATTTATTGACATTTATGACTAATCTTACTATAGTTCCCTAAATTTAACTTTGATTCCCAGATTTTAAATACGGAAGCAAATTTCAACTACAGACGTCATAGTTTAAAAATTGTTTCATGCAAATACTGGTCCCCGTTAGGGGAGAACCCATGTATCCACCAATTAATAGGAATCGTTCCTATGGTCGTCCATAAATTTAGGTTAAATCTAGATTTAAGGAGGTGGTCTAGTGGTTAAGTTCTTTACATCTAGTCCCAAGGGTTGCGGATTCAAAGGATTTTAATGACGAAAAATCCAAAGAACAAATCGTCCGGGAGGGACTTTAAAGAGTGGATCCCGAGCTAAGTAAGCAAGAGAACCTTATAGAGATAAGGCAGGTGCCGTCGTCCTCAACTGTATTAAAATATTATATTTAAAATGTTATCTGGATGCCTTTCGGAAATTAACTTCCATCATCAGCAGGATGAGTGACTGCTACTAGAAGTTGTTTACGACCTTGTAGACTTGAAGTGTCGTTAGTAGCAATTGATTTGTTTTTGACGAACTCGTATAATGGGTTGTACGACTGGGGTGTGTTCTCATTGAGTAGTAAGGTGTTGCTTATTTCAGTAGTAAGGTGGTGTTTATTTCTTTCATAATTTCAATGTTTTCAAATATATTTATCTTTGCTGGAAGTGTTTCTTTGTGAATTATCATTAGAGCGTTTTCTATTGTGTCCATTCGGTGATCAGCGTTAATGATATGTTTGGCATAGCTTGATTTACCATCCGCGTATATAAATAACCTTAAGCCTGAAAAAAGAGGTATTTAAGCAAAATTTACCCATTTTGTACCAAGTAATACAGGCAGTTAAGTACTAGGAGGTCTATCTGGGGACTGACATGCCGATCTACATGTCCCTCACAAAATGCTTTGTAGGGAAATAAATACCTTAATCAGATTCATTTAGTAATGAGTTTAAAAAATATTGAATCAGATTGGTTTAATCATTCCCCAAAAGGGAGTCCAGGGCCCGACGAAAAATTGGGCTCTCAAGAAGACATTGGATTGATTAATGGAATGGCAAAACAATAACATACGGTAACTTAAGTGATATTAAACATATGGTATTCGTTGTAAGGAAAATTATTATTATTGCAGTATTATTATTATTATTATGATTATTATGGATTAGAGTATTATTATTGAGCGATTCCATGAAAATATACCGAGGTGAAAATTTTAAAACTGACGCAGGAATAATTTTGTTGGTGTAATATATATCTGTAAATATGAAATTTTATAATTTTATAAGAAAATGTTTCAAATGTGCATTATTTTAATCTAATAATAGCGGTAAAACTTGTCATATTCGAAACCTGAAAAAAAAAAACGCAAAATGTTACCAATTTCTTGTTTAATGATTTGGTCGTATGAATTCGTTTTATTTCACAAAATATTTTTTTAGACCATGCTTTGGTCCTCCTTGATCGTAAATGAAACAATATTAATTGCATTCTAATATTCTATATACCTTAAATGTGTCATATAGTTGTTAACTGTAAGTTATGGTCAGACAGTCAGTCAGTCACAGAAAACGGATCAAAATTACTGTACACAACATAATAATTGATAGATTAAAATTTCCTCTTGCATTCTACGTTATCGGTACACAACTAACAAAACGTATTGATGACATTTTCTTGCAAAGTCATTATTTTTCCTGCTGGAGTCCCATGACTGACTGGCTTTTTGTCCCCTCATTTATATTGCTAATACGCAAGACGCAGTAAGTTGCTTGCTGGACTCCGTTGTGTGTTAGCATAAACATGGTTTAGGAAATCTGGTAGACGGTTCGGCTCAGCTGTTTCAGAAAATAATTACTGGCCATTCTTATGTGACAATTTGAAGCTAAAAGGCAGTCAGCGGAAGGATTAAATGTAGGTTAATTCCAGGAAAATGAAAAGCCAAACAGATGTGAACATTTTTTAAAATTGCGCAGGGAGTAATTTTTTCGATGAGATATACTTTTTTACAGATTTTTAAATTTCTGAGTCTAGAAGTTAATGTTTGAAATACGGATTATTTTGATTCTCAAATTATTAGGTAGTAGAAACATCACATATTCCGAAACCTGAAAACAAAGCAATATTAACGAAAATTTTTGTTGTACGATTGCACTGTATAAGTTTGTTTTGTGTTCACTGACTCTTTTGTTATAAAATATTTCGGTCCTTCTGTGATCTTAAGTTTAATACTAATACCTGTATTATAATATTCTAGATAATTTAAAATGACCGCCTTATAATTATTAAGGGTAAGTTACAGTCAGTCACATAAAACATACAAAAATTATTGTATACAATACGATAATTGATGGATTCAAATTTCCTCTGGGAATCTACGTTATCGGTGCATAACTAACAAAAAAGTATTAACGACATTGTCTTGTAAATTAATTACGTTTCCCACTATAATCCCGTGACTGACTTTATATTGCTACTACGCACGGTGCACTAGTTGCTTTCTACACAGATTTTTAGAAAAGCGATTTTAACATCTTGCAGCTATTCCGTTGTTTCCCGTTGCTTTCCACACTGGTGAAGGGTGATGATAAGGATGATGATGGCCATATGGTTTCGGGGACCGTTTGGGCCTTAAAGTTTTCCTGACATTTGTCTTAAAGGTGAGGAAAAACCCCGATAAAAACCTCACCCAGAAAACTGCCCCCCACCGGAGATCGAATCCGGGCCCGCTGCGTGACAAGGCAGCACGCTACCTCGAGACCACAGCGGTGGACGAGTACGATATAATGATCTTATTTTCAAAGTATATCTTTTAAATAATTAGTCATTATCCAACAATAACAGTTCGCATAGTTTTCTAGGTTTCAAGGAAAAAATGACTTAGGCTACCTGTTTTTCTCCGTACCCTTCATATAAATGTTAGCAGGACATATTACATAGTGGATCTATTATGTTGGTATTGCAATATGTAATGTGATATCAAAACATTATTACTTCAACTAACACTCGAAAATGATAGTAAACAGAAATGTTAAGAATGCCACTACGATTTCGGATAATATATATATATATATATATATATATATATATAAATGTGTGTGTGTGTGTGTGTGTGTGTATGATATGGAAAGAAAAATGAATGCTTCAGTCGGGATTTGATCCCGAGTCTCTAAACTCAGTACGTTTAGCGCTCTAACCAACTGAGCTACTCAAGTAATCCAACACAAACATACATTTTTCTTATATATGTAGTATTCTCATTATATATGTAGTCTCATTATATATGTAGTATATGAGAATATTACATATATAAGAAAAATGTATGTTTGTGCTGGATTACTTGAGAAGCTTAGATGGTTAGAGCGCTAAACGTACAGAGTTAAGAGACTCGGCTTCAAATCCCGACTCCAGCATTTATTTTTCTTTTCATATCATATTTGCCTTCATTGCCAAATGTCAAAAACATAGTTATAACATCTATACCGGTATACATATCCATCCATAGTAATTCTGCCCGAGGGCAGGTCTTTCACTGCAATCATAGCATCTTCATGCTATGCTTGCAGATTTACTAGGGAATTGTAGGTATGGTAGCTTCCCGTTGCTTTCCACACCGGTGAAGAATGATGATGATTATGATGATGGCCATATGATTTCGGGGACCGTTTGGCAACTACCCCTCCTAGTTTATTAGGGATTGATCGTAAGATGGCGTAGGCGAATAGAAAGTATCACTCTGGCTGGATAAAAGTATAGACCTAAAATAACTGTAAGGAATAAACCTTGTAAAGATTGATTGTAATTATTTTCTCCTTAAAATTTTCCTGACATTTGTCTTACAGGTGTGGAAAAACCCCGATAAAAACCTCACCCTGAAAAACTGTCCCGGCCGGGGATCGAAGCCGGGCCCGCTGCGTGATGCTACCTCGAGACCACAGCGGTGGACTATATATATATATATATATACATACATACATACATACATACATACATACATACATACATACATACACACACACACATACACACATACATAATTCATAAAAATCATCTAAAATAACAAAATGATATTTTACTTCACAATCTCACAAATTAAAAAATTAATTTTATATAGTTTTAAATTTTATTTATATATTACAAAGACAGAGTACTATATAATTTTACAATATCTACAGCAATTTAAAGAAATATCATCCAATGAAAAATGTTCAGGCCTACAGAAGACAAATCTAGATTTTATGTAGGGGCCCAACTTTTACTTCCATGACAATTTTATTACATTCTCCCAATTATATAACAGAATAATGATAGAATAAATTACTATAAAAAATATTTTTCACGAAGAAGAAACCGCTAACCGAACAGTTATCTCAGAAGCTAGACTTTGAGACTCGTATATTTGATAGATCATGAGTTCACATTCCACCTAAATGATTAAAAACGACTTCGTATTTTTTGTAGTTATGTTTAATTACCAAAAAAATGCTGAATTGGAATTTCATTATCACGATTAGTTCCGCTGTTAATCATATTTCATTAAAATTTTTAACAATTTTAATTTATCAGTGTTATGTAACGACACAAGTATACAGTAAAAACTCCTTATTCCCGGCATATTTACGGAACATATCCCTCGCGAATAATGAGTTTTTACTGTATACAACTGAAACACGCAACCGACTGGTGTAAGAACAGTAATATACAAACGCGATACGCGTATCACGCAAGATGTTAGTGCGTCTCGATTTAAAATTTAATCTAAAAAAATACGATTACAATTACAAGCTGTAAACAGAAATGTCATTACTGGATTTTATGAGACCAAGAATTTTTTGTAATAGTGCCAATTCAGCTATACAGTTAAAATCAGCAATTGCGATCTCGACTGTTGGCACAATATACAGGACGCATGACGCCATTTCTAGTGGGAGTACTTCACATGTGTCCAGAAATATCAAACATTGAAAAACATTACGCAACTCATTGGCAACCGCACACTGTCCTTCAATGTCCCTAGTCCACTACAGTGTTTACATTCTTCAAACGGAAGGGGCTGTGACCTACTGTGCCATAGAAAAATATTACTACAGGCTAATTATTATTGGATATAAAATAAAATCTGATCCATTTTTTACTAATCTAACTCACTGATACTATCGAACCCGTAGGTTCATGGCCGCGCGGACATAAGCTCTCCATAAATTCCTATCCCGAGCCAATGTCTTCCAATCATCCCCTGTATAACCTACCTCCCTCAAATCATAGTTAATGTTATTCTCCCACCTCATTCTTGGTCTACCAACTGGGCGTTTTCCCTCTGGTTTTCCTACAAGAAGCTTCCATGCACGTCTTTCATTCCCCATTCGTACCACATGTCCCGCCAATCGCAATCTACGAGATTTCACTGCTATTATATCTGGTTTCCTATAAAGACCATGTAATTCACTGTTATGTAATCTGTTCATCTCTCTTTGGTCCAAAATTTTTCCTAAGAACTTTATTCTCAAATACTCGTAATCTCTTTTCTTCACTTAAAGTAAGAGTCCATGTTTCGCATCCATATAATATAACTGGTAGAATAATAGTTTTATATATTTTCGGTTTTATTACTCTCAAAATAATAACAAAACATTAACTTGGTTTCTTTAAAATTGTCGACCTCGATGGACTAATGGTTCTTGTGTCTGGTTCCGAGGGTTGCAGGTTCAAACCCGGCCGGGGGTCGATGGATTTTTTAGGACGAAAAAAATCCAAGAAGCAAGTCCTCTGGGAGGGACTTTAAACCGTGGGATCCTTAAGCCTGAATAAAGATATCTCTAAACAAAATTTACCGAAACCACCGTGGTAATACGTTAGTTGCCTGTTGGATGTTTCATTGGTCGGTATGTTGACCGTAAGCCATCCATGATATCTATCAGCAAATAAAGTAACTAAAAAATTAACATGTTCTAATAACTCCTTACAAAGCAGAGACTATGGCTCAACAATTACTGATTATGCCATTATAGAGATAGTGGCTGGGTTTGTATTAACGAACCTCACAACCAGAGGGGAGCACGCTAACAACTAGTTCACCAGGGTATCGCTAACGTTTGTTAAATAGTTTTACAGATCCGGAGAGAAGGTAGTAATATGCAGGAAGAAAATTCGCCACCCCACTGCACCATTAGATGTTGCAGTATCTTACTTTTAATTTTCAAAACGAACACTAACAACCAAGTTTTGATGACCTCATAACCTGCTGTAGGTGATAAATCCGACAAGGTTCTCAGAAATGTTATATTAATACCATCCATTTATCATAAGTAATGTCACGAGTGATTTCCAACTTATCAGAGGATTTGGAAATCAAGAGTGGCATTTGTTAGGACTATTTAAAGAATAAAATGAAGTTGTTTACTGAAAAATCATTATTTAAACATCAATCCATCCATAGTAATTCTGCCCGAGGGCAGGTCTTTCACTGCAATCTTAGCATTTTCATGCTATGCTTTGCAGCATTACTAGGGAATTATAGGTGTGGTAGCTTCCCGTTGCTTTCCACACCGGTGAAGGATGATGATGATGGCCGGATGATTTTCGGGGAACGTTGGGCCCTAAGCTTCATGACATTTGTCTTACAGGTGAGGAAAACCCCCAAAAAACCTCACCCAAGAGCCTGTCCCGACCGGGAATCGAATCCGGGCCCGCTGCGTGACAAGGCAGCACACTACCTCGAGAACCCAGCGGTGGACTATTTAAATATAGTTACTGGTATTAAAAAATATTTATATAATTATTTAATGTAAATGGCGATGTTTGAAAACAAATCACAAATGTTCGGTTGTTTCATTTATCTATTCACTGTAACTTGATCATATTATTTATTGCCAAATAGGATCACAATCAGCGATAACCTACTCGATCGCAATATTGTAAGAATGCACCCTGATGGAGAAAACATGAAACTGTATATTGTAACCAACATTATAGGTTATTAATTTACTTTTTTAGTAAACAACTCAGTAAAATCATTATTTAAAAACAGAATTATTGAACACACAATTATCAAATGTGTACTTCGAAGGAATCTGCTCATTATTTGCTATATTCAACGTATTTCTTTTGGAGAGTCAGTTACTGAAAAATAATGCTCTGACCTGTTCAGAATATCACAAAAGCAGGAGCTGGTAAAGAAAATTTGATAAAGAGAGAGGTGTAACACAACTGTAATTGGTTGTAAAACAAAATTCATTGAAACGTGATTGGTCTTTGACTCCCATTTGGAGCATGAGTTAAATATTCATCGTAAGAACATGATTAATGAGAAATGCTATCCAAAAGAGGTTTACTTATTCCTGCTCCAAAAAACGTTTGCTACTTTCAGTGGGTTTAATATATTTTTCCTATGAAGCTAATATCAATGCTAGTACTGTAATAATTAGGCCAACAAAAATGGTAACGAGAGTGATGAGCTATGTGTGTGCACACCTTAGAGCCTAAATCAAATTTATAATATTTAGGGCCTAGTGTCCACCGCTGTGGTCTCGGGGTAGCGTGCTGCCTTGTCACGCAGCGGGACCGGGTTCGATCCCCGGTCGGGACAGTTTTTCTGGATGAGGTTTTTATCGGGGTTTTTCCTCACCTGTAAGACAAATGTCAGGAAAACTTTAAGGCCCAAACGGTCCCCGAAATCATATGGCCATCGTAATCATCATCATTCATATTCATCTTAGATTAATCTTAGGATTAGGGACTCTCCTGGCGCACCATTATCATCATCATCCATCATATCATCGGGGCAACGTAACCCCGCCTTCCAGGCTCCCAAACCTCAGAAGTGGGTTACAAGTACGCTATGCCAGGAGAGAAACCAGGAATGTCGAAAGACAAACCTGGGGCATTTGAAAAAAAAATATATATATTTAGGGCCTATATAAAACTAGCTAATACCCGGCGGGCGCTGCTACGCCTAAATAAATGAAAATGTGATTTTATGTTTAGTTGAATAAGTCATCATCATCATAGTACATTCACGAATTTAGGCCATTTGTTGACCTGTTTCGGCCTCAAGAGAAACACCATCCAGAAGTCTTTTGAGTGGACGTCCCGGTCTTCTTCTTCCTGCAGGTTGTGCAGGTTGATATCTTAACATTAGTTTGGGTATTCTGTGATCTTCCATTCGATGAACATGTTGTATCCATCTTGACTTATAATCAGAAATTTTGTTTTCTAAAGATTCCATGTGTAATTCTTCTAAGATGTCTTCATTTTTTTTGTGATCTAGTAGTGTGTATCCTGCAGTCCTCCGAAGATATCTCATTTCAGCAGATCTAAGTCTCTGTATATCCTTCTGTTTCAACGTCCATACTTCGCTATCATACAAAAGAGTTGGAAGAGCCAGTGTTTTATACACTTTCAGTCTTGAATGCTTTTGGACTAACTGTGACTTGAAGAAAGAATTTATTAACCCTAAAATTCTTAAAAATTTAGATATTTTTGCATTTACGTCCTTTTCTTCTTCGTATGAGATATTGCATCCTAGATATGTAAAATTATTCACCTGCTCCAAAATTTTATTGTCCAGTACAATTTTACTTCTGACAGGATCTACACCTTGAAATGCCATAATTTTTGTTTTTTCTGTAGATATCTTTAATCCATATTCTTCTGTAATTTTGTTAAGTTCATACAGACCTTTCTGTAGATTATCTTCGGAATTTGCTATTATTATTTTGTCATCTGCAAACAATAGGGTGTTTAATAGTTGAATAGTTGAATAAGTAGATGCAAAAATAATTATAAATCTATATTTTTTAGATACCCCGTGCTGATTACCCGGCGTTGCCCGGGAATCTACTTATCTCGATCTTCTTGACATAAATGAGCTGAAATTACGAAAAGTAATGTGTTTTATGTTTAGTTAGATAAATAAAAGGAAACAAAATATATAGTAATTATTTTTATATAGTCCGTGCTGTTTACCCGGGGGTTGTCCGGGAATCAACTCATCTTCTTGGCATAAATGAGCTGAAAGCAAAAATTAATGTACTTCTTATGATTAGTTGAACAAGTAAAATGAAAAATAATTATAAATGTATATCGTAATTATTTTAAGATTCCCCGGTGTTGCTCCGGAATCCACTTATCTCTATCTTCTTGGCATAAATGAGCTAAAAGACAAAATTCGTTATTGTGAGTTATCCGTAAAAGAATACCCGCCATGTGCTGCTATTCTTGCACAGGAATCTACGTACTTGTCTCTATCTAATTGGCTTCAATGAAAGACAAAAATGGTTATTGTGAGTTATCCGTTAGAGATAAACATATGCTGTCGTACCCTTTTTTGTAGAGCTTCTTGAGATATTAAATTCTGTGTACATTAATTTTGTGTATTTCTTATGGTTTAGGCAGCGTAAGCTATTTAAACGTCCAAAAGAGCTACTTTTTCACGTTTTCCACTACAAAGGGCATTTTAAGGTTGTAGGAGTTGAGTATCACAGTTCTCTTGTAGCCTATGTTCATCCCGGGAATCTTCTGAACATTTTGCAAAAAGGCCCATTACGATCGGATCAATGGTATGACCGCGCAATAAAGTAGGAACAAACAAACAAACTTGTTTATATATTAGATTACTATTAAATCCACTTTTGTATTAATATTTAATTTAATAATCCTTTTAATTAAAATTGTGTTGTAATCCATCTCCATTTAATTATAAATTGCCCCTTGGAGTTCTCATAGATGAGAAATTTGCAGATGTTTTCCATATCAGTAGATACTTAATTGTACCACACATTTCCGTGATAAGAGATCAAAAGTGTTTAACTTCCCTTTACTATAATTTCTTTGATGCGAAATATTCCATGGATTTTTCCAAGATGGAATCCGCGATCCGTAAATCCCGAGGCGGATACATCTAGCGAGACCACCATCAACACTTACGTAAAGAAATACAGTAAGTTACACAATAAATCGTCAACCCATCTGTTCAGTCTTTGCATCCCTATCCCGAGCTAATGTTTTCCAATCATCCTCTATATAATCTACTTCCCTCAAATCATAGTTAATGTTATTCTCCCACCTCATTCTTGGTCTACAAATTTGGCTTTTCCCTCTGGTTTTCCTACAAGCAGCTTCCAAGCACATATTTCATTACCCATTCGTGCCACATTTTCTGCCCATCGTAGTCTACGAGACTTAACAATTGTTATTATATCTGGCTTCCCAAAAATACCATGAAGTTCACTGGACTGGAAATATATATTCTTCCAGTTATATGGATGCGAAACATGGCCTCTTACTTTTACAGAGGAGAAAAGTTTACGAGTATTTGATAATAAAATTCTTAAGGAAATATTTGGACCAAAGAGAGAGAACAGACAGGCGAATGGAGAAGACTGCATAACAGTGAGCTACATGATCTTTATAGGAAACCAGATAGGCTATAATAAGAACAGTTAAGCCTCGTAGACTCCGATGGGCAGGACATGTGGCACGAACGGGGAATGAAACAGGAGCATGAATATTTCTTTTAGGAAAACCAGAGAGAAACCGACCAGTTGGTAGATCAGGAATGAAGTTGGAGAATAACATTAACCAAGATTTGAGGGAAGTAGATTATATAAGGGATGTTTGGAAAAAAATTGTTCAGGGTAGTGATATGTGGAGAGTTTATGATCGAGAGCGGCCATGAACCTACGGATTCGATAGTGCTAGTAAGCTAGTATACAAACAGATTGTTAAATAAACGTAGGCTCGTTATAGATAGGCCTAATTATAACTAACTCTATGTTATAATAGGCCTAGAAGAGTTTAGGGTAGGTCTACCAATTGTCTGCTGACCTAACAACTAACACATGCCCATCAATACGAGCGTACACACACATAATCTAGATTTACCTTCTTTTACAGTTATTGAAATGAAATATGGATGGATTAAAAATTGAACGATTTATCATCGTTACTTAACAACGGCAATCTTTCATAACAGGCAAATAACACTGCAATCCCCATCTGTTCGCAAATGATTCCCATTCATTATGCAGGAAACAAAATTGAGTTACTGTGCATTAAAGCAAACTTGCTGTATATGGACGTCATTGTTGAGATAAACCGCTCTAGAGCTATTGGCTATTCAATAAACCGAAACATCAGACCAGTGAATTGGAATGTTGGTAGATCCATTCATTAGGCACATACGGTACTACGTAATCTGAAATTATAAACCTAAATAATGTACAGGCCGAAAGTTACTTTCAACTAAGTTAATAAATGTGAGGTATGTTTACTATATATAAAAGTTAAGTACTTAAGTCTAAAGATATTTATTTTTTATAATCATCTCATACACAATTGCAATCTCACAGAATACAATTAATAGTAATAATAATAATAATAGATATTTATTTATTTATATACAGAATTTTAATGTTTACACATCTTTCTGTGCCTAAAGTTTTATATTTCTTCTCCACTCGTCTCCATCCAATCCATGTCCTCCAGTCCTCTTGTTCTCATTCCAGTTCTTATTTCCTGCATCCACGAGTTTCGAGGTCTTCCTCTCCTCCTTCTTCCAGGTGGACACTATTATAATGTTTTCCTGGGTAATCTTTCTTCTTGCATTCGTCGTACATGCCCATACCAATTTAATTGCTTATGCCGTATATAATCTACTATTGAATAACCAGGATTCATTTTTTCTCTTATGACAGTATTTCTTATTTTGTCTAATTTTTAACATCTTGCTGCTCTCCTCAAGAAATCCATTTCCATCGACATAAGTTTTTGTTCTAAGTTGATAATAATAATAATAATAATAATAATAAGAAGAAGATGAAAATAATAATAATCCCATGGCGCGACAGGCCTAGAAGGGCCCTTAAGCCTAGCCGGCTGCTGGCCTCACATCCACACGTATCAATCAGAGGTAGATGATCATCTAGCCAGTGTAGGGGTGACATGTGGTCAGCATGTCGAGTCCCCCAGCCGTTACAGCTGGATTTCTTAACCTGGACAGCTACTTATTGTAGCTACCCAAATGCCTCACGATGCTGGGTGGGCACAGGTCCCACACTGGCCGAAATACCATGAGAAAATTTCTTCCCCTATGAAGACTCGAACCAGCGCATGTCCCGTAGCTCTGCACCAAGGCTTTCTGCCTTAACCACTCGGCTACGGTGCGGAACCAATACAATTAGGCCTAATACATATTTTTAAAATCATTGTGCATGAAAAAAATATTTATTATATGCGCCACCAAATATATTTAACACAATAACTTGTTGTAGACTAATACACTATTACATCAAACAAATATAAATCAATATTATTTATTTTATGTGTTGGTTTATGCAGACGATGTAGGCCCTATTATAATTAGCGTCGTCATACAAAGTTCGGTGTGAGAGAACTGACAATTTTTGCTCTCGTCTCTCTCTCTTTCTTTTGTTTTTTTAGTCCTATGGATTCTATTTACTTCCGAAGGAGACATACGTTACTTAGAATTTTTGTCCTAACTTACAGCTAAATGCCTGAGGCCTTATTTCCGGACTAAATTACAAGTACACTTTATCAAAATCACCAGTAACCCCGAAAGAAAATATTTCTAAAACTGCTTCCGAAAGGCGAATCAAACAGTGAAAATGGTTGAACTGGAGTCTAAGAAGTCTTTCCTTTACAGCTGGTAACGATAATGATCACTGAGAAGTCACGTGATTTGGCGAGATAAAAGTAAGAAAGAGTTTTTATCTTGACATTTCATAAATTCATAACGCTAACAAAGCTGGATAACTCTGTTACAAACATTCATAATCATTTTTAACTATCTTTCTTGTGTTTTAAAGTTTGGATTTTATTAATTACTAATCCAGAGTTTCACACCAGAACTGTGTCTAGTCCAAGATTGATGAGAAGTTTGTATGAGGTCAGACGTTAATTCAGCTAACTGCCGTAGAATTTACGACGCATTGGAATACTAGTTGATTAAAAAAAATGGTAAGATTTAATATCAACAATTAAAATTCAACATAGTGGAGCAGAAACATGATATTAAACAAAATAAGCAAAGTTAAGAAAAAACAAAAGTCAAAGTGCTATTACTGTTTTTGGAATATCGAGACGGAATACGTAAAATATCCTTTAAAATGTTTATGTTCCTGAAATTGGAAGAGACTTCATGATATGACGTTACAAAATAGCAAAAGTAATTTTCTTTAAGATGCGTATTGTAGCATATATATATATATATATATAACCTGTGTGTGTTTAATAATTTGTTAAAGTAACATCAATATAAAATATTTTATAATCAATTGAGTTGGTGTTTACTAGATGAAAATCCATATTTATTAATTAAATAAAAATAAAACGTAGTTTTATTTGATTTTCATATTTATTATATGATTCAGTGACAGCTGTTTCGGTACACTGTACCTTCTTCAGACATGTTAACAAATTATGAATTGTGTTCCAACTGATCTAAGCAACAATACAACAATATTTATTTCATCATCATCATAGTACATTCACGAATTTAGGCCATTTGTTGACCTGTTTCGGCCTCAAGAGAAACTTCTGGCTTTTTTCGTGTTGAGACTTGAAAGTAGTTTTGAAGTTCCTTAGGACAGGTTACTGGCCCGACGCTAAGTAGTCCAGTGGTAGGGCTGCTACCTTTTAGTCTCTGGACAGACATTAGGATACCGCATTTACTCAGTACCTGATGGAACGGTTATACCGCCGTGACTCGGTCCTCAGAGCCTCGTTTGTGAAAACAGGTTGTACCACGAGAAGGTGAGGATGAGAATTGGGTAGGAGAGGTTATACACACGTCACTACCCCTTACAACCCAATATTTATTTAAATTTTTAAATTTAACAAAGGGGATTCATTCAAATCAAGTTGAGAATTTAACAGTTTTTTACTACTTTTAAACTTATTAATTTCTACAGCCTCCAAAAGATCTAACTTCTTACCCTTATCACAAATATGTAAAATTTCAAAATTTGGATCGAAACAATGATTAAATTGGAATAGGTGGTTAGCATAGTTTGAATTTTCTAAATTTCTGTTATATGCTCTCATGTGTTCCTTTATCCGAGATATAAAAGGTCTACCAGTTTGTCCTATATAGACATTGTCACATGTGCCACACTTCAATTTATATACACCTGATAATTTTTCTTTTTTTGTTTTGGTTTTATTGTTTTTTATTATATTTGGTAGAGTTTCATTAGTTTTAAATGCCACATTAATGTTCAACTTTTTGAAGTGTTTAGATATTTTATTTGAAAGTGGGCCTATGTATGACATTACGACATATTTCTTATTGTTTTCTTTGGGTACAGGAAAAACTTTGTTAATTGCTTTTTTGTAATTAATCTTCTTAATTAAACATTCTATAATTTTAGGGTCGTATCCATTATTAACAGCCAATTGTTTAATAATATTCAATTCATTATTATATTCCAAGGGTGAAAGAGGGATATTTAAAAGTCTATGAATGTAACTATTAAAGGCTGCCTTATGAGTATATGGGTGAAGAGAAGAACTATGGATAGTGGTATCAGTATGAGATGGTTTGTGAAAGATACCAAACTCAAACTTATTATCAATTTCAATTTCAATTAATAAAATATTTTAGGTCAGAGTGTTTCATAATATTTTTTTAATCAATCCCACTACGTTATCATTTCCATATTCTGGTATTCTCTCCTGGCATGGCGTTATAGTAACCCACTTCTGAGGTTGGGGCGCCTGGAAGACGGAGTTACGCTGCCCCGATGTGGTAGATAATGATGGTAATGATGCTTCAGGAGAGGCCTCAATCCTAAACTTAAAGAATGTGTTAATTATGATAAGATTGTGTTCGGGGGCCGTTTTGGCTTTAAAGTTTTCCGACATTTGTCTTACAGGTGAGGAAAACCCCCGAAAAACTCATTATCTCCCGACCGGGGATCGAACCCGAGGCCGATGCATGTCTAGGCAGCACGCTAACTCGAAACCACAGAGGTGGACCTGTTTCGCAACATTTAACTCAAGATATTTATCTGGTAATAGAGAGATGAACAAACAGACGAATGGAGAAGAATACATCCATAACAGTGATCTCTATAGGAAACAAGATATAAGAGCAGTTCAAGTCTCATAGACAGTGATTAAGAGGACATTTTGCACGAATAGGTAATGTAAGTGGGGCATGGAAACCTCTTGTAGGAAACAAGAAGGAAAACGGTCAGTTGGTAGACCAACAATGAGGTGGGAGAATAAAATTAACCATGCTTTGAGGGAAGAAGATTATACATGGATAATGTTGGAAAACATTACCTCAGGTTCGGGATGTGAAACGCCTTTTGTAAGATTTTCTTCTATAATTTTTTAATGGACAATCTCTTTTTTAAAGACCAGCAATAATCTGCCATCATGTGACGGTCCCATCTACCCTGATACCTTTCCTCCATTACTTTTAGATCCTAGTGAAAGCGCTCTCCCTGTTCGTCACTATAATTTCCTAAATTATCCGGAAATCTATCCAGGTGACTGTGGAGAAAGTGGAACTTTATACTCATATTTGCTCCCAGAATCTTGAAGTTTGTCAACATGTTTTGCACAATTTCTTTATAATTTGGTGATTTATAGTTACCTAGCAAATTTTCTACTAAAACTCTTACAAGCTTCAATTTCCGGAAAAGTCACAACTTTGATAAAATTTGCATCAAATATTCCGCCTTTTAGCTTTTCCATACTGAGCTTAGGAAATTTTCTACAAATGTATTTGAAACATTCTCCTTCCTTGTCGAACGCTTTGATGAATTGTTTTATCATATCCAGATGCACGTCGGGAGTACTTTAACTGAGACCAAGCCGATGTGCGGAGTAAGTGGTGCGAGAGTGGGGATCACGTGATGTTCGTATGCACGAAAAAAATGCGCAGAAATCAAATCATGATTGGAAACATAATCTTAATTAGCAACAAACCGTTTAGTATTTAAGACATAAGATACGCAAAAATCATAAAAACTGGAGAACATTCAGCACTTTCATGAATATATTCGTAAACTGTGCGTTTGAAAACACAGAAATTCGTTGAGATATCCAGGGCAACAATTGTTTTTGTACAGCTGTGTTATCAGAGGGCAGATGAAACTAAATTGCACGAAATTGATATGAGTGAAATATATAAATAATGCGAGCAGATCGTGTTATTTTAAAAAGCAATACTTTTTAAAATAAAAGTGGGAAATTTGAAACTTGTAGAATGTTTGCACATTTCTGATTAAATTTCAGATTAAAACATTTTTCTTCATAAACGATCCAATAGTTTTTCTTCACAATTTTAATTCCTAATTGTTATTGCTAATGGCGATAGAAAAATTGAAGATTTATAAAACACCATGTTCAGATGAGATCCCAGCAGAACTGGTAAAATCAGTGGGAGAAAAATTGATGGACAAGATACGCCGGTTGCTTAATACGATTTGGGGAAAAAAAAAAACTCTTCCAGATGAAAAGAATCGATTATCGTACCAATATATAGGAAAGGAGATAAAACTGATTGCTGAATGGAGAAGACGACATAACAGTGAACTACGTGGTCTTTATTGGAAGCCAAATATAATAAGAACAGTTAAGTCTCGTAGACTGCGATGGGTAGGACGTGTGGCACGAATGGGTTATAAAAGACGTGCATGGAAGCTTATTGTAGGAAACCTGCTGGTAGACCAATAATGAGGTGGGAGAACAACATTAACTATGATTTGAGGGAAGTAGATTATACAGGGAATGGTAGAAAAAACATTAGCTCAGGATAGGAATGTATGGAGAACTTATGTCCGCGCGGCTATGAACCTACGGGTTCGATAGTGCCACTGAGTTAGTTAGTTTAACCCTTAAATTGGCAAAACAGTAGTAACAGTGGTTTGCCCCGACTGATTGACCCAGTGGTGGGCAGTCCTTCGGTTCCCCATTATAAAAGGAACCCCGGGTTCCAAGACACAGTCCATTTGTCCCGGTTAATTTTGAAGATTGGATTAAGTACCCGTGATGATGATGATGATGATGATTGATGGCTTTGGATGACCAGCGGCAGCAATTACCCGGATACGGTTGTGTTTTGATTTACTATTAATTACGGATCAGAGTTAGTTTATTTTTATTTTTCTTTGATTTCGAGTCGGTGAGCAGCGATTTTTCATCAAGTATTATATCAGTTTTAAGTAGATTTGCCTAGACTAGAATAGACTAGACTATGTAGTTGGAAGCCAGGTCACTTTTCCAAAACGTATCTCTTCCCCGAGCCTGCCGATGATGGATCCAGTTTCTTGGATGCATCCTCGGCGACCGAGAAGGGAACCGTATGGTCCATGAACCATTAACCTCCGGTTATTATAGGGATTTATGACCCTCTTTAGCCCTTTCGTCAATTGTCAATGTAGATAACGATCGTATATCCTAGACCCGACCACAACTAGGCGCAGACCGAGAGTCAAAGATCCAGTGGTCGGACATTAACAGGCCTTGATGACGCCGGCTGAAGCTGAAGGTTGAAGTCGAAAGTCCAGTCACTTCGCCGATACTTCAAGCCGCCAACAGGAAGACTGCCACCACCGCAGAAGCCGCCAACCCTCTAAAGGGCAAGAGCGGGAGGCCAAGTCGACATTCCAATCAGGAACGGCTCTTTTTGGATTTAGCTGATCTGTTAAATATTTTAGAATTTTGAAAATTGTTGGTCATTTATATTTTACTGGTGGACTCTAGGGGACCACTCCGACATTTGTCTTTACACCAAGGGAAACCACCGAAAACCTTGGTAAAGAAGATTTGCCAACTGGGCTGGACTGGATAAGGCGAATTCTAGCTTCGCCCAGTGTGCTGCGTATGTTAGAACCCACTAGGGCTCTTTGGCAGCTAAGTTAATAGTGGCTATCATTACGGGGTTATAGTACACTTAACCCGAGCCTATTTGGCGGCGCTAGCGTTTGTGTGCGAATGGTGATGAAATTTGGACAGAGATAGGGATGTGATGACCTGAAGCAGGACATCAGAAACCACATTGCTTTCAAGCCGAGAGTCGGAAATCCAGCATTGTGGAATGAGCCACGCTACTCCAGGTGAGAGCACATCGCCAAATATCTGGCTGGATTTAATGAGGAGTAAATCGGATGAATATGTTTCTATGTACAGCACGCCACTGGGGCAAGCGTCCCATACTGCGTACCATAAAATTTGTATGCAAAGATGTAAATTTGTGCATCTTGCTTACATTTTCAGTTATCATGGCATCAATATGGGGAAGTTGCGCTACGTTGTGTAGGTCTGTCATCCTTGTGAAACGCGGTGCTTGAAAAATTATTTTCAAACACTTATTCTGTATACTTTGTATTCTTCGTTTATGCTGTTTTGCGAGGATGCTCCAGGCCTCACATCCGTACAGTAGCATGCTGCGGATCACGCTTTTATACAGTAAAAGCTTGATCTTACGTGACAATGTATTCGACCTGAAAAATGGGTATAAAATTGCATTTGCCAATAATTTCCCGTACCAGTTATTTAAATGTGGCGGACCGCATTGAAAACGAAATCTTGCATAACTTATTAGGTATATTGTGTAATTCCACACACATATCAGTTATTTCTTATCGTTAGCTTTCTTCTGTTTTATTAAACATGCTAGATAAATTAAAACAATTGATGTATTCTATAGGATATATTGCGAAATAAGGGTTAATGGTTGTGGCTAAGATTGCAAGGAGTAAAGAAAAATGGAAGAAAGCACAGAAAAAAAAATGCGATAGCGTTTTACGATGTTGGCAGCAACATCCATGCATGGAAGTAAAACTCTGGGCTTGTCAAGATGAGAAACGAGGTTTTTAAGCGACAGGAATGAGATTTTTAATAATGGTGAAATATACTTTATTGTAAAGAAGACAAATGCTGACAAAAGAAAAGCCCAATGCGCAGAACTGCGTAAACTAAGCGAATTTCTCATCAAGTCGAATTTATGGTCCGATTTTCCTGGTTCGTTCTTAACTAACTGGCACTATCGAACCCTTAGGTTCAAGGCAACCGAACATAAGTTCTCCATACATCCCTATCCTGATATGTTTTCCAATCATCCCATGTATAATCAACTACCCTCAAATCATGGTTAATAGTATTCTCCCACCTCATTATTGGCCTACTAACTTGGCGCTTTTCTTCTGGTTTTTCTACAAAGATTCCATTCCCCACTTTCATTCCCCATTCGTGCCACATGTACTGCCCATCGCAGTCCAAGAGACGTACCTGTTCTTATTACATCTTGTTTCCTATAAAGATCATATATCTCACTGTTACTCAGTCTTATCCATTCGCCTGTTTATCTCTCTTTAGTCCAAAACTTTTACTAAGAATTTTGTTCTCAAATACTCGTTAATATGATCTTCTCCCTAAAAGTAATATGTTTCGCATCCATCTTTGTCATGGATTCCCTAAAGTAGTCCCCGCCCGAAAAACTGATGTGGGACTATTTTACCTCAGGAAAATTTTATCTCAGTGTAATCCATGTCCGCGATTCTTTACTGTTATATTTTTAAGGAGGACCAATATATTTTTTTTGATTGGCTTATCGTCTTCTACTCTTCCGGCATGGGTAAATCCTCCTGGCAGCAATGCTACCGCCGGTACAGCTCTCGGGGTCATTTAAGCATGCAATCTACTTCATCATGTCACGGTAAAGATGCCATGGAAGGGCTGATTTACTGTTTATTTTCTTAATTAATTTGCGTGGTATACTGTTATTTTGTGACAAAAGAAACATGGCGACCGCTAGAGCGATTATTTAACTTCGAAATTAGCTAAAATAAGTTCGTATTAGAAGTTTAATAACTATAGTTTCAAATATTGTTGCTAAAACTTTAAGGCTATATGCTTAAACAAAAGATAAAGACTTTTTACATACAGGTGTTATAGATTTAAGTTACTAAAAGAACTTATTGTCACTACTAGTCCTACAGTTTTTTCCCCCCGCAAGATAAGTGCACATCACACAAAATAACATCTTACTTGTAAATGGATCAACAAGAGAAAAGGCTATGAAGAAGATGGAGTTTGCATTACGAAAGCATTGCCACCCTATAAATATAAGAAGCGGCTCCATGGCGTAAGCGGTCAGGCACTCCCCCTCCACTTCTGGGTCACGAGTTCGTGTCTCTGTCACTTCATATGGGGGTTCTTGTTGGGCTAATCGGATCCAGGGACGATTTTTCTCGGAGTTTCACTAATTTTACCCTGCGATAAACTTACTTCCAGTATTTCTCTATAGTCGTATCAACTATTGCGTTCCTTTTCATTTCCATGTGAAGATGTCAGGCAGTCAGCCGGCATCGCTATGTATCACAGACATTCAACATACGGAATTCTTCTCATCCTACGACCCGACTTTAAACTTTTAAAGCGATACAGATGCGATGGCCAAGTAGCCGGGTAACAACTAGCTAATGCTCGTCGTGCGCTGCTACGCCTAAATAAATTGCATATGACTTAAATGTTCGTTTCAGGTAAACTCTTACACCTAATATTTTAGAGCATGATAGGAGCTAAACACTCGTCGAACTTGAAAATGTGTATACACAAAGTTATACAATGTGACGAACTAAACATAGCAGTTTGCTTAGAGTCAATTCTTATTTTCGGATTTCGGATTTCAGATAAACCCCACTTCTAATGGTTAGATTTAGCTGTTTTTGGATAATACCTACCACGGTTTATTTTAATAGCATATACCGAGTTTCGTTGTGAAACATCGAAAATTGCGGCCACTAGAGCGACTTTTTAATTTTTGTTTCAGGTGGACTCCTACACCTAATGGTTTTAGAGCATAATAGATAGCGGCTAAACATTCGGCATGCTTTTATATTTGAAATTAGCTCATATATATATAGTTTGTTTTCTTTCTCCCTTTAACTAAAACTTTACAATCTAGACTAGCCTATATAGTCTATGCGTATATTTCTGTAACTGAGCTGCACCCGAGCACGAGTAAATGCTCATATGGGGTCAATACTGTGTAAAAAATGTATTTGTGAATAAAATTTATTCTTATATAATTAACTACTAGCCAAATTAAGACGTTCATATATATATATATATATATATATACACACACACCACACACACACACACACACACTAGCGGACCAGGCAGACGTTGCCCTGGCCGAACGTTCAATTCTCGTGTCATGGCAGAACTATAAAAATATAATTTACTTTTTTACTATAAAATTCACTAATTAAGACGTATTAAATAAGTTCACAAGAAAACTCCTCATTACCATCTGTTAAGCACGTTCAAGACGTCGAATTCTTATCGCGCGGAATATATCGATAATGTAGATGACTATACATGACATATAAAAATCCTATAACCCATCGCAGCGCCACCTACCGAATCCAATTGCGAATTTAAACCAGCCAGGGACCCACTCAAATACACACAAAAAATCATCAAATTCGGTCCAGACGTTTAGTCAGTTTTTAATTTCGGGTTTCAAGTAAACCTCCACTTCTAATTGTCGGCTTTTGCTCATTTTTGGATAATACCTATCTCGGTTTATTTTAATAAGATATACTGAGTTGTGTTGTGAAACATCGAAAAATGTGACCGCTAGAGTGATTTTTAAAGTTTCACTTCAGGTGAACACCTACACCTTATGGTTTTAGAAGGTCCAATTGTGAATCTAAACCATCGAGTGACCCCGAAAGTTTTCATCAAAATCCATCCAGTCGGTTAGGATGAGTAGAGTGACAATCACAAGTACAGAACAATTATATATATATGTGTGTGTGTGTGTGTTCTATGGCCATTTAACATAATTTTGAAAAGAAGAAACAGGGTTTCGCCACATTTTAAGAAAGTTTCGTCCTAGAACACTCTTAATTTTCCGAACTTTTAAAGAATCAATCATGTTTAAAATTTCGTCCAAAAATAAAATTCCCTTGTGCTTTAAATTTCTTGATAAGATAAAAGCCTGGAGTCTCAAGTGATGAACAAAAGACTCACTAGGAGATAATGAAGTTTTCGCGCTTTGCTGGCAAATACTGTTAAGAGGACAAGGTGAGTTTTGTTCAGTCCATACACGTAAACATGTTGAGAGAAAGTCTTCGCGCTGACGTAAGAATGACATCATCCTCCAGAAATTCTTCCAGAGGTCATTTTTAATCCATGTTCAAGACTCAATACATTTGGCGTTATAGATAATATCAATATTTAGATCCGATCTGTCATGTTTTCTAAATTCAGCCACAAGGTTAATCCCAACTTATCAACAAAAAACACATTCCACATTGCTTTGCCGTCAGTTCAAAGCTTGAAGGTTATCAATAGTGACGTTATGCGCCTGTTTTTGTACATTGCAACCAACAGTTTAATAGTTTGGCCTGGAGAACCAATGTGTGTATTTTACTCGTGTTAATACTGCGGCTTTGTATTAAAATAATACATCAATTATTAATTTACAACACTGGTTTTACATGCGAGATGTAAGTCTTCCGCTAAATAGCATTGCGATTAGTTCTTAAATTAACTCACGGGCACTATCGAACCCGTAGGTTCATGGCCGCGCGAACATAAGCTCTCAACACATCTCTAACCTGAGCTAATCTTTTCCAATCATTCCCTGTATAATCTACTTCTCTCAAATCATGGTTTATGTTATTCTCCCACCTCATTCTTGGTCTACCAACTGATTGTTTTCCCTCTGGTTTTCCTACAAGAAGCTTCCACGCACGTCTTTCATTCCCCATTCGTGCCACACGTCCAGCCCATTGCAGTCTACGAGACTTAACTGTTCTTATAAGGCTTCCCATAAAGACCATGCAGTTCACTGTTAAGTAGACTTCTCCAGTCACCTGTCTGTTCATCTCTCTTCGGTCTAGTGATTAGTTCTTAGCATGTATAAAAGAATAAGGAGATTTATCTGAAACCAGAGTTCTAGTAAAGTAAGGTAAAGTGATCCCACAACAGGCCTCAGGAGGCCCTTGGGGTAGTAGGAGGTTAAGGCTCTCACTTTTTCTAGACAATCGGCACTTTATGTCAGCCGGGTTGTCAGCCCTGCGTGACGGCTGTCTTTACCCCAGAACAAGCGTCTGGTACTCATTTCAGTTAGAGGCTGAGTCGACCCCAGGGCCATAGTGCCGCCAGAGGGTTTGGGTCAGTTTAAAAATCCTGACCCCAACGGGACTTGAACCCTCGACCCTCCGGCTTGTAGCTCAGTGCCTTAACCACTACGCTACGGCGTCTACAGTAGAGAGAAAGCAAAACTGGCCGATATTTTGCCCATTAAGAAATCCCCATGGCGCAATAGTGCTAAAAGAAGATAAAATGGATAATAATAATAATAATAATAATAATAATAATAATAATAATAATAATAATAATAATAATAATAATAGAATATGGATGTAAAAAATGTTTGGAGTAGAAACATAGGTGTAGAATGATGAATGGAAGAATGGGAGAAAAGATATTGATTTCTTGCAAATAATCAACATATACACAATATTAAACGAACCTAAAAGCTAACCTAACACAATTTAAGTACCCTAACCTATGAAAGATAAACCTAAAAACTAATCTAACGCAATTTAAGCACTCTAACCTGTGAAATAATGCAACGCCCAAAAATAAATAGTTCTGATATTCTGAAGTATATGTGTATAGTTAATTAGTACATACTCTATGTTGGCTGTACTGGAACTCGTCCTTGTTGTTGCATAGAATATTCGTTAAAATCAATATGGCTGCCACGTATTCATCCTATATATGAAGTTAAATATCATAGAAGAATGTATTAAAATAATCGTTAAAAAATGTAAAAGGTAGGAAATAATTTGAAAAATGGAACCCTAAGAATAAAATTGTAAAAGGTTGGAAATAATTTGAAAAATGGAACCCTAAGAATAAAATTTGATAGATGTTTATGAAGGAATTAAAAAAGTCGCGTCACAGGTTGTAAAGTTTAGCCAAATACCTCCAGGAAGAAAATAACGAAGTTGCCACGAATGTGTCCGAAAATAAATTAAATAAAGAAGAATGCAACCTTTCGGAGAAGAAAATATTATGAGTAAATAAGCAAATAAAGAACACTACTGCAAAAGTAAACAATTCAAAATTTGTAAATATGCTCATCAGAATTTTCAACTGTATATATATATATATAATAATGTATGTTTGTTTGCCCTTTACAGACTTCTAAACCGTACAACCGATCTTCGCGAAAATTTGTATGCACATGTTTTTAGATTCAGCGAAGTGTTTAGCGGGTATCATTATGTTCTATAATCATTAGGCGTGGGAGTTCACCTGAAACGAAAATTTAAAAATCGCTCTAGAAATCGTAATTTTCGATGTTTCACAACAAAACTCGGAATATCCTATTAAAATAAACCGAGGTATGTATTATACAAAAATCAACGAAATCCGACCGTTAAAGGTGCGGGTTTACCTAAAGTAAAGTATTCCCACTACAGGCCTCAGGAGGCCATTGGGGTAGTGGGAGGTTAAGGCTTCCACTTTTTCTGGACAATCAGCACTTGTTGTCAGCCGGGTTGTCAGCCCTGCGTGACGGCCGCCTTTACCCCCAGAACAAGCGGCTGGTTTTCATTTCCGTTAGAGGCTGAGTCGACCCCAGAGCCATAGTGCCGCCAGAAGGTTTGGGCCAGTTTAAAAATCCTGATCCAACCGGGACTTGAACCCTCGACCTTCCGGCTTGTAGCGCAGTAACCGCCATGTTTGGTTCGTCGCTATGTATACCATATCATTAATTAACCTTCAACATTAAATTTATTAGGCGTAACATCGCACTCTCTACTTTAGTTTAACCTCTCCCTTACAAGCACTTTTCGATGCCCCATGCCAGCTGGGCGTTACAGGAACACAACGTTTCGGGAGAGGATTTGTATCTCTGGATCACGGACATACATTTTGGTAACACAAGGACACGGAAGGCTTGTCTGGATGAGCGATCAGCTCAATGCCAAGGCCAGCTCGAGACAAGACAAATTTAAAACTAGACACGCCATTCACTCATTCATACTAAACAGGGCGAATATGACCGTAATGACCAGATGATGTGCGGGAACCATTACGGTCTTAACGTTTTCTGACATGTGTCTTCCAGATAAAGAAAAAACTACAAATTAAACCTTATCCAAAAACTTGTCCCGACCGAAGATCGAACTCGGTGCCCGATGCGTACGAGATAATGACGTTACACAGTGCTGCACCTATAATAATAATAATAATAATAATAATAATAATAATAATAATAATAATAATAATAATAATAATAAATAATTCTATTCCAAGCGCGACAGGCCTTGAAGGCCCTTGGCCTACCAGCCGGTCACTCATCCACATGTGTTAATCACAGAGATAGATCTACACAGTGTACAAGTGACATGTGGTCAGATGTCGGGTCCCCCAGCCGTTATAGCTGGTCTTCTCAACCTGGAGTCGCTACTTATTGTAGCTACCCCCAAATGCTTCAAGATGCTGGGTGGGCACCAGTCCCATACTGGCCGAAATTCAATGAAAAAATCTCTTCCCCATGGGGACTCGAACCAACGCAAGTCTTACTCCCTGGCATTATCAAAGCCGTAGGTCCATGGCCGCGCGGACATAAGATCTCCATACATCCCTATCCTGAGCTAATGCTTTCCAAATTATTCCCTGTATAATCTATTTCTCTCAAATCAAAGTTAATGTTATTCTCCCACCTCATTCTTGGTCTACCAACTGGGCGTTTTCCTTCTGGTTTTCCTACAAGAAGCTTCCATGCACGTCTTTCATTCTATAATAATAATAATAATAATAATAATAATAATAATAATGATAATAACAATAAGTAATAATAATAACCATCTCGTGTTACAGGAGCCTTTTGTGATAATAGGAATATGCAACTAAGTTATTCAGCTCTCGGGAGTGAATGAGTAAAGTTTGAATCAGGCATGGCGAGAAAATGAGATACTCAGAGCAAATGGCAAGTTGTAGAAAGAAAAACCGAGTTAGCGTTATGCCAGAAATTCCGCCATGAGACATTCGATTTTGTTCTCAAGTTACAATCCTGATTAAAGTTAGAGTATCGTTTGGCTGCACGATAAATTAACCATCAAACAATATTCTATGTAGCTTACATTTAACAATGACAAAAAGAGCTGCAATTCCATAGAACTCATCTCATGTTTAACTAATTCTGTAATATTTAAATGAATTGCTGTTAAAAAAACTCTCTCGTCTTTATTTGAATTAATTTTGTTCGATTTCATTTATTTGTTTTGCATTACTTTATTTACAGCAATTGCCTCATTACCTATTTACGCGAAATTATTTTTTCTCGTACGATCCACAACACAATAGAACAGATTTTGGTTTCCAAATAGTTGTGCACTTGAGAACCAAGTATCTGACCTCTCATCATGCGCAATGGCTTCATTCTGGGACCTAAAAATTATGTGTGAGCCATCAATTATTTCAAAGGCTGTACACATAAATATAATTTTGCGCGATAGTGCGTTTTGTCGTACTTATAGCAATTTCCTACATTTCGGGGTTGCCAACCTAAATAACTATACTGTAATAAAGTAACTATACTATAATATTACATATTACAAACCAGGTATGGGAAGTAAAACCATTACCCTCTATATATACTACATACAATGTATATACAGAAAATATCCTAAAGGTAGTGGTAATATACATTTTTGCGCGATAGCGCGTTTTGTTGTACTTACAGCAATGGCGACCATGATTGAAAGTTGAACTTCCTACATTTCGGGGTTGCCAAACTAAATAACCATACTGTAATAAAGTAACTATACTGTAATATTACATATTACAAACCATGTGTGGGAAGTAAAACCACTGCCCTCTATGTAGGCCTATACTACGTACAATGTAGGCCTATATCCAAAAGGTAGTGTTAATATACATTATGCGAAACAAAATTACTGCATTTTAACTGAACTGAAATTTATTTGAAACAATATAAAACAATAAATACGCACTTGCCGCCATTTTATCACAGTCTGCTTAGTTCGAACTAATAAACATTGCCCACACTGTTATCGTTAGTCATTTGTTTATAATGAACGCAAATATTTCCAAAAAAGATATTATTATACTATTATATATTATTTAGAAAACACCATTTCGCAAAAAAAAATGTACAATGCACGTTTGTGAAGTGTTTTACAGAATCTCGGAAATTAAAAACCTTTTCCTAACTTCTGTAAAAACCACTTCCCAACCTTATCATAATATATTATATACGAAACAAATCACTGTTTTTTAAATGAACTGAACTTTATTTGAAACAATATAAAACAATAAATAACACTTGCCGGCATTTTATCACTGATTGGTGCCATGGCCTCCTGTAGTTTCAACTAATAAACATTGCCCACACTGTTAACGTTAGTCAGTTGTTTATAATGAACGCAAATATTTCAACAAAAATATTATTATTTTACTATTATTTATTATCTTGAAAACAACATCGCGCAAAAATAATGTACAACGCACGTTTCTGAAGTGTTTTACAGAATCTCGGAAATTAAAAACCTCGCTATCGCTCGGTTTTTAAACATTTTCCTCACTTCTGTAAAAACCACATCCGAACCTCGTATAGGCCTAGTATTATACTATTGCACAATAGCCAAATCATCTTCCTAACCCATTTTCTATAAACGGAATTGCACAATGTTTATAAACAGTTTAATACTCTTGAACTGTGTAGACTAATGGAAATTACGTAACAAGGTCCACAATAGAGAGGGGGAAAAGCAAAAGGAAAAGCAGAGTTACTGTGCAGGAAATGGAAGCTAATTGTTCAATCGATGCAACGAAATTGAATTAAATTTATGTTTGTGCAGAATAGAACTGTGATCGTGAATTTGGAGTCAGTCTGAGAGGAAATTTGACAAAAAACGTTACGTACTTATAATTCTGTGGTTGTAACAGAGCGCTTTGTTCACCTTCACAGCAGTTCTACTAGCCTAATTGAATTCGACCTAGTAGATTCACAAAGGGTGAATAAGGTTATGGTAATGAAACCATGATTCACCTACAGATACAGCTCTGAACTAGTGATTCATATACTTGTTCTTAAATCTGGTCTTAAGAAGATTTAATGATGCATCAAGTAGTTATGACGTCATGTTTTATACGTATTAACTTAAGAAAAATAAATAAAAACTTAAACATAACCTACAAAACTAATAATAAACTAAATAATGTAATAAATAACAAAATAGAAAACAAATTTAATGGCAAGGGTGTATATACATTAACATGCAAAGAATGTGACAAATTCTATATAGGTAGAACGAAAAGAAGCTTCAACATAAGATTTAAATAACATCGTAACGATTTCGTATACGCATATGGAAAGTCTAATTACGCTAAGCACATAATAAACGCTGGCCATAGAATGAACTCAATAGAAGACACCCTTACAATAGTACACAAAGAGGGAAATCCAACTAGAATCAACATATTGGAAGACCTGGAAATTATCAAGGAAATAGACAACAAGCTTTTAATAAATGAAAGCACTCCCAGACTAAACAACCCACTATACGATATCGTCAGGAAGAAGCTTTAGTCACGACAAAGACACATTAGGACTAGCAGCATCAAACATCATACTGGATGCGTAGCGAAGAATGAACTGCTGAAGATGGGACGGATGTCCTGAAAGGCCTACAGGCATAAAGATTACATATTTTAAAAGTTGAGGACGTCAGATTTTACCTAAGAAGGTATTTTAACTTATTTTATTAACTTAGCATGTATATCACTCATGATTCAGATGTGTTTTTTCAACCTTTTTATCAAGAATAGACTAATAGATCCAGAAATTGATTATTTACACAAAAGTGACAGAAAGTCAAAATTAGAACATGTCACAAATAAGTAAATTAGAAACATAATGGAAGCAGAAGAAAGCATAATTGAAAGAATTGAGGTGAAGGAATTGAAGTGGTTAGGGCATACTTTTAGAATGAAAGATGAGCGATGGCCGAAGCAACTATATCAATAGCAACCGACTAGAAAGAAGGAAAGAGGGAGACCTAAGTTAACATGGAAGGAAAACACGAAGACAGTAATGCAAGCAAGAGGGCTAAACATTGAAGATGCCCAAGATAGTATGCTTTGGAGGTTTGGCACGGGAAGACGGCAGCAGCTGTAAAAACCCCAAAGATAGATGTATACCATTCACTATTTGTAACCATCGTTTCTTGTGAAGTAAAATTAACTCACTGGCACTATCGAATCCGTATAGATTCATGACCGCGCGGACATAAGCTCTCCATACATCCATATCCTGAGCTAATGTTTTCTAATCATTCCCTGTATAATCTACTTCCCTCAAATCATAGTTAATGTTATTCTCCCACCTCATTCTTGGTCTACCAACTGGGCGTTTTCCCTCTGGTTTTCCACCAAGAAGCTTCCATGCACGTCTTTTTCATTCCCCATTCGTGCCACATGTTCTGCCCATCTCAGTGCACGATACTTAACTGTTATTATATCTGGCTTCTTATAAAGGCCATGTAGTTTACTGTTACGTAAGTCTTCTCCATTCACCTGTCCATCTCTCTATGAAGTAAAATTTAAAAAAATGTAAGTCTATAATATTCTATGGCGCGATAGGTCCAGTAGGCTGCTGGCTTTGCATCCACATGTATTAATCATATAGGTAGACGAACATCCAGTCAGTGTAGAGGCGACATACGGGTCACCAAGCCGTTATAGTTGGTATTTCAACCTGGAGCAGGTACTTAATATAACTAACGCCTCACGATGCTCGGTGGATATCGGTCCCATATTGGCCGAAATGCCATGATAAATTTTGTTCTCCCAAGGAGATTTGGGCCAACGCAAGTCCCTTAGCTTTGCGCCAAGGTATCTCATCCTAATCATTCGGCTACAGCGCGGGATGTAGATCTATTTTACCGCATCAATATAATTTGGAAGCGAACAAATTATGAAATAAAACCAGATGTAGTTTTTGGGTGGTTGCTTCGTACGCAAAGGGCCCGCGGTCGATCCCCAGTCGGGTCAAGTTACCTGGGTGAGGTTTTTCGTTGATTTTCCCCATCCGTAAGACAAATTCGGCCAATTCAAATCACACATTCTAAATCTGAATGCAAAACTAAAAATCTACAAAACCATACTGAGAACAGTTGCTATTTATGGCAGTGAATGCTGGACACTTAGCAGAGAGAATGCGAAAATACTGAGAATCTTTGAAAGGAAAATCCTTAGGAAGATCCTGAGACCTATAAATGATCGCGGATAAGATATAATGATGACATCTATAATTTGTATTCAGACCCAGATATTGTAAAAGTCATTAAAATTGGCAGACTGAAATGCGTGGGTCATGTAATGAGAATGCAAGAGGAGACTGCTACTAGAAAGCTTACACTACTGGAGACCAGATGGAGGAAGAAGAAGAGGGAGACCGGAGCTGAAATGGATGGATAGAGTAGAGGAGGGCCTCCGAAAGCTCGGGATCCGGGGATGGACAAGGAGAGCGTTGGACAGAGATGCGTGGAGGAGTGTCCTAACAGCAGCCAGGGTTCATAAAGGGCTGAAGAGCTGGAAGAAGAAGAAGAAAATTTAAGACCCAAATAGTCCCCGAAGAACATTTGAATATTGTAAGAACTCTGTGTGTTTGTGTGGCAGAATTTATGTTCATAAATTCCTTTGAACGGCCACAAAGAAAATGGACTGTATTACTAGGATTCACTTATAAAGAATACACTAGTCAAATTAACTCTGGTATATTTGTGATTAACATTTAAAATCACTTAATAATATTTAAAATCACTTAACATTTATATTCAATAACTTCACTGCAATTTTACTGATCTTCTTGTAACGCATTTCTGCGGAGATGGGACGTGATTTTAACTCCATGAACTCTAGTCCGCGTCTGAGGTTGCAAGACTGATGCAACGTATATTGAACGTTGAGAAGAAACGTCTAGAACATTCTAGTATTTAAAGGAACTTAGTTCTGCGAACAAAAGTTTCCCGTGAAAATTACAAGAACCAATGAGAAGTTAACATATTTAGTTCTAGATTATTCCATAATAACTTCAATGCAAGAAGGACTTGTAATGAATGTATTGCAGAATTAAATATAAACCATATAGGCCTAAATGTTTTCAAATAAAACTTATATAACAATAAAATAAAATAAAAATTATCCACGATGTCTTAAAATGTTCGTGCTGTCTCGGAGGTATCTCCACACTGAACTGATCCTTGTGTAGTCAAAAATATAAGTATATGATCCAAAGTTTAAATAAACTCTCCCGGAAGGCTGTATCGCTGTAAGGCCAAGGTAGCACGATATATGTGAAAGTACCTAAATGGAGAGGTTAAAGTAAAGAATAAGAAATAAAGTAATGATGGAAAATATATTGGCGGGAATTTTTTAAACAAGTAAATGTCACTTAATGAATAATAGCACTTAGAAATTTAATAGCTCTTTTGGCAGCAAAACCTGGTAATGAATATAAATGATGCAAAGAAACAGAGGCAACATAAATCTAGAATCATTAATGCAGAAGATTGAATTACCAAAGAAATTCAAATATCTTAGAAAACTAAAAGTAAGTTATATAGCAGTTATAAAACTGTCTAAGATAAAAATATTACAGCACATAAAATGACTGTCCAACGAAAAAAAGGTCTTAAAGCTGTGGCGACCACTAAAGCAAGAAGATCAACAATAACACTTCAAAAGCGACAACGAGTAAGTTAAAGAGGAACAAAGTCATCCAACATCTATAGTACACTGCTCCTATCATCACTTCCATTATTTTTCAGATTATTTTTGAAATACGGCACGTAAAAGCTATTTTATTCTGGCCGACATTTCACACAAAAATGAAAACAAATTACCAGGGGAAGTTACTATAATTTATTTTAGGCTCTTCGAATACTAAATTTATTATGCCACATGTTGGAATGAAATTTAATTTCCAGGACTTCTTTCATTATATTCACCATTTCATTGTATTATAAAAAGTATAAAAATAGAGCTATATGGTATTTGATGTTAAAAGCCTCTACAATGAGAAAAAAATACCTTTGAAACTTCCACCGATAACACTGGTCGACAAGGTTTTCTTCACAAGAAATCTGATTAATGAATCTAGTGCATTTTTGTATGCTGAAATCAGAAATGTAGTCAGAATTTATCCATCATGCACAGTGTTTTTGTGACAGCTACTTTTTAAAATCTTATTTTAGCATTCTCTTTGACCTTTCATAGGAACTTTTACTTTATATTTAGCGATTTTATTCAAGTTGTATCCAAAGAAATTATATATAATGTCATGCTGAAACATCAAAAGTTAAGATTGCTCAGGTTCATTCATGTTTTGACATGTTCAAACCTGTTAATCTGGCATTGTGATGTGTCAGTCTCACTACGTTAAAAAATAATGGCCTAAACGCTAATCTATTATCCCTCGCCAGAAAAATGTGCCACATGTCCCTTTACTGTATCCTGAAAAAAAAATATTTACCTCCATTGCATATTAAATTAGGAGTAATGAAAAATTTCGTCAATGTTATGAATAAACTTTCTGAAGGATTCTTGAACTTGAAATCCAAAATTTTCCCAAAATCAGTGAGGCTAAACTGAAGGAAGGAATTTTTATAGGACCACAAATATGATCATTAATTGCTGATGAACATTCTGAGGACTGTTAAATCCACTTGAAAAGCAGCTGGCAGTCTTTCAAAAATATATGTTGCAATTTCCTTGGAAACCATAAAGCAGAAAACTATCGTGGCCTAGTGGCTGATCTTCTGGATTCTAATAAAGCAACATGTACCGGTATTTAAAAATTCACTTCTTGGACTCTCGCTTAGACTTCTTCCTGGAAATTCTTGGGGTTGTCAGCGATGAGCACGGTGAGCATTGTCATCAGCAAATTTCTACAATGGAAAACAGGTACCAATGCAAGTTGAATTCTAATATGCTGACTGACTACTGTTGGACCAAGAAGAGAAATGTTTCAAATGCAAAATATGTCCGAACATCACTATCTACCACTTTCTAGGTAAGTCAGAATGAGTAGTATTATAAAAAATTCAAATAAATATCATACAAAACTGCCTGATCGGGAAAAACTGAAATTATATTTGGATTCAGCATGAAAAATACTTACAGAATATATTATTTTTATTCTTGTAAAAAAAAAGTTCATTTTTGTAGACCAATGTTACCCACTGATACTCCACAGTGTTACCGCTGCCTACCACTAAGTATTATGAGAAATTTTTCAGTGACCACAATGTTACGATAATTTACTTGAAATTATCAGGGAGATTATTAAATTAAATAGTTTTTATAATTAGACTAAAATTCTTCTTCTTCTTCCTTCCAAGTATTAGGCCAAGGCCTGTTACGATCCTATAGAAAATTTTCCCTCCAGCGTTTCATAGAACGGCCCAGTGATCTTCGTCCTCTTGACTATAATTAAAATTAATACATAACTTTTTTGCGCGATAGTGCGTTTTGTCGTACTTACCATCAATGGCGACCATTACTGAAAGTTCAACTTCATACATTTCGGGGTTGCCAACCTAAATAACTATACTGTAATATTACATTTACGTGCGGGAAGTAAAACCACTGTCCTCTTTGTATACTACGTACAATGTATATACAAAAAATATCCAAAAGGTAGTGTTAATATACATTATACCAAACAAATCACTGCATTTTAAATGAACTGAACTTTATTTGAAACAATATAAAATAATAAATACGTACTTGCGACAATGTTATCAATAATTATTCTCAAGGCCTCCTGTTGTTTCAACTAATAAACATTGTCCACAATGTTAACGTTAGTCAATTGTTTAAAATGAACGCAAATATTTCCAACAATTTTCGTAATCTTCTCATTACATGTTGAAAAGTCAAGGTAGACTGGGCGCAGGATATCTGAAAACCTAGCTGACAGACCCTTAAGCATTCGTTTTTCTCATCGTCTTTAAACTGAAAGATCCACTTAAGGACAATACATTTACTGTAAACCGGCTCCCCGATTTTCTTTCTCACTCTTGTTTCATCATCATTACACTCCAACCTGCAAACACCAGTCCTTTGTTGGGTGCTGCAGCATTGGTCTTCGCTCCTATGGAATAACTTATCAGGTAAGAGGGGATGTTTTCGATCAGTTCTATAACATCTCTTCACTTTGTGACGTTGCAGAAGCTTTCAATTATCTTGCGTTTAGTGTAACAGTTTCCTCTTTCATTGGTCAACTCACAATCAACAAGGGTAGTTTATAACCCTCAAAACAGGTTGTAAATAATAAATTGGTAAGAGGCACTCGAAAGAGCATTAAGTTATAAGTTTATGATTTGTCTTTTATGAGTTCGTTCAGTGATCCTGTCCATATTCTGCATTGTTTGTAATGGTATCGCTCACACTTTTGGTCGCATATCTTGCATTCACACGAATCACTCGGTTGGTGGAATTTTGTATTTTTGCACATTTTGTGATGATATCCGTGTGTTGCTAAACCTATGATTCTGTGCCTTTGTGGTTGGTTACTTCCAGTCCACTCTCTGTTTACCATGGCATCTGAGGCGTAGAAATCTTCGACGATCTCTTTTTCTCTCTGTTTCTTTTTTTCGATGACTTTCTTATATGGCTCCGTTGTTGGCAGTAGTATCCTTTGCCTCAGGTCCTCTAGGGAGAAGGTTTCTCTGGCTAGCATATAGGCCATTCTGTTTGGTGTGTATTTGCTTGCACCTAATGCCTTTTTGATGAATCTTGGTTTTACTTTTTCTAACCTCTCCAAATCGCTGGTCGATAGTTTCTCCCATATCAGTTCTATCCCGTAGGTGACGATCGGGGTGATCACTGATGCGAATAATTTCATGAAAACAGGTTGTAAAGTATGTGTCAAGAGTTTTAAACAGTATTTATCACAAGACAACAGTCTAATATAGGAATAGTCACAGATGTCATGCATCGATGTGGTTTATTTTGGGGGTATTCTGATCAGGATTGTCCATCAAACTCTTACCATTACCTCCGCTGAAAAAGTTTAATTAGTACAATCACTCATGATGTAATGTGCTGCGTAAGAAATTCCTGCTGCTCGCTTTCTTCTAATCTATGGAATGTAGATTAGAAGTTGCCCTGCTCTAAGCTGAGCGGTTTAAGACATTGTGCCTTAATGCAGAGATACGGGGCTTGTGTTGGTTCGAGTTCCAATGGGGGAAGTTATTTTCCCTTGGAATTTCGGCCAGTATGGGTAGTAACGGCTCTCGGTTGAGAAAAACAGTTATAACGGCTAGAAGACTGGATATGCTGATCACAATCTCCTGCATATGGCTGGATGAGCATCGATCTCTGTGATTATGTGATAGTCCAAGGGTCTTCTAGGCACATTGCGCCGTATATGGAGGTAAAAAGTTAAACTATCAACACATCTGTTTAGCCTACATCTTTTAAGACAATCGTATAGTACTAATACAGCAATCAGATAATTTCAGCAACTCAGTACTTTATTGAAAAGTGCTTTTTATTATTTTTTAACAATGCTTTTAACACATCGGCTCATTAGCAATTCAAATCTGGTCGTGAATACGTTGATATTTTTTTTGCTTTTTTTTTCAAGGTTGACCCGTTTTCTCCTGCCACAATTTTAACAATGGATCACATATATACATTTTTGGCAAGAGAAGGAAACGGAGGGTCTCCCCGAATGAGTGATCAGCTCAATGTCTTGCCTCCTCCGAGACAACATAACATGTAGACGAAACACATAATTCACACATATATTCACACTAACCATGAGAAATATAATGATGATTATGACGGCCAGATGATGTTCGGGGACCCTTTCAACCTTCATGTTTCCTGGCATTTGTCGTATAAATGAGGAAACGCCCCGAATAAAACCACACCGGAAACTTTTCCCCGATCGGGGATCGAACCCGGGTCCGCTGCGTACGAGGCAGCGTCGCTACCCAGAGACCACAGCGGTGGACATAAATTCCTTATACTAAAAAATAATAAGAATAAGGAAAATGTGAGTTTAAAGCTAATTTACTTATTCAAATAAAACAATGATGAGGTTAGTTTGTTCACGAATTCTTTAATATGCCACAGTCCTTTTACCATTACTCCATTCGCTTCAGGTTTAAATGCTCAATGCATATCCTCAGAAACCGGACTTAAGTTACCATAAATTATATTGTATATTTTCAGACATTCAAAACAAACAAAATATAACGGTACTTGTGATCACAATAAGCTTGAAGGCAAAAACACATTCCTCTACTGTTAATAAATGTTAATAAAATATTGCCCTGCTTAAGATGTACAAAATATTGCAAAATATATAACAACAGAGTTAAGCGAGTCTACCTCGTCTTTTGAGGCGAATGGGTTAAGGGTTGGCGGTTGATAAACTTTTATGTTTAAAAAGGCTTTTAGAGAAGATATGAGTAGTTATCTAAGCCTTCTCGCCTACAAACATCCCTTTCTACATTTATAGTGAAAGTTTTAAGTTTTGAACACATTCCTGTCCACATGGTAGCAGAAATGTAGGGGATTTAATAGGTCGCCAGGCAATTCAGACCCTCGCCTAACATAAATTGTCCCTAATAATCTCCTTCATTTTCATTCATGGGTTGCATTCGTTGCGTATCGTATCGATTTTTGGAGGGAAACACCCGGTACCATGACACAGTTAACAAGTCAGGGCCTGCGCAATGTACGCCACTATCTCTGAAACGAGGGCACAATGCCCAGCCAAGAATCTCAAATATTTATACTGTTTACAAACTTCCCTAATTCTACAAGATGTATTAATTGCATTATCTTATGAAACTTGAGTAGTATAGGTGAAATCTTACCAGCACACCATTTCATATACCAGACAGAAATGTTTATGCGTATAAAAACGAAAATAATGCTTAGGAAACATTAGGAGTAATGAGAAGTGTCTATAATATTCTCCGTCCGACACACCTCCGGATGGACTTAATTCATATTTAGAGAGCCGGGCATTTTCAGGAACTTCGATATTTCTTTCAATTACATATTAAAAAGGCGGTGGAATATAATTACAACATGGGATTTACTTCCTGCGAGTTTAAAAATCCTGATTCCATTGGGACTCGAACCCCAAGACTTCCAGCTTATAGCATATT
The DNA here is from genome assembly GCA_030220185.1 of Diploptera punctata. Lineage (NCBI taxonomy): Eukaryota > Metazoa > Arthropoda > Insecta > Blattodea > Blaberidae > Diploptera > Diploptera punctata. Next base: position 1,310,773 of record JASPKZ010001617.1, on the reverse strand, counting down.
TCCTTAACCGCTACAGCGTGACTCGGCCAGCTTCCCATACATTTACAGTAAGTAATTTAAAAAGTACATTAGAAATCTGATTCTTTTAATTAACAAAAAAAAATAGCACCCTTAAATTTGCGATATTCAGATACAAGTATATGCTACCATTATTATGCAACTACCCCAGAAAGACGAGTCATATTCGCGGAATTTGACATCTCCTGGAGGGTACATTTTTCTATGTTCAGATAATGAAAGCGTCCGATACATATGAAGATAGAAATAGAGAAAATATCGCATCTTGGGCATAATAGGACCACGAATGTAAAACTGTCAAATTGAGTTAAGACTACTATAGCTGTTAAATAAATAGTTAAAATCTACTTCTATACGGCCATAATTTCAAGTGAAAACAAAAATGCAGATAGGATAAAATTGCGTCTGTATGGTAGTAAGGAATATAAATGAGGCCTTCAAATTCTGTAAAGCTTAATCGCCTTTGTGGCTGTCTTCTATTAAAATATATGTGATATTCACATGTTCTTATTATTTTCTATACAGCCATGTCTGCATTTTTAGCTGTTTCAGAATAATCAAGTGGAACATTTTATGCCGGAACAATAGCACACCTGACCAGACGTTTCTGATTCTTTTGTTTTTCCGCAAGAATTATCTCCAATGAAGTTAAGAAAGAGAATACAAAAACCAGAGAACGGACTAAACAAGTCAAAATAAAAGAAAAGCCTAAGTCTCGATTTAGGGATTATACGAGTAAACTTGTCCCTGCTCGGTCATTGGAACTGAGTTTTCAGATAAATGATTACAGATTCACATGTACAGACATTGATCTAGAAAGAAGAGAAACAATTTTTCGGAAATATTGGGGATTAGGTGACATAAATGCTCGAAGGTCAAACATTGCTAAACACATCCAAAATATCGAAGAGTTAGAGGCGATAATTATTGAAGGTTAAATAATGAGTACTACTTTGAAGTACAAGCTAAGATGCTTAGGAATTGCAAAAAAATAATTTATGTCTACACTTGATGAAGGGGATAAGATGATACGGAAGTAATAGAGAAACTAGATTATGGTTTTGTTGCACCTGACATGAGAGGAAAACATCCTAACCACAACGTTTTATTATCCAACAGATCTGTGCCCCTTTAGTGCTGTAGCCATTCTTAGGAAATTTAACACTTGCACTCACTTCATTCCACGCGCTTTCCTACCACCACGTCAAGCAGCAGCCACAATAACTTTTCGAGTAGGGAGGTTGCCAAACTTCCCTCAAACAGAGTCATGGATCTTGAATATTGAATAATAAATTCATATTTAAGTAGGTCTAATGACGCTCATTGACTTTTATTATTTGCTTAGTAATATTTATTTTACCACTCCGATCTACAGTGTTCATGTTGAGTTGACAACACTGGATTGCAAGTGCAAATAACCTGTCTCCCAAGAAGGCTCAAAATTGTGAGTAGTGGGAGCGGCGAATAAAAAAAGAGTGAGATAAGAATGCAGGGAGGGAAATGATTTACCGAGGCAGAAAAGGAGTTAGTGTTTAGTTCGCATGTTTTACGAGGGTACAGATCTGTTGGTCAGACTATAGATCGCCCATCAAAGGAATATTCAATCACATTAATTAAATACCTCGAATTGAATCTCATTATTCTCTCGTGAATACATAAATGGCTCTAAAACTATACAAATTATAGGCAATTTGTTAAAATAAAGTTCAAACTTAATTTCTTTGTTCCAAAGTTCTCTTTGTAAATCCTGAAATAATTCAATTGATAAAGAGACTTGCAGAAAAGTTATGATATCCACAGGAGAGAATGTGAACTTAGTAGGCAGGCGAAAACAATTTATTATATTCTAGCCAAGCAGAATGAGTGCATTGCAGCTTGGTATCACATGCAAAATATTCTACCAACTTCATCTGAAATATTTCTTAGTTTTGTTATTGAGTAAACTTCCAACTTATAATTTCACAATTTATAAGATGGGTAATGGCACATGTCAATGCTGTGCTATCCATGAATGTCAAACCAGATGTGGTCCGAATGAAATTTACTCCTGTTTAAACAACATGCTAAAGAAAAACATTTTTGGAAAGCCCATGATTTTTATTTTGATAATTGTACGAACCAAAACAAAATAAGTTCATAATTTCATTATACACGTATGCAATCGTGTCAAACAATATTCCTTCAATCAGTCATACACAGAATGAATGAGATCATACACACTTGCTTATCGAAAATAGGAAAATAGTGCACTAAGGGGAGGGCGTATGTACTATGTGCTCGCTCAATGGATGACAGTGTTACAAGAAAACTGATAGGCCATTTGAAAGAAATTAAATGAATACAGTGGATATCTATCATCTGAAAATTTTTACCAAATCTTAAATTTAACGAAATGCGTGGTGAAGTAATTTGGAATGAAATTAAGGAAATTAAAGTTGAAAGAGAAGCGCCTTATTTACTTAAATATAAAATCAGTTTTGAGGATAATGATTACAGTCTTATAAATGTATCACATGAACTCATTCCTGCCTATAGAAAAGCCATAGGTATCAGTTGTGCAAACAAAAAAGATCTTGCAGGACTGTGTGAAGCAAATCATTAAGTCACAGGCTTCTATGAGAATCTTACATTTTCTGCCGAAAACAAAGATAACCCTGAATAATAAATTATAATCCATATTATTTCAAGTAAAGATTTCTTAGAGAGATTTTTTTATTCTCTATAGTTAAAGTAATTGTCATACATAACTTTGTTAATAATGTCATCCTAATTAAGATTATAGTACTTTTGTTAAAATGCAGTTATATGTTTGATTGCAATTAAAAATTGTTAGTTTTAATTAAATATACTTGGAAATAACTACAATATTGCTTTTATATTTATTTATGAACGCACACAAGTGTAAAAAAAACTGAAAAAAAAATCTATTAACATGCATTGTCAATCGTAAAGAAAACTTTTCAATATGTCTAGCCTAAAAAGAAAATTGATATACAAAATTTTAATATACTAGGTATTTCTAAAACTTTAATTGCTAAAAACTTCTTACATTTGTGGCCCTCTTTTTGTCAAGGTCTAACGTAGGTCAAAAAAGTATGCTTAAAATCACTACATCCCAAATTTGTTCACGTTTGTTTAGAGCAGAGAAAGGAATTTAGCTTTTGACGGTAGGTCAAATACCATGTCCAAGGTTTTTGTGCAATACTTAGATTCATTCTCTTCACTCACGTTAATGATCGTTCTGCGAGCGCTTTTTTACTTTGTAATAGATTATCTTGCACGACTTTCTTATCTCTATAAATAAAAATCCTTTTAATATAATCGGAGTTGTATTGTACAAAGTATTACGTCTAAACACAAATGCAAAATGAAAGTACGCGACATAAATTAAGTATTATTTCTGATTTAAAACTTCGAAAAATAAATATAATAATAATAATAATAATAATAATAATAATAATAATAATAATAATATTAATAATTTACTGCATATAAATACAAAAAAAAATAGAAAATTTGTCAAATACACTAAGAGGTAATTTTGACATCAGGTGATAATCTAAAAATAGTTAAACATTGAAGAAGCAATAAAGTCTCTTCATTTTTGAAGCATTCGTAACATTAAGATATTTCTTTCAATAAGCATGTCGGAAAAATATAGTGTATATTAAATATAAACCCCCTATTGCTTGGATATCTACTGGGGTGCAACCCAAGTAAAGGGTAGGGATTATGTAACCAATAAAAATTGGCTACAATGCAAACACATTGCACATTTCAGTGTATCTACCATGTAAGGAATCAAAAAAGTTATATTTCACGAAGTTTCTTTTAATGGTCAGTTAAATCGCCGGAGTAGCTAACACTCAAAATAGGTAGCAGTATGATTTCTAACACTCAAAATAGGTAGCAGTATGATTTCCATTTTATGTGTATTTCAAGCCCCAAAACCAAAATTTAGTAAGGAGATAAAACCTAACTTCTTTGGCTTTTATGATTATGTTCAATTATGAAGCCACTCGTTACACAGGGACCTCCAGCAATGTTTGTAGAGAGGGCGTGTTCCATAATGAAACCAACTGGTGACCCGAAAACTTGTAGACCAGTTTCTTTTGTTGACCAATTATAACTTACATGTTTGGTGCGAATGAGCTGCAGTTGTTTTATGGTTACCAGCTTATAGCCTAAGTGTCAAAGTTCCGTAGTATATAACATCATTAATAGTTATCATTCAGTTTATAACGGACAACTTTCAGGAAATAATATATATCACCGCTAATAGAATTAGTATCCAATAGTGTAACCTACAGAGAAGTTGTCAAAGTAATGCCACGTGTGATTTTCAAATTATCGATAATTTGGAAAGAAAGAGTGGCCATACCGTTGATCCTATTGTGATGGTTTTTTTGCAAAATGTCCAGGAGATTCCCGGGATGAACATAGGCTATAAGAGAGTTGAGATACTCAACTCCTACACCTTTAAAAAACGCCCTTTGTAGTGATAAACGTGAATAAGTCCATTTTTTACCCTTAAATGGCTTACGCTGCCTAAACCCTAACAAATACTCAAAACGAATGTACACATAATTGAATATGTCAAAAACTCTACAAAAAAAAAGTCCGCGACAGCATATGTTCATCTTTTACAGATAACACACGATAGCCATTTTTTGTCTTTCATTGATGCCAAAAGAAATCGGGATAAGTAAGATTTCCGGGCAGGCATGTGCTGCCACACCATTCATTCGATTGTCATGGGGCTTTTTTCAAAATGTTCAGGATTTTTCCCGGGAAGGTTATAGAGAGCTTTAATGCACAAGTCCTTCACCATTTAAAAATCACCTTCCGTAGTGAAAAAACGTGAAAAAAATGTCGCTTTTTGTAAGCTTATATGGCTTACGCGGTCCCTAAACCTTATTAAATACACAAAATTATTGTACACAGGATTGAATATCTCAAAAAACTCTACAGAAAAGTCCGCGACAGTATATGTTTATCTTTTAAGGATAACTCACAATAACCATTTTTTTCTTTAATTGATGCCAAGAATATCGGGATAAGTAGATTCCGGGGCAACGCCGGGTAATCAGCACCGGATATCTAAAAATAATAACGATATAAAATTATATTTATTTTTCCTTTTACTTATTCAACTAAATGCAAAAACACATCATTTATTTAGGTGTAGTAGCGCACACCGGATATTAGCTAGTAATCAATAAAAAATAAAGTATGTTATTATGGTCCTGCTTTTTATTAGATCTAGGCCAACGGTTGACTTTACGATCACAAATGTTCGGTTAATAAAACTTTTAATCTCACTGAAAGCCCGATAATTTTTAAAATGTTCAAGCTAAGGAAGACTCAAAAACGTTACTGGTTTATTCAAGTGCTCACATTGGCCACAAAACATTCAACCAGGGTTTGCTAGGTGAGAAATAATGAAATACAAATATGAATGCGGGAGGAAATACAAAGAATCCGGGTCAGCGGTCACTCCAATGCAATCTCGTGCATAGAAACAAAAATACGATTTAAACAACACGCAATGAAGTAGTGCACTTCCAGTATTGCAAGGCCTTCAATCGGTTTCTATATTTTCAGGGGCATGCAGGTTATCTTGACGTCATTACGCGGATAAGATACGTAATATCTCTGTTATCTTGATATGTTTTTAAAAGTTGTTACATATCTGTGGTGACAGAGAATGCTACGTTAAGCCAAAAAATAGCCAAAATGAGTTAACGTTTTGTGATCATCTTCCAAGTCTTGTATGCACTGTGAAGAAGTTGGTAACTCAGGACTCCAATAATTTTTTATTACAAAGATTTAGGTTTCTTCGCAAGTTGGTGCGATTTTGATAATTATTCCCTGTAACTACATATATAACTAAGTCACTGGCACTATCGAATCCGTAGATTCAAGGCCGCGCTAATATCAGCTCACCATACATTCCTAACCTGAGTCAATGTATTTACCCAATTGTTCTAAATTCAATTCATCTGGCTGTGTATGCCAATTAATTTTGCTAGCTTTCTTTTCTTTAGAATGTTGGCACATCCCTCATCAAATCATATACAGTAAAACCTGTCTTAGCCGGAACCTTTATAAGAAGCAAAGCTGTAGAGACGGAAAAAATCTCCAGAATGGTATGATTTTATATATAAAATCGTCCTGTATAAGCCGGAAACCTTCATAACGTGGGAACGGAATGGTTTTAAAGTACCAATAGTTAATTTTTACCTCAGTAAGACGGAAAATTATTCTTCAGCACGTTCTAATTACAGTATTAATGACCACACGTGAAAATTCTGCACATGACGCTTTCTGCATTGTATCGTTTTACCTTGTTGTGTTGTCATTGTATTGCGGGGATACCCTTGCTTATATGTGCCAGAGGGGAATCCCTCGCTTTTCCTTGTCTGGTTAACGTTACCTGCGAGGGAGTAGGAATACTCTTCAGTCTCCCTGTAGTTGAGTTGCTTCTGGCTTTTGTGTAATATAGTTGTTTCATATTGCCGTGTAAACTGAACTGTTACATACACTATTTTGTCTGTATTTCAGTCAACACGTTATGTCTTTAAACCATGCATGTAAAACCCTTACACGGCGTGAGAAAAATTCAAGCTTGTAATTTGAGAACCCTTTATAAGAAGGAAAATTGCCAAGACGGAAATATTTTTAAGGAACTGTATATTAGTTTGCCTATTTTTAAATAACCTATACTTTACGATGCTGGCAATTTAGTAGTATCTCTTATAGTCTCCCATTCTCTATTTATATCAGTTTCTTCTTCGTTTGTCACATTTTCACCCCAATATTCCAATATTTAAAATCTATTTGCAATTTTGATTGGTATTCTTGCCGCAGTTCATTATTTAAGTTTGATAATTCAGATTTTTCAAAGCCATCTTTAGTGTTTGTTCCTCTCATAAGCGATAAACGTTCCCCAATTTCCCTGACCAGATGATGATCCCAGTTGCAGTCTGTCCCCCTAACTAAATTAATGCGATGATGCACTATGCCAAGGTTTAACTTCTAATACGGTACGTGACTACCTGAATTCGCGTTTCGCCATCTCCAGACGTCCAAGTGTGTTTATGAAATATCCTTATGCCGGAATGTTGTGTTCTTAACAATAAGATTATTTGACTTCAAAGGTGAGACTAATCTAATTCTACTGTCGTTACCATCTTCGTCAAGACTGAATTCACCTATTGTTGGCCTGAATATATATTCTCCGTCCCACAAGTAACAACATATACGAGTATATCACTTTATATTCTCTGGGATTAGATAAAACAAAGATGATTGTTATCATTTTCTTAATATGAATATACGTGTAACATAGAGAAAGTTTTTTTTTTCTCAATGATGTTATATGTGTCAGAGGCTTTTGCTATGAAGTGAGCTTCGAATTGAGGAGCGTAACTTCGTACATCGAGTATCAGAAAAAATGTTGACACCTCGCCAGAGGTGAGGGTGAAGTTTGGCAAAAGAAAACAACAATAACAAAATAAAATTGTATTAAATCTTACTAAAGTATGTCTTTGTCTATGTGACAGAAAACAAGATATATTTAAATTTTACTCATATATATATATATATATATATATATAAACACACACTTTTTCATATTCCCGTAGTACTTTAATGGATCAAGGATTTTATATTCAACTTAAGTAATTTTAAATATGATATAAAATATTTCAGTGATTAGCTCGATTAAATACTTATTACCCATTTAAGGAGTAAGCGTAGTTGTTGACGGAGGGCACTGCAGTCGTGTTTACGCAGGAATAGAACACGTGACGCTGCTATCTACGAATGCAGAAGGGGAATGGGACGTGGGACGTTTATAGTATATGACGTCACGTGTAGCTACAAAACAGAGCTTCCTAATTCTTCCGCCTGCAGAGATATTTTGAATGACTAATAAGTGACATCAGAATCTCAAGTATTAAAAAAAAAAAAACAAAATAAGGAGAGATGTGAAACGTTTTAAAAGTAAAGCAATAAATATCTATGCCTTTTAGATATGATTGATGTTATAATGGCATTGAAATGTTTTGGATACTGCGTACAGAATTATAAAATGTTAATTATAATTGCTAAATATAAATATAGTAGAATTAGTTATTTCATTTTCATGAGTTTTAAATGTGAATGTAATATAGGTATCCGCCTCCCTGCAGACTGTAGGAGAGAAGGGTATTCATGAATCATGATCACAAAATTACAGAACTAGTCAATATTTACTGACCTTCTCTGCCTTGTTTGCTGATAGTCAATACTAGTATGCTTATTAATGCTCGAGACTCAAGGGTTTTGTAAATTCGAATGTCAGTCCATTAATTACATTCTAATATACTATTTAGCAAGAATAAAACTGTTTTATGGGTAAGATAGGTTAGGTATAGATTACCTCACAGTACTAAATGTCTCATTTGAAACACTTTACTGTAGTGATGTGATTGTTTTTCCTCAAGCCGTGGGTTATCTACATGTAGGATCTATTTTCAAAGTACTTCCACGAATGCTAAGTATTCCGTCATAAGTTTAGTATTATAAAAATAGTCGATTAGCATTATCTTATCTAGAGATAGGAGCTCATAAATATATGTATGCACTCCATTATGCTTCATTAATGTTGAGGACAGCGGCGGCTCCGTGGCGCAAGCGGTTAGATGCTCGCCTATCACCGCTGGGGTCCTCAGATTTAATCTCGGTCACTCCATGTGGCTTTCGTGGTGGACGAAACGGAGCTTGGGCAGGTTTTTGTCGGGGTTGTCTCCCGTTTTCCTAAATTTCACCATTTCTCCATACTCATCTCGATCATCTGCCCCAATGATGGTGCGTCAGGCATGGTCGGCCGGCACTCCTGTCATTCACAGACATCTATATAAGGGACATCATCTCATCCACCTACCCGACCCTGAGTTGGACACGAGTTGAGGATATTATTATCTTAGTCCACCGCTGTCGTCTCGAGGTAGTGTGCTGTCTTGTCACACAGCGGGCCCGGGTTCGATTCCCGGTCGGGACAGGCTCCTGGGTGAGCTTTTTTTGGGGTGTTTCCTCACCTGGAAGACAAATGTCAGGAAGCTTAGGGCCCAACGGCCCCTGAAAATCATCCGGCCATCATTATCATAATCATCATTCACCAATGTGGAAAGCAACGGGAAACTACCACAGCTACAATTCCCTAGTAAAGCTGCAAAGCATAGCATGAAAACGCTATGAATGCAATAAAAGACCTGCCCTCGGGCAGAATTACTATGGATGGATATATAATATTAAGAACAGACGTCTGCTTATGTTCCGCAAAATTGAAATTACAAAACAGAAGTTATTCAAGTTCCGTAAAATGGGGTTTTTTCTCTCTCTGTATTTCTATAATTTTTTGTTTTTAATTTATGGTTATGTATTACTGAGCTTTCTTTAACTACCGTTCAATAGTGATATCGCGAGATTGGTAATATTCTTACCGAGGTACTCATTTCCTGACAGTTTTAGCTTTTTTCTGCTTGATACATGCTTATGCTACTATGATTTTTTTTTTGCGCGATAGTGCGTTCTGTCGTACTTATAGCAATGACAACCATGATTGAAAGTTCAACTTCCTACATTTCGGGGTTGCCAACATAAATAACTATACTGTAATAAAGTAACTATACTGTAATATTACACATTACAAACCTCGTGCGGGAATTAAAACCACTGCCCTTTATGTATACTACGCACAATGTATATACAAAAAATATGTCCAAAAGGTAGTGTTAATATACTTTATATCGAACAAATCACTGAATTTTAAATGAACTGAACTTTATTTGAAACAATATAAAACAATCAATAAGTACTTGCCGCCATTTTATGACTGACTGGTCACGACCTGCTATAGTCTCAAATAAACATTGGCCACACTGTTAACGTTAGTCAGTTGTTTATAATGCACGCAAATATTTCCAACAAATATATTACCTTCTGCTATTATTTAATAGCTTTCCATTCCCAATTCATAATCAAGAAACGTCTCGTACTATTTATTTATGTGACAAGATTAACCTCAAATGAAATATTCAACTTATTTTATAATTATTCATTATTTTGAAAACACCAGTGCGCAACAAAATAATATACAACGCACGTTTGCGAAGAGTTTTACAGAATCTCGGACATTAAAATCGGCCGCGGTGGACTAGTGATTATGCTCCTTGCCTCTGGCCCCGAGGGCCGCGGGTTCAAACCCGGCCGGGGTCGATGGATTTTTTAGGATGGAAAAATCCAAGGAGCAAGTCCTGCGGGAGGGACTTTAAGCATTGGGTCCCGAGTATGAAGATTTTCAGGCTCGTCAAAGATCCTTAAGCCCGAATGTAAAGGCCTCTGAGCAAAATTTACGAAGTTTCCCGTCCTAGTACTACCTTGGTTTCCTAGATGTCAGTATGAGTCGGAACGCTGACCCGGACCACTCAGATGACATCTACACGAAAAAAGTAACTAAATTAGTATGGTTCAAATTCTTCCCTGTAGGTGGAGTGCGCTTAAATCTCTGTTAAGGGAAACACGGGCTTACAAGATACAAGAAGAAGGACATTAAAAATCCGCTAACGCTCGGTTGTTAAAAATTTTCTCGCTTCTGTAAAAGCCACTTCCCAACCTCGCATCGTAATATACTATTAAGGTGGCTCTCTTGAAAATATACGAATATAGTCTTTCAATAATCGTGACTTTTCATTATTACCGTGGTCAAATTTTGTGAGATATGGATATAATAAACTTAAAAACACTGATCTAGATTACTTTTGATCCTACCAACTTAAGAGTTTATTGCTGAGTATGTTGCCAATGAGCAGCTATCAGTACTGAGTCGATTATTTTTAACAATTTAGCAATTTAGAAGGCCATGCTATGCAGTTAATATCCTATGGTGTGTGCTTTCTTTGTCGATTACAACTTAACTATCGACCGAAATGGCTATTGGCCATTATTTACAGAACCCGATTTTTATTTATCTCGGCCAGTCATCCGATTAAGTTTTCGGATTAAGTTTCCACTATCCATAGAGTTATTGTTGTAGTTCTATTAAGAGTTTGTTTTCCTCGATGTACAGTTTTAAGTTAGGTATATTCTCGTTTCTATTAAGAATGCTGTTTCTGCAAGTAAATATTATCAACAGAATACGTAAGTTCCTAATGGGAATTAATTCTAAATTCCTCAGAAAGGTACAATTAAACCAAAAATATTTTCATCACCATTGTCACTCTAAGGATTGGGCAATTGCCGTGCACGTGCAGACTTCGTAATGCATCAGCCAAACGCTTTCTTGGTCTTCCAACGTCAAGTCTTCCTTTTGCTTGATAATTTTTTGCTAGCTGTGGATATCTCTCCTTACTCATTCCATTTATGTCATCTATACACTTCTGTTTATAATTCGTGACTTTATCCAATTTAAAGGCTGCACTTTTAATTCTTCTCCTTTATCTTAATCTCTAATTCTATCAAGTTTTGTACATCCTCCTCAGGAACCTCATCTCCGCCGTCTGTATTCTAACTAACTCACCAGCACTATCGAACCCGTAAGTTCATGGCCGCGCGGACATAAGCTCTCCATACATCCCTATCCTGAGCCAATGTTTTCCAATCATTCAATGTATAATCTACTTCCCTCAAATCATAGATAATGTTATTCTTCCACCTCATCTTGGTCTACCAACTGGGCATTTTCCCTCTGGTTTACCTACAAGAAGCTTCCATGCACGTCTCATTCCTCATTCGTGCCGTCTGTATTTTGTCTTTCCGTTTTTTCGTTTCACATCCATACAATATTGTTGGAATTCCTATAACTTCATACATTTTTATTTTTGTTTCCATTTAATTTTATTCTTGAATGTTCTTTGTATTTTTCCACATACCGTCTGAAATGTATTTATCTTTGGAATCAATATCCCTTTCCAAATAGAAGCTCTTAAAAACTTAATTTTTTAATATGCGAACAAATAAGGATGGCAACATTATCAAATGACGCTTGAATACAGAATAGGTACATTTCGAACTTATAGGCTTTTATAATACTGAACTCTATTCAAATTTATTTATTTATTTTTTATTTGTTTATTTTTTCAAATGCCCCAGGTTGTCTTTCGACATTCTTGGTTTCTCTCCTGGCATGGCGTACTTCTAACCCACTTCTCAGGTTGGGGCGCCTGGAAGGCGGGGTTACGTTGCCCCGATGATATGATGCGTGATGATGATAATGGTGCGCCAGGAGAGTCCCTAATCCTAAGCTTAACCTAAGATGAATATGAATGATGATGATTGCGATGGCTATATGATTTCGGGGACCGTTTCTGGCCTTAAAGTTTTCCTGACAGTTGTCTCACAGATAAGGAAAAATCCCGATAAAAACCTCACCCAGAAAAACTGTCCCAATCGGGGATCGAACCCGGGCCCGCTGCGTGACAAGGCAGCACGCTGCCCCGAGACCACAGTGGTGGACTATTCAAATTTATAAACCATTCTGACAATTCCAGTTATTATAAAAACAGAGCAATTAAAAATTCTGAGAACCTCAATAATGATAAATTTTATTCTATTTTATGATTATTCTGTGACGTACGTTTGAATAAACAGAACGGGAGATTATAGATTACCATTTTCTCGTATTTCAGGTGAGAAACAGCTGTTAACTACAGTAAGGCTAATGGAACAAGACATGGGAATGAAGGCGGATATGAATGCAAATTTACACCAGAATCACTGATCAGAATCATATTGTTTCAAAGAATAAAGAGTTAGAGGCAGAGAGAGAAGGAATTTAAATAACCATTACAATCTGTCCAGTTCAATTTTGTTGAAATAACTACTAACTGTTCTCGATGTCTTTTTCCATTCTAAGCTAAAATATAGTTTATAGTAAATTATGTAACTATGACAACTTGACTTAATATCTTTCTGCACGTTTCAACTTCAAGGTTAGGCTGTAGGCCTGTGCCGACTCAATGAATCGCGACACCTGCACCTAGAATTAAAATTATATTAGTTAACATCAGCAATAAATTGCGAAATACACTGCTGCTGCTGCTGCTGCTGCTGCTGAGTGATGGCAATGACTATGCATCGGCCCCATGGTGCTGCTCTGGAGCTACATTGGCCCCATGCAGCCAAAGCCAAATTCCTAGTGTTTAATCAATCGCGGGTTCCACTTTCACTAGTTAGGAATTTCTCGTGCCGGTTATTTAAATGTGGCCGGACCGCAAAGATGAAAACTAAATCTTGTCTCTCTTCTTCTTCTCTCTTTCTTCTCCTTTCTCTTTCTTCTTCTTCTTCTTCTTCTTGCCAGGATTAAACCTTTATGGTTCGTTCCGGCTCCCAAGTTATTATAGCTGCTGTGTCCATTCTCCTTTCGTGGGCGGTCCCCGATCTCGTTTTTTCCTCCTCTTGGTTGATAGTTCAACTTTCCCAGGCAATCTGTTGGTATCCAGTCTACAGACATGTTCATACCATTTTCTCCTATACTTTTCTATTTTATCTGTCAAACTGTTTCTATCCTTTTAATTGACTGTTTATTCAGAGCCATACAATATAGCAGGTACAGCCAATACTTTATAAAAATTTTAAACCTGTTTCTTTTCTTGCTTTCTTTCCCAGTGCTCTTTTAAGGGTGACGAAATATTGTATAACTGTTATTATTAGATATATTGTATAATTAGACACACATTTAAGTCATTTATTTTTAGTTCGTTTTCTTCAGTTTTATTTAAAATATTAAATAAATTAAACCAACTGATGTAAACTTCAAAAAAGCATATGATTCAATTAAGAGGGAGAAGTTATATAGTATCCTGCTGGAGTTCGGAATTCCTAAAAAAGTTAGTTAGACTTATACGAATGTGTTTAAATGGCTCAACGAGTAGGGTGCGTGTAGGCAAACAGTTTTCAGACGCTTTTGAAATCCAGAATGGGTTAAGCAAGGAGATGCACTATCTCCTCTACTATTTAATTTTGTACTAGAGCATGCCATTAAATCTTTAGAGAATGAGGAAGGCTTACAACTGAATGGTATTAATAAGCTGTTAGTTTATGCTGATGATGTAGTACTACTGGCCGATAGCGAGGAGATACTAAAGGCCAACACGCACACACTATTGAGTAACACTAAGAAATTAGGACTGGAAGTAAATATCAGTAAAACTAAATATATGGTCACACGTAGAAATACATTAAATAATGGAAATGGACAGCTAATGACAAAGGAGGGAAATTTTGAGGAATTGGCTGAATTCAAATACCTAGGAACAATAATCACAAATAGGAATGAGATGCACGAAGAAATTAAACATAGGCTCAATTCTGGAAATGCATGCTATTATGCATTGCAGAGACTTTTGATGTCCCAACTCCTTTCAAAAAACGTTAAGCTAAAAATATATAAAACTATTATTCTACCAGTTATATTATATGGGTGCGAAACAAGGACTCTTACTTTAAGGGAGGAAAGGAGATTACGAGTATTTGAGAATAAAATTCTTAGGAAAATGTTTGGACCAAAGAGAGATGAACAGACAGGTGAATGGAGAAGACTACATAACAATGAACTACATGGTCTTCATAGGAAGCCAGATATAATAAGAACAGTTAAGTCCCGTAGACTGCGATGGGCAGGACATGTTGCGCGTATGGGGAATGAAAGACGTGCATGGAAACTTCTTGTAGGAAAGCCAGAAGGAAAACGCCCAGTTGGTAGACCAAGAATGAGGTGGGAGAACAACATTAACTATGATTTGAGGGAAGTAGATTATACAGGGAATGATTGGAAAGCATTAGCTCAGGATAGGGATGCATGGAGAGCTTATGTCCGTACGGCCATGAACCTACGGGTTCGATAGTGCCAGTGAGTGAGTGTGTGAGTGATGTATCCTGTAGGATACATTATCAATCTAAGGGTTAAGAATGTCACATACTATTTTAAAACAATATAGACAGAAGGAATGGTTTGTGTGAGCATGTTGGTCAAGTTAAATAGTATAATCTATACATCAGTAGATCAGGTAACAATTTTAATAATTATATTAGATTTTGTTACACTTTTTTTTTTTTAATTTCGCTGGCATGCTAAGGTTCTCAGACCTTCTCTTCCACTCGACCAGAGCAAATTGTAGCCATATAAGTTGTAGGCCCAACATTAAAATTGATAAAACTAAAGAAAAGTCGTCTACAAATACAATAATATCTCAATTTAAATCTTAAGAATCGGTAATTCATGCATTTTAAAGTTAATGTTTTCTTGGAATTGTATTTGCATCAGTGTAACAAATAGAACATTAAGAGAAGTAGGCATAACCAATGTAATATATATATATCATCATCATCATAGTACATTCACGAATTTAGGCCATTTGTTGACCTGTTTCGGCCTCAAGAGAAACACCATCCAGAAGTCTTTTGAGTGGACGTCCTGGTCTTCTTCTTCTTCACTCTGGAAATTTTGAAGTGTGGTCATCAATTGTAATATATATATATATATATATATATATATATATATATATATATATATATATAGCACATTGTATCATGTTTTATTTGCGAAATGCTATGATTATTTTATAAACTAATTTTGTATCATGTTTTATTTGCGAAATGCTATGATTATTTTATAAACTAATTTTGTATCATGTTTTATTTGTGAAATGCTATGATTATTTTATAAACTAATTTTGAACTCTGGTAGTACATAATAAATTGGGACTGGAAGTAAATATTAAACTATTGTACATGAGGACTTTATTAGACTAAAAGTACAATGTTATTTACAAATATGGATCGCACGGGCAGTAAGCCATACGTGCTGTTGACAGTCCGTTACAATAAGTTGATGTTTAAAAAAAAAAAAAAGAAAACATTAATATTACAATTAGATATCAATACTGTTACATTACACATTAACTTACTTATGTAGAATTATTAAGAATTAATGGCATTGCAATTTGCTAACATATTTATTTATTCCTGTATAAGTGTTGTTCTTATTTTACGCGTTTTGTCCAGAAATCTACCCAGGTTTATCCAATTTTCTGGGTTTACCAGTAACTCGTAGCATGCCAATCTTCCACGATTTTAATTTATAAATCTTTCCGGTAATAACTGATGCCTCCAATATTCTAAATTGTTACATTTTCCTAGTATATGTATCTCGTCTTCAAAGCTCCCGCACATTGGAAATATTCGCATATCGTAATCGTCACTAATTTTTAAAAATTTCCATGCCCCTAACCTGAACCAAGCAAGCCCTGATCTCTCTTTAAATCCCAGATTGAGTATATAAGTTTCTTTTATCCAAACTTGTTTTAGGTCTCTTTGTAAAAATAGTGATCGTTTTCCTGTACATTCGGCCAAAATATTTTGTCGGTTTATATCTAAGTACATCCTTCTAATTTTTTCTCCACACATTCTTGCGATTTTCAGTCACTTTTTCCCATACCCAACCCATCCCAATCTTTTGGAGTTCTCTCTTAACCTCGTAAATATCAAACTAAATATATGGCCACACATAAAAGTACATTATATAATGAAAATGGACAGCTAATGACAAATTAGGGAAATTTTGAATTCAGATACCTAGGAACAATAATCACAAATACGAATGAGATGCACAAGGTAATCAAACATTGGCTTAATTCTGGAAATGCGTGTTATTATGCGTTACAGATACTCTTCCCAATTCCTTTCAATAAATGTTAAACTGAAAATATATAAAACTATTATTCTACCAGTTATATTATATGGATGCGAAACATGGATTCTTACATTAAGGGAGGAAAGGAGATTACGAGTATTTGAGAATAAAGTTCTTAGGAAAATTTTTGGACCAAGGAGAGATGAACAGACAGGTGAATGGAGAAGACTGCTTAACAGTGAACTACATGGTCTTTATAGGAAGCCAGATATGAGAACAGTTAAGTCTCGTAAACTGCGATGGGCAAGACATGTGGGACGAATGGGGAATGAAAGACGAGCATAGAAGCTTCTTGTAGGAAAACCAGAGGGAAAACGCCCAGTTGGTAGACCAAGAATGAGGCGGGAGAATAACATTAACTATGATTTGAGGGAAGTAGATTATACAGGGGATGATTGGAAAACATTGGCTCAGGATATGGATATATGGAGAGCTTATATCTGCGCGACCATGAACCTACAGGTTCGATAGTGCCAGTGAGTTAGTTAGTACATAATAATCTCACATTAACCGACAAAATAAATTTCAAGAAATTATACCCTGATAGAGAGACACGCCGTAGCGTAGTGGTTAAGGCACTGAGCTACAAGCCGGAGGGTCGAGGGTTCAAGTTCCGTTGGGGTCAGGACTTTTAAACTGACCCAAACCCTCTGGCGGCACTATGGCCCTGGGGTCGACTCAGCCTCTAACGGAAATGAGTACCAGACGCTTGTTCTGGGGTAAAGGCGGCCGTCACGCAGGGCTGACAACCCGGCTGACATAAAGTGCCGATTGTCTAGAAAAAGTGGGAGCCTTAACCTCCTACTACCCCAAGGGCCTCCTGAGGCCTGTTGTGGGATCACTTTACTTTTAGAGAGATTAAAAGAACAGCATCGTGAAAAATATTAACTACAAGTAGTAATCTGGCATATTTAAATCCACACACACACTTATTTATTTCCAATGTTCCTGAAATTAGGTGAAATGTGTTAGTGTCATTCCGAAACAAATGGTACAGTACTGTGCCTCATTAAAAAAAAACAGTATTATATTTCTGTAATTGGCAATTTATTTTTTAACAACTGTTAAATTGTGTATATCGCATCTATACTTTATAATAAAGAAAATGATGCTTTGTCGATATAAAAAAGCTCCTGTCGCGACAGCAGGCTGCAACCCTCACATCCACAAGTGTTAATCATATAAGTGAATGATCACTCAGTCAGTAAAAGAGGGCGATATGTGGTCAACATACTGGGTCCTCCAGCCCTGTAGCTTGTTTCCTTAACCTGGAGCTGGTATTTTTGCAGTTGCCCAAATTCCCATGGTGATACCAGATCCAAGCTGCCCAAATTACCATGAGAAAATTTCTTCTCTATGGGGACTGGAACCAGCACAAATTCCATAGCTGTGCATCAACACTTGATACCTTAAACCGCTCGGATGCGGTGCTATACTTGTCGATATTTATCTTGCTTTATAGAAAAATCTAAATTTCTGGGCGCGTTAGGATTAAAAGGCACTTGGTCTGTCAGACTGCTTTCAAGCCTCAAATCCACATGTGTCCATCAGGGAGGTAAACAATCGTTCAATCATTACATGGGTAACATGTGGTCAATGTCAAGTCTCCCAGCCGTTATAGCTGGATTTATCAAGCTTGAATCGCTGCTTATTGTAGCTACTCAAATTCCTCAGGATGCTGGACTGGCTTCCCTCATGGAGATTCGAACCAGAAGCTCTGCTCAAGGCATGGTTCCTTAGACTGCTTAGTCACGGTGCGGGATTTATGGTACACATTTTAACTTTTTTTTAATGCAACCACGTTGTCATTTTCGACATCCTGGTATTCTCTCATTGCATGGCGTTATTGTAACCCACTTCTGAGGTTGGGGCGCCTGGAAGGTGGATTTACGCCGCTCCGATGATTGCGCGTGTGTGTGTATATATATATATATATATATATATATATATATATATATATATATATATATTCTATACGATCGTAACAGGCCTTGGCCTAATATTTGGAAGGAAGAAGAAGAAGATATACATATGATAGGTGGTGATGGTAATGATGCACCAGAAGAGGCTTTAATCCTAAATTTAATGATAATGATGGCAAGATGATGTTCAGCTACCATATGGGCCTTAATGTTTCCTGGCATTTATCTTACAGGTGAGGAAAAACCCCGAAAAAAAACATCACCCATGAAACTTGTCCCGATCGGGGATCGAACCCAGGCCCACAGTGTGACAAGACTGTACGTTACCCCCAGACCACAGCACTGGGCGAAATTTAAACATCAATATATATATTAACATCTCAGAATTTTGTAGAGCTTTCCCATGGATACTGAATACATTGCTGAACAACATATGCAAACGTAAAAACGCCATTATTACCCCTTTGAAGAAAAAAAAAACGGGACAGCTGTAACATGTAAAAACTTCATAAACCCAAGCCGATTTCTGACTAGACAATGCCCTGATGAAACTGACATTTTAAGACTTCTGCAGGCAAGATGCCAGATGTTACTGAATACTACATTGCACAGTGTTCCACATAGCCTTTACTCCAAAATGTCAACGAACTTGTGATAAAGAATCTTGTAGATAAAAAAGTAATGCTACACAAACTATAAATATTGTGAATTTCTTAAGTTAACCCTGAAACAACAAGGATCAAGTTTTAACCAACATAGGTTCAAGACGCATTCATCAAGTTCATATTAAAAATAAAGCAATGTCAATATTATCTTCCATTTTTAAGACCCAATCAAAATTTTACAAACATTTATCATAAGTAGGCCTAATGCCACGCGTGATTTCCAAATTATCGATAAATGCACAACTCACGAAGTAAGGAGTGAATTTTTCTAGAGAATTTGGAAATCAAGAGTGGCATTTATTAGGACCATTTAAGGAATAAAATTAAGCTGTTTACTCACAAATCATTATTTAACTATAGTTATTTTTAAATATTTATATATTTAATGTAAACGGCGATGTTTGAAAACAAATAAAAAACGATTCGTATGCTTCATTTGCTTCTTTTGTTCATCACTGCAACCAGGCCATATTATTATTTATTGCCAAAGAATCGAAATGTTTTAACAATGCACCCTAGTGGAGAAATTTATAACCAACGTTATAGGTATTAATTAATTTCTGTTGTCCTATAATGTAAATATGTCAATTATATTTTTCTGCAACGTCATTTCCTGGAAAATAATTCGTTTAAGAAAGTGCAAACAGTGGTTCCTTTTTTTTTGTGGTATAATCAATTGTTAAAAGTATTTCTCGCATGTGCTTTCTGCTGACATTCATGTGGTAGCCGCATTTCTTACAGAGTCAGTCACTGTAAAATAATGCTATGACCTATTCAGAATGTTAAAAAGGAGGAGCTTTCATTAATATGATAAACTTCGGTTGATAAATTCGAGGCGAAACACGACTGTGATTGGTTGTAAATCGAAAATCATTGAAATGGGATTGGTCATTGACTCCCATTTGGGGCATGAGTTAAGTAGTCATAAGTAATGTCACGAGTGATTTCCAAATCATCGATAAATTCAGAAGTCACGAAGTGACTCGTGAATTTATCTAGAGGATTTGGAAATCAAGATGATATTTGTTAGGATTATTTAAAATAGAATTAAGCTGTTTACTCAAAAATCATTATTTAAATAGTTACCGGTATTTTAAAATATTTACATATCTAATGTAAACGGCGATGTTTGAAAACAAATCAGAAATGTGTGGTTATTTTTCATTTGTTTATTCATATTATTTATTGCTAAATAGGATCGCAATGTCAGTCGCTGTGGCGTAGTCGATAGAGTTCCTATCTTCTACTCCGGCGACCCGGGTTCGATTCCCGGAGGGATAAAGGATTTTAAAATCTCAACCTTGGGACTGGGTGTATGTCGTGTCTTAGTTGTACCCATTGGGTTTAATTCCTCAAAAAAGAATACTGTAAGAATGCACCCTAGTGGATAAGAACTGAAACATCAAACTCTATATTATAACCAACATTATAGATTATTCATTTTTTTTAGTAAAAAAATTCAGTAAAATCATTACCTAAAAACACAATTATTGAACACACAATTATGAAACGTGTAGTTCGAAGGAATCAGTTCATTATTTGCTATATTCAATGTATTTATTGGGAGAGTCAGTGACTGCAAAATAATGTTCTGATCTGTTCAGAATATTAAAAAGTAACTTTCTTTGTCACAAAACCAGGAGGTGATAAAGAGAATTCGATAAAGATCAAGGTCATCGCTTGTAAAACAAAATTCATTGAAACGTGATTTGTCATTGACTCCCATTTGGGGCATGAGTTAAATAGTCTATATAATTTTAATTATAGTCACGTTTATTTTGAAATCTAATAACGCTATAAGCATAGGCTATATATCTAAGAACACTGATAAATATAATATGTAATTATTTAATCAGTTTTACAAACTATGCAAATGCTATCGGCATTTCCCAACTTATTAATCCTATAAGCTTAGAATTTTGTTTTTAATAGTTTACTTGTTTTGTAATTTTTATGACGCATGACATCTCAGGTCATTAGGAACCACTTCAATGTTAATTATGTCTCAATTATTTAATAGAAGACGTAGACCAATTATTATTATTATTATTATTATATTACTATTTATTATTTTTATTATCATTATTATCATTATCATCATTATCATCATCATTATCGTCATTATCATCATTATCATTATCGTCATTATTATCATTATCATTATTATCATTATTATTATTATCATTTATTATTATTATTATTATTATTATTTTATTATTATTATTATTATAAAAAATATTAGAGTGGTAATTTTAATTGATGGATACATACTAAAATTATTAAAGCTGAGTCTGCCTAAAATACTTTTTTAGAACAATTTTACATATGATCCGAATTTATTTTAGGTGCCTAAAATAAGATTTTCTTAATCTTAAAATCCGAGGTCAATAATTAACTCTTGAACATTGCTTAGAAGAACCTGGGATAACCAACAATAACAACAACAAACTAGTAAGCAATCCTTCTACTGCTATTTTTCAGAATTGTCATATTAGACATACAACAGTAACGATATGACATTTCACTTTCAAATGAGACATAAATCACAAAGAGCTCAAGGCTTTCACCTTATACAGATAGTGGATTGATTGCTTGGAGCAGAATGTTTATGGAAGGTTGTTAAGTGACTCGCTTGGTTTCATTCTTGATTTTCAATCACCTGAGGCACGTAATCTGTCATCCATGACATGTTCTAATGCTGCCAGAATCTGTCTACAATTGATCCAGTCAACTTACTTTCATTTGCTAGACCATCATGAATGTGTGTACGCAAACGTTATGTATTTAATCTTATGGACTGCAATCTTTCAAATTATAATATAGAATCGCTTGAACGAGAAAATATAAACTTCATTTTTCCACACTTAAATAAACATTTTTAAATAAATAATAAACTGCTGGATATAATGTTTGCCGATGATCAAATAGTGATTTCCAGTTCAGAAGATGATCTACCTATTTTTTAATTTGGAAAAAATAAGTGTCAATTACAATTTTAAAATTTCAAAGATTAAAACTAAAATTTTAGCATTTAAAGGACATGATACCTTAAGAGCAAAAATAGTAATTGATAATAAAATTTTAGAGCAAGTGAACAGTTTTAAATATCTAGGTTTCGATTTATCATATATTAAAATTGAAGATATTAATGTCAAAACAAATTTAATCTAATGTCTGGCACTATTAAAAGAACCCTTAAAAACACAAGAAAGGAAACAAAAATAACATTTTATAAAGTAATGGTTGATCCTGTATTGATGTATAGATCAGAATGTTGGACAATCACTAAAAGACAAGAACAAAGATTGGAAGCAGCTGAGATGAGATTTTTAAGAAATATAGCAGGATATACTCTGCTGGATAAGAAAAGGAATGAAGGTACAAGAAAGGAACTAAATATTTTCAAACTTACAGACCGAATAATTAAATATAGGAACTACTGAAAGAACATATTGATAGAATGCCAGAAGGAAGATTTCCAAAACTATTGCTAAATTATAAACCGCACGGAAGGAGAAATGTTGGACGCCCACACAGAAGATGGTCTGAACAATTTTAACAATTCTAGCTTTCATGAAACCGGAACGAGCCAACAAGCTTAATCCCTGGATGATGATGATGATGTATTTAATCTTATCGACTGCAAACTTTCAAATTATAATATAGATTCACTTGAACGAAAAAATATAAATATTTTTCCACATATTTAAGTTAAACTTGATTTAAAGTTTACTTTTTATGCCTCTAAATTTCAAAATTATTTCAAGTTGTATATTTTAAGTTCTTATATGAATTTGAATACCATGTCTGGGTTGAATAGGTTAAAGATTTCCAACTAACAAAGTTTTTTTCCTTAATATAATTTAAATAAAATGCGGTTGTTACTTAATGCTTCACAACACATTCCTATTATTACATTTTTCTGTTTAATTTCAAATATAGCATATTTTACTATATTCTGTAAGTAGCCAGCTGAATAGTGGAACACACTATCTACTTGCATAGCATGGAAACATAGTATCTCATTTATAATATAATTAGAACTTTAATAATAATATAATAATAATAATAATAATAATAATAATAATAATAATGATAATCATAATGATAATGATGATAATCATAATGATAATCATAATCATAATGATAATGATAATCATAATAATCATAATAATAATAATGATAATCATAATAATAATAATGTTCAGCGCCGTGGTCTCGAGGTAGCGTGCTGCCTTGTCACGCAGCGGGCCCGGGTTCGATCCCCGGTCGGGACAGTTTCCTGGGTGAGGTTTTTATCGGGTTTTTCCTCACCTGTAGGACAAATGTCATGACACTTTAAGGTCCAAACGGTCTCCGAACATCATATAGCCATCGCAATCATCATCATTCATATTCATCTTAGATTAAACTTAGGATTAAGAACTCTCCTGGCGCACCACTATCATCATCATCATATTCACCCATCATATCATCGGGGCAACGTAACCCCGCTTTCCAGGCGCCCCAACCCCCGAAGTGTATAACAATTACGCCAATGACAGGAGAGAACACCAGAAATGTCCAAAAAGGACAAACCTGGGGCATTAAAAATAATATATTTACCTCGTTTAACCTTTCCTTTATAGGTACCATCACTACATGAACATTATAGTGTTACGACTTATCGGGAGAGGATACTAAATTCTGGATCATACAATTACAAAGATATGGAGTGTTTCTCCGGATGAGAGATCAGCTCAATAACAGGGCACATGTGTCAACATGAACATTTAAGACATGAGACTAGTCACAATAATAATAATAATAATAATAATAATAATAATAATAATAATAATAATAATAATCTATAATAGCGTAGCCCATTGTTGAGCCATAGCCTCTCCTTTGTAAGGAGTTACTACACCAAGTTACCTTTAGTTACCTTATTTGCTCATATAGGCCTATGTTATGAATGGCATTAAGTCAGCACACTGACCCATTGAGACATCTAACAGGCAACTAAGGTATTACTAGGACGTTGATGTCGATAAATTATAATAATCAACAATTAAATCTCTTCACCGCACTTATAAGCGGATTTATACATACAGACTTATGATCACAAGGCGTTATCTTTTAATCAATCAAATCCGAGCGAGTTCGTTCAGGCGTTAGCGTTTGAGGCATTTATTCGGAAGATACCAGGTTCAAAAACGGTGCCGAACAATATGAGATTATCCAGATTTTCTTCAGTCGTCAAGATAAATGCTGGATTGGAATTTCATTATCATGATCAAGTAATGATCTCAAGAAGTAAAATCAGTAACATACAGGCCTTCCGCGCTCAAGGAAACAAAGTAAGTATAAGTTGCGAGGTCTAAGTAGACAACACCGCGGGGAGAAGCGAAGTTATTTGTAAGTGCTTGTTTTTTTATTCCTTCTTGTTTTACCTTTTTGTTAAACGCTGTTTTCCTTCTTGTTTTACCTCTTTTATTAACTTTCTGTTATTCTCACATATAGACGCAAGGACAAGACATACAACCAGGCCCAAGGTGGTGATTAAAAACCCCCTACCCCGCCGGGAATCGAACCCGGGTAGCTGGATTGGAAGGCAGGAACTCTACCGACTAGGCCACGGCGACGGACTTTTAATTTCTTTTCCCCTCTTTTCGTTTACACTGTTTTTCTTCTTGTTAACTTTCTATTATTCTCACACATAGACACAAGGACAAGACACACACCCAGACCCAAGGTGGAGATTAAAAAATCCCCTACCCCGCCGGAAATCGAACCCGGGTCGCCGGAGTGGAAGGTAGGGACTCTACCGACTACGCCACGGCGACGGACTGTTAAACATTCTCGCCCTATCCGTAATTAAATAATCTGTTCTTTTAACAGAGTTTTTTTTTTTCTAAAATGTTAATTTTCCTGCCCAGCAACTCCTAATTGTAAATTCACATCTGAGAAAACGAATTGCAGACATGAAATCTATCGCAAAACAAAAGCAAAAGTTACCTTAGAAAAGGATACCAACGAAGTAAGGGAGTCAAGAGTCACAGAAGTACTTAAGTTTCTATTTTCATTCCAAACCTTTTTGAGACTTGATTCTCCCTTCCCGCTTAATGTAATGCTAACTCTGTGGGTATGAGGATGAATATTTTATCATCTTGGATTCATTTCAATTTCTTTGAAAATTATCATCATATACTGCATGTTCTTGTGATGTTAAAAATTCCGACTTACTTTACTCCTGTACGCTAAGATCAAATATTTAAATAAGAAAATGTAAATAAAGTTTGTCAATCCCTCGGCTATGCCATCTCCTCAGTTTATTATTTTTCTTCCCCTTTCATTCGGTTACATCAATATAAAGTAAAAGTCTAGATTCCTTAATTGAATGACAAATCTATCCACACTATAATTTCTGTCTTTTTCATGCTTATTTTCCTTCCTTGTAACGTCACAGATTTGAAACTTGTTAAAATATTCCTCTTGCATAAATACTGACACAAATTTTTGGCACAAACTGTACAACCTGTTTGAGGGTTATAAATTACCCTTATGCTCGGAAGCACCCTTGTTCATTGTTAGTTGACGAGTAAAAGAGGAAGCAGTTATCTTGAATTTTCAACATGGAAGGGGTAGAATATTATTATTATTATTGTTATTATCATCGGCCGCGGTGGACTAGTAGTTATGATCCTTCCCTCTGGTCCCGAGGGTCTCGGGTTCAAACGATGATTTTTTTAGGATGGAAAAATCCAAGGAGCAAGTCCTCCAGAAGGGACTTTAAAGCCGTGGGTCCCGAGTCTGAACATTTTCAGGCTCGTAAAAGATCCTTAAGCCTGAATAAAAAATGCCTCTAAGCAAAATTTACCGAATTTACCCGTCCTAGTACTACCTTGGTTTCCTAAACGTCAGTATGAGGCGGAACGCTGGCCACGGGCCACTTCAATGACATCTATACGAAAATAAGTAACTAAATTAGTATGGTTCAATTTCTTCCCTGTAGGGGGAGAGCGCCTAAATCTCGTTGAGGGAAACAAGGGCTTACAAGAAGATTATTATTGTTGTTATTATTATTATTATTATTATTACTATTATTTAATATCCGAAATTTATAAACCGTATTTCACCTAACATACATTTAGGTTATAGTTTGCTACAAAGTTGTAAGTCATTATATAATTTCATCTGAAATTAAAGTTTTTTTCATAAATACCACGGTAATCTATGTATAACTGTAAAACCCTTTAATTAGATAGGAAAATCTGCAAATTAAATTTTCCTGATTCCAAAGAAGCTGAAAATTGCCTGAATATTTGTTTACCGGACTATTCAGTAGTTCATTGATACTGGATCTGTCGAAATTTTCCCGAGGCAAGGATGTCCTCGAATGTAAGAATTCCTGCAGTTTAGAACGCGCATTCCACATTCGCCGAAATCCTGTCCGAAAACAGTCACTGATAGCGCGGGAGCTGAACATGTAAAAAATATCTACGTCTAGACTATACATTTAGGATCTTGGATTTTGGGCTATGCGACGTAGTCTCCATAGCTGATGAATCAGAGACAGCTGAGATGCCTACACCTCCTCCAACAGTACTCTAACAATGGACACTGAAGTATCCTCAACTGATAAGAAAACTGTTACCATTGAGAGTTTTAATTGGCAAAGTTACAGGCTGTAGGCGTATACTTCAAACTCTCGGGAAGCTTGTAAAATAGTTCCAAAATACAGTACGACACTTGTCCATTTCAATTGTATTTTGGTGGTGATAGGTTAAAATGCAAAAATTATTAAAAATACAGAGCCTAGAATAAGAAGAAGTATGAGTGAGTAAGTAACAAAATATGTAAGTTGCAGGTACCAGACCCAAGAACGATCACTATGGCAGCATTTCATACACAAAAAAAAATGGCATTTTGGGTATAAAAATATTGAATTGCCTTGAAAGTTAAACCTGGTTTTCAGTTTTATACTCGAACCAACGGATCTGTGCCCCTATAAGCGCTGGCATCGTTCTTAGAAAAGTGCACATCAATACTCATACCATTTCACCGCACTTCCCTCCCATTACGGGGGGCACGCCGTAGCATAGTGGTTAAGGCACTGAGCTACAAGCCGGAGGGTCGAGGGTTCAAGTCCCGTTGGGGTCAGGATTTTTAAACTGATCCAAACCCTCTGGCGGCACTATGGCCCTGGGGTCGACTCAGCCTCTAACTGAAATGAGTACCAGACGCTTGTTCTGGGGGTAAAGGCGGCCGTCACGCAGGGCTGACAATCCGGCTGACATAAAGTGCCGATTGTCTAGAAAAAGTGGGAGCCTTAACCTCCTACTACCCCAAGGGCCCCCGGGCCTGTTGTGGGATCACTTTACTTTTTCCCTCCCATTACGTCAAACACCAGCGACAGTAAATTAACGAGTAGGGATGTTGCCAAACTTCCCCCAGTGTCATGGCTCTTGAATATTGAATAATACAAGGTTGCAGTCGAGTTGACAACACTGGAGTGCAAGAGCAAGGGAGAGAGAAAAGAGAGAGATAGGAATGCTGGGAGGGAAATTATTTGCCGAGGCAGAAAAGGAAGTAGGCTTTAGTTCGCATATCTTACGGGGGCACAGATCCGTTGGACAGACAATATAAAATTTTATTCTTTCAGCTATTAAACAATTTTAAAATTTCAACAATCTTCGGTTAAAAAGTGTACTATATACATCCAAATGTAAATATTTGTAAAATATTCACCAATGTCTTGTATAACCATTTATATGCACTATAAAACTTCCTGCATCGATTTCCCATAGCATGAACTCATACACTGTATCAATACCAGACATTCCAACACGATTCTGATACTGTCCACGAAACTGATTTGACACAAGAATGACTTGCGGGTCATGTATCTGAATTTATCCCTATGACTGAATGGCATTCTTCAACATTCTTTCTTTGTCTGCAGCAGAGGCACTCCTCGATCGACACATTAAAGCTTGTATTGGAGAGAGCAGTGGCGTATTTTTCAAACGAGATCATGCTTGGTGAAATAGATGAGCAACTTAAAGACTTAGAGGCTCTGTCCATGTAAAGGGTGAATATTTTGAAAACGTTAGGTACCTTTTTTTTTTCCAAATGCCCCAGGTTGTCTTTCGACATTCCTGGTATTCTCTCCTGGCATGGCGTACTTGTAACTCACTTCTGAGATTGGGGCGCCTGAAAGGCGGGGTTACGTTGCCCCGATGATATGATGGGTGATGCGCCAGGAGAGTCCCTAATACTAAGCTTAACCTAAGATGAATATGAATGACGATGATTGCGATGGCCATATGATTTCGGAGACCGTTTGGGCCTTAAAGTTTCCCTGACATTTGTCTTAATCTAAGATGGATATGAATGATAATTGCGATGGCCATATGATTTCGGGGACCGTTTGGTCCTTAAAGTTTCCCTGACATTTGTCTTACAGATGAGGAAAAACCCCGATAAAAACCTCACCCATAAAAACTGTCCCGACCGGGGATCGAACCCGGGCCCGCTGCGTGACAAGGCAGCACGCTTCCTCGAGACCACAGCGGGTATTGTTATTTTATTCAAATGTGGAAACTTCATAATTTATAAACTTTTTTACATTACAAGAAAGGTCCACTTTAAGTTCCATATCCGGATAAAGTTGACCCCTGAGGCCATCTTAGCTTTTAGTATATTTTTAAGTTTATTTACTCTATTAATTTATACAGACAGGCACAGATTAATCTCAAAATATTTATGACTGATCATTATTAAAAAGCGTTCATATTTATTTAATGTTTTGAAAAATTATTGTTGATTATAACATTCACACGTCATTCAACTGCAGAAAGCGACGGTCTTTGGATTTAGTAAAATTACAAGGATATTAAATAAAATTAATTAAGTGAATGGTTTTTACAGATAGAATCCTCATTGATAAAATATACGTATTCGTGTAAAGTGGATCCCTGTTAAATACATTGATATTTAACATACTTAACATCATATTAAAATATCTCAAACCATTTTGGAGTTGAAGTATTTACTCCCGAAACGTACTGAAGCTAGAATTTCGAAACAAATTCGTTAACAATTTCAACCTTGTAACGTATATAATTTTATATCATATTAAGTCAAAGGTATAATTTATAATTAATGAATATTGACATATAATCGATTCATTAAATCCCACTTGATGTAAAAACAGGTCAAAAGGCCCAATTCCATGATGCAGAAGTAGTAGTAACATCCACTATACCGTCTCTGTGGACCAGTGCATGCTCGCGCAGTTGCAGCGACTGGGATATCAGGTTCGAATCCTGGCTGTTCCGAAGGGGTATTCGTGGTGGGCCACACCGGGATTTTTCGTGTTAATCTCGGGGTTCTTCCGTTTCACGAATTTCATCCCAGCAACAATCTCCATTCCCCTTCCCTCCCCTTCATGTCATTTCATTTCTCAGTCATTCATTTCATATCACCCTTCACGTCATGTTAGGGGGGGGGAATAGTTTGGTTGGCAATCTACAGATGTTGAAAATATGTGGTTTCAGTGATCTCTTGGGGTACAACACGATGCTGCCTCAATGTCTACGAGCCTGAACAATAAAAGGGACAAAAGGGCCGAACGGGAAGGATGTAGGCCCCCTCACGGCCACGGACCCAACCCATAAACGGCAGTATGGGCCATGGGAGTAGAACCTGGTGTATCGGATCAGACGACGACCTACAACTTACGTATCACAATCTCCATAATACTGGGATATCACAGTAGATACTTTAGGTCGCGAGGTGTGTGTCTTCCCAGTGTTATGAATAAAGAACTAAATAACATGATGCACTATACCTAGTCAACAACAGATGCAAAACGACAGCTCTAAAATTTGCTCACAACGAACTTGGTCCCATACAATGTTAGATTATTAGAAATATTATAAGACAAAATACGAATAAAAATTAGAATTAGCCCACCATCCTATTTCGGGCATTGGCCTCCTGCGACTGCAGGGTGGCTTACGTTACATCCCCGGGTTAGCCAATCCCTTGGGACTATTACTTAACTTTTTTATGGATTGCTTCCATCTTTGTCTGTCTTGTGCTATTCTAGTCCACAGTGTTCCTAGATGACACGTGAACACTTCACTCCAAAGCTTTTTTTGTCTTCCCACTTTCCTTTTCCCTAGTCTGGGTTCCCACATAGTCAATGTATAAGTCCACTTTTTAGGATCCATTCGGAGCACATGACCCCCCCCCCCATTTCAACCCCATTGCTGATGCTGCTACGTCTTTTAGCCTCGTTATCTTGCGGATGTCCTCGTTTCTGAAGCGGTCCCTTCTTGTAATATTTAATAGCTTCCGCTCCATCTTTCTTTGGCAAATCTCTAGCTCGAATGTTCCTTTTCTTGTTAATGACCATGTCTGCGAGCCGTATGTTAATACGGGTAGTACACACATGTCCATGACTTTTTTTTTATTTTTAGGCTGATGTCTTTTTCTAATGATATACACTTTAAAGTCCAGAATTTTTTCCATGCTTGTGTGACTCTCCTTTCTATTTCATTTAGAGTTTGGTTGCTGAATGATACGGCTTGGCCTAAGTAAACATATTCATTGATGTAGTCGATTTTGTGATTTTCGATCTGGATTATCTTTGTTGTATCGTTTGTCATTATCTTTGTTTTTGAGATATTTATTTGAAGTCCTGATTGTTTACTGTATTTGCAGAGTTCTCTTAGCATTTCTTCTGCTTCCTCGCACGAGTCTGTTATGAGAGCGATGTCGACTGCAAAGCGGAGATTGAATAATTTCTTTCCGTCTATATTTATTCCATAGTCTTCTTTCATCCTGCTGAAGATATCCTCCATTAGGGCTATGAAAATTTTTGGAGATATTGGGTCCCCCTGCCTTACTCCTCGTTGTAGAGAGATTACCTCCCCTATTTTGTCCATTTTAACTCTTGCTTTGATATTTGTATAGTTTTCCTTGAAGTCGGATGTAGGCTACTTTTGTTGTATCCCCTGGCGTTCTAGTGCTTTTAGTATGGCTATATGCTCCACCGAGTCGAAGGCTTTTGCAAAATCGACAATATAATATATAATATATGCCAACTAAATTTTTAATTTGCACAAACTTGCAGCTATGAATGTATAGTCAACCACTCGCATTTTTCACTTGTGACAATGAAATAAATTGAAGTTGTTCCAATCAGCATTGCCAACTGACAAAATTAAATGCAAATCTAATCAATACTATTAAAATACGTTTTTGTAAAGAAAAATAATTTATTTGTATTTACCCTTACATGATTTTTATAGGAAGCCAGATATAATAAGAACAGTTAAGTCTCGTAGACTGCGATGGGCAGGGCATGTGGCACGAATGGGGAATGAAAGACGTGCATAAAAGGTTCTTGTGGGAAAACCAGAGGGAAAACGTCCACTTGGTAGACTAAGAATGAGGTGGGAGAATAACATTACCTATTATTTGAGGGAAGTAGATTATACAGGGAATGATTGGAAAACAATAGGTCAGGATACGGATGAATGGAGAGCTTATGTCCGGCGGCCATGAACCTACGGATTCGATAGTGCCAGTGAGATTGTTGGTTTGCCTTATAATGAAATAGATAAGCTACTGACATGAAATTGTTTGTGTCCATGTAATTTGTATTGATTAATTTTGCTTGTGCATGTATAAAACCATTAATTAAGTCATGATTTATTCATGTTGGCGGAAGTATTATGTGAATTTGATTTTCAGGCTTTTTTTATAAAATCGCACTGAAATGAGGCATATAAATATAATGCAATATGAATGTGAATGTCCACCGCTGTGGTCTCGAGGTAGCATGCTGCCTTGTCACGCAGAGGGCCGGGTTAGATTCCTGGTCGGGGCAGGCCCCTGGGTGAGGTTTTTTTTCGGTTTTTTCTCACCTGTAAGACAAATGTCAGGAAGCTTAGGGCCCAGCGGTCCCCGAAGATCATCCGGCCATCATCATCCTTATCATTATCATAATTATATTTCACCGGTGTGGAAAGCAACGGGAAGCTACAGTCAGATTCAACCCAGGAAGTTACTGTGTGATTGGAATAGGGCACTGGATTGCCATATTAACAGCATTTCCTTGAGATAAATCTTTAAATAAAACTGAAGTATCCAACACAGCAGGTACAGGGTTGTAAGTTGTAGCCGTCAAAGCCACCTCCTCTTAAAGAAAAAAAAACAGTAAACACTTGTCACTGAGCTCGTGCGGACCTGTACTATCCTGCGTGAAAATGTCTACTCTCACATTTACTGTAAAACTAGTTTGCATGCCGTAAAAGGAAAACTATGTTTTTTAAATGTATAGTACATAGATT
Organism: Diploptera punctata; assembly: GCA_030220185.1. Classification (NCBI taxonomy): domain Eukaryota; kingdom Metazoa; phylum Arthropoda; class Insecta; order Blattodea; family Blaberidae; genus Diploptera; species Diploptera punctata. The sequence continues at coordinate 1,278,087 of JASPKZ010001617.1, read as the reverse complement.
TGGAAAAAGTACTGCTAACCTTGCCCCTCCTCGCCTCCCTAAACAAACAAATACCGTTATTATGAGTTTGGCAACATCTACTCCCTGTACGTAGGGGGGCACTGGCGTAGCCCGTAAGGTCTGTAGTAACTTCCTGGGTGAATTAGAGTGTACCACACCTATAATTCCCTAGTAAAGCTGCAAAGTATATCATGAAAATGCCCTCGGGCAGAATTACTATAGATGAGTGATGTGAATAAGAAATGTACAAGCAAAATATTCAGTTTCGGAAAGATTATAAAAACAAAGCTTTTGAACTATTCTCTTTAAGTCATCGGCTTATTAATATGCATCGTTCACAATAGTGTGAACAATGATTCTAAAATCTGATAGGACAAGAACGCCGTCTATTTCGGAAGTACCATGAAAAGAATGACAAGCAAATTAAAATGTCTATAGAAACTTGCATTTATTTGCATTTTATCAATACTTTCTTGCTGTAACTAAATGTGATTCAGAGCTGGTGTATTGTAACTGATAACAAGTAGGTCGCCGAGATAAGGAATTGCGTTACATCAGGTGGAGACCCACGATAACAATGAACTTCTCTACTGATAAAGTATATTAAATACCAGGCAAGAAATGTTAACTACAAACTTTCATACATCGCATACTCTCGATATTTAACATTGTTAAATAATAACTTGTCCCGCGCCGTAGCCGAGCGGTTAAGGTAGGAAGCCTTGGCGCAGAGCTACGGGACTTGCGCTCGTTCGAGTCTCCATGGGGGAAGACATTTTCTCATGGTATTTCGGCCAGTATGGGACCGGTGCCCACCCAGCATCGTGAGGCAATTGGGTAGCTACGATAAGTAGCGGCTCCAGGTTGAGGAACCAGCTATAACGGCTGGGAGACTCGACATGCTAACCACATGTCACCCCTACACTGGCTGTTGATCATCTACCTCTGTGATTGACATATGTGGATGTGAAGGGCCAGCAGCCGGCTGGTAGAAGGGCAACCGCTGAAAAGTGGAAAGACCCTCAATCGGAAATAATAACTTGACCAAAGCTGTGGGGCTCTTTCATGCCATCGTGCCACCCATGAATATTCGAACAAGCGACTGCTAGAATCATGTTGCCCAATGCGAAACGCACGTTCCCATTACAGTAAATTGCTAGCACGTTTACTCATATGTAGGTCTGAAAAACCTATTTTTATTAGGATAGTTACTAATTTCTAGTCCCGCGCCGTAGCCGAGCGGTTAAGGCGCAGAGCTACGGGACTTGCGCTGGTTCGAGTCTCCATGGGGGAAGAAATTTTCTCATGGTATTTCGGCCAGTATGGGACCGGTGCCCACCCAGCATCGTGAGGCAATTGGGTTGAGGAACCAGCTATAACGGCTGGGAGACTCGACATGCTAACCCCCTACACTGACTGTTGATCATCTACCTCTGTGATTGACACATGTGGATGTGAAGGGCCAGCAGTCGGCTGGTAAAAGGGCAACCCCTGAAAAGTGGAGAGACCCTCAATCGGAACTAATTTCTATACACATTGTTTACAAAATGTGTGTCTGTCGAGCGTCTCCACTGCCTGCTCGGAGCGGAGAGTGTGTATGTTTGACTCTCCTCAGTAATAAATAGACCTGATCGGTACCCAGCTCCTTGTGTCTGAAAGGAATTTGCTGACTCAGCTGTTAGTATTTGAGAAGCATAGAAGTGTACCTCCTCCCACTCCTCCCCGCAAACACATAGAGCTTGGTCTCGAGCTGTACGTGACGTGTGGTTGTATCAGAATTCCGAAACACAAATTGAGCAAAGATGAGTCAATTCTTACATAAAGTGGACTGTAATACTAGAAGTCTGTCCCGAGTAGCGCGTGTCAACGTGCAGTTTGTGAACACAGCAGTCTAAGTACGATGCAGCCTAGCCTGTAACCCATACTTTTTTTTTTCAGCCTTACTCATATTTATTTATTTATTTTATTTATTTAGCCTGGTGGAGTTAAGGCCATGTGGCCTTCTCTTCCACTCACCAGAACAAGCATATGTTACATATGAATACAAAAAAAAATACAATAATAGTCATATAAAACAGGACAAACATATGTTACACATGAATACAAAAAAATTACAATAGTAGTCATATTAGACAGGACAAACATGTTACATATGCAACTTTTATAAGATTCATGATGTGTTCCGTTGAGGTTTATTCAAAATTAATATAAAATTATAGAATATCCACCTGAAAGGTCCGTCTCCTCAACTCAATTATCATTTAACTGTAGCGCTTTCGGGACTTGTCCCATCATCGGCAGGATTCAAAACTGGTCCCGAAAGCGCTACAGTTAAATGATAACTAAGTCGAGGAGACGGACCTTTCAGGTGAATATTCTATAATTTTATATTAATGTTACATATGAATACAAAAAAAAGTTACAATAATAGTTATTGAACAATTCATTATCTGTCATAATGAATAATAATGAAATTAATGTCTAATAATAGAATGAAACTAAATACAATTAAAATTAAATTAATGATACAATGAATAAAAAAGGAATAACAGCTCGAATCTACTATGCATAAAAAGAAGAGAAAAAAACACTACAATGAATTAATCTACGCTTTTTATACAAGGCATTAGGTAAATATATTAACAAATCCTAAGTCTATTTTTATTAAATAATGCAAAAACGCATTATTAATTCTTAAAAAGTAGTATTAGTGAGTTGTTTCTGTTAGTGATTTTATTTTCAATTTATTTCTGAAAGATGGTAAAGTTTGGCAGTCTCTGACATAGGGTGGAAGTGAATTCCATGTTCTAGCAAGAGAAACTGTAAAAGATTTCGAATAATAGGTAGTATGATGAGGAGGGATATAAAGGACACTGTGCTCAAGGGATCGGGTATCTAAGTTATGTGTATCAGAGAGTTTAGTGAAGCGGTGTGATAAATAATAAGGTAAAGATGTGTGTAATATGTTATAGAGTAGGCATAGGGAATGGATGGTTCTACGATCTTGAAGACGAAGCCACGACAATAGAGATAGAAGAGAGGAAGTAAGGGAAGGGCCTGTATTACCTAAAAGAGTCAATAGTAAGTGCCCTGCAATTATATTAGCTGCCAGCCGAGTTCCAGGGATGGTGTAACGTGATCAAATCTACGTATACCACAAATAAAACGTATGCAAGAATTGTGAACACGTTGAAGTCTTTGGGTAAGAACAGTATTTAGGTCAGTAAAAAGAGTATCACAATAATCAAAATGGGGCATTGCGAGTGTTTCTACTAGCATTTTTCTTAGAGAAAACGGTAAACAATTTCTTATACGATTTAATGAGTGTATTATTGAGAAGATAGTTTTGCAAATGTTATTTATTTGTTTATTCCAAATTAAATGTTTATCCATAAACACTCCTAGATTTTTTACTGTCTCACTATAAGGGATCTGAACCCCATTAAGTGACACATGTAATACTGCATTTGTGTTAATTGAGGATAATAGTCTCTGATGGCCCATAATGATTGCTTGTGTCTTTCTAGGATTTAATTCAAGTCCATATTTCTCTGTCCACGCCGTTAGCGAGTCAAGGTCCTCGTTAATTTTGGTTACCGCGTCATTTAAAGAATATTTGTCTGAGTGAAGGTAGATCTGCATGTCGTCCGCAAATAAATGATGTTTGCAATGTTTTAGGGAGTCAGAAATGTCGTTTATATAGATTGAAAAAAACAATGGGCCGAGCACCGAGCCCTGTGTATCGCAGGAGACCACCAACATTAGTGTATAAGTTAGGGTGAGAAAATGGAAAGTTAGTCTTAATTTGGGCAAGTTAAGGTGACTAAATGAGAGAGTTAGTGTACACCAGATTAGTTTAGCATTCACTTATTTTACATTGTAAATATGGCGATTTTAGATTACTTTGAGCTCAACTTCTCACTTCATTTTAAGCCATTCTCACAATAAAGGAAATTCAACACATATATTTATCTCAGGCAATTATTCACATACTGCAACAATAAATTGTATTGACTTAGGCTTTCACGGCCGGAGTTATAATGATCTTGAAGATTTCCGAGACAGCCCTTGAGGATGCAGGAGGCAGTCTCTGGTGAAACGTCGGGGAACTTCAAGCCTCAAGACCACGGCCAACAGCCGGGAAATGTTCTTCAAGATCATAATAAATCGTGTATTTTTTTCGTTTTTTATTTCAATTTATGTAAGTGGCACGGTGGCATAGAATCCCCGCATTAGTCTCGAGGTAACACTGCCTCGTAAGCATCGGGCCCGGGTTAGATCCGCGGTCAGGACAAGTTTCTTCTGCGAATTTTTTTCGCAGTTTTTCCACACTTATAACACAAATGTCGGGAAATTTTATGTCCCGAATACCATAATCATCCGATTATATTCGTCTTGTTTATTAAGAATCTGTCTTTTAAATATTCGTGCTGTATGGAAGGTGGCTTCGCATTAAGCTTTCGGCAGTGTCTCCATGTCCTTGTGTGGTCAAAAAAAAGTATGTAAGTGAACCAAAGTTCAAACACCTCCCGACTGGTCTGCAGTTTATGATATTTGTACAGTACCTACTTTAAATGATTAGTTGATTATTTTTTAATTTGTTATTATCAGAAATCATCATAGTTTAGCAATTCATTGAATGCTATGAATTCTTCATATCAAAACACTCAGATAACTTTCTGAAAGTTTGTCGATAGAGTTCTTTTCTCTCCTGTATTAGTGGAGTACATTTCAAAAATTTTGGTAAATACATTTTTAATCACTTCATTTTAATAATATAAAATTAATAAAATGACAACTGGAATAAGCACTATTACTTTAAAAACATACACTAAATATGATAGACCAATATCTGTTGTACATGGAATACGTTCTTAAGTATAAAATCGATACTTTTCAGAAAAGCCCTTTCTAACCGATTACGTACATTATTCTTGCGAGAAACCAAGAAACAAACATCTTTAGAACTCTGAAAGTATGTCCTGTGTTACCAGTTTCTTCACAGTACATTTTACTAACTTTGTTTATTTTTCTACTTAACATTTCCTTTGTGTTCATAGATATAATTTAATAAAATCACGATTTCAGAAAAAATATATTATACACGATCTCAATAAAAGGAAACGGTTGCAAATGTGTTAATTGTGAATTTCTAGGCAGTATGGTAATAATGCAAAAACGGTTACTTGCTAGCGGCACAGAAATCTAGACAATAACCACAATTACAATATATAACTTTAGAGGCAAATATTTTATGTTGTAAAAATATAATTCAACGTAACATCTTGAAAAATTCTAAATTTAATACACGAAATCGAGTAATAATTGGATATTTTCAATATCCCTCTCCAGAGACACAATTTAGCTGACTGGACTGGTAACTATGTAAAAAAGCACCGTTAAATTAACACACATGTACTATTTTAATGGATGGATACACAACTGATAGAAATCAGCTTTTCCCTAATCCCTTCCAGGAAGCATTGCGGAAAACAGGAAAGTTAATAATCCAGTACAGGTATCGTAATTTAAAAAAAAAATCTGAGAAATTTGATAACTAATACAGTTCAGAATACTTCAAATTTTAACACCCAAAAATTGCAAAAAGCCTCATCGAATCATTGCATTGCATTTATAAGTTATTGCTGACATAAGTTTACGATCCAATATAAGGGATCAAAAAAACTAATAGATCATCGGTTGATTAATGTCTCTGACATTGTCCGATTCCTAATAGCCAATTTTGTCGGTCCATCCAATCTCCTGGTTGTAGATGTTTCTCCTTCATCTTTAAATATATTCCCTGAGTCCAGGAGGTTTTAGGTCTTCCTCTGCCTCGTCTTCCCTCAGGTTTCCATTCCAAAACACATTTTGGTAGCCAATCCTCTTCCATTCGTTGGACATATCCGTACCATCTTAATTGCTGTGTTTAATATAGTCTAAGATAGTGTCTTCAATCTTCATTTTCTCCCTTATAACTTAGTTTCTATTTTTTTTTCTTCTTGAAATTCTTGCTGTCCTTTGTATAAAACACATTTCCGTTGCCAAATATACTTATTTGTTTTTGTTTTTAATGGTCATAGTTCTGCTCCATAAGTAATGATGTTTTTAACAATTGTATGATATATATTGATTTTATTTTTATTACTTATATTTTATCCCACATAATTCCATTGAGGCAAGCAATTGCACGTTTTCCATTATTATTTTTATTTCTTATTTCCTCTTCATACTTTATTTTTATTTATTTTAATTCCTAAATATGTGACCTCACTACAAGATTTTATTATTTCTCCTATTTTGTTCTGGTTCACCAATTGATAAATATTTGGTTTTCTTCATGTTCAAAATTAATCCCCATTTATCATATTCTTCTATTAATGTCCTAGTCATATTCTAAATCAATTACAAAAAAAAAACTCATAATTGTTGCATTGCATTTATACGTTATTGCTGACATAAGTTTACGATTCAATATAAATCATAAAAATCTAATAGGAAAAAAAAATTATTAACATTGTAATATAAATAATTGTTCACTTTGGATTTTTAGATGGACCTCAGAACTTTTGTCAGTTTAAGAAAAAAATGAATGAAAGTTTGTTGACATGCCACCTGTTAGGATATGATTGTGTAGTTTCAGAATATCCCTAGGCAAGTACAGAACACTGTATTACAATCCAATGCATAGTTGCAAGAAAATCTCATCTGAAAGCTGATTCAGCTGTCCAAGAGAAAGGAAAAGTGGCAACTCTCTCGCCTCTTCCCAAGGATGCCTCAATAGCCAGAAGCAAAATGCATTTCTATGACGTAATGCTATAAAAACGTCCAAGGATATCTCATGCTTGTTAAATCTACACAACTCGCCATCAACATTTAGGGACTTAGAATATATTTAAAATAATATCAGGCTTAATTTTAATTTTTTGAATTTTACAATTTACATCGTGAAAATAAATTGAACATCAGTTAGGAAACACACACCGTTAGGTTTTTGAGTTTAAATCTATAATATCTTAGATGTAAACATTAAAATACGAATTTAATTTTAACCCCGAGACAATATTTTAAGCTTCTAAATTTGTTACTAGAGTTTGGAGAAAATATGTGTAAGCCTTTACGAAATTTAAAAAAAATCGATTGCGCTGGATAAATTTAACTTACATCGAAGTATTTTTAATTTGTTCGGACCCACTGCATAGGCGATTTTGGTAATAATAAAACATATTTGTATATTTATAGAAATCCAATATTCTATTTCCACCATAGAAGACAAGAAAAAAAACTCCCAAGTTACGTGTATGTCCATCGCTGTGGTCTCGAGGTAGCGTGCTGCCTTGTCACACAGCGGGCCCGGGTTCGATCCCCGGTCTGGGCAGTTTTTCTGGGTGGGGATTTTCCTCACCTGTAAGACAAACGCCAGGAAAACTTTAAGGCCCAAACGGTCCCCGAAATCATGTGGCCATTATCATAATTATCCTTCACCGATGTGGAAAGCAACGGGAAGCTACCACACCTACAATTCCCTAGTAAAACTGCAAGCATTGCAGTGAAGAACCTGCCTTCGGGCGGAATTACTATGTATGGATGGATATATATATATATATATATATATATATGTGTGTGTGTGTGTGTGTGTGTGTGTGTGGATTCTTATTAAATTTGTTTATTTCACAGGCAGTAAATTTCTTTTGATTCATTAACACGATAATGTCGGTAAAATTGACGAATAAAGACCCAAAGTCTGGGTTACCAAGTTCTCCCATCCTCATAGGATATGTCATACTTTGGTTATATATTGTGCAAAATCCTGATTCGATTATTTATTTCTTAGTTTCTCTAAACATGTTTCGAACATAAATCGTTAAGCAAGTCTTAACCTCAATAAATATATATCATTGACCTAAATTGATAATCAGGAGATTGACAAATGCACATAAAATAGCAAAATAATTTTCAAGTATAAACAATACCGATTAAAATATTAAACGGATATAATGCAAAATATGTTCCAAAATATCTATATTCAAGTGAAAAGGTAGGCCCTCTTATTTATTATTTGTATAAAAGTAATTTATAACCAACATTATAACAATAAGTTGCATCAAACAAATCTATTATAGTCAATATAATAAGATTCATATTAAATTCCGTTTTGGTAATAGTCACAAAGCAAAATGTTAAAATTACTTACTAATTTTTAAAATTAGGAAAAAAATTAACACAGTTGAGAACGATGACGCCTGCAAAAATGTATATATTTTAACATTTTGCTTTAAATCTATTATAATGTTATAAACGACATTTAAACTTAAAATATAGTGCTATCAATACAGAAAGTTGGCAATCCTGAAGTCAATATTATAAATAAATGTGTATAGGCTGTAATATCACTGACTACGATCAAAACTTGTACTAGTACGAAAATAGATACTTTGAGAATAAGGCAAAGTTTAACATATTAAAGAAAAGCTTTGAAGCCAAAACAGAGCTTTAGCAGGTAATTAGAAACATAAATACTATTATTCTCAATACGGATAAAAACGTACAGATCACTGCTTGGGCCACTAAACCTGATTTAACATAAAGAAAGTTGTATTTAAATAGTTTTTTTTATTTACGTTGGTTGTGCCTTGTACCGACTATAGTTTTTGTTTGAACAAACTGATTTAATGGGCCTGAAGACTACTTATACAAATACATACGTATACATTTAAATAACAACCCTTCAACCAATAAATTAATTGTGACAAACTTTCTAATTAGCATACGAATATATATATATATATATATATATATATATATATAAAGAGTTCCAATTACCGGTCAACAATATTATGGCACTTTCTTATTAGCTTTCAAGGATAAAGAAATTTTAAGGAGTCTTATTTTTTTAAATAGAAACAATATTATAATTATTTTTTTTTAGAAAAATTACATCTTAGTTCGGTCCATGTTGTAGTTTTGCATTTAAATTGCGAAATTAATAATTTCTAATAATTTATTCATGGCATTACATTTGCACACAGATGAACGAGCACTGGCATTGTCAGTAACGGCTAATAACGACATTTGAATAATTTTGAGTACACTGTAATTTTAAAAGTAGAAAAATTCAAATGAAATTTTATGACATCCGTACAATTATTTTAAAATATGGTATATTAGTAGGATTAGAGTACATATTACGAAAAACTCAAATCTATTTTCAAAACATGACTACAAATTTGACACGTTTAGAATGGAATCATTTATAACTCCATATGTCGAGAATTTTCTAAACAAACATTTAAAATTACATAAATAAAATGTTACTTACAGGAGTTGCGTCCAATAATATTTGTAAACGGTCAGAAAAATATGAATATGTGCGGTATCCTTATTCGTTACAGTGCACTATTTTATGCACATCCTATAGCTACTACGTAACGTACAAGGACGAATCCTTAGTAGGTCATCAAATAAAAATGAATGAAAATGTCAAAGTATGTGACACTAGCTATGAAATGAAACAATACTGACTTACCTGGCGCGTTAATGACTTGTTTAATAGAAAAACACTTTAACACAGGTAAAATAGGAACACGCAACGCCACGCTAAAGCAAGCAACTGAGAGACTGAACTTCCACCACGCCTCGTCAGCCCGCCTCGCTGCTCGACAGTCAGGCCTACGGAACGAGTCTTTAACCAGGGGGGAAATCAAAAGGCGCCAACTATAATTTAATATTTCAACCTGTGACATGATTCAACGTGAATTCCTACAATTTACTGATATTTTATTATTTTTAAATCTTCAATAGCATGTAATCAATTGATCTGGCGTTTACTTGATGAAAATCCATATTCTTTATTTACCAAATAAAACTATCAAAGTTTTATTGCTTTTCATAAATATTTATTTTAATCTATATTCATGACAGCTATTTCGATACACTATATCTTCTTCAGATGTATGCCACAAATACAATTTTATTATTTATATAAACAAATATTTATGAAAATCAATAAAACTTCGATAGTTTTATTTAGTAAATCGAGAATTCAATAACATGTTCCCAAACATTGTTCTCTATTGTGATACTCACTTCTAACTAACTCACTGGCAGTATCGAACCCGTAGGTTGAAGGCCGCCTAGACATAAGCTCTCCATACATCCCTATTCTGAGCTAATGTTTTTTAATCATCCCTTGTATAATTTACTTCCCTCAAATCATGGTTAATATTAATCTCCCACCTCATTCTTGGCTTGCCTACTGGCCGCTTTCCTTTCCTGTTTTCCTACAAGGAGTTTCCATGCCCTTATTTCATTCCCCATTCGTGCCACACGTCCTGCCCATCCCTACGAAACTTAACTGTTCTTATTATATCTAGTTTCCCATAAAGATCATGTAGCTCACTGTTATGTAGTCTTCTCCATTCACTTGTCTGTTAATCTCTCTTTGGTCCAAACATTCTCCTAAGAACCTTAATCTCAAATACGCATAACCTTTTCTTCTCCCTTAAAGTAATAGTCTATGTTTTGCATCCTTATAATATAAATGGGAGAATACTTTATCATAAGTAATGCCACGAATGATTTCCAAATTATCGATAAATTCACGACTCACGAAGTGAGGAGTCAATTTATCTAGAGAATATGGAAATCAAGAGTGGCGTTTGTTAGGACTATTTAACGAATAAAATTAAGCTGTTTACTCACAAATCATTGTTTAACTATAGTTATTTTAAAATATTTATATATTTAATTAAACGGCGATGTTTGAAAACAAATCAAAAATGTGAGGTTATGTTCATTCACTGCTGCTTGATCATATTATTTATTGCCAAATAAGATCGCAATATTGTAAGAGTGCACCCAAGTGGAGAAATAATGAAACACATCAAACCATATATCATAATTAACATTACAGGTTATTAATTTATTTTTTAGTAAACAACTCAGTAAAATCAAGGAATCTTTTCATTATTTGCTATATTGAATGTATTTGTTGGAGAAAAATAATGCTTTGACCTGTTCAGAACATTAAAAAGGAGGAGCTTTCTTTATCACAAAAGCAGGAGCTGATAAAGAGTAATCGATAAAGAGCGAGGTGAAACACGACTGTCATTGGTTGTAAAACAAGATTCATTGAAACGTGATTGGTCATTGACTAGCATTTGTGGCATGAGTTAAATAGTACAAATGGTCACGAGTCTGTCATCCCGATCTGGGACATTTAATGCCTAATTATATGAAATCTTTACTATGTGGCTATTCACCGTTGCTTTGGATTTAAAATATTTTATATTGATTACTGACTATTCTAACAAAAAACAAATCAGTTCCTGATTCCCAAAAAGCTCCCTTTAGTAGATAAATGTATGAATACACATACCTATACAACAAAGCCTGGTTTCATGTGTGACCTTACAGACAAACATCAGAATAAAAAATTTTAATTTAGTTTTTTCGAACACTATCCAAAAGGAGAATGTAGGCCTAAATTTCATTAATCACGATTTGTAAAACTAAATTATTGCTATCTTTAAACACAAGCAAGAAACTGAATGGGTAGCATTGGCAATTTAATAGTAACAAACAGAGTGTCGAAAACGGAAATGAGTCTGTTATACGTGAATTAATACAATTTGTTCGAATCTTCTTTGGAGAAGTACAGATGAGACCAAATTGAATACATTTAAATAAGTATGATTTTATTTATGAAACAACCGAAATAAAAGTTTTAAGGAATATCACTGAGAGAGAAAATTCGCAGCTCTTTTATTAGAGAAGAATGTGAAATTGAACCTATAAACCTCTGGATAAATGATAGAAGACTAAATTGGAACGATCACGTAGATAGAATGGACAACAGTGGAGTAGTGAAGCTAGTACGTGACTGGACACCTCAGCAGAAAAGGCCTTTAGGAAGACCACAACTACGATGGAAGGACGTCACCATACCCCGGAACTGTAGTGAATGAACACGCAACAAGCTGCCAGCTGCCATGTGTAAAGGAAGAAGAAGAAGAAGAAGATTTTATTTATTTGGCCTGGCGGAGTTCTTGCCATGTGGCCTTCTCTTTCACTCAACCAGGGCAAACATGCGTTACATTAGAATACAACAATCACAAATAATAATAATAATAATAATAATAATAATAATAATAATAATAATAATAATAATAATAATAATAATAATAATAATAATAATAATAATAGTCACTCAATTTTGCAGATAACCAAGTATTAACAGCACAAGACCGCGATGACATAGAATATATGGCAAAAAAACTAAAAGCACAATATGGAAAATGGGGAGAGAAGAAATGGAAAATATAAATTTCAACAATGGAGAAGAACTAAAACCTAGTATTGAATGCACTTATTTAAGAACAAAATTAGACCATTCAGGCGATAACACAGTGGAAATTAAAAATAGAATCGCACAAACAAAACAAGCAATTAATGTTTTAAACTCTGTTTGGTGGAGCAAGAACATTACAAAAAATAAAAAATTACAAATATATCAAACCATAATTCAGAGCATTTTAACATATGATGCTGAAGTTTGGCAAAATCCTACCAGGGAAATGAAAAGAATTTTAAGTACAGAAATGGATATTTTAAGAAGATCAGCTGGAAAATCTAGAGTGAATAGAATACGAAATAAAGAACTAAGAGAAATTATGGGTGTACAAGACGACCCGGACATCATAGACATTATAGAAAAGAAAATATTTCAATGGCGTGGCCATGTCAAAAGAATGCCAGAGCAAATATTGCCTAAATTGTTATGGAATGGATCCCAATGGAAGGAGGAAGAGAGGAAGACCGAAGAAAACTTGGATAAAAGGGGTACAAGCGGCTATGAATATCAGAGGATTGGAGGAAGATCAATGGATGGACAGAGAGGAATGGCGTTTGGTTTCCGGATGACGGCGGCAGCTGTCATGGTACCGGATGAATAATACTACTACTACTAATAATAATAATAATGAGAATGGAAGCCTGTTTTCCCCCCAGTTTTGTGATCTTTCACGCATAGTTTTGTTTCCTTCTGCAAGAGCCCATTATAAGAAGTTTTATGCTCTGAAAAATCCATCGTCCCCGGCCGAGTTTGAACCCACGAATCTTGGAGCACAGTCGAACATAGTCACCACTAGTTCACCCTAGACGATAAGTCATACATAAATTATATAAGAGAGAGAGAGAGAGAGAGAGAGAGAGAGAGAGAGAGAGAGAGAGAGAGAGAGAGAGAGAGAGAAGAGGGGAGAATTGTTCCTTCTTATAAAAGTTATTGCAACTGCGCAATATGATTATAATCCTAGTGAAACAAACTAATAAATTAGATTAGAACAACACATGGACTCGAGTTTTCAATGTCCGTAACACCACAAACTTGTGTAGGTTCGTTGTATATGAATGGAAATGGAATCTGTTTTACGGTGTTATGTGGTCTGTTATGGTGTTCCCGGTTTCGACACATCGGTCACTCACACACGACTCATTATTTTTCGGGTTGGGCCCAGGGCCTCAGGAGGGGCTACAACCATTCATTTGGCCCTATTCTGCTCTATGTTATCACATAGGCTCAGAGGTGTAAGAAAGTATAGGAATGTGCCTCATCTGGAATACCACAACCATTCATTTTAAACATCTGTGGTTTACTAGACCAGACTATTTTTTTTCTAAATGAGAACAGTGAATAATGATATGAAATGAATGAATGAATACATGAAGATGAAATGACATGATAGGGGAGAGAAGAGAAGTGGAGTGTGTTGACGGAATGAAATTCGGGAAACGGGAGAACTCCGAGAAGAACCCGAAAAATCCCGGTATAGCCCACCACCAATATCCTTCCGGAACCGTCAGGATTCGAACTTGGGATTGCAGTCGGAACAACCGCGCGCACTGGCCACATAAACAGTGAGTTTCACTCGACCTGCGGCCGATAGCGTGAAAAGTGACTGCAAGCATTGAGTCATTAACTCGCGCAGTGTCCACGCTAGTGGCCGCAAGTAGAGTGAACCTCACTGTAGATGCTAAGTAATATTTCCAGTCCAGTTTGGCCCTATGACAACGTAAATCGGAGTCAACAAAATACAGAGGTTTTATCTTTGTTCCTTATATAAAATGTAGTACGAACTCCATGTTAGTTGAAAAATATAGCCTACAAGTTAGACCAAGAAAATGTATCATAAGTAATGCCACGAGTGATTTCCAAAATTATCTAGAGGATTTGGACATCAAGAGTGGCGTTTGTTAGGGCTATTTAACGAATAAAATTAAGATGTTCACTCGCAAATCATTATTTAAATATAGTTATTATAAAATATTTATATATTTAATGTAAACTGCGACGTTTGAAAACAAATGAGAAATGTTTGGTTATGTTTCATTTGTTCATCACTGCAACTTGATCATACTATTTATTGCCAAATAGGATCGTATTATTGTAAGAATGCACCCTAGTGGAGAAAAAATGAAACACATCACACTGTATATTATAACCAACATTATAGGTTATTAATTATTTTTTTAGGAAACAACTCAGTAAAATCAGTATTTAAAAACAATTATTGAACACACATTTATCAAATGAGTAGATCGAAGGAATCTGTTCATTATTTGCTATATTCAACGTGTTTGTTAGAGAGTCAGTCACTGCAAAGTAATGCTCTGCCCTGTTCAGAATATTATAATGGGGAGCTTTCTTCATTTTGGTAATCAAAATTCGATAATTATCGAGGTGAAACACGACTGTGATTGGTTGTAAAACAAAATTCATTGTAACGTGATTGGACATTGACTCCCATTTGGGGCATGAGTTAAATAGTCTGAAAAAAATGGGATAAAAAGTATCTTACTTTTAAGCGTCTACAGCTCATAAAATGACTTAAAGAAAAACATTCTTTGCATTAAAAAAAATTGAAATATTATTCTCTTGAACGTCTGCACCAAATATAAACTATGAATTTCATTTGCTGTTCTAAAATATAGCACAAGAGATTTAAGTACAAATGTAGGCCAATAGTTCAATCAAAGAAAAAAATTAATTAATTATACATGTACACAAAGTGATAGCCAGGGTATTTTTATAGAATCAAAACATTCAATAACACTGGTCAACAGTAGTTTTGTTGACCTTGATATAAGATTAATTTCGTATATATTTATGCTCACAATTCATGAAAGTGTCAATGATTTTGGAAGATTTGCACTGTTTTTTTTAATCTTTATTTTCATTTTATACTACAAAAATCGAAAAATGTGAAATATATATATATATATATATCCGGGTTCGAATCCCGTCCAGGCATTTATTTTTCTTATCATACCATATATATATATATATATATATATATATATATATATATATATATATATATATAATGTAAATTGTTTTTTGAAAAATTAGTATACACCGACGTAAATAGAAAGAAAAATGTCAAAAATCCTTGTTATACTTCAGTGAAACGCCTTTTATAAGATTTTCTTCTATAATTTTAGAGAACATTGAGCACTTTCATGAATATAATCGTAAACTGTTGAAAACATAGAAATTCGCTGAGATATCCAGGGTAACAACAACAAAAAATTGTAGAGCTGTGTAAGTATTTAGTGAATTATGCTTGCAACATCTTGGTACTCTGCTCTTTTTATTATTCACTGGAAGTTATTAGAATTGTATTTTGTTCTGCTAAGTTTCAATTTATTAAACAGTTGTTTCTTCTAAGCGAACCAGAATCCACTATATTTTCCAAGTCGTTTCTTTCGCATTAACTAGTGGTTATCGATTGCGCATGTTAATGGTATTTATCTTATCCAGTCTCCAGTTGACAGTTTAATAACGAAAATGACATCAGTGCTATTTACAAGAGAAATCCACGACAAGATGTTACCAGAATAAAATGGAGTCAGAAATAACTGCAAGGAAAATTCGTCATTGATTTGTTATTATTCTACAGTTCTGTCTCAGCCAGACAAATTATTTCATGCAACCAAATGATCTCTATTGTAGTATAACAAATGTATTTGTCCTGGAAATTCCAAAAAATATATATATATATATTTCAGTGTGTTTGAATATTTGAAAATTATAAATTTAGAAAATTTAATAAATTATATATATCCTCAATTCGTGTCCAACTCAGAGTCGGGATGAGGAATGAAATGAGATGATATGGACCACATCAATAGAATGGATAAAATCCCGAAACATGTTCGTCACTACAGACCACTAGGACGAAGAAGTGTAGGAATAACTAGTATAAGATGGACATACCAATTCTAACATGAGATCGGAACAGACCTTAAGGTCTAATCCTTGATGTTGATGATTAATAAAAATGTTATTTCTTTATTTCATTGTAATTTTCTTTATAGGTATACTTACTCTTACTTATTCACTGGCACTATCGAACCCATAGGTTCATGGCCACGCAGACATAAGCTCTCCATACACCCCTATCCTGAGCCAATACTTTCCAATCATTCCCTGTATAATCTACTTCCCTCAAATCATAGTTAATGTTATTCTCCCACCTCTTTTTTTGGTCTACCAACTGGGCGTTTAACCCTCTGGCTTTCCTAAGAAGTTTCCATGCACGTCTTTCATTCCACATGTGTGCCACATGTCCTGCCCATCGCAGTCTACGAGACTTAACTGTTCTTATTATATCTGGCTTCCTATAGACCATGTAGTTCATTGTTGTGTAGTCTTCTCCATTTTCTTTATAGGTATACCAATTTTAATTGGTAGATATGAAAAATTGTTAATTTACTATATAAACTAAGCACCAGTAGGAAGAGTAGCGGAATCCTTTTAACAAAACTGAAATAAAGGTTGACATGCTAACTCCATTTACTGCTTCATGATTGCAGAATCAGTAACCAACACAGCCGGCCTTGAATCTTCGGAGGTATTTGCATGGATTTGTTTTAAACTAAACCAGATTTTCTGAAAATATTTTATCGTTTAAAATTATCCTTTCCCATTATCTCTCGAATAGACGACCAACACCATGGCGTGACAGGCGGACATTCACATGTGTTAATCACAGACGTGGATGACATATATATATATATATATATATATATATATATATAATAATACTAATAATAATACTAATGCTTTATTTTAGCTGGCAGAGTTAAGGCCATAAGGCCTTCTCTTCCACTCAACCAGCGAATAGTAGAATTATACAAAAATTACATACATATTACAATTTTAAGATATTATTAAAATACAGACTAAACAAAATATGTACAATGATGATGTGATCTAATACTAGCTAATACTAACAAAAACATAGAATATAATAAAATTAAAATGATATAAAATAAAGTAAGTAGCTTCCTAGATGATTTATCATAAGTAATGCCACGAGTGATTTCCAAATTATCGATAAATTCACGACTCACGAAGTGAGGAGTGAATTTATCTAGAGAATTTGGAAATCAAGAGTGGCATTTGTTAGGACTATTTAACGAATAAAATTAAGCTGTTTACTCACAAATCATTATTTAACTATAGTTATTTTAAAATATTTATATATTTAATGTAAACGGCGATGTTTGAAAACAAATGAGAAACGATAGGTACGCTTCTACTGCTTCTTTTGTTTATCACTGCAACCAGATCATACTATTTATTGCCAAAGGAACGCAATATTGTAAGAATGCTCTCTAGTGGAGAAAAAATGAAACACATCAATCTGTATATTAATTCATTTTTGATGTCGTATGATGTAAATATGACAATTATATTTTTCTCGATTATTACCTGGGAAAAAATACATTTAAGAAAGTGCAAACAGTGGTTTCTTTTTTTGGTGGTATAATCAATTGCTACAAATGTTGACATGTAAGCACTATTATATACAATCTGGTAGCCGTATTTGTTATAGGCTCAGTCACTGCAAAATAACGGTCAGACCTGTTCAGAATATTAAAAAGGAGGAGCTTTGTTTAATATATGATAATCCTAACACTGATAAATATTTCGTGAAACACGACTCTGATTGGTTGTAAAACAGGAATCATTGAAACGTGATTGGTCATTGACTCCCATTTGGGGCATGAGTTAAATAGTCTGTGATATATAGTACGTTATATATAGAGTACGTTATATATGATATAGAGTACGTTAATTTGGTATTTATACACAGGCATTTTTATTAATAAAAATCCAATTTTCAGAAAGTTTTTAAAAGCAAAGAAAAAATATGTATTGTGGTTTGAAGGAAACACTAAGTTATATCTAAATATGTAGTTCAAAACTTAATTATAAAATAAACATAATTTTATCAAAATAAGTAATCTTTATTACCCCCAAATACAAGCCAATTTGCTATTCATACACTAAAGAAAACACTGCAGTGTATTTGCTTGTCTAACTTGCTTAAACATTAATGCAACATGAATACTCTAAGTTGTGCATTTGTTTACATCTGCCTACTGTACACTGGCAGTCTGTCGCCTCCAAAATGGGTAAATGTAAAGAACTCAGTTCTGATCTCAAGGATACAATTGTAAATCTTGCACTTAAGGGATATTCTTTGAGAAAAATAGGGCGACTGATAGGCAAATGTCATGCAACAGTATGGTATATACTAAATAAATTCAAGTATAAAGGTTCAGAATGTTCCGAGAAAACCTAAACAAAAGAAGTTAAGTGAAAAGGAAGAGAGAACCATTGTGAGACAAGTGAAATTCAACCCCAGAATTAGTGCTCCAAAATTGCTGTCTATCCTAGAAGTTTCTACTGGTAAAAAGGTAAGTACTGAGACAGTTCGGAAGGTGTTACGCATCATCATCATGGCTATCATGGAAGAGTGACTAGAAAAAGGCCGTTTGTAAGTAAGAAGAACCGTGTTGTAAGGCTACAGTTTTCAAAACAACATGTAAATAAGGGGCAGGCATTTTGGAATAATGTTCTCTGGTCTGATGAGACTAAAATCAACCTGTTCGGTTCAGATGGCGTTAATAGAGTCTGGAGAAAAGCCAATGCGGATAATGATGTGACCTATACAACACGTACAGTAAAACATGGGGGTGGGTCTATAATGCTGTGGGGGTGTATGTCGGCAATATACAGTTCACTGACAATGTTATGGGCAAATTTGTGTATAACGACATTCTTCGTAAGAATGTTAAACAAAGTGCAGCAAAACTGTATATGCTCCCTACGTACATGTTCCTACAAGATAACGACCCCAAACATACGGCGGACTTAAATAAGACTTGGTTGATATGGAACGTGCCAAAGCAATTGAAAAACCTTCCTCAATCTGCTGACTTAAACCCTATAGAACATTTATGGGCGTTTTTGAAACCTAGGGTCCACAGCAGAAATCCTTCTTCCAAAGAAGAATTGAAGGAGGTGGTTACTGAAGAATGGTGCAAAATCAGTCCTCAGATATGTGATAGGCTTGTTAGATCCATGCAGCCTAGATGTCAAGCTGTTATTAAAGCTAAAGGTTACCCTACAAAGTATTAAGGACAGTTCATTTTTTTCTTCATTTTTTATTTATTTTTTCCCCATTCTGACTGTATGAATAGAAAAGTGACTATAAAATTTACAAAGTTTTTTTAATATATTATATGTTAAATGTTTATAGAATTTGTTGATTTGTATGTATTATGTAAAGAAGTGTACCTGAAAATGTTCAGTTAATGGCAAAATATAATTGCAATAATCTGAGAATTAAAATTATACGATTTCAATTATAAAATCAAAGTGAATGAATAACAAATTGACATACTGTATATATATATATATATATATATATATATATATATATATATATATATGACATGAAAAGAAAAATAATTGCCGGAGTCGGGATTTAAACCAAAGTCTCTAAACTCTGTACTTTTAGCGCTCTAACTAGCTGAGCCTCTCACGATCCTAACACAAACATTTCCTTTTATATATATATATATATATATATATATATTGGTATGATAAGAAAAATAAATGCCTGGACGGATCTCTGAGTATATATATATATATATATATATATATATATATATATATAATAATAATAATAATAGCTTTATTTTACCTGGCAGAGTTAAGGCCTTAAGGCCTTGTCTACCACTCAACTGTGCAGTATTCTCAATTTATACGAGAAGTAGTGGGATATTGTTCGAACGATTACCCTGTGGCCACTATAATTTAGATGTTATAACCATACTTTTGACATTTGGCATTGAAGGCAGATATGACATGAAAAGAAACATAAATGCCTGAGTCGGGATTTGAACCCGAGTCTCTAAACTTTGTGCGTTTAGCGCTCTAACCACCTGAGCCTCTCGGGATCCTAACACAAACATTTCCTTATATATATATATATATATATATATATATATATATATATATATATATATATATGTAGTATTCTGAATTTATACGTCCCAACTGCCATCTTGTGGCCACTATAACAAGTAAGCATATTTAAAGAGAATATTTTCTTTATAGCAGTAAAGCTTGTATATTTAGATGTTATAACTATATTTTTTTACATTTGGCAATGAAGACAAATATGACATGAAAATGCACACACACACATACACACACACACACACACACATAATGCACATATTATGAATACGTTCTAATTTATGTGCCAAGTCCATCGTTATTATCTGTCAATAATGAGACAATAAATCACAGTGCATGGCGGCTGCGTGGCGCAGGCGGTTAGAGTCCCGAGATAGAGTCTCGGTCACTGCATGTGGATTTTGTGGTGGATGAAACGGAGCTTGGGCAGGTTTTTCTCGGAGTTTCTCTCGTTTTACTCTACTACAAATTTCATTCCACCATTTCTCCATACTCATCTCATCCATTTCGTTTCATTTCTTTCATCCATCCCTGTGACGGTGCGTCAGGACTGGTTGGCCGGCACCCTTGTAGTTTACAGACCTCTATAAATATAGGGGCTTCATCTCATCTTCTCCTTCGACCCGACCCTGAGTTGGACACGAGTTGAGGATATTTATTTATTTATAAATCAAAGTGCGACATCACTATATTTTGAACTAGAATTCTTTTGAGATCAGCCAGAAGATTTTTTAAAAATTCTATTTAATGTATACGTTATCGAAAATATATATTTTTTTGTCGTTTGCTTTATTTGGACGTTCCAGTCTAAATTGGAGTCAAGATAAAACCTAAACTCCTGACAAATGATAAATAAGACATTTAATATATGCTACTTTAGGCCTATTGATTTTCATAACTACCAATACTTTCAATACTTCTAAAATTCATTTTAAAGCACCGTTCGGATTATGTAATAAAATATTAATTAACTAACTCACTGGCACTATAGGTTCATGGCCGCGCGGACATAAGTACTCCATACATCCCTATCCTGCGCTAATGTTTTCCAATCATTCCCTGTATAATATACTTCCCTCAAATCATAGTTGATGTTATTCTCCCACCTCATTCTTAGTCTACCAAATGGGCGTTTTCCCTCTGGTTTTCATACAAGAAGCTTCCATGCATGTCTTTCATTCCCTATTCGTGCCACATGCCATGTTCATCGCAGTCTACGACACTTAACTGTTCTTATTATATCTGGCTTCCTATAAACACCATGTAGTTCACTGTTATGTAAGTCTTCTCCATTCCCCTGTCAGTTCATCTCTCTTTGGTCCAAAAATGTTCCTAAGAACTTTATTCTTAAATACTCGCAATCTCCTTTCCTCCCTTAAAGTAAGAGTATATATTAAAATATATATACAGTCAATATGCCCATTTCACCAATTAATGTTTAAAAAGGTCAACAAGTTTCCACAGCCAAGCTGTCATTCTCAAGACCAGATATTGACTGAAGACAAAATTGACAAACTAGTAGTTTGTTTTTAACTGAATTTGTTTATTATTTATTATCAATTTTGTCTTCAGTCAATATCTGGTCTTGAGAATGACAGCTTGGCTGTGGAAACTTGTTGACCTTTTTAAACATTAATTGGTGAAATGGGCATATTGACTGTATATATATTTTAATATTTGATCACCAAGAAGATCACTTGTGTATTAAAGAGTATATATGTTTCGCATCCATGTAGTATAACAGGTAGAATAATAGTTTTATATATTTTCAGTTGAACTGGGGTAAATGTAATAAAATATTAAAATATTGTTACCTGATAATTCAGTCGTCCTCAACTAAAATAAAGTTCTGTTTTGTTCATTCTGGTACCAGTTGAAATGTAGAAGGTGAAACTTGATTTGAAAGATCTTCATATTTTAACTACTTGACGAATTTTCTAACAGAACTTTATTTTAGTTGGACGACTGATTTATCAGGTACTAATTTTATTATCATCATCAGCAGCGCAGCATCAAGGCTTAGGCCATCTGGCTTGTTCCGACTTCAAGAGAATTGGTCTCTCCATCTAGCAAAATGGTCTTACTTGAATTCTATATCCTGTCGGTCTTCTTAGTTTTCTTCACAGTTTAGGCGTATTTACTAGCCTGTTCCGGCTCCAAATTGCTGCTCTTTCCATCTTTTCCTTGGTCTTCCCAAACTTCTTTTTCCTCGTGGTGAAGAGCTGTATGCTGCTTTTGGTATTCTATTCTCAGTCATCATTACCAAATGTTCTTTCCAGTTTGTTCTGTATTGCTCTATTGTTGTGTTTAATTCTTCTACTTTTAGTTGTCTTATTTCTGTGTTATGTTTTTTTCTGTTCTTTGATATCCTGCAATTGGTTGAGGAATCTCATTTCAGCAGCTTGTATTCTGGCTGATTGTTGTGTTGTCACTGACCATGTTTCGGATCCATAAGTAATAATAGGCACTGCCATTGTCTTGTATAATTTCATTACAAAGACTTTCCTGGCTTTATTTTTTAAAGTTCTTTTATCCTGTAGGTCTGCAGTTTAAAATCGTTTTAGGAGGTCTATCATCTGGCATTCTAAGATTCTAAGTAGATGCTCGTACCAATTTTCTCTTTGTCAATTTTATCCGCCAATAAAAAAAAATGTAATTGATATCTTATCTCTGTACTTCTTTTCTGGTCCATAAAAGTGTAGCCCGCCGTTGGCCTTAAAAATCTCATCTCCCCTGCCTCTATATTTCTCCTATCTGTACGAGTCAAAGTCCATTTTTCACTGCCATACATAATAGTAGGAACGGCCATGATTTTATAAAATTTCAGTTGAATATCTTGAGTTGTCTTATACTTTAGAGTTTTTCTTACTGTTCCATACATTCTTTGAAATTTCTGTATTTTAGTTCTGTATTTTATATTTTAATATTTTACCAATACATTGTCTAGAGTTTAAGAATGCCTGCGTGCATAAGGCTTAGGCATACTGATAGGATTACGGAGACCACCTAATTGAATTAGAAGTTAAACTTATTTCGTGTTAGAACGTGCGTGTTGTATAAGGTAGTACTCCCTCCCCCCTGCACTAGATGTTTAGCTGCGGTTTATTACGTCTCCCAAGGGAATATTGCTCTGGACCAAATAGCTTCTGTTATCGAAGATGGAACGAGAGAGAACACACACTACTACATCGAACACAACATTGGCCACTTCACCATTTTACAATATTCATTGAACTCACTGAGCGTGCGGTGGTCACAGAAATTATTATCGCCTCACTATGATGGTTGTGCAGCGGCTCGCTTTGTTACCCCGGAGCTGTTATATACAATTAAATACAAAGATGCCGACTACCGCCATTACAATAATTCCACATGTTAATCATTGTCACGTATTGTCGCGCAGCACCCGCTTTTATATAAACGGACTACCATCGTAGTGAGGCGATAATACCCCTGCTGTAAGACGAAAATACATCTTATAGTTTATAACAACTATTCTAAATTGCTTAGTTTATAAAGAGTATAAGGGCACGCCGTAGCATAGTGGTTAAGGCACTGCGCTACACGCCGGAAGGTCGAAGGTTCGAGTCCCGGTGGGGTCAGGATTTTTAAACTGACCCAAACCTTCTGGCGGCACTATGGCCCTGGGGTCGACTCAGCCTCTAACTGAAATGAGTACCAGACGCTTGTTCTGGGGTAAAGGCGGCCGTCACGCAGGGCTGACAACCCGGCTGACATGAAGTACCGATTGTCAAGAAAAAGTGGGAGCCTTAACCTCCTACTACCCCAAGGGCCTCCTGAGGCCTGTTGTGGGATCACTTTACCTTATGAGCATTTATTGTTATTAATGCGTTTCTAGAAACCCATCATAATGGTATAGTATATAAAAACTATTTTTTTTGCGCGATAGTGCGTTTTGTTGTATGATACAGCAATGGCGAGCATGATTGAAAGTTCAACTTCCTGCATTTCGGGATCACCAACCTAAATGACTATACTGTAATATTACATAGTCCACCGCTGTGGCCTCGAGGTAGCGTGCTGCCTTGTCACGCAGCGGGCCCGGGTTCGATTCCCGGTCGGGACAGGCTCCTGGGTGAGGGTTTTTCGGGGTTTTTCCTCACCTATAAGACAAATGTCAGGAAGCTTAGGGCCCAACGGTCCCCAAAAATCATCCAGCCATCATAATCAACATTATCATCATCCTTCACCGATGTGGAAAGGAACGGGAAGCTACCACACCTATAATTCCCTAGTAAAGTTGCAAAGCATAACATTAAAATGCTATTAATGCAGTGAAAGACCTGCCTTCGGGCAGAATTTAAAAAATATATAATACATATTACAAACCTCGTGCGGGAAGTAAAAACACTGCCCTTTATGTGTACTACATACAATGTATATACAAAAAATATCCAAAAGGTAGCGTTCATATACATGATACGAAACAAATCACTGCATTTTAAATGAACTGAACTTTATTTGAAACAATATAAAACAATAAATACGTACTTGCCGCCATTTTATTGCCAAATTGCGTCTCATGGCATCCTATTATGCCAACTAATAAACATGGTCACACTGTTAACGTTAGTCAATTGTTCATAACGAACGTAAATATTTCCAACAAATATGTTCATATTTTACTATTATTTATTATTTTGAAAACACCATCGCGCAAAAAATAATGTACAACGTACGTTTGTGAAGTGTTTTACAGAATCTCGAAAATTAAAAACCTCGCTATCGCTCGGTTTTTAAACATTTTCCTCACTTATGTAAAAAACCACTTCCCAACCTCGCATCGTAATATACTATTCCAAATTGTTTAGTTTATAAATAGTATGATCATTTATTATTGTAAATGTGTTTCTAGAAACCCACCGGAATACTACAGTGTGTAAAAAATAAAAATTTTACAATTCATACTCATGCATTCAGAAGTAAAATACATGCAGTGATACGTAGAATAATAAAATGTAACATTTTTAAATTTCATTATTGGATATCTTAGGATATATCGCTTCTACGATCTTTGGTTGTATATAGTAGATTTTGTGTTGTATGTAATCATTCGTTTTTTTCTTACAAATCTATTTTAGTGAAATTATGAAGTGGTAATTTGTAATTAATTGTATAGAGTAGGCCTAATGAAATTTTAACCCAGAATTTGTTTTCGTGACAAAGAAAAAAAAAAGGTTGATCGGTTTCAAAATGTGTACTTCGAACTCCCGATTATGATTTTCAAACGTTATCCTCTGAACCAACTCGATTGGTTATGAAGAGTTTGATAAGAATATCTAATGGTTACACAAATGTAATCTATTTCTTAGGTTGGGGTTCATGGAAGGCGGAGTTACGTTACCCCGATGATATGAGTGCTAAATGATAATGAAGTGCCAGGAGAGTTCTTAACCTAAATTCCAGACCATGGGCAACCACAGGAATAATTCCCTTTAAGAAAAAATGTCCATGGTTTGGCCGGGAATCGAACCCTGGACCTCATGAACAACTGTCAGGAACGCTGACCACTAGCCCATGAGGCTGGTCACAAATAAATAATTTTAATATATATATATATATATATATATATATATATATATATATAATACGGCATAAATGAGTTTGTAACATGTCCTCTAGGTCTTTTAAAATACCTGAACATATAAAATTATTTTATAATTATAATTATAATTTTATAATTCCAGTCGTGAATCATTGTAATACAACATTATAAATAACGGCATGTTTTTAAGTGTAAACATTCGCTTTTGTTAACAGAAAACAAACAATGATTAGGTTTGATGTTTTTATTATTAATTTAACATTTCTCAATGAAAGATAAATTAAATTTGAAGAGAAAAATTTTCGCCTAGACCGGGACTCGAACCCGGGACCCTTGGCTTTCCGGGCCAAGTGCTCTACCAACTGAGCTACCGAGGTGAGTTACGATCTAGACCCAAATTTTTCTCTTATATACGTTGTAATTCCCTATCGCCAAATGCTTTTGAAACCATTGTTTCTATCTTTGCAAATGGCGGCTTCTTAGTTAAGAAGACATTTATTGGAAATTTAACATTACTTTAAAAGCCAGTAAGGCCTCTAATGATGTTTTTATTATTAATTGAGAAATGTTAAATTAATAATAAAAACATCATTAGAGGCCTTACTGGCTTTTAAAGTAATGTTAAATTTCCAATAAATGTCTTAACTAAGAAGCCGCCATTTGCAAAGATGGAAACAATGGTTTCAAAAGCATTTGGCGATAGGGAATTACAACGTATATAAGAGAAAAAATTGCGTCTAGATCGTAACTCGCCTCGGTAGCTCAGTTGGTAGAGCACTTGGCCCGGAAAGCCAAGGGTCCCGGGTTCGAGTCCCGGTCTAGGCGAAAATTTTTCTCTTCAAATTTAATGATTAGGTTTATTTTTAAAAACAAATAAAAACAGCATATCTATGGTAACATTCCGAGAATGTATGGCCTAGTGCACAATTGCAAAATTTAAGTACTTCACTGGCATACCCGGAGGTTCATGGCTGCTCGGACATGCGCTCTACAAACATAGCTCTCCAGAGCTATTGTTTTTCAATCATTCCTGTATACCTGTATAATTCATCTCCCTCGAATAATGGTTAATATTATTCTCCCATCTTCTTCTTGGTCTATCTACTGAGCGGTTTCCCTCTGATTTTCCTGGAAGTTCACATGCCCCTTTTTCATTCCCCATTTGTGCAACATGTCCAATCGATTACGGTCTACGAAACTTAACTGTTTTATTACATCTGGTTTCCCATAAAAATCATGGCGCTTGCAAAATGTATATGTTTTAATTTCATTCAAATGTCTAATTATTTTCACTTTAATATAGGTATTATCTGAAGGAATGGCCCTTAATCTCAAGAAACGAAGTATTAATATTATTCAGAAGAAGTAAGAATTCCCATAATTTAATTAAAAAACAATTATGCTTAAGTAAATTATGATCATACATTATTATTTATAAAATTTCAAAAATGAAAAATGCGATTATAGAAGTCTCCAAATTGTTAAACGAGGACTAAATTATTTTTGTCTTCGAGAGTATGAAATAAAAGTCCTTAAATCACAATAGAAACCTGATCATAGCCTGGAGGGCAATGAAAAAATTGTTTTTGTTCAATGCCACCTATTTGTCATTCGACATTTCAGGTATTCTCTCCTGGCATTGGCGTATTGTAACCCATTTCTGAGGTTGGGGCGCCTGGAAGGCGGGTTACGCTGCCCCAATGATATGATGGGTAATGACGATGAGTAATGATGCGCCAGGAGAGGCCTTAAATCTAAACTTAATCTAATGAGGTGAATATGATATTGATGATAATGTTGACCAGAAGATGTTCGGGGACCGTTTGGGCCTTAAAGTATCCTGACATTTGTCTTACATGTGAGGAAAAACCCCGATGAAACCTCACCCAGGAAACTTATCCCGAACGGGGATCGAACCCGGGCCCGCTGCGTGAAAAGGCAGCACTCTACCTCGAGACCACAGCGGTGGACAAAATAATAATGTTAGAAACTAGATTAACGCTAGTTACATTTCAATGGTGGAAGATTAATATTCTTAAATCAAAAATAGATCTAAATTATATAAAAAAGTGCATGATATGTAAATTGTATAACACTGTATATAGTTTTAAATTCACTCATTCGGGGAGGCCCTCCATGTCCATGTGTGGTCAAAAAAATGTATTTGTGTGATACATAGTTTAAATTTCCTCTCCCGACAGGTCTAGCCAATATAAGTCCGGGGTGGTTTATGGCATGTGAAAGTTACGTATAAGGTGAGAGGTAATACCAAATGAATGGGATGGAATAATTTTTATTCGAGAACTGTGGTTCCACGCGATGAGACGGATCGCGAGAAGGGTGTTGCATGTTTTGTTTTGATCCAGGTACTATGTATAGTGACGTAAGAACTCATAGTCACCAACTCGCCATAATGTCTCGTCACTTGGACCCATTTTAGTGAGGAATAGGAAATTTACTTTCTGAGTTCAGATTTTTGTTTAATTGTCTGTTATTTGAGAACATATTTTACAAAAAGTGATAATTTAAGTCACATTTATAGTCCACGGTAATTTGTTCTGCGGGGTGCTCACCAGTTAAACAATGACAAATCCCATTTACTTTATTTGTAAGTATCTGAAAACGTATGTTTAAAGAATATTGTAGATTGTTTTTCATTTTTAAGGTGTGTGTATTTTTCAAAGATACAAATTCCCATGGCTAAATGTTTATTTCTTATTACAAGATGGAAAATATATGACTGGAAAGATAAAATCTAATATATAAAAATGTTTGTTTGTTTGTTTGTTTGTACTTTATGCGCGGCCATACCGTTGATCTGATTGTGATGGGGCTTTTTGCAAAATATTCAGGAGATTCCCGGGATGAACATAGGCTATAAGAGAGTTGTGATATTCAACTCCTACACCCTTAAAAATCGCCCTTTCTAGTAGAAAACGTAAAAAAGTAGCTTTTTGGGCGCTTAAATGGCTTACGCTGCCTAAACCATAAGAAATACACAAAATTAATGTACACAGAATTGAATATCTCGAAAAGCTCTACAAAAAAAGCCCGCGACAGCATGTGTTTATCTCTTATGGATTACTCACAATAACAATTTTTGTCTTTCATTGATGCCAAGAAGAACGAGACAAGTACTAGATTCCTGTGCAAGCATAGCAGCACATGGAGGGTAGGCCTATTTTTTTTACGGATAACGAACAATAACGAATTTTGTCTTTCAGCTCATTTATGCCAAGAAGATCGGGATGAGTAGATTCCCGGACAACGCCGGGTAAACAGCCCGGGGTATCTAAAAATAATTACGATACAAATTGTTCCTCTTACTTATTCAACTAAACATATAAAACACATTAATTTTCATTTATTTAGGCGTAGCAGCGCACGCCGGATATTAGCTGGTATTACGTCATCCAATAATTGCTATTTTAAAAGGAAATGTTGTTACACAGCATTTAAAACATTTGTAAATGCTATTTCCACCTCATTTTAATTCCTCTTATTACTACTTATTTTATATGTTTTTATTTCATTTATTTTTGTTTCGTTCATTTGTTATTTCTGTTTAATTTACATTTTGTAATTATGTGTATATTCGATTTTTTTGTAACTATTGCCCTAACATCTTCTTCTTCTTCTTCGTCACGGTTTAGGCTTATTTACTAGCCTGTTTCGCCTCCAAATTGCAACTGTTTCCATATTCTCTTTGGTCTTCCCAAACTTCTTCTTTCTGCTGATTTTGGTATTTTATTTTCAGTCATCCTTGCTAAGTGTTCTTTCCAGTTTGTTCTGCATTTCATTGTTGTTGTGTTCAATTCCTCTACTTTTAGTTGTCTTATTTCTGTGATGTGTTTTTTGTATGTTCTTTGATATCCTGCTACTGGTCTGAGGAATTTAATTTCAGCAGCTTGAATTCTGGCAGATTATTGTGTTGTCACTGTCCATGTTTCGGATCCATAAGTAATAATATGAACTGCTATTGTCTTGTATAATTTCATTATAGAGTCTTTCCTGGCTTTATTTTTCAAAGTTCTTTTTTAGTGTTCCTGTTATATAATTAAACTTATTTTACAGCCCTAACATACAGTTGTAAAATAGGGCTCCAAATCTTATATATTTAATAAATAAATAATACTATGTTGGAAAGTTTGAAACTTTTGATAAAGTCACACCTTGCCTTAAAAATAATATTCATGTTCACGGACCTTTACTAAGGTTATTTGAGGACAATAGCAAATAAATTAATGTGGGAAAGAATTAGTTTCGCACATGCATTGTTGATGCTGGTATGTTCCAGAGTAACACAATGGACCGGCCTGCTGTGCACATGTGTACATACGGCTCGCCATATATTATACACCGTATTTATTTCCTAACACCAACTTCTTCTATATGATTATAAACGTACAAGTGAGAAAATCGTTATGAGAAAGCAGACGCATTGGAAGATTGAACTTCCCACGCAGTTTGAAGCACTGTCTGCAGACAGTCAATATGGAAAACATATTCTGTTAATGCACATACAATCACAATATTATATACCTTGGAACAAAATAATAATAATAAGTTTAAATATGAATTGTTCCAAGTTAAATTATAATTTCTGAAAGTTTTGTTCTTCCTATGTTCAATTGAATTTGATCATTTAGTTTTTCGACAGTTTTGATTTTTGTAATTTTACAGTTTTCTGAAGTATCAACGACTGTTTTCATTTATTCAAGAATGGATGGCGGAAAACAAAACACAGTTTTTATTTTAGTGCTTAAAAAAACTATTAACTTTGTATGACCAAGTAGGTTGATACCATTATCTTGCTCCAAGATAAAGTTATCGAGCTGAATATGTTCATGTAGTATCTACTTACAATACTTACAACAGCCTAATTTTACGATAATAAAAACATTTCTTGCTTAATAAAATAAGCGTAATGTGATTATTTGATTTGATATTAAAATTCAGACACGCAAACAACAGTAACAATAAGGTCATTCCCTGCTGTTTCGAAATTAACATTTTTTGAAAACACTTTAACTAGTACAGTAATCTTAATATATAAAAATGAATGTTTGATTGTTTGTTTGTTTGTTTGTTCGTAATTTATGCGCGGCCATACCGTTCATCCGATTGAGATGGAGCTTTTTGAAAAATGTTCAGGAGATTCCCGGGATGAACATAGGCTATAAGAGAGTTGTAATACTCAACTCCTTCACCCCCTAAAAATCTCCATTTATAGTGAAAAACGTGAAATAAAGTCCCTATCTTGACGCTTAAATGGCTTACACTGCCTAAACCATAACACATAACCAAATTAATGTACACAGAATTGAACATGTAAAAAAAAAAAAACTCTACAAAAAAGTCCGCGACAGCATATGTTTATTTTCTACGGATAACTCACAATAAACATTTTTGTCTTTCATTGATGCCAAGAAGATCGGATAAGCAGATTCCCGGGCAAGCCTAACAGCGCACGGCTGGTGGTAACAACACATTAACATTTATTTAGAAGTAGCAGCGCACGCCGGGTATTAGCTGGTAAATTATATAATGGAAAAGGCCACTTAATAACAAAAAGGGAAGTTTGAAGAAGTGGCAGAATTCAAATACCTATAAACAATAATTACAAGTAGGAATGAGGTGGAGAAGGAAATTAAACATAAGCTCAACTCTTGAATACATGCTATTATATTTTCCAATTTCTTTAAAAAATTTAAATTAAAAATATATATAAAACGACAATTTTTTAAGTTATATGGATGTGAAAAGGGTCTCTTTATTTTAGGGTAGGAGAAAATATTATGAGTATTTGAGAATACAGCTGTTAGGAAAATTTTTGGACCAAAGGGAGACGACAGGTGTGAATGGAGAAACCTTATTAAGCGGTGAGCTACAGATTTTTATGGGAAAAACATATTTAATAAAAAAAACAATGGAGTCTCGTAAATTGCGATGGGCAGGACATTCGACTCAATTGGAGAATGAAAGAGACGGATTTAAATTTCTTGTAAGAAAGTCTGATGTAAAACGCTCAATAGTAGGCAAATAGTGAGATGGAAGAATTATATTATCCCTGATTTGAGGGAAGTAAAAATTGTAATAAATTATACAGCTCGGTATAGGTATATACGGAAATCTTATATCCACGTGACCATGAACCTCCCGGTTCGATAGTGCTAGTTAGTACTGACAAAGCGTAATTCACAGGTTGACTATTTTATGAATTATTTACAATAGTAATTATCCGTTTAGTTAACGGTTGTAGGGCTAATTCTAACTAACTAACTAAACAAACAATCTCTGGCACTATCGAATCCGCAGGTTCATGACCGCGCGGACATAATTTCTCCATGTATCCCTATCCTGAGCTAATATTTTTCAGTCATCCTATATGTAATTTATCTCCCTCAAATCAGGGTTAATATTATTCTCCCACCTCATTCTTGAATCATCTACTGGGCCCTATCCATCTGGATTTCCTACTTTCCATGCCCCACTTTCATTCCCCATTCGTGCCATATGTCCTGCCCATCGCAGTCTAAAAGACTTCACTGTTATTATAGGCCTAATTCTACAGTTTGTCAAAGAAGAAGAAAACAGTCAAATACAAACTTTACAAATAGACTATAATAATTATACAAAGAAGCCTTATTATAATAATAGGTGGATGGTAATAGCCCTACTTTACCGTATGGGTTAAGAAATTAGAGCAATGAAGGCATTTTCGCAGATATTACAGTTATACAGTTCAATACAGTGTGATTGTAAAGTCCCAGTACATTTTGTGGATAACGTTGCGCAAATAAAACAAAAATTATAAATTAGTTTCTACTATCAAGTTAGTGTTCAACATAACCTCCATCAATCTCAAAACATGTTTCCCAACGACGCACCGTCGCCCGGAAAACATGCACCGACATATCCTCTGTAATCATTTCACTCGCTTGACGTATGCGTTCTTTGAGCACTTGCAGATTAGGAAACTTGGTTCTGTACACCTATTACTTGATTAACCCCCAAACAAAAAAGTCCAGGGGTGCGAGGTCTGGCGAACGAGGTGCCCAGATACGAGGAGATGCCCTTCCAATCCACCTTTTGGGAACCTGTCATTGAGATACCCGCGTATAGCCAGAGCAAAGTGTGGTGGTGCTCCATCTTTTTGCAACACCACTATATCAATGATACCATCTTGCTGTAACTGTGGCTGTAAGAAAAGTTGCAACATATCAAGATACACGTCTCCCGTGAGGGTTTCCTTTGGAATCTGTCTCTAACTTCTTCGTACGACTGGCCTCTTAAACGCGCAGCAACAATCACTATACGCTCTTCAATGGTGAACATATTTGTATCTTTCGAATGGCTGTAACAGAAACACGATATGTAAGCGATTTCTTTAAAATGTACTTGGACTTTATAATCACACTGTATTTTGTTCCATGTCCACCGCTGTGGTCTCGAGGTAGTACTAGATGAATGTTTGTTTGTTCGTACTTTATGTGCGGCCATACCATTGATCCGATTGTGATAGGCTTTATGCAAAATGTTCAGGAGATTCCCGGGATGAACATAGGCTATCAGAGAGTTCTGATACTCAACTCCTACACCCTTAAAAATTGCTCTTTGTAGTGGAAAACGTGAAAAAAGTTGCTTTTTGGACGCTTAAATGGCTTACGCTGCTTAAACCATAACAAATACACAAAATTAATGTAGGCCTTTCACAGAATGGAATATCTCAAAAAGCTCTACAAAAACGTCCGCGACAGCATAACTCACAATAACCATTTTTGCCTTTCATGGATGCCAAGAAGATCGAGACAAGTACGTAGATTCCTGTGCAAGCATAGCAGCACATGACGGGTATTCTTTCACTGATAATTCACAATAACGAATTTTGTCTTTTAGCTCATTTATGTCAAGAAGATCGAGATAAGTAGATCCCCGGGCAACACCGGTTAATCAGCACGGGGAATCTTAAAATAATTACGATATACATTTATAATTATTTTTCATTTTACTTATCCAATTAATCATAAGAAGTACATTAATTTTTGTCTTCCAGCTCATTTATGCCAAGGAGATCGGGATTAGTAGATTCCCGGACAATGCCGGGTAAATAGCACGGGATATCTAAAAATAATTACGATACAAATTTTCACTTGCACTTATTTAACTGAACATAAAACACATTAATTTTCGTATTTCAACTCATTTATTTCTAGACGATCGAGATAAGTAGATTCCCGGACAACGCCGGGTAATCAGCACGGGGTGTCTGAAAAATATAAATTTATAATTATTTTTCCTTTTACTTGTTCAGCTAAACATAAAAGCACATTAATTTTCATTTATTTGGGCGTAGCAGCGCACGCCGGGCATTAGCTAGTCTTAATATAGTATAAACATTAATGTTTGTTTGATTGTTTGTTTGTTCGTAATTTGTGTGCGGCCATACCGTTCATCCGATCGTGATGGGGCTTTTTGCAAAATGTTCAGGAGATCCCGATGATGAACATAGGCTATAAGATAGTTGTAATACTCAACTCTTTCACCCCTAAAAATCACCCTTAATAATGAGAAACGTAAATAAAGTCCCTATTTTGACGCTTAAATGGATTATACTGCCTAAACCTAACAAACACACCAAATTAATGTACACAAAATTGAATATCTAAAAAAACTTTACAAAAAAGTCCGCGACAGCATATGTTTATCTTCTACGGATAACTCACAATAATCATTTTTGTCTTTCATTGATACCAAGAAGATCGGGATAAGCAGATTCCCGGGCAAGCCTAACAGCGCACGGCTGGTGGTAAAAACACATTAACATTTATTTAGAAGTAGCAGCGCACGCCGGGTATTAGCTAGTAAATTATATAATGGAAAAGGACACTTAATAGCAAAATAGGGAAAGTTTGAAGTAGTGGCAGAATTCAAATACCTATAAACAATAATTACAAATAGGAACGAGGTGGAGAAGGAAATTAAACATAAGCTCAACTCTAGAATACATGCTATTATGTATACCATTTTCGTTAAAGAATTTAAATTAAAAATATATAAAACGACAGTTTTTTCAGTTATGTGAATGCGAAAAGGGTCTCTTTATTTTAGGGTAGGAGAAAATATTATGAGTATTTGTGAATACAGCTGTTAGGAAAATGTTTGGACCAAAGGGAGACGACAGGTGTGAATGGAGAAATCTTATTAAGCGGCGAGCTACAGATTTTTATGGGAAAAACATATTTAATAAAAAAAATGGAGTCTCGTAAATTGCGATGGGCAGAACATTCGGCTCAATTGGAGAATGAAAGAGAGGGATTTAAATTTCTTGTAGGAAAGTCTGATGTAAAACGCTCAATAGTAGGCAAATAGTGAGATGGGAGAATTATAATATCCCTGATTTGAGGGAAGTAAAAATTATAATAAATTATACAGTTCGGTTTAGGGATATATGGAAATCTTATATCCACGTGGACATGAACCTCCCGGTTCGATAGTGCTAGTTAGTCTGACAAAGCGTAATTCATAGGTTGACTATTTTATGAATTATTTAGAATAGTAATTATCCGTTTAGTTAACGGTTGTAGGTCTAATTCTAACTAACTAACTAACTAAACTCTGGCACTATCGAATCCGTAGGTTCATGACCGCGCGGACATGAGTTCTCCATGTATCCCTATCCTGAGCTAATATTTTTAGTCATCCCATATGTAATTTACCTTCCTCAAATCATGGTTAATATTATTCTCCCACCGCATTCTTAACTCACCTACTGGTCCTTATCCATCTGGATTTCCTACTTTCTATGCCACTCTTTCAATCCTCATTCGTGCCACATGTCCTGTCCATCGCAGTCTAAAAGACTTCACTGTTATTATAGGCCTAATTCTACAGTTTGTTAAATAAATAATAGCTTAAAAAACTAAAACAACACGCTTAATTAGAAAACCAAACTAAAAAATAAAAAATAAATAATAGTTTAAAAAACTAAAACAACACTTTTGTTAGAAAACCAAACTAAAAAATAAAAAATAAATAATAGTTTAAAAAACTTAAATAACACGCATTATTAGAAAACCGAACTAAAAAATAAAAAATAAATAATAGTTAAAAAACTGAAACAACACGCTTTATTAGAAAACCAAACTAAAAAATAAAAAAAAAATAGTTTAAAACACTAAAACAACATGCTTTATTAGAAAACCAAACTAAAAAATAACAAGTAAATAATAGTTTAAAAAACTGAAACGCTTTATTAGAAAACCGAACTAAAAATGAAAAATAATTTTAATTTCCAAAACGCTTGGGATAAAATTAAAGTGGTCAACAAAAAAATCGTCTCCAACACATCTAGAATAAAACTAGAGTTATCTACAAAAAATAATGTTACCATCAAAAGAGTGGGGTGCTCTTTATCAATTAATATATTTGATAATAAACAGATATTGGTAAAAGTAAAGTTTCTAAGAAGAAAACTTAAAAACCATAAAAGCACCCCAAGATTTTGATGGTAATTTTTTTTGTAGATAACTCTAGTTTTATTCTAGATGTGTTGGGGATCACTTTTTTGTCGGCCACTTTAATTTTATCCCAAGCGTGTTGGAAATTAAAATTATTTTTCATTTTTAGTTCGGCTTTCTAATAAATCGTGTTGTTTCACTTTTTTAAACTATTTTTTTTTTCATTTTTAGTTGAATTTATTGTCATAAACCGGAATCCCATGAAAATTTAATTGATTACTATATTTTTAGTGTCTAGGCACGAATATAATTAGATATTTTTTTAAAATTATTATTATGTAACATTATTATAATATTTTTTGAATATTTTCATATAGATATATAGTTACAGTTATTCGTATCCTTCTCGTACTTTTTTTTGGATAGATTACAATATGGTAAGTTTACAAAATTGTCATTAATATTTTATAGAATAAGATAAAATGTAAATATCTTTAAATTCGATGCTATTGTAGTATGAACTAAAAGTAATACTCTTCTAAAAAAACTCCGGGCCGGATTTGAACCAGCGACCTATGTATTACTGAAATTATATACCACTACAATTCACCACTCTACCAACTGAGCTACCACAGGATATAATATTAATTTCTTACAACGATGGACTAAAAAGTCGATACGTCCGCAAGCTATTATTTATTATATATTATTTATGAAATTATTGTATTGTCATTGGTCATTTACAAGTATACAATCCTTCTAGTCGATCAATGTTTCTAAGTGGACGAAAATCGTGTTAAAAGATTCCGTTACATAGATAGATACAGGTCAAGCTAATATAAAGCGTGTAAGAAGAAGAAAACAGTTGAATACAAACATTACAAATAGGCTATAATTATACAAAGAGGCCTTACTATAATAATAGGTGGATGGTAATAGCCCTAATTTACCGTATGAGTTAAGAAAATTAGAACAATGAAGGCATTTTCGTAGATATTACAGTTATACAGTTTAATATTTTGTTCCATACTACTTGGATGTTAAAAGTAAAATGGTTTATACGTATAGTACGTTTGAAAGTGAGAGTCGTAAAAATAAATTGAAAAAAAAGAAGAAAAAATGATGACGTATTTTGTTAGGGACAAACATTTTATCTATTTAAGCATTAAAATATATATACAGTCAATATGCCCATTTCACCAATTAATGTTTTAAAATGGTCAACACGTTTCCACAGCAAAGCTGTCATTCTCAAAACCAGATATTGACTGACCAGTCAAAAATGTCTTTTAGGCGCGTATCCTGAAAAATAAAGTATGGAGTTTTGGTTTCCATTCACTAACTATACTTTCGTCCACATCATTTGATTCCCCGAAAATTTCATTCCGCACTACATTATGTCGTCTTTTAAAACTGTCCAGCCAACCTGAAGATGCCTTGAAATCGTTATCCCCTAGGGATTTACCAAGAGCGAGAGCTTGACTTTGGAGCATCGGTCTGGAAATTTGGAGATTTATCTTCAATCAATTTCATTGTTTCGTTTAATGACAATTATACATACGTTTTAGCCATCTTTATTCTGTAAATTCAGACGCTACCTGTGAAAGACCGATCTCAGAACTTAAACTATTTTAATATTTTACAGTGCATTGGTTATTTGTAAGACAGATATCTGTGTTTCGCATACGGGTGTGCAGTGAGGCCGATAGAAAATTTCAGGTACTGGTAGAATGTCTACTTCACCCGGCGGCAGGAATCATTCGTTATTGTTTTTTGCCTAATGGGAATTTAATGAAGTGGAAACTAATTTATTTCTCTGTCTTTCCGTTTTATAAAATGTTTTTTATTAGTTCTGTAGAAATATCCTTCCGTTTCCGCGTTGGACAGATTCCGTTTTATGCAAAATAAATACACGTAAAATTAGTATTATTTCGCCGGGACCAATAAATTTGTTCACATTGGACAGATTTCCGCATTATTCACGTTTCGGATTAAACAAGTTTTACTGTAATATATTTGATTATTCAAGATATATGTTCTTAGAGTTGGTATGTTGATTTTTCGTATCTGCGGTATCTTCGCCCGTAATATTTTCTCGCTACAGCACTCTTTAGATCAGGATTCTGAAATGTATTTTTTGTTGGCTATACACTTTTTCGCAGTATTGAATTTAGCGGCACATCCCTAATATAAAAACATACCTGCTTTAGTGGAATATCCAAGGCTTTTTCTAATGTGTATTAATTGTGTAGTCAAGCTAGCATTCCAACTAAATTGCAGTTTAATACAAATTTTTATCAGAATATTCTTAATATTTGTGTTTATGTTATATGTTTGGATTTTTCTCAGAATAGTAACTAACATACGATGAGCTATGATTTTAATAACGGTATCTCTGTACGTCAGAGAAGGGAAAAGGTTTTTAATTTCCCATATTACCGGATAACAAATTATTCGTCTCTTTCATTCCATATTTTTCTCCCCTAGGATTACTGATGCAATTAAATTCTTCTTCAGCAAGAAGCTTTGCTATATAGCGTCTGTATTTAATTCCGACATTCGTGATTAGCACGACACGAACGATGGAAAATATTATACACAGATGAGATCGTGAGGTTACTGCAAGTACAAAAATAATGTAGCTTTCTTATTTTACAAGCTGATTGGATTTTTACTGTAATACAGAATAAATAATTAGGGCATAAAATGAGTTTGTAATGGAAAATCACATGGAAAGTCAAATTTACAACTCAGAAAAAGCAAAATTAAAATACTATTTTACATATTGTAAAGTTATTGAAATTAGCACTCCTGTAATTTATTTTTTCTGCCATTTAGATTTTTTAAGTGTATACTAATTTAGTTATTTTATTTTTAGTGTTGCAAGTAAAACTATAAAGACCTATGAAAGTACCTTCTTTAAAATTCCGTAAACTTACAAAAAAATAATTTAAATAACCTTGATTTTAACGATAACGATTCCACTAATTTCCATAACTAAATCACTGGCACTATCGAACCCGTAGGTTCATGGCCGCTCCACAATAAGCTCTCCATACATCCCTATCCTGAGCTAATGCTTTCCAATCATTCCCTGTACAATCTACTTCCCTCAAATAATAGTTAATGTTATTCTCCCACCCCATTCTTGGTCTACCAACTGGGTATTTTCCCTCTGGTTTTCCTACAAGAAGCTTCTATGCATGTCTTTCATTCCCCATACGCGCAACATGTCCTGCCCATCGCAGTCTACGAGACTTGACTGTTCTTATTATATCTGGCTTCTTATAAAGACCATGTAGTTCATTGTTATGTAATCTTCTCCATTCACCTGCATGTTCATCTCTCTTTGGTCCAAAATTTTTCCTAAGAACTTTATTCTGGAATACTCGTAATCTCCTTTCCTCCCTTAAAGTAAGAGTCCATGTTTCGCACCCATATGCAACACGATAACGCGCGTCCTCACACTGCTCGTGCCACTGTGGAGAAGATCAGGACATTTGGGTGGGAAACTCTTCCACATCCTCCCTATAGCCCCGATTTGGCACCCTCCGACTACCATATTTTCGGTTCTGTGAAGGAGCAGATGAGAGGCCAACGCTACGAGACGCTGGAGGATATTCGGAAAGCAGTGCGTCAGTGTCTTCGAGCAGCTGGAACGGACTTCTATCATAAGGGAATTTTCAAGCTTGTAGAACGCTGGGCAAAATGTGTGCAAATAAATGGAGACTATGTTGAAAAGTAGCACAAAGGTCTGTAGGTTAACATGGTGTACATGGTTTGTCTAAAATAAATATTATGATTGTTTAAAAAATGTTGCTCATGACTTTCAGTATGACCCTCGTAATATAACTGGTAGAATATATATTTTCAGTTTAATGTTTTTTTAAAAGAGTTGGGACGTCAAGATAACCTGTAATGCATAATAGCACAATTTTCCAGAATTGAGGCTGTGTTTAATTTTCTTGTATTAATTAATTACTAATTTGTTTTTAAAGGAAATGCTTTATTTGTAGTCTTAGGTGTTATATTTTCACATTATCATACTTTTTAAAAGGCTCTAAAGATATTTCACTCCAGTTCTATAATTTGCTCAATCGTACATCTGATAGTTTTATTGTGTACGAGTAATATCGATATAAATAGTAATTTTTAATTTTTTTTAGAATAGTTACAATAATATTTATGATTTAAACTCTTCTAAACAATTAATTAACTAACTACATCACTGGCATTATCGACCCCGAAGATTCGTGGCCGCGCGGACATAAGCTCTCCATACATCCATATAACTAATGTTTTCCAATCATCTCCTGTACAATCTACTTCCCTCAAATCATGGTTCATGTTATTCTCCCACCTCATTCTGGGCCCAACAAAATGTTAAATCAATTACTTAATAATCACTTCAAGTTCTAACAATAAAAGGAAAAAGTACTTTATTTCTTTTAACACTGGAAAACTCCCCTATTTTTTGTCTAACTATAATCATTTTGTCTAACTATAATCATCCTTCCGGGGCACGCCGTAGCGCAGTGGTTAAGGCACTGCGCTACAAGTCGGAAGGTCGAGGGTTCAAGTCCCGGTGGGGTCAGGATTTTTAAACTGACCAAAACCTTCTGGCGGCACTATGGCCCTGGGGTCGACTCAGCCTGTAACGGAAATGAGTACCAGACGCTTGTTCTGGGGGTAAAGGCGGCCGTCACGCAGGGCTGACATCAAGTGCTGATTGTCTAGAAAAAGTGGGAGCCTTAACCTCCTACTACCCGAAGGGCCTCCCGAGGCCTGTAGTGGGATTACTTTACTTTACTTATAATCATCCTTCCTTGTTTCAGCCACACGACTATGGAATTCCGTCCCCTCGTATGTCAACGACTGCCCGACTCAAAAACAGTTTAAAAAGAAACTCACTTCACATTTCCTTAGACAATATAATATATAACTGTGTTACATGTATACTTTTAATCCTTTATATTTTAAACTTATTTTCCCAAGCCATGTACTTAATCTAATTACACTGGTCAACATAATTTTTGTCTCATGAGTACCAATAGTTGTACTTAATGCATTTTTTTATTGTGTTTTCAAATATGTATTCGGAATTTCTCCATCACCCACAGTTTTTTATTTCAATTTCAATTAATGAATTTAAGTAATTATTCTTTAATAAACCTAGATTTCTTCCCGGAAAATCTTGGCGCGGTGAGTGATATGCACGGAAAACACTTTCATCAGGAAATTTCAGCTATGGAAAAGAGATATCAAGGCAAATGGAATCCTAATATGCTGGCCTATTATTGTTGGACCATCAAGAGGGAAGCTCTACAGGCGAAATATAGCAGCAAATCGTCATATTTTACTTTCTAGGTGAGTCCGAATGTTCGAATATTGTGTAGTTACGAATGTAGAATATATTAGTGTTTCAAATAATAAATGCCTGTTCTCTCGGGAACCTTGCGTAATGGAGAAAACCAGATATCGCATTTGAATTTAGGAGAAAAAAAATACTATCAGAATCACATATTTTTCTTTCTGAGACAAAAATAAGTTTATTTTTTTGTTGCTCAGTGCTATAGGTTTTTATTTTTGTTATTATTATTATTGTTACTATATTTTTCTTACCCTTGTTAACTTTATATTCTGTAGTCTATATCTATTATGTATCAATCGTAATTCTTATTATATGTATAATTTAACCCTGGTGAAGTGGAAGAGAAGACCTTACGGTCTTAACTCCATCAGGTAAAATAAATAAATGTTTTATGTAGCGGAATTCTATGTGAACTGTAATAGCAATATCATTGGTAAACTTTATATGAGAAGAATCTGTAGGACTTACATCTGATTATCATTCTTTTAAAAATAAAGTTTATATTGTATTCCTGTATAGTTATATTGCACACAAAT
Source organism: Diploptera punctata (assembly GCA_030220185.1). Classification (NCBI taxonomy): domain Eukaryota; kingdom Metazoa; phylum Arthropoda; class Insecta; order Blattodea; family Blaberidae; genus Diploptera; species Diploptera punctata. The sequence continues at coordinate 1,235,819 of JASPKZ010001617.1, read as the reverse complement.
CAGTTATAATGCTATTACTTTTAGTGTAAAAAAATCCCAAGAAATTAGGTCAAACCTATACTCGTACTTAAAAATATACGTTACTGAAAGTTAAGGCAAGAACGCTTTCTTTACGAAAAATAATAACGGGATTTTGTTCTGTTCTGAAAAAAAGGTGGAGAAATGGTGATCACCGTGTTCTGTTACCACGAAGTTCTAAAACACCACATACTGTTTAATGAATACTTTGTCTCAAGTACAGAAAACAGAACAGTCAATTTACTTCTCGAAAAAGTGCACAGAGTCCCAGCAAGAAAAGATGAATGAACCTGCCTTGTTTTCAGAAGAAAATGTGTTGAAAGCAGAGAGGAAAGTAAGAAGAAACGCACTTACAAAGAATTTCACACTAGTTTTAAGCGTCATTAGCTTTATTGAGGCCTTTAAAAGAAGACTTCAGGCGTTGTTTGTATCTTAAACGAGAGCAATTATTCAAATATATTCTTTATGCTAATTAGAATGTAAATGCACCTGAATTCAATTAATGCACTTTGCGAGATGTCTATAAATGCTCTGCTAGTCTCTTGCGCTTTAAACAGGATTCTTAAATTTAATTCTAATCTCTGTTTATTAAAACACTCAGCAATAACTTAATTGTTATCGTGTTTTCTATTACATAATTTATTTCTCTCCAATCTTTTCATAAGTAATGCCACGAGTGATTTCCAATTTATCTACAGGATTTGGAAATCAAGAGTGGCATTTGTTAGGACTATTTATCGAATAAAATTAAGCTGTTTACTCACAAATCATTATTTAAATATAGTAATTTTAACATATTTATATATATTTAATGTAAACGACGATGTTTCAAAATAAATGAGAAATGTTTGGTTATGTTTCATTTGTTCATCACTGCAACTTGATCATACTATACACCGTGTTCACAAATATAGTATCATACTTTAAACTACTACTACGTCGCTTTGGATAATCGCATCTAAATGAAATTAGTGACAATCAAAAGAGAAACTCAAAAAGTTTGGGCATGTTAACAATGTCAACAATGGAGAATAATGGACATCAATACAGAAACTAAACTAAATTTAATCATGTTTTTTGTGGTCGATACGGGTTCATTGTTATATTTATTGGATATTTAGTTGTCTGCAGCGTTACTCGTGGGGGCCACATTCAATGTCTATGAGATATAGCAAAACCTGTTTGAGTTTCTCTTTTGATTATCACCAATTTCATTTAGATGCGATTATCCAAAGCGACGTAGTAGTAGTTTAAAGTATGATACTGTATTTGTGGACACGGTGTATATTGCCAAATAGGATCGCATTATTGTAAGAATGCACCCTAGTGGAGAAAAAATGAAACACGTCAAACTCTGTATTATAACCATCATCATAGGTTATTAATTAATTTCTGATGTCCCGCGCCGTAGCCGAGCGGTTAAGGTAGGAAGCCTTGGCTCAGAGCTACGGGACTTGCGCTGGTTCGAGTCTCCATGGGGGAAGAAATTTTTTCATGGTGTTTCGGCCAGTATGGGACCGGTGCCCACCCAGCATCGTGAGGCAATTGGGTAGCTACAATAAGTAGCGGCTCCAGGTTGAGGAACCAGCTATAACGGCTGGGGGACTCGACATGCTAACCACATGTCACCCCTACACTGGCTGTTGATCATCTACCTCTCTGTGATTGACACATGTGGATGTGAAGGGCCAGCAGCCGGCTGGTAAAAGGGTAACCGCTGAAAAGTGGAAAGACCCTCAATCAATCGGAAATGTCCTGAGATGTAAATATGTCAATTATATTTTTCTGGAGCGTAAGTACCTGGGAAATAATAGTTTAAGAAAGTGCAAACAATGGATTTTTTTATTGTGGTGTAATCAATTGCTACAAATGTTTTTCTATTATATCCCGCAAATGGTATCTGGTTACATTCGTGCAATATATATATATATATATATATATATATATATATATAGCGTTACTGCTATAAAGTAAATATTCTCTTTAATAATTTGCTTAACTGTTATGTTAGCCGCTAGATGGCAGTCGGAAGATCTTTCCGCTACCTCTTGTGTGAATTGAGAATACTACATGTATAAGAAAATTGTATGCTTGTCTTGGAATACTTGGGTAGCTCAGTTGGTTAGAGCGCTAAAGGTACAGACTTTAGAGACTCGAGTTCAAATCCCGACTCAAGCATTCTTTTTTCTTTTCATATATATATATATATATATATACACACACAATCTGAGGGCCACGTCCATACTAGGATTCTTATATCTTAATATATAAATTGCTATATTCAACGTATTTCTTAGAGAGTCAGTCACTGCAAAATAATGTTCTGACCTTTTCAAAATATTAAAAAGGAGGAGCTTTCTTTAATACCATAAACTTAAGTTGATAAATATCGAGGTGAAACAGGAGTGTGATTTATTGTAAATCAAAATTCATTGAAATGTGATTGGTCATTGATTCCCATTTGGGAGTTAAGACATCATAACATAATTTACTTACAGGCAAAAATGTTGCCAACAATTGAACTCGTAGAATGTTATGGTCATGTATCCTATCTTTCTTGGGATATAAAGTAGCAAGTATTTTATTTAACGACTCTTTTTAACACATGATATAATTAATCCTAATTAAAAACTGGACGTGAAAGTGATGATTTTTTTCACAGAGGCCCCTTCCTTTAGATTTGAAGTTTTATCTACCCATCCATCTATCCAATGACTAATTGGCTCAAATTCGAGCTTTGGCCTCCCTAACTTCTGTCTCCAATCGTTTCTATTTTACGCGGCAAACCTCTATTTGAGAAACTTAAAGAGGAAAGATTTCTAAATTTAAATCGTGAAAGATTGGCATGCTACGAGTTAATGATAAATCCAGAAAAGTGGATAAAAATGGGTAAATTTCTGGACAAAACGAGGAAAATAAGAACAACACTCATACATGAACAAATAAATATGTTATCAAAATGTAATAGCATCAATTCTTAATAATTCTACATGACTTAATTAATGTATAATGTTATTGTATTATCGAATTGTAATATTATTGTGTGTTTTTTCGCTATATTGTTATTATCAAACATTATTTTATTATAACGGACTGTCAACAGCACGTACGGCTTACTGCCAGTGAGACCCATATTTGTAAATAATATTGTATGTATCTTACTTTTAGTTAGTTTTGCAGCATCTACCTTGATACCATCCTATCATCGTTTATTCGGTCTTCCAACAGACCTAATTCCCATAAAATGTGCTGAAAGCACTTTTTTTGTGCTCGGCCTATTGAGAGCCTTTGTACATGGTCAGCCAATTCCAGTTTTTTTAGTTAAATAAGTGACAAGGCCAGGTTTATTATATTTGTCAAATAATTCTTTGTTGTATCGTATTCTCCACTGACTATTAATATTTATTGATCCAAATATTTTTGTGAGTACTTTGTTTATGTGATTTTCATATTTATTAATATATAAATTAGTTATAGCTGTTTCGGTACTTTACCTTCTTCAGATATGATAACAAATGAATGAATTTTGTTATTATAATACACAACAACTGTAACTATGCAACTTTTTTTTTTTACAATCTCTATTAAAAATTTAAAAGAGGCGATTCATTCAAATAAAGTTGGGAATTTAACAGCTTATTACCATTTTTCAATTTATTTATCTGTACAACTTCTAAAAGGTCCAACTTATTTCCTTTGTCACAAACATGTAAAATTTTAAAATTTGGATCAAAACAATACTCATATTAGAGAAGGTGGTTAGCATATTTTGAATTATCTAAATTTCTGTTATATGCTCTCATATGTTCCTTTATATGAGAAATAAAAGGTCTGCCAGTTTGTACTATATAGACATTGCCACAAGTGCCACGCTTCAATTTATATACACCTGATAATTTTTCCTTTTTTACCTTTGTTTTTATTATATTTTGTAAAGTTTTATTAATTTTAAATGCCACATTAATGTTCAACCCTTTTTTAAGTATTTAGATATTTTATTGGAAAGTGGACCCATGTATGACATTATGACATATTTATGTTTTTCTTGGGTTACGGATTTTCATCAAGTAAACACCAATTCAATTGATTACATTTTTAAATTTCTTTAGGGCTTCCTCTGATTTTTTAATGAGGTTCCAATGTCTCACTACCATAAGTTAAAAGTGTTATTAAAACTTTATACGTATAGACTTATTTAAGTTACTGAGTGTAATTCTAGGTTTTTATGTGCCGTAAATCTACGACATGGGACGCACGTCTTTACTTCCTTCCCTAAGAAAGTTATACTCAGGATTTTTATCTCGTGAAAAATCTAACGATAAGCGGTTTTTGAACACGCGAACCTCGGAACCTGAGGAGAATACGGTAACCTCTAGTCCAACGGAATATAATTTAGTCTATTTTTTTTAAATCATACTTAACTGGATTTCACGAAGATTTGGGTTATAAATCAATTTAAATATTCTTCTTCTTCATCATCATCCAACCAAGTCTTAGGCCTATAGGCCTGTTCCGATCTCTCTGATGGATTTTGCATCCAGCGTGTCCTTGGACGGCCCAGGGATCTCTTCCCTGTTGCACAATAACTAAGCATGGCTTAGGGAACTCATCCGTCGCAAATTATTCATCCAGTTGTTCTGGTCTTTATGTTCGGAGAATTTAAGTTGGGATATATCTAACTTGCAATTATCAATAATTGCATATTTTTAGGCTGAACTGAATTAATATTAATTACATTTATTCTAATCCCTATACTTTTATTATTATTTTATAATTTCCCCTATTTAATGACAGGTTCTAAATGTAGTTCCTCCAAGACAGCATCATTGCGTTTGTGATCCCATTTGGTATATCCTGTTATATATATCATGAATCTAATGCCACTTGCAGTTATCCTGCTCTCTTCTCCTTTCCTCAAAGTACATACCTCACTGCCATAGCAAATTAATTTAAATTAAAAAATGAATTGTGAAAAACAGAGAGCGGAATCTGTTCCACAATGTCGAAGGCTTAATTGTATTGGTATAGACTATACGAGAACGCGCATGGGGGGATAGGGTATACATACCTACCTGACTATGAAGAGAGCACTGCCATGTAGGAAGACAGACACAGTAATAATAACGTTCATTTAGTAAAGAAGTGGGGTCATTCTAGAATACGTTGATAGTTGATATTGCGCGTACCTGTTTTTACGTGTAGTGAAATGCCACCCAAAACGAAAACAAATGTGCAAGCGATAGGGTAATCTTTATCTTAAAACGTTTCATTTCCTTGTAAGCAATTTTATTGTATTTGGCACCTTATATTGCTTCTTAATGTTTATATCACAGAAGAGACGCCCGATAGATATGCAGACATATGATACAACTCATCCCACCCCCTTCCGATCGCTCTGGTATAGTCAATACCAGTACAAGTAAGTCATCGGCATTGTGGGACAAATTTCACTATCAAATGATGAGCATTTTTAACACAACTAGCATATATTCTTCATTTATTTAGAATGCACAACTTTATGCTAATAGAATATAAAATAACATTATTGTACACAAAAAACGGCGTTCGCACTTTACAGGAACAATCTGATTTAAATATAGTTATACAAAATTCGAATTTATAATTTAAAATACGAAACTAATTTATTAATACTTATAAATTATCTCATTTTCTGTTCGTGGTTAGATACTGATGATGGAAGGCTAAGTTTCGCATTGCAGCTTCATAATTATAAAATAACGGTATATAGCAACATAATAAGTTATTCTAATTCAAAATAATTCTGGAGGGGAAACCCATTGTACAGGTGAATCATTTTAAATACCTGGGTTATGAAATCTCCTATTTTAAAAATGAAGATCTGTTTAACAAACTTAATAAATTATATATGTGTCACAATTAAAAGAATATTTAAAAACACAGTAATGGAAACAAAACAAACATTTTATAAAGCAGTGGCAGTTCCCTAACTTTTGTTTGGTAGTGAATTTTGGGTTTTAACCAAAAGACAAGAGAAGATCATAGAAGCAGCTGAAATGAGATTTCTGGAAAGTGTAGCTGGCTGCAAACTTCTAGATAAAAGAAGAAGTGAAGATATTATAAATGAGCTAACTATTTTTAAACTTCTACATAAAATAAAACAATCTAGAAAAAACTGGAAAGAACATGTTCAAAGAATGAAAGATGATCGGATTCCAAAAATTATACTTAATTACGAACCAAATGGAGACAGGAATATTGGTAGACCGAAAAAGAGATGGATTCAACTTTCTGAATGAGAATCTATGAGACCGGAACAAACCACATGGGCTTAATCCGTGATTGATGATGATAATTCAAAATTTGTCCAGTCATAAAAAACACCCAATTTTTAAGCGAGAGATTTCGCCTTGAGACACATTTCAGTAAATGCCAAAATACATCCGCAGACATAAACGTTTTAACAATTCCTGCTAAGATGGCAATATGTTTTTGTTACTGACATTTACTAACATACATTAAACATAATTGGAACATCTCGTGCTTGGTGACCCAAGTACTCAGATATGCAAGCTTACTAACTTGCAGGAGACGCGCCAACTTAATAAGATCACAGCGTTTTCCAATTTCTCCTCGGCACCATGGGGTTTCCTTGCTAATTAATCTTACCGTGCATTTGAATTTACTTTAGTTATCATATTCCTATGTCAGACTTGTTAATATCTTTACTTCATTTGTACTGCTGGAATTAGAAACTGTTCTTTACAGCTTTACTTGAAGAATACAAATTAAGAAATGCTTTATGAAATTAATCCTATTACATTCTCGTTAAACATTAAATTATTACCATTTTACTTTATTTTCATTTAAATCTTATTTATCTATTTATTTTAAAACTTTAGACCTTTTCTTCGGATCAGCCAGATATAATACAGTGAAACTTGTCTTAGTCGGAACATTTATAAGAAATAAACCTGTAGAGACGGAAAAAATCTCCAGAACGGTGCGATTTTATATGTAAAATCGTCCTGTATAAGCCGGAAACCTTCATAACGCGGAAACGGAATGGTTTTAAAGTACCAATAGTTAATTTTTAGATCAGTAAGATGGAAAATTATTCTTAAGCACGTTATAATTACAGTATTAATGACCAAACGTGAAAATTCTGCATATGACGCTTTCTGCATTATATCGTTTTACCTTCTTGTGTTGCCATTGTATTGCGGGGATACCCTTGCTTGTGTGTGACAGCGGGGAATCCCTCGCATTTCCTTGCCTGCTTACGTAACCTGCGAGGGAATTGTAAAACTCTTCGGTCCTCCTGTAGTTGAGTTCCTTCTCTTGTGTAATAAAGTTGTTTTGTATTGCCGTGCAAACTGAGCTGTGTTACATGCACTATTTTGTCTGTATTTCAGTCAATACGTTATGTATTTAAAGCATGCACGTAAAACCCTTACACTGAGTGAGAAAATTCAAGCTTGTAATTTGGGAACCCTATATAAGAAGGAAAACTGCCAAGACGGAAATATATTTAAGGAACCGTCATGTTCCTTCATATACAGGTTTTACTGTATACGCTACATTTTATCTTAGAACTAATAGATATACTTCGTATAAGTCATAAAAATTGCCAAAAATACAAGTCATAAAAATGCCTAAATACACAATAATTTAAATTCACACATAACATAAGCCTAAACAAATAAACTGTATTTTAGTAAATATAATTATAAAAAAGCAATACATTACGTGACATATGACCACAACAATATACAGACTTTTGAAATGTAAACATATGTAATTTAATTTACAATGCATAGGGAGTATTGTAAAAAAATAAATAAAATAAAGGGTAACGATATATTTATAATATGATTTGGGCGCTACAAATGTATTAGTTCAGTGTTAAGGTAAAGGTACCGGTAAAAGACACTGCATTAGTAATTGACACTTTCACACTAAAATGTAATAGATAAAGTTCTCACGGGAAGTGCACAGTTGAACTGAGGGTGGTGGTGTAACCACGACTTCTAGAAGCCACTTCGCTCACTTTAACTGTGCACTTCCCGCGAGAATTTTAATCATTACATTTAGCGCGAAAGTGTCAATTACAGGTACGTATGTCAACATTTAATAAACATTTTCTTAATTTAGTTTTGTATTTTGATAGCGTCCGACAATCTCTAATGGAACATGAGAGGAAATACCAAAATGTGGCAACTGAATCCGTGAAAGATGAAGAATTATTTGAAGGAATTGATAAAACTGAGTATTGTTGAGACTGTCAGTCAAATTTATGCAAATTATTGAGTTTATTAAAACCACTGCTTACATTACTAGTCTCTGGATTGAAGAAATTAAAGAGGAATGACAGGGAATGTTAAGTTCTACTCTCTCTCAGCCGAAGCCAAGGTACACTTTCGAGAGACTATGTAATAAAGGTCAAATCGACGGATATATAAAATAAAACGTACATACACATTATGTACACGCCGATGTATTTCGATGAGAGGAGTAAGCATAAAGTCTCAATAATCAGAATGGGACATTATTAGTGCCTGTACCAAAGTTTTTCTTAAATCAAATGCCAAGACCTTTTTTAATATAATTTAAGATAAGAATAGGCGAAAACAGACTACTATTTACAAAAATTGGCATTATGCGTATTGTAACTCAGATCATTGTCCATAATTCCTATGTTTTAATTGTAGACCTATTACTATAAATAATTTGAAAGGCTTCAGGGTATCATAGGAGGTAGGCCTATGTCTAAATCCAGAGTTTTCACTGGTCGATAATGACCAACAACGAATACCTGCGACTTTTCTGGATTTTGTTTCAGTCCATATTTTCAAGTACAAACAAATACTGGATCAAGATCATTGGTAGGCCTATTTTTTTGTAACTATGCACTCTATTTTGTCCTTTTGTATGTAAGTAAATCTGTAAATAACCTGCAAAGGGATGGTAAACCGAAAACAATAGTGGCCCTAATACGAAATTTACATTTTTTTCAAAGATATAAACATGCTAGCTGTACGAACTGAACTCCTACTGGCATTTTCCAATAAGATTTTTTTTATTTACATCAGGGACGAGATGCTAACATGAAGCATTGCCATCTCCCAGTAGTAGCGAAAACAGAAAAACGAATCTCAATTTTTAAGACAGCGGCCACTTTCACTTGCGTCAGCTGTACATTAAATACATGACAAATACAATAATGAACAATCACAGCCTATTAGATTCAACGAGAGATTTTAGACATAATGTGACATTATGTTAAAGCGTTTATAAATAAAAAAACAATTATAACAGCTAGGATACCCAACATCTCACCCCTATAGGCTACTGATTGGATGATCGTCTAACTCTATGATTAACAAATGTGGATGTATGACCAGCAACCGTCTAATAGACTTTCTAAACCTGTCGCACCATGGATAGAATGAGGCGGAGGTGGAGTTTATAAGTTAGTATCAATTCAAAAAAAAATAATGCCTTTATTCTAAAGCCTTGGTTTATCTACGACGCAAAACGCCAGCGAAAAATATTCTCCCCATGTATTTAAATTGATGTGATATCTCTACAACGCGAAGCGGCGGCGCGAAAAAAATTACGCTGACATGTCGCGTCGTGTATTTGAATTACTTGAATTCCGGGCGCAATTTTCCGGCGCAAACAAAGAATATAGAAGCTGTTATCCGTACTCATTGGTGTAATTGCTAAAAACAAACGAAGATTTTATGACAAAATGCCGTAAAAACAGCGCCTGTTTCGTAACTTACCAATATTAACGACGAAAGTTTGATAGCTTTGTTGCAAATCGTCGAGTTCTATACAATATGAGCATGAAGGAGTACAGAGACGCACAGAAAAATGTTATTGTGGCTTGAATTTAGAAATAAATAAAAAGCTGTATATATTGTATTGTATCTTAGGGATATGGATGTACATACATTTCGTCTTCTAATAATTCTAAACCTGATAAAACTGCTTGGGCGAAAATCTGAAATATTCTAAAATTTGGTATTATCATCAACCAAATGTTTATTTAAGAACTAAAGAATAATTTGTTCTATAATGCTGTTGCTCTAGGTACTTTTTCCGTATTTACTAATATTTCGTATTTTAAACGTTTTGCAACGATACTTAATTTTTTATAAAGAATTTTTATATGTTTATCTATGTACACAAATTATGACTTTTCCTCTCAATTATTTTTCAAAGTTCTTTGGAATTGAAGTGCGCATGCGCGAACGCTTAGAAAATTAAATCCACCAGATGGCAGGACATATGTGTGAATGACCAATATTTGCATTTAATTCCAGAACATATTTTAAGAAATAAATGTTCAATCACTTCATTTTGTTAGGTTCCGATGGGTCAGTTTAGCGTACGTCAGACTAGATCATAGTTTACTAAATAGTATGTATGTAATTTATTTCATTAGGTTATGCAGGGACAGGTTTGTATTAATCCATTTTTTAATAAACACGTTTGGCAATTTATTATGAACGTTGGTTATTTTGATTTCCCATATATGTGGCGACAATTCCGTAAACATAAGCGCTGTACCGTATGCGCTCCATGTGAAACCATTATCACGCCGAGCGTAACGCGAGGATGCGTCACGTCGGGTGGGACATGCTGTATAATAAACCACAGCTTAAGATATCATGATGACAGAAATCACGAACAAAACTGACTTGTGACTGAATTTAATTACTAAGTAAAAAAGCTTAAATTTTTTTTTGGGACGAGAAGACCCTATAGACTTTAATAATTTTATTATTATTATTAACATTAATAATTAAAATGGGTTCTAATAATTTGATAACAAAATAGTGGTCTTGTAAACAAAAAATAAGGATTCCTTTCAGAACTTCAAGTCGGCCGCAGTAGACTAGTGGTTATGCTCCTTGTTTCTAGTTCCGAGGGTCGCGGGGTCGATGGTCCTCTTTAGGATGGAAAAGTCCAAGGAGCAAGTCCTGGGGAGGGACCTTAAGCCGTGGGTTCCGAGTCTGAAGATTTTCAGGCCCTTAAAAAGTCTTTAAGACTGGATAAAAAAGGCCTCTAAGCAAAACGTACCGATCTGAAACATCCTAGTAATACCTTAGTTGTCTGCTAGATGTCTCATTGACCCCATGCCACTCGTGACATCTATGGGCAATTATCTGTCCAACGTAAGAAGCAAACTTTGACATTTAACTTCCGAATGTATTACTCCGCGCAGCACGTGTAAGAGTGCAGGTGCCAGCTGTTTGTTACAAGCCCATATATTCATGCACTATATCGTTCAGTACAGTGGCAGGATTTTGCTCCATAAACTTACAAAATACATTTAACACCGTTTTTCACCACTCATTAACAATTTCCCTTGGTGCTTTTAATAATTCTGATCACACGTTTTATCACCAAGTTAAGTTAACATAAACTACCCGACAGCCGCCATATTTGTAAATGACATTCAACTTATTCTCAAGAATCGTTCAGTTTGAAACAAATGCGAATGTTTTGTTAGTCTCGACCTTCAAAGAAATTGTAGGTATACAGTGTATTCTGATCAACTATAATTAACATAAATAGCTTTAAATACGTAATTATATTAATAGAGTATAAAGTCCTAACATTCCATGTTCCTAGGAACATGTCTCTGTGTTTGAGCCTTTGGCATAGGTTCCTTGAAGTAGTCCCCGCCCGGAGAACCGAATGGGGGACTATTTGACCTCCGGAAAATTTTATCCCAGTTGAACCCATGTCCGCATTTCTTGACGGTTGTTTTTTACGGTGAAAGATCGCCACTCTTTCGACCAAGGTACTTTTTTCGTCTGGCTTATCACCTTCGACCAATCCGGCATGGGTAACCCTATCGGCAGCAATGCTACCGCCGGCATAGCTCTCAGGATCATTTAAGCACGCAAGCCACTCCACCACGCCAAGGTAAAGATACCATGGAGGGATATTAATAGAGTAAATTATCTATTTTTTTCGCTTCCGCTGAATTGTGCTTTGGTTATGAACGAATCGCAGTATCTGCAACAGTTATGTGCTACGTGGATTACCCGCCAATTTATTTTCCTGAAGTTTCTTTCTTAGGCTCGACAGAAAGTAAATAATTAGGTATATTAATTCCTAACAAAGGAGAGGTTATGGCTCAACATTATAGATATAGATTAGAACTTCAAAGAGGAAACTTTGTTTTTCTTCAGAAGTCTCCAAAACGTATTAAACATTATAACCGAGACTTGCTTTTTTTTTTAACTATCGTATTTTAATCGTTCACAATGTATCGTACATTCGGTCACGTATCATTGATATTCACCAATTTAGTTACTACAATAATTCATTATTTTGTATGAAATGTGGACATCCGCTTTTCTGCTTCTGAGCTCAGGCAATAAATTACTTTACGGACATTGGAAGAGAACTGGAGGCGTCAAGTGGTGTTGCATGATTGTGTTGAGCTGAACAAGTGGTTCTGGTTGTGATGTGACGGTCCACTGCATTGCCCGGTCACGATAGCCTGCAGTAGCCTCTTGATAAGAAAACCTCTTTTATGGTAGCGTATCACAAGCCACGCACGAAAAATACCATTCCAAGTTTCAACGCGTGACTCCCATTATTCCAATGGTATTTCACTCACAAATACTGTATAATCATCTCTGAATTTAACAAAAGTTACAAAACTGTTGACAAGCGAAGTAAAATTTCTTGCATAGCTACTATCAAAGGCTTCTTAAACGAAAAATATATCACTTTAGATAATATATATATGGGGACGCGCCGTAGCGTAGTGGTTAAGGCACTGCGCTACAAGCCGGAAGTTTGAGGGTTCAAGTCCCATGGAGGTCAGGATTTTTAAATTGAACCAAACCTTCTGGTGGCACTATGGTCCTGGGGTCAACTCAGCCCGTAACGGAAATGAGTACCAGACGCTTGGTCTGGGGGTAAAGGTGGCCGTCACGCAGGGCTGACAATCCGGCTGACATGAAGTGCTGATTGTCTAGAAAAAGTGGGAGCCTTAACCTCCTACAACCACAAGGGCCTCCCGAGGTCTATAGTGGTTTCACTTTACTTTATATATATATATAGTCCACCGCTGTGGTCTCGAAGTAGCGTGCTGCCTTGTCACCCAGCGGGCCTGGGTTCGATCCCCGGTTGGGGCAGTTTTTCTGGGTGAGGTTTTTATCGGGGTTTTCCTCACCTGTAAGACAAATGTCAGGAAAACGTTAAGGCCCAAACGGTCCCCGAAATCAAATGGCCATCATCATTATCATCATCATCAGCATCATCCTTCACCGGTGTGGAAAGCAACGGGAACCTACCACACCTATAATTCCCTAGTAAAGCTGCAAGGATAGCATGAAAATGCTATGATTGCAGTGAAGGAATTACTATGGATGAATATATATATATATATATATATATATATATATATATATATATATATATATATATATAGGGTGTTGCAAAAACACCGACAATGGAGATGAGGTAGTATATTGAGATATGTTATCATTTTTAATAAGGTACCGAAGTCCGGAAATGATGCGTTTTCACACCATGAGTAGCTAACTTTTCAAGAGTAGTCATTGGCGCACACGTTCAAATACATGTGGCGTCGCTTAAATAATTTCTGCAGCAGTGTGAATTCGGATTATAAGATCCATATGCGACTCTACTGGAATCTGATAAACAGGCAATTTCATGTCTGAAGACGAGTCCCAACATTATATATACACATTTTGGGTCATTGTAGGTTTTATTTGTCCTTTAGGTTCTTTTTAGATATTTTGGCTTATTGGTCCTTTTTTTATTCAATTTTTAGGTTCGAATGACTTTTTATTTTTGCATCTTTACCTTTTTTTGACTACATTTATACCATTTGTATTGTTCAAGAATCCTCAGAGTCTAGTCTCAATTTCAACTTCTTTTAAAGAACACTAGGCCTATCTAGTTTTACTTTCTAAAGTCGGCTGGCACCATTGACATTCATATACCTCTATATAGGGGGCTTCAACCCATCTCATCCCTCGACCCGACCCTGTGTTGGACACGAGTTAAGGATATTATTATATATTATCATTCTTCTCCTTCTTCTTCTTCATCATCACTTCACGGGCTAGGCAAATTGTCTGTTCCGCCTCACAGTTGTTCTGTCCATCTTTTCACTGGCCTTCCTACATTCCTTGAACCTCTTGGCTTGTAGTTGAATGCTGCTCTTGGTAATCTTGACACATTCATTATTTCCATGTGTGTAAACCATTTCTCTCTATATTCTCTGATTTTCTCATCCAATGGATATATAGGCCTATTTAACTCTGTTCTTATATCTTCATTCCTTATCCGATCCAATCTTGTGCAGCCTTTTGTTCTTTTAAGGAAGTTCATTTCTGCGCTTTGTATTCTACTTTGCAGTTTTTTGGTCATTACCCAAGTTTCGCTCCCATAAAGTAATGCAGGAACTGGCAATGTTTTATAAAACTTCAATCTAGTATCTCTTCTTCTCTTCTTGTTTTATTCTTTAATGTTTTATGTATAGTTCCGCATATCATTTGAAATTTCGACAGTTTCATATGTATGTCTCTTTCAGTTTTTGTGTTTATAGTAAAATTACAACCCAAATAATTAAAATTTGTTACTTGTTCCAGAGGTTTGTTGTCTATTACGATGTTTGATCTTATATGATCGTTTCCCCAAAATGCCATTATTTTTGTTTTTTCTTTCGATATATTGAAATTATATTCTTGGCATAACTGATTTAATTGATGTAAAGAGTACTGCAAATTATTTTCATTTTCTCGAATAATAACCACATCGTCAGCATACATTAAAACGTTTAATATTTGAAAACGGTCCATTCTTATACCTATATTAACAATACTTTTCCAATTTTGGATGATGTCATTAATATATAGATTAAAAAGGGTAGGTGATAAACTACACCTTTGTCTTACACCTCTATTTATTAAAATAGCTTCAGTCTTTGATGTGCCTATATTTATTATAATTTGAGACTTTTAGATACAAACTTTTTATCACATAAATTAATTTTGCGGGGTAGCCATGTATTTCCATTATTTTCCATAACTTATCTCTATCAACACGATCAAATGCCTTCTCAAAATCAATAAAATCAACATGCGTCTGTAGGTTATGTTCTCTTCTTTTTTAAAATATTTGCTGTAATATGAATAAATTATCTGTTATTGATCGCCCCGTTCTAAAGCTATTTTGTTCTTCTTCAAGTATTGCTTCTGCGATTATTTTAAGCCCTTTATTTATAACCCTTGCATAGATTTTATAAATTGAATTAAGTACGCTAATTCATCTATAGATCATTATTATTATTATTATTATTATTATTATTATTATTATTATTATTATTATTATTATGGGCCTATATCTTATATATAAAAATTAATGTTTGTTTGTTTGTATATTTGTTTGTTTGTTCGTACTTTATGCGCAGTCATACCGTTGATCCGATTGTGATGGAGCTTTTTGCAAAATGTTCAGGAGATTCCCGGGATGAACATAGGCTATAAGAGAGTTGTGATACTCAACTCCTACACCCTTAAAAATTGTCCTTTGTAGTGGAAAAGTGAAAAAAGTAGCTCATTGGACGCTTAAATGGCTTACGCTGCCTAAACCATAAGAAATACACAAAATTAATGTACACAGAATTGAATATCTCAAAAAGCTCTACAAAGAAGTCCGCGACAGCATATGTTTACCTCTTACGGATAACTCACAAAAACCATTTTTGTCTTTCATTGATACCAAGAGTGCCTTATCTCTTACGGATAACTCACAATAACCATTTTTGTCTTTCATTGATACCAAGAGTCTCGCGCCGTAGCCGAGTGGTTAAGGGATAAAGTCTTGGCGCAGAATTACGCGACTTACGCTGGTTCGAGTCTCTACTAGTGAAATTTTTTTTCTTATGGAATGTCGTCCAGTATGGGTCAGAAATGATATCTAGCTGGGGGAAAAAAATAACTGTTTTGACTCACTCTCATCAATTTATCTTTTTTTTTTCACTCTAAAATATAATTGTTATATGACGGTTCTTAACTTATCTGCAAAGGAGGGTACAATTCTAATGTTCATGACTATGTGACGTCATCATTCACACTTCTTGAGCCACAACAGAAGGCTGTAAGATGTTTTCTTGCGAATTTATTTAATAATATCTAATTATGTCCTAATTTCTGAATTTTATGGTAAAAAAGTAACATATTTTTATCGTCTGCCCATGACATGAGAATTGAACGTTCGGGCAGGACAACGTCTGCCGGGTACGCTAGTTATTATATATTAATAAAACTATTTTTAACTGCCTACATCCAAAAATTTTGTTGAATATGAAGAAACTCATACGTTACAAAGAACTGCAATATATTTTTATTGAAACTTTGTAGCACGCAATAGCGTTAGCTATTAAGTTAGCTACTTCTATTTTGTATAATTAGTGACTAAAGTTTATTAGAACGTAAACTCAAAACATGTCCTCCTCCTATATGCATTACAATAGCAATTACTTGTTGAAATAACATTGAAAACTTCATAGAGATTATTTTACTCTCACTCACATTCTACAGTTAAGCCACTTACCAATATAAAACAGTACATTTTAAGTACAATTATTCAAGATAGAAAATCTATATTTTTTATGTTAAAGAGACTGAAACGTATATATACTATGTATAAAGACTCAATATGAAATACACCCCATATCTTCACATTTGGAGTTTATTTTTTTACACGCGTTATATTAGCTTGACCTGTATCTATCTATGTAACTGAATCTTTTAACGCGATTTTCACCCACTTAAAATCATTGGATCGACTTGAAACTTTGCATACTTGTAAAAGACCCGTGACAATATAATAATTTCATATTTTGTTTCTAAAATCATAGCCAAAATCATCAGAAAATCAAAAAAAGTGTCTTTGTATCTATGTAACGGAATTTTTGAACACGATTTTCACCCATTTAGAAACATTGGATCGACTTAAAACTTTGTACACATGTAAAGGACCCGTGACAATATAATAATTTCATATTCGTTTCTAAAATCCTGGCCAGAATCATCAGAAAATAAAAAAAAGTGTCTTTGTATCTATGTAACCGAATTTTTTAACACGATTTTCATCCACATAGAAACATTAGATCGACTTGAAACTTTGTGTACTTGTAAAGGACTCGTGACAATACAATAATTTCATATTTTGTTTCTAGAATCCTGGCCAGAATCATCAGAAAATCAAAAAAATGAAAACTGGTATAATAGGTTGCGGACTTGTCAACTTTTTAGTCAATCGTTGTAAGAGCTCAGTTGGTAGAGCGGTACACTCTAGTGGTATATAATTTCTGTAATCCATAGGTCGCTGGATCAAATCCGGCTGGGAGGTTTTTTTTTTTGGAAGAGTATTATTTTCAGCTCATACTACAATAGAATCGAATTTAAAGATATTTACATGTTTACCTTATTCTGTAAAATATTAAAACTAAAAAAATAAAAAATAAATAATAGTTTTAAAAAACTAAAACAACACGCTTTATTAGAAAACCGAACTAAAAAAAATGAAAAATATTTTCCAACATGCTTTTTATGATTTCATTTTCTTCTTAGAGACTTTACTTTTACCAATATCTGTTTATTATCAAATATATTAATTGATAAAGTGCACCCCACGCTTTTGATGGTAAAATTATTTATCACAAGCATGTTGGAAATTAAAATTATTTTTCATTTTTTTAGTTCGGTTTTCTAATAAAGCATGTTGTTTTAGTTTTTTAAAACTATTATTTATTCCCTTTAAGGTTAGGTGTTCTGAAGAGAAAAAGTAATGCCTTAGTATCTGAAGGCCAAATAAATAAAAAAATGTACATATGCTTTGAAACCTGATCTTCATAAATGCTAATCAAAATGTTGCGTCATGTAGTTAAGTGCCAAATGTCCCCGCTCTTAGATTGTTGATGCATAACTATCAAACATGGAAAATAACTGCAACATCCAGTATTGTTAGTTTGGCGCTATATTAAATAATGAAGATTGACATAAACTTTAAACGTATTTTTCTCGAAATTTATCGAATGGCGCATAGCCGGTTGATGTATGACGCCGTACAAGTAGACTGTAACATGAAATAATTCACATTAAATGAAATACCCCTTAAATAACAAGTCATCACATAATGTGCAAATGACTAGCATTATGTACACACCTTCTAATAGTTTCATATACCGGTAACACTGTTTTGAACTTAATTAATGTCAGAGCTTGGCCTTCACCTATCTGCAGTGACTGCGTGGTAAAGTGCCATTACTTGAAATATTTATTGCACTGACCTTATTACTCTATTGTATTGAGTTGTTAACACAGACAGTGTGGCTGTAAAATGTACACATCAAATTTACTTTGTTGGAATATACAATGCCAAAGCCCATACAACATGACAGATCCATATAAGTGTCTTCTCTTATCTTTGATATTATTAATGTATTTAAATGACCGCTCACTAGGGAAGACCCTAGTTCCCATTAAGCCCATAAAAACAATGTTTTGATGCTCAGTGACGGGCTAAGTTGGACCGATTTTAGTGTAAATGATAATTATTTACCTTACAAGGGTTGAAAGTAAAGTGTTTTCCGGATGACTGAAGCGTAGCTGAGGCTGGAATATTGTGAAACGACTCCGTAAAATATATTTAAAGATCCGTCCATAGTAATTCTGCCCAAGGGCAGGTCTTTCACTGCATTTTAATGCTATGCTTTACTAGGGAATTATAGGTGTGGTAGCTTCCCGTTGCTTTCCACACCGATGAAGGATGATGATGTTAATGATAAGGATGATGATGATGGCCGGATGATTTTCGGTGACTGTTGGGCCCTAAGCTTTCTGACATTTGTCATACAGGTGAGGAAAAACCCCGAAAAAACCTCACGCAGGAGCCTGTCCCGACCGGCAATCGAACCCACGCCCGCTGCGTAACAAGGCAGCACGCTACCTCCAGACCACAGCGATGGATTTATTTAAAGATAAGCCATAAATAAAATTCGTGCCTAAGATTAGGATATTGTCAGTAGCAATTTTCATGGGAAAAAAGGGGAGAAAATGCTAAAATAAACTAAAAAAAAAAAAAAAAAAAAGGAACAAAAAGGTGCTGCCTGTTTCATACCCAATTCTATTCTATAGTGTTCTGCGCTAGGGCAGGTCTTTCACTGCAATCATACATTTTCATTCTGTGCTTGCAGCTTAACTATGGAATTATAGATGTGGTAGTTTTCCGTTGCTTTCCACACGGCTAATGGTAAAAATGATGATTGATGATGACCAGATGATGTTCGGTGACCATTTGGGCCTTAAAGCTTCCTGACATTTCTCTTACAGGTGAGGAAAACCCTGATAAAAACCTCATCCAGGAAGCTTTTCCCGACCGGGAATCGAAACCTGGCCCTTTGCATGACTTACGCAGCACGGTACCTCGAGACCACAGCGGTGGACTTACACCCAATAAGGGTTGTTTATATATATCCATCCATCCAGAGTAATTCTGCTGGAGGGCAGGTCTTTCACTGCAATCATAGCATTTTCATGCTATATGGACATTATATATATATATATATATATATATATATATATATACACACACACACACACACACAAATAAAATGCTGGTATTTGTAAAACAAAGGAGGTTTTTTATTCCACCGCTATTATCTAGTAGTAACACCACTGCCTTAGAACTAAATGGCCCAGATTCGATCCCCGATCGGGATAAATTTCCTGTATAGGGTTTTCTGGGGTTTTCCTCACCTATAAAGAAAATGCCAAAAAAGTTTTAGACCCAAATAGTTCTCGAACATTTTTATCTATTTTATTTATTTATTTTATGTGATGGAGTTAAGACTGTAAGGTCTTCTCTTCCACTTCACAAGGGTTAAATTATACACACAATAGGAAATATGATTGATACATAATAGATATAGACTTACACAATATGAAGTTGACAAGGGTAAGAAAGAAAATAGTAATACTAATAATAATAATAATAATAATAATAATAATAATAATAACAACATTAATAATTATAAAATCTTTGGCACAATAGCCAGGAAAGCGATGACCGACAGAAACGATTACTGTACTGTCTCGGATTAGCAGAAGACAGCACAGGGAGTCAGTGGTTAGTGTGACGTGACTAGCTACTCACGTCAGTTATTTCTCACGTGGTTGAATAGACTCTACCAATAGAAAAAAGTCTACGGTAGATTCTTCAATCGAATCCGAGACATCAACACCATCAGGCCTGTTTAATGGTTACACCATAAAGACGGTCCAGTAATACTAACACTAATGTTAGTAAATATATATCTAATACATAAAAATTAATGTTCGTTTGTTGGTTTGTTTGCTCGTATTCTATGCCCGGCCATACCGTTGATCCGATTTTGATGGGTTTTTGTAAAATATTCAGGAGATTCCAGGGATGAACATGGGCTATAATGGAATTGTAATACTCAACCCCCTCACTCCTAAAAAATCACCCTTTGTAATGAAAAACGTGAAATAATGTCCCTATCTTGACGCTTAAATGGCTTACGCTCCCTAAACCATAACAAATACACCAAATTAATGTGCACAGAATTGAATATCTCAAAAAACTCTAAAAGAAGTCCGCGACAGCATATATCTATATTTTACGGATAACTCAGAATAATCATTTTTTTCTTTTATTGATTCCAAGAAGATCGGGATAAGTAGATTCCCGGGCAAGCATGCTCTACCATACCGTTTATCCGATTGTGATGGGGCTTTTTGAAAAATATTCAGAAGATTCCGGGGATGAACATAGGCTATAAGAGAATTGTAATACTCAGCCATTTCATCCGTAAAAATCACCCGTTGTAGTGAAAAACGTGAAATAAAGTCCCTATGTTGACGCTTAAATGGCTTACGCTGCCTAAACCATAACAAACACACCAAATTATTGTACACGGAATGGAACATCTCAAAAAGCTCTACAAAAAAGTCCGCGACAGCATATGTTTATGTTTTCCGGATAACTCACAATAATCATTTTTGTCTTTCATTGATGCCAAAAAGATCGGGATAAGCTGATTCCCGGGCAAGCATAGCAGCTCAAGTCTGGTGGTAGAAACACATTTATTTAGGAGTAGCAGCGCACGCCTGATATTAGCTAGTTAACAATAATATTAGTCTATAAAGGCTGGAATAGACCGCCGACCAAGAGAAACTCGTTCTTCACGATGAAAAGAAAAAAAAAACACTGCGGAATAATGTGGAAAGCAATATTGCTCAAGACAGCTGTAGAGAAGAATCGAGTGGACCGTCATCCTGCATTGAATGAATTGACAACTGTTGATTATGATGATAGATTTTCGATTTTACTACATTTTATTACTATTATTACACTCAGATTCAACCCAGGAAGTTATTGTGTGTTTGGAATAGGGAACTGGGTTGCCATTTTAACAGTATTTTCTTGAGAGAAATCCTTATATAATACTGAAGATTGCAACACAGCAGGTACATAGTTGTAAGTTGTAGCCGTCCAAGCCACCCCCTCTTAACTCATTCGCTTCAGGTTTAAATGTTCTATGCATTTCCCCAGAAATCGGATTTAAGTCCCCGTAAATTATATTGTCCATTTTCACACATTCAAAACGAACGAAAGATAACGGTGATTGAGATCACAATAAGGATGAAGGCGAAAACAGATTTGTCTACTATTCATAAATGTTAACATAAGATTACCCTGCCAAGGTATACAAAATATTGCAAAATATATAACAACACAGTTAAGCGAGGCTACCTCGTCTTCTGAGGCGAATGGGTTAAAGAAAAAAAAACACAGTTACCACTTGGTCAGTGAGCTCTTGCGGATCTGTACTATCCTGTGTGAAAGTGTCGACTCTCATATTTACTATAAAACTAGTTTGCATTCCGTAAAAGAAAAACTATGTTTGTTTAAATGTATAGTACATAGATTTGGAAAAAGTACTGCTAACCTTGCCGCTCCACCCCTCCTTAACAAACAAATGCCGTTATTATGAGTTTGGCAGCATCTACCCTCTATAGGTAAGGGGACACTGGTATAGCCCATAAGGTCTGTAGTAACTTCCTGGGTTGAATTAGAGTGTTTATTATTATTAGTATTATGCTACTGGCCGCGGTGAACTAGAGGTTATACTCCTTGCCTCTGGTCCCGAGGGTCGCGGGTTCAAACCCGGCCGGGGTCGATGGATTTTTTAGGACGGAAAAATCCAAAGAGCAAGTCCTCCGGGAGGGACTTTAAGCCGTGGGTCCCGAGTCTGAAGATTTTCGTAAAAAATCCTTAAGCCTGAATTGAAAAGTCCTCTAAGCAAAATTTACCGAATTTTCCTTGGTTTCCTAGATGTCAGTATGAGGCGGAACGCTGACCACGGACCACTCAAAATGACATCTATGCAAAAACAAGTGTAACTAAATTAGTATGGTTCAAATTCTTCTCTGTAGGGGGAGAGCCCTTAAATCTCTGAAAAGGGAAAACATAGGCTTACAATACAAAAAAAAGTATTATGCTATTAGGCAAAATCTTTATTTCTTTAATTTTAAAGGCACATAATCTATGATAATTCGTCTTACCACACAAAATATGATTGATGCTATTACAGTACATCACTAATATATATATATATATATATATATATATATATATATATATATATATATATACTCGCACGCGCACGCACGTACACGACAGAGTGGACTAGAGATACTTACTCTGCATTTTCTCCGTCGGCTGGGAATGGGCAGGAACCTTCCAGGATAGGACTTGCTTCAGGCTCTTCTTGAAGAGGACTTTCATAAATAAGTGTTTCTACCATAGATCCTTTAGAGCTACCGAAGGAAACCCTGCAACATAAAAAGAAAAACACACATATTAGCTTCCATTTTTCAATCTAATAAATATAAAAATGAAAGTTTGTTTGTTTGTTCGTACTTTATGCGAGACCAAACCGTTCATCCGATTGGGATGGAATTTTTTACAAAATGATCAGAAGATTCCCGGGATGAACATAGGCTATAAGAAAGTTGAGATACTCAACTCCTACACTCTTAAAAAACACCCTTTGTAGTGAAAAACGTGAAAAAGTCAATTTTTTTACCTTTACATGGCTTACGCTGCCTAAACCATAACAACTACACAAAATTAATATACACAGAATGGAATATCTCAAAAAGCTCTACAAAAGAGTCCGTGACAGCATAATATGTTTATCTTTTACAGATAAACACACAATGGCCATTTTTGTCTTTCATTGATGCCAAGGAGATCGGGATAAGTAGATTCCCGGGCAAGCATGTGCTGTCATACCATTCATCCGATTGTCATGGGGCTTTTTGCAAAATGTTCAGGATTTTCCCGGGAAGGCTATAGGTTATAAGAGAGTTTTAATGCTCAATCACTTCACCCTTAAAAATCACCATCTGTAGTGAAAAACCTGAAAAAATGTCGCTTTATGTAAGCTTAAATGGCTTATTCTGCCTAAACCATAACAAATACACAAAATGATTGTACACAGAATTTAATATCTCAAAAAACTCTATAGAAAAGTCCGTGACAGCATATGTTTATCTTTTGAGGATAACTCACAATAATCATTTTTGTATTTCGTTGATGCCAAGAAGATAGGGATAAGTAGA
The DNA here is from genome assembly GCA_030220185.1 of Diploptera punctata. Classification (NCBI taxonomy): domain Eukaryota; kingdom Metazoa; phylum Arthropoda; class Insecta; order Blattodea; family Blaberidae; genus Diploptera; species Diploptera punctata. The sequence goes on along the minus strand of JASPKZ010001617.1, from coordinate 1,212,099 downwards.
TTCCCGGGCAAGGATAGCAGCGCACTTATTCTTTTATGGATAACTCAAAATAACTCTTCTTTTAGCTCATTTATGCCAAGTACATTGGGATGCGCAGTTTCCCGGGCAGCGCCGGATAATCAGCACAGGGTATCTAAAAATAATTATATAAATTTATATTTATTTTTCCTTTTACTTATTCAACTAAATGCAAACGCACATTATTAGTTATTTAGGTGTAGCAGCGCACTCCGGGTATTAGCTAGTAATTTATAAAAAGAAAACTACATCTAATAGCTTTCATATTTCAATATTTATAATATGTGTGAAATTAAATATATGCCTAACAAGTTTGACTTAATTAAGACTTTGATATAATAATGTATGTATCAATTTAAATAATAAGATTTACAAATAACATCTTAATTGACATACATTCGATCTCGTATAAATGGTTATTATCCTAGACACAAATCTGTGCAGAAGATTATCTCTTATTCTAAAGAGATGGCATTTAATACAGAACAGAAATAGCTTGTATCAATCATATTTATAAGAGATTGAATACAGCAGTTCATAAAAATGCAAATCTTAAATGAAGTCATATTTCTGAGGATGACTTAATTTATCTTCCAATGTAGGACAATGTTTATCTGGATCATGTCAGAATATATCAGTTTCTTCATTGCTTCGATATGCGCGAATTTTTATCAGTACTTTTTAGTTTTCTTTCAAAAGCATAAGATATTTCAAACTTGTCTTATTCACATTTGCAGTTTGTAGGTTATTTGGAAAACATCTCTATTTACTAGCAAGCCAATGGACCTTATTACAGAAGTGCTTATAACAGAAAAGAACTACAGACTTTTTAATGTTTTTATAAATAAAATTAATAAAATCTTTAATTTTAGATTTAAAAATATATACTTACTTACTTACTCACTGGCACTATCGAACACGTAGGTTCATGGCCGCGCGGACATAAGCTCTCCATACATCCCTATCCTGAGCTAATGCTTTCCAATCATTCCCTGTATAATCTACTTCCCTCAAATCATAGTTAATGTTATTCTCCCACCTCATTCTCGATCTACCAAAAGGGCGTTTTCTCTCTGGCTTTCCTACAAGAAGCTCCCATGCAAGTCTTTCATTCCCCATACGTGCAACGTATCCTGCCCATCGCAGTCTACGAGACTTAACTGTTCTTATTATATCTGGCTTCCTATAAAGACCATGTAGTTCATTGTTATGTAGTCTTCTCCATTCACCTGTTTGTTCATCTCTCTTTGGTCCAAAAATTTTCCTAAGTATTTTATTCTCAAATACTCGTAACCTCCTTTCCTCCCTTAAAGTAAGAGTCCAGAGTTGGGTGGGATATCAAGAGTCTCTGCAATGCATAATAGCACACATTTCCAGAATTGAGCCTATGTTTAATTTCTTTGTGCATCTCACTCCTATTTGTGATTATCGTTCCTAAGTATTTGAATTCAGCTACTTCCTCAAAATTTTCCTCATTTTTCATTAGCTGTCCATTTCCATTATATAATGTATTTCTACGTGTGATCGTATATTTAGTTTTATTGATATTTACTTCCAGTCCTAATTTCTTAGTGTTACTCAATAGTGTGTGCGTGTTGTCCTTTAGTATCTCCTCGCTATCGGCCAATAGTACTACATCATCAGCATAAACTAACAGCTTATTATACCATTGAGTTGTAAGTCTTCCTCATTCTCTAAAGATTTAATGGCATGCTCTTAAAAACATATATAACGACACAAATTTGACATACATAACTCTAATGCACCTTAGGTGAAATAGGGTTTATACGTTTAAGATATTAAAAAATGGATCTTAGAAATTATTCAGTTATCCCCAATGATTATTTAAATCGTATTCAAGTTTTTTAGTGTTTCGCATTAATGTATGTGGATTTTAAATTGAATAGTTGCCCCTTAAAGAGATCTAACTCACACACTACAAATTGTTGGGAAAACGAAAAAAAAAAACAAAAAAAAACCAAAAAAAAACGCATAATGTTCATTTTGATGCTATTACCTTTATTAAATTATATATACTTTAATCTCTCATCCTATTGGAACCACATGGAGCCATTATGAATGCAAAATAATATGCTACTGACTGAATATTAACAATTTAATACAGAATTTTGTGCAAAAAACGATCTATGTCCATGGAGTGGAAAAATGATCAAACCCATATTTAATTTAAAATGCTACAATAAGAAATAGAAAATACGCATTGAACACTGATTCAATAAGAAACATTTCTATATGAATCAGTTTTCAATATTTATTTTGCATTTAGTGTTATTTGGTTACATTCTTAGTGGCTTTCTTACTTTCACTCAATTTCTCTAAGATTCTGATTAGAATGCATGGAACTGTGGAGGAATGAATTTACACATGTACAATTATTATTTTTCTGCACTACTACTCATGACTTGACTAACTGCTTTCGCCATTTTGTTACAGATAGATCACTATTCGCTTAAAAGTAATTTTTTAAAAATAAATAAAACAGGTCTGGAAGGAGGTATTGATAATTTTACATCCACCATACCGTTATATTCTCCAGATAGGTCACTAATCCACTAATAACTCAATTTTCGAATTTTTATGGGTTACATCTCTTTTCGGGGCTACTATTCAATTGTTACATTCCCAGGACCACAAGGAATTTAGGTAGCTACAATAAGCAGCGGCTCCTTGTTAAGAAAAACACCTACAGCGGAAGTGGAACCGATTTGCTGACCATAAGTCACTGCTGTACTGGCTTAACGATCGTCTACCTCTGTAAATGGCATATGAAGATGTGAAGCGAGCGGTGGTTTGTTGGCCAATGGCATTCTAGACTTGTCGCGCCATGGAAGTTTAGCTCATTCGTATTAATTCACTGTTAATGGCCTAATGTATTTCGGCGCAATATTTCATGGAAATAAGACATTAAAATAATTACAGCACAGGCAAATGCGTAGGCCTACGTTATAGTGTCGCATTTTTTGAATAGGTTTTGAATTTCGCGGAGAACGGCGGGGCTCGCCTTATAAGGTAATAGTGATTCATAGCGTTCGACTCACGAGTCGGGAATACCCGCTGGGAGCTTTTTAGATGCGTCTATGCAACGCTTTCTAGAAGGATCGGCCTCTCGATATTTAGATTCGAGAAACATTAAGACTGGGCTTCTAGACAGTTCGGTCTCGCAAATATAAAGGGATGCGTGTCGATCGACAGTCGGTCGCGAGAGTCAGTTATAATCTGAAAGGCGACGAGTGTGTTGTGATCTGAAGACAAAGATAGTGTTTCTGAGGAAGTAAACTAGAAAACTCGACTTTTTGTGTAAACGCTGTCAAGTTACATTCAAGAAATTCTACCAGTTTCAACGCCATCACTACTAGTAATATTAATAATAAATGTCTAATTAATAAATTTTCTGCGTTTGCAAACAGTTTGTTACCTCAGAAAGTAAAGTGAAAACTACTATTCATGTTTGAATACTCGATTGTTCCGTTTTTACTACATACTAATTTCAGATCTCGATTATTCTTTTTTTATATCAAAAGCAGTGAGAACAATTCACGTTCTATGCCACCAAGGCTGTTTACAATTATTCGAACATATAATTTCAAATAAAAATCCAAGAATATAATTTAAAATGAGATCCTTAGTGGATTTTGAATGTTAAAAGTAGTATTTTCAATGCATAAGGTGGAATAAAATTCCCTGTTTAAACAGAGAGTAAAAATTAATCTCAACACTGCGAATTATATGAAATAATTGAAATAATTAATAGTGGAAATACAGGTTCATGATTCACTTTCAGTTAAATTAAATGTACTTCATGCTATTAAATAGCGAAATAAAATAAACTATCTATAATTCATAAAATCTGTCGTTCTAATTGACAGAAAATATTATCTTTAAAACATCAAAACATTTTTTTTTCGAATACTTAATAAATTTACAATGACTATATATGTAATTAAAAAAACAACATTTCAAATGGAAATCAGTTCAGTTGGGTAAAAGATAAATTACCCGATAACTGAACAGGTTCCATCTGACAATTTTTTTATTTCATTTTATTTATTTATTCTTTTTTTTTTTGCATTTTAATTAATTATAAATTAATGACTATTGGTGAAATGAATGTAATTAAAAATAGAATAAGCAGCATTTGCCTTAATGACTGACGAAAATAATTGAAGAAAAGAATTAAAGAATCCTCGGATATGAAAGTATATTCCTGGAAAAAACCCTAAGTTTAGAAGCTCACCTTCTTGTTGTATCATGACGATGATTTATATATTTATTTTAAGATAACTTCATGATTTTTTCTTAATTTCTTGTTTGAGGAAGTAAAGTCAACTTCTAAGTATTGCAGGTATATTATTATTTAAAAAAAAGACAAATGTATAAAAATACATATGTGCCGGTTTCTCTCACCGTGAAACTACGTGATGAGCAATGGAAAGTTATTGCTTTGTTTATGTCTTGCAATAACAGCAATAACATGCAAGTTGAAGAAGGAAATATTATTACCTTTGTGTGAGCAGAGCGAAGAAATTTAATATTTAACTTTTTGAGAGGGGTACGTACGTAAATTATTCAGCTTGGCCAACCTACACTGTTAGCATTTTGAGTCATTTTATGTCGTCATGATTATATCATTCATGACAGCATCGACATCGTGAAGGAATATAGGAAGATATTACGTCGCCGTTCAGTGGCATATTGTGTCACATATACATATCTGTGAATAATAACAATAATAATAATAATAATATATACTAACAATAATAACAATAACAATAATAATAATAATAATATATCGGTTAATGTCTTTGACATCGTCCGATTCCTAACAGCTAATTTTTTAGTCCATCCAATCTCCTGATTGTAGATATTTCCCCTTTATGTATAAATAGGCCTATATTCCCTGACTCCAGGAAGTTTTAGCTCTTCCTCTGCCTCGTCTTTCCTCAGGTTTCCATTCCAAAACATATTTTGGTAGTCGATCCTCTTCCATTCGATGGACATGTCCGTACCATCTTAATTGCTGAGTTTTAATATAATCTAAAATAGTGTCTTTACTCTTCATTTTCTCCCTTATAACTGAATTTCTAATTTTTTCTCTTCTTGAAATTATTGTTGCCCTTCGTATAAAATTAATTTCAGGTACCGAAACAAACTTCTTTGTTTTTGTTGTTAATGGCCAAAGTTCTGCTCTATAAGTAATGATGATTTTAATAATAATAATAATAATAATAATAATAATAATAATATAATAATAATAATAATAATAATATATTTCCGGTTTGAACAATGTTTATACATTTTTCCGGTACCAATGATTTGCATTCAATTTCGCTTCACAATTTTCCTCCATTCGTCTCTATTATAACACATTTCTTCCCCTATTTCCCAGTCCTTCAAATTTCTCTAATCCCTTGGTTCCACGTGAAATTTGGTCGTCCTTTCCTGCTCGTTCCTGATGGTGTCCATTCCATAATAATAATAATAATAATAATAATAATAATAATAATAATAATAAAATCATCACCATCTAGATGTTATAGAATTAAGCTACTGGTGGCTGTTATGTTTTCATTACATTTCAAGTCAAGTGATCTCTTCAGTGGCCTCTTGATCTTCTTCCTAGTGGTCTATAATTTTTATAAATATTTGGCTAATCAGTCTTTTAATCTTCTGTCCACATGTTATAGCCACTTTATTTAAATTTGTCTATTTTTTTAGTCAAAATTGGAGTCCTTGAACAAATTTTTACGTTAGTTTTGTAGACCGACCACGTGTAACTGGCTGTATTCTTTATTTATCTATTCCCGAGACGTCCATTGTTGTAATGGTCAAAGATTCGCAATTTTATGGGAGGGTAGGACGAGGAGTCAAAGGTCAACGTGGGCTCAAGAGATACACTTTGCCGAAAGGTGTATCTAATAAATTCTGAGAAAAGCTTCTGTAAGTCACTATTGACTAACCCCACTCCCACATCCCAGTCTAGGAAATACAGTACAACACTGAAGCAGACGGGAGAAGACAAAGGAGACTTAAATATGGATCTCATCGGCCCCATCACTATATTTACCCTCCTATCTACAGCTTCTTTAAGAGTCCCGCTAACCTATCCACCTGCCATGAAATAATCATAAATAATGCCATGAGTGATTTCCAATTTATCTAGAGGATTTGGAAATGAAGAGTGGCATTTCTTAGGACTATTTAACGAATAAAATTAAGCTGTTTACACAAAAGCCACCATTTAAAGATCCATCCATAGTAATTCTGCCCGAGGGCAGGTATTTCAGTGCAATCATAGCATTTTAATGCAATGCTTTGCAGCTTTATTACGGAATTATAGGTGTAGCTTCCCGTCGATTTCCACACCGATGGAGGATGATGATGATGATAATGGTAAGGACGATGATGATGGCCGGATGATTTTCGGGGACCGTTGGGCCCTAAGCTTCCTGACATTTGTCTTACAGGTGAGGAAAAGCCCCGAAAAAACCTCACCCAGAAGCATGTCCCGACCGGGAATCGAACCCGGGCCTACTGCGCACGCTACCTCGAGACAACAGCGGTGGACCATTTAAACATAGTTACCGGTATTTTAAAATTTTTACATATTTAATGTAAACGCCAATGTCTGAAAAAATCAGAAATGTGAAATTATGTATATGCACTGCAACTTGATCATATTATTTTTTCCAAATAGGATTGCAATATGCACCCTAATGGAAAAATAATGAAACACGTGAAACTGTATATTATAATCAACATTTTAGATTATTAATATATTTTTTTTTAGTAAACAAAAAAGTAAAGTAAAGTGATCCCACGACAGGCCTATTAGATACACCTTGGGGTAGTGGGAGGTTAAGGCTCCCACTTTTTCTGGACAATCGGCACTTGATGTCAGCCGGGTTGTCAGTCCTGCGTGACGGCCACCTTTACCCCCAGAACAAGCGTCTGGTACTCAATTCCGTTAGAGGCTGAGTCGACTCAGGGCCATGGTGCCGCCAGAGGGTTGGGGTCAGTTTAAAAATTCTGACCCCATCTGGACTCGAACCCTCGACCTTCCGGCTTGTAGCGCAGTGCCTTAACCATTACGCTACGGCGTACCCCCTTTTTAGTAAACAACTCAGTAAGATCAAGGAATCTGTTCATTATTTGCTATATTCAATGTATTTGTTGGAAAAAAATAATGCTCTGAGCTGTTCAAGAATATTAAAAAGGAGGAGCTTTCTTTATCACAAAAGCAGGAGCCGATAAAGAGAAATCGATAAAAAGTGAGGTGAAACACGACTGTCATTGGTTGTAAAACAAAATTAATTTAGACATGATTGGTCGTTGACTCCCATTTGGGGCACGAGTCAGTTTAATTTAGTGAATTTCAGTATCACTTTACAATAGATGCTTATGAAATGAAAACTATAAAATTATGCCTTACAGTTCACAAAGGAAGTAATAGGCCTACATTAATCTTACCAATTTCCATCCATAGTAATTCTGCCCGACGGCAGGTCTTTCACTTCAATCATAGCATTTTCATGCTATGCTTGCAGCTTTACTAGAGAATTACAGGTGTGGTAGCTTCCCGTTGCCTTCCACACCGGTGAAGGATGATGATGATGATGATGGCCGGATGATTTTCGGGGACCATTGGACCCTAAGCTTCCTGACATTTGTCTTACAGGTGAGGAAAAATTCCGAAAAAACCTCACCCAGAAGCCTGTCCCGATCGGGAATCGAACCCGGGTCCGCTGCGTGACAAGGCAGCACGCTACCTCGAGACCATAACGGTGGACCTTATCAAATTATTATTATTATTATTATTATTATTATTATTATTATTAGCAGTAGTAGTAGTAATACTAGTAGAAGTAGTAGCATTAGTAGTAGTAATGTTAAAAAAAATTAATCTATTAACGAATATATTAGCAAAAATACTTAAGCTCTTCCCAAAATGTTTTAAAATTTCATATTATGTAAATAATCTCATAGATCCCTTCGTACAATTATATATATACATATATTACTAAATTTTAATGGTAAAATAAGGAATATACCAATCCTACTTGAACTAAGATACTCAATTGAATCTAAAGTGAACATCATCATCATCATCATCTTCATTCATGGATTAGGTCTGTTGACCCGTTCCGACTTCAGCCCCTCTCTTTCTAGGTCTGCCCACATCTCGGGTTCCTTTAGGTTTGTATTTTGTTATTTGTTTTGGATATCTATCTTCATTCATTCTGTCTATGTGTTGCTTCCATTTTTGTCTATATGTATCCATTTTATCAGTTATTGCAAATATTTCAAGTTCCTGTCTTATTTCTGTGTTCTTGATTCTGTCTTCCTTAGTGCACCCTTTAACAGATCTCAAAAAATTCATTTCTGCCGCCGTTATCCTACTTAGGTCTTGTTTTTTTATGTATCCAGGCTTCTGAACCATAGAGCAGTACCGGTACTGCCAACATTTTATAAAATTTCAGTTGGGTCTCTCTTGTTGTTTTGTTATTTAGTGTTCGTTTTATCGTACCACATATTCCCTGGAATTTTGCTATTTTATTATTTATATCTTATCATAATTAAATGAAATGTCACATCCTAGATAATTGAGATGGTTCATCTGTTCTATGATTTTGTTTCCTATTACTATTTTCGATCTGATTTGATTTTCCCCTTGGAATGCCATTACCTTAGTTTTTTCTATGGATATTTTGAGAAAATATATTATTCACATATATTATGTAGTTGAAAAATATTCCTCTGAAGTTCGTCTTCTGTATTTGCTATTATTACCTGGTCATCAGCGTATAATAATGTTTTCAAGTAGTGTCTTTTATCTAATTTTATTCCTTTATTTTCTAAAGTGAACAATTACTGCTAAATTATCTATTACTTGCTCAGCTATCTACTTTCCTTATCGTTATCTTTCGGAAGAGGATGATGAAACTGGAGGAATTTAAGAGCTCCTGCATACATAATGCAGAGTAAGCACGTTCCAGACCTCTTGTTTTAAATCCCAGGTTACCTGTAAAGTTTACTATTAAAAATGTACGTTTAAGGAAACCTAATGCATGCGCATGTATCTTACCAATCATGCATCAGCTAACATTGTATCCACATTGCTGCTGTAGGTCTTAACTCAATCTAACTGCATTCTCTACTGTATTCACTTTCGCTCCCTTCACTATGCAGCTCCTGCTAGACTTTCCTCATTGGCAACTAACCCTAGGGACTGGCAAATCATTAATCAAAAATAAACTTTTTTTTTTGTCTCAGAAAGAAAAATATGTGATTCTGATAGCTTTTTTCTCCTGAATTCAAATATGATATCGGAATTTCCTGAAATAAATCCTAATGTTAGAAATCATTTAATTTATCATTTTAAAAAAATGGAATTTCTTTTTTACAAAAAAAAATTTTTTAATTAAAAAAAACAGGAGAATCAATTAAAAATGAAGTAATGAATATTTTGCATAAAATACAAAATAGTTCTGAAGAAAAAAAATGGATTCAAAAATATATCAATAAATATATTAAAGAATTACATAATGAAATAAAAAACGAATATAAATAATAAACAATATAAAAATTCTCCTGAAAATTATATTCATCATTTAGAATTTGTAATAGAAACTATTATAAATAAAATCATAAATTAAATTGATTAACTGTATTAGTTTATGATCTAGTTTTAATTTACTTACACACATCTTACGACATTTGTACGCAGCAGATTTATCTATTGACTTGTTATTAAAGTTGTTTTTATAATTCATTCATAGTGTTCTGCCCAAGAGCAGGTCTTTCACTGCAAACTCAGCATTCTCCACCCTTTCCTTAACTCAGCTTTCCTTTTTCTATCTGCATACAAACGTTTTTATAATATGCGAGTTAATTAACATAGCCAAATTACAAGTTTCTTATAAACTAACTCTAATTCACTGACACTATCGAACCCGTAGGTTCATGGCCGCGCGGACATAAGCTCTCCATACATCCCTATGCTGCGCTAATGTTTTCCAACAATTCCCTGTATATTATACTTCCCTCAAATCATAGTTGATATTATTCTCCCACCTCATTCTTGATCTACCAACTGGGCGTTTTCCCTCTGGTTTTCCTATAAAAAGCTTCCATGCACTTCTTTCATTTCCCATTCATGTCACATGTCCTAACATCGCAGTCTACAAGACTTAACTGTTCTTATTATATCTGTCGAATATAATAATAATAATAATAATAATAATAATAATAATAATAATAATAATAATAATAATAATAATAGTAATAATAATAATCAATCATATATTTCCGGTTTTAACAATGTTATACATTTTTCCGGCATCAATTATTTGTCTTCAATTTCGCTGTATAATTTTCCCCCATTCGTCTCTATTACTAACACATTTCTTCCTCTATTTTCCAGTCCTCCAAAGTTTCTCTAATCCCCTGGATCCACGTGAGATTTGGTCGTCCTTTCCTTCTCGTTTCTGATGGTGTTCATTCCATTATTTTCTTCGGTAATCTTTCATCCTTCATTCGTCTAATATGTCCGTACCATTTGAGTGGCTTTTCTTGGACTATTTAACTCATGCCCCAAATGGGAGTCAATGACCAATCACGTTTCAATGATTTCTGTTTTACAACCAATCAGAGTCGTGTTTCACGAAATATTTATCAGTGTTATAATTACCATATTAAAGAAAGCTCCTCCTTTTTAATATTCTGAACAGGTCTGACCATTATTTTGCAGTGACTGAGCCTGTGAGAAATACGGCTACCAGATTGTATATATAGTACATGCCGCATGCGGGAGTTGATATAAAACATTTGTAGCAATTGATTATATATATAAAAAAAAGAAGGAATCACTGTTTGCACTTTCTTAAATGTATTTTTTCCCAGGTAACAATCCAGAAAAATATAATTGTCATATTTACATCATACGACATCAGAAATGAATTAATATACAGATTGATGTGTTTCATTTTTTCTCCACTAGAGAGCATTCTTACAATACTGCGTTCCTTTGGCAATAAATAGTATGATGTGGTTGCAGTGATAGACAAAAGAAGCAGTAGAAGCGTACCTATCGTTTCTCATTTGTTTTCAAACATCGCCGTTTGCATTAAATATATAAATATTTTGAAATAACTACAGTTAAATAATGATTTGTGAGTAAACAGCTTAATTTTATTCGTTAAATAGTCCTAACAAATGCCACTCTTGATTTCCAAATTCTCTAGATAAATTCACGACTCACTTCGTGAGTCGTGAATTTGTCGATAATTTGGAAATCACTCGTGGCATTACTTGTGATAAATTCTAAAATTGAGTTTTGTAAATTCATGTTCTCTTTATATCTTAATTTCTCTCTCCTTGATATCCTATCAGATCTTCTCGAATAGTCCATTTCTGCTACCATTAATTTTCTTTTTATCTGATAATTTATAGTCCAAACCTCTGAACCATAAGTCATAGTACTTTTAACTATTCTTTTAAATTTTTAAATAATAATAATAATAATAATAATAATAATAAACACAACAATTGGGGTTGAGGCAACCGAATAGTTGTATTAGCATTGAGACATCCAATGGTTAATTTTTATAACAGACTAGCTAATATCCGGTGTGCACTGCTACGCCTAAATAAATGCAAATTAATGTATTTTATGTTTAGTTGAATAAGTAATAGCAAAAATAATTATAAATGTATATTTTTTAGATACTCCGTGCTGATTACCCGGCGTTGCCCGGGAATCAACTTATCCCGATCTTCTTGTTATAAATGAGCTGAAATACGAAAATTAATGTGTTTTAAGTTTAGTTAAACAAGTAGCAGGAAAAACTTATATCGTAATTGTTTTTAGATACCCCGTGCTGTTTACCCGGCGTTGTCCGGGAATCTACTCATCCCGATCTTCTTGGCATAAATGAGCTGAAAGACAAAAATTAATGTACTTCTTATGTTTAGTTAAATAAGTAAAATGAAAAATAATTATAAATATGTATCGTAATTATTTTTAGATACCCCGTGCTGTTTACCCGGTGTTGCCCGGGAATCTAATTATCTCAATTTTCTTGGCATAAATGAGCTAAAAGACAAAATTTGTTATTGTGAGTTATCCGTAAAAGAATACCCGTCGTGTGCTGTTTATGCTTGCACAAGAATCTACGTACATGCCTCGATCTTCTTAGCATCAATGAAAGACAAAAATGGTTATTGTGAGTTATCCGTAAGAGATAAACATATGCTGTCCCGGACTTTTTGGTAGAGCGTTTTGAGATATTCAATTCTGTGTACATTAATTATGTGTATTTGTTATGGTTTAGGCAGCGTAAGCCATTTAAGCGTCCAAAGAGCTACTTTTTTCACGTTTTCCACGACAAAGGGCGATTTTTAAGGGTTGTATAAGTTGAGTGCCTCAACTCTCATATAGCCTATGTTCATCCCGGGAATCTCATGAACATTTTGCAAAAAGCTCCATCACAATCGGATCAACGGCATGGCCGCGCATAAAGTACAAACAATCATTTTTATGTATTGGATAACAGATCAGAACATGTATTTAAGTATCTGTTTGAAGTGCAGAAATCAATACTGCTTTATTTAAAAAAAATGAATATTATTATCTTTTACAGACATTTTTAAATTTATTTGTATTGTCTTCTGCAGACTATAATACAAAAAGGTAAATGTATACGTTCCTGATCTGTCGTGTACTATTGTAAACACTGAAGCGAATATGACACAACTGCTTCAGCATCTAACCCTAATAATATCTGTTTACACCCTACATGGGGCAAGTGTGTTCCTTTGTGGGAGTTAAATTTGTATTTATTTATTTACCTTAATTTAATATATCCTTTGGTGAGTATACTTCATGTGTCACAACACGAGAAAACACAAGAAAAGAAACAAAAATTAAATTTTATAAAGTAATGGCTGTTCCTGTATTGATGTATGTATCAGAATGTTGGACGATCACTAAAAGACAAGAACAAAGATTGGAAGCAGCTGAGACGAGATTTTTAAGAAATACAGCAGGATATACTCTGCTGGATAAGAAAAGGAATGAAGATATCAGAAAGGAACTAAATATTTTCAAACTTACAGACCGAATAATTAAATATAGGAACGACTGGAGAGAACATATTGATAGAATGCCAGAAGAAAGATTTCCAAAATTATTGCTAAATTATAAACCGCATGGAAGGAGAAATGTTGGACGTCCACACAGAAGATGGCTTGAACAATTTTAACAATTCTAGCTTTCATGAAAACGGAACGAACCAACAGGCTTAATCCCTGGATGATGATGATGATAATACTAGGGTCTTACAGGAACAATCCTGCCATGATAGGATTTTAAACTCTTGATTACATAAATACTTTTTGACCGAACAAGGATATGGAGAGCCTCTTCTGAGCTCAATGCAAGAATCACGTCCGAGACAACATTAAAATTTAAAAACAAGACACATCATTCACTCAACAGGGCGAATATGATATGATGTCCAGATGGTATTCGGGACTATTTAGGCCTTGAAGTTTTTTTGCATATCTTACAGGTTACGAAAAATCTCCCCTAGGAAACTTGACCGATGCGAGGATCGATTCTGGGACTGTTGCATCTAAGCAACGAGATGTGAAATTACCACTAGTTCACAGCGGTGGACGGGAGTTACTTATCACTAGCTTCGTTCGCTAATTTCCTTACGATATCAACGAGGGAATAGTGGTTAGCTCATAGCCTCAAAGAGACATCTAATAGGCAACTAAGGTATTACTTAAATGAAAAAGGTCAAATAAATTTTGCTCAGAGGCTCTAATTTAGGCTTCAGCTTCATTTACGAGCTCGAACATCTTCAGACTCGTGACCTACGACTTAAAGTTTCTCCCGGAGAAGCTGTCATTTGAATTTGATCCTAAAAATTCATCGATCTCAGTCGGATTTGAACTCGCAATCTTCGGAACCAGAGGCAAAGAACATAACCCCTATAATAACAAGGCCGGTTAACAATAACATACTCAGATAAATGTGGTCTGAATGTTCGTAAATGTATGCAATATAACAAGAAAACTCCAAGTTATAACAACGAATCAGGACAAGATCATGATGTTCAAACCTGAGCCTGCTGAAAGTATGATATAACCAGGATCGTAAAAGTAATATAAAAAAATATAAATTTATGAGATTACTTACATAGTTGCCAGATTTTTTAGACTATTTAACTCATGCCCCAAATGGGAATCAATGACCAATCACGTTTCAATGAATTTTGTTTTACAACCAATGACAGTCGTGTTTCACCTCTATATTTGTCCAATTCAGTTTACCAAAATAAATAAAGCTCCTCCTTTTTAACATTCTGAACAGGTCCAGAACATTATTTTGCAGTGACTGACTATATAATAAATACGTTGATAGAAAATAATGAACATATTCTTTCGACCTATACATTTAATAATTGTGTGTTCAATAATTGTATTTTTAAATACAGATTTTACTGAGTTGTTTCCTAAAAAATTGAATTAATAACCTATAATGTTGGTTTTATAATATACAGTATGATGTGTTTCATTTTTCTCCACTAGGGTGTATTCTTACAACATTGCGATTCAATTTGGCAATAAATAACATGATCTGGTTGCAGTGTTGAACAAATGAAACATAAGCAAACATTTCTCATCTGTTTTAAAAAATCGCCGTTTACATTAAATATAGGCCTATAAATATGTTAAAATAACCACCGCTGTAGTCTCGAAGTAGCGTGCTGCCTTGTCACGCAGCGGGTTCGATCCCCGGCCGGGGCAGTTTTTCTCGGTGAGGTTTTTATCGGGGGTTTTCCTCACCTGTAAGATAAATGTCAGGAAAACTTTAAGGCCTAAACGGTCTCCTAAATCATATGGCCATCATCATCCTTATCATTATCATCATCATCATCATCATCCTTCATCGGTGTGGAAAGTAACGGGAAGCTACCACACCTACAATTCCCTAGTAAAGCTGCAAGCAAATGCTATGATTATAGTGAAAGACCTGCCCTCGGGCAGAATTACTATGGATGGATATTAAAATAATAATGTGTGAGTAAACAGCTTAATTTTATTCGTTAAATAGTCCTAACAAATGCCACTCTTGATTTTTTAAATCCTCTAGATAAATTGGAAATCACTCGTGGTATTACTTATGATAACTTACATAGTTGCCAGATTTATAAGATAAATGAGCGATGCCTAGCTAATATAGTCTAATCCAAAAAGCTCATATAAATGGGATAAACATGTGTTTGTAGCAAGTTCAGCCAACCAACGCTTCTGATCTCATATTAGTGTGTGCCGTGCCTATGTACTCTGTATAAACATTACGGTTTTACGACGTCATTTCTCAGGGAACTTTAATGTCTTTCCGATACGATAAAGGTTTACAAAATACCCGCATCCGAATACATGTTAGTGTGTTCATAAAAAGCTTCTATCGAATTCGATGAGAGCATTCATGATGAGATGTTTTCTTAAAAATAATATCAACATATTTGGTGTGTATGTATATATATATAGTTGATTTTTACACGAAAGGAAAAAAGTACCACGTGTCAATGACTAACTTTTTCTATGTAAAACTCAACTTGTGAAAAAGAGGGTTACAATTTTGTTCTGGACGGCTATCCAATCTAATATATAAAAAATAAATAATCATAATTACAAAGAAATAAACGTTATCTCAGTCAAAAAAGAATATCAGTACACCAGGTGCAGAACTTTCAGTAATCAGTGAACATATAATTAATCAAAATCATAAAATGAAATGGAACGACAAAAATTTTACACAAAGAGAATAATTACCAAAAGAGATTAATAGCAGAAATGGCCTATATAAAAAAGAACAAAATAAAGTATTAAATAAACGAAAATATTTAAATGAATGGTGTGGAACATATGATCCCTTGCTAAAATATTTTTAATTGTAAGTTGTAATTTTAAATTTATTCGTTTAAATTTGTATGAAAAACTAAAATTGTCTTGGAGATTCTAACTATGTATCATAAACTTATAAACAACCATGTCTTGAAAATGATCTCACATAAGGAGATTGAAACGTCGACATAATAAATTTATGTTTTGACTGACATAACGTTTATTTCTTTGTAATTATGATTACTAATTAATCTCAGTGAAAACTATAAAAAAAAGTATTATAAAAAATAAATGTTTGTTTGTGCGTATTTTATGCTCTGTCATACCGTTCATCCGATTGTGATGGGGCTTTTTGCAAAATGTTCTGGAGTTTCCCGGGAAGGTTATAGCTGTAAGAGAGTTGTAATACTCAACCCCTTCACCCTCAAAAATCACCCTATAGTGAAAAACGTGAAAAAAGTAGATTTTTGGACGCTTAAATGGCTATACTGCCTAAACCATAACAAATGAACAAAATTAATGTACATAGAATTGAATATCTAAAAAAAAAAAAACTCTGTAAAAAAGTCTTCGACAGCAAGTGTTTATCCTTAACGGATAACTTACAATAAGCCATTTTTTTGTGTTTCATTGATGCCTCCCGGGCAGCGAATGGCGGTATTTTTTTACATATAACTCACAATAACAAATTTTGTCTTTCAGCACATTTATGCCAAGAAGATCGGGATAAGTAGATTCCCTGGCAATGCCGGGTAATCAGCACAGGGTATCTAAAAATAATTACGAATAATCTTTTTTCCTTTTACTTCAAAAAAATAAAAAAAAAATCTCGTCTTTCAGCTCGTTTATGCCAAGAAGATCGAAAAATCTTATTGGTATTTATCATTGAATCCAACATATTCCATAGTTCTATGTCTGGAAAGGTAATTAAGTTATGAATGACAGTATTAAAGCAACAAATCCTAAGGGTATGTGAAATCCTTTGAATCATAGTTTATTCATATTATTGAGATGCCATACATAATTCTGCAAGCTTTCGTTTAGTTATGTTACTACAGGTTTCTAAGTCTTTCTCTTCAGCATTTGAAGCAGAGGCACTGTCAGTCATAATTCCAGTTGAATGTTATCTTTTATCAAGAAGATCTTTGCTTCTAGTTAGAACGACAGAACGTCACGCAAAAGCGTCGAATTTACTTCACGCAACATTGAAACACGCCTTCACATCCGCGCTTCAAAATATGGAAATCTGTTAAGAAAATGCTAACTAAATCTAATTTTATGAACTTGTCTCGAATACATAACACATTTTATTGCATCTTCTTTTGCCTATGTAAAACCAAATTGTTTGAATTTATTTATTTATTTACTTAATTAGATGAATAAAAATAAAAATATGATGAGGGCCATGATTATAGGAAGGAAACCAAGGAAGATAGACACGAGGATTAAAGATGAGGCCATTGAACAAGTGGAGAGCTTCAAATACTATCGGTAGTAACATGAACTGCTGTCAAGAAGTAAAGCAGAGGATAGCAATGGCAGAGGACGCTTTAAACAAGAAGAGAAGCATTTTCTGCGGACCTTTGGCTAAAGAATTACGGATGAGGCTAGTGAAGTGCTTTGTGTGAAGTGTGGCATTGTATGGTGCAGATACTTGGACATTACTGCGGAATGAGGAAGAGCGACTGGAAGCTTTTGAGATGTGGATATGGAGAAGGATGGAGCGTATAAGGATAGACAAAATAAAAAAGATGTGCTAGACAGAATGGATGAAGGAAGAAGAGCAATGCTGGAACTCATATTGAGGAAAAGGAAAACAAAATAGGATTGGCCACTGGCTAAGAAGAAACTGCCTGACGGAGTGATCAACGGAAAGACGGTTAGAGGCAGAAAAATACATAAGATGATAGGCAATATTAAAATAAATTGTTTGTGAAATATGTAAATTATACGATCTAAAGATTTCTGTAAGGAAAACGAAGACCATGGCTTTTAGAGGAAGAGATCCAGTGAGAACCAAAATTATTTTAGAAAATCAAAGTATAGAACAGGTGTCTAGTTTCAAATATTTGGGCTGTGATGTTGGCTACAATGTGGAAAGAGATATTGACTCCAAAATAAATAAATTTCAGACGGTGTGTGGAACAATACAGAGAACATTCAAAAATAAAATTAGAAAAGAAACCAAGATAAAAATGTATAATGTTATGGCGGTTCCCACAATATTGTATGGATGTGAAACTTGGGCTCCAGTGAAAAGACAGAGGGATAGAATACAGACGGCAGAGATGCGGTTCCTAAGACAAGTAAAAGGATGTACAAGACTTGATAGAATAAGAAATGAGGATATAAGAGAAGAATTGAAAGTACAGCCTTTATTGGATAAAGTCACGAATTACAGACAGAAATGGATGATCATATGGATGGAATGAGTAAGGAGAGAAATCCATTGTTAGCCAGAAATTATCAAGCAAGAGGAAGGCGTGATGTTGGAAGACCTAGAAGACGTTGGGCTGATGCAATATGAAGTCGGAACGGGCAATTGCCTAATCCCTGGAGTGATGATGATGATGATTGTTTGTATGCCGATACAAAAAGGAAGGCTGAGTTAAGGAAAGCGTGGAGAATGCTGATTTTGCAGTGAAAGACCTGCTCTTGGGCAGAACACTATGTATGTAATTAGATAGGCCTATTAGACCTTCTTATCTCTTCCAAAGGTTAATAACAACGCGATTACAATAGAAGCATAAAATAATTACACGCTTATATTTTATATGCCAAAGAACTATTGAAACATAAAACAAATGTGCTACAATACTAATTAACTAGCGTAAATAATCCCATGTAATAAGAACAGTTAAGTACCGTAGACTGCGATGGGCAGGACATGTGGCACAAATGGGGAATGAAAGACGTGCATGGAAGCTTCTTACAGGAAAACCAGAGGGAAAACGCCCCAGTTGGTAGAACAAGAATGAGGTGGGAAAATAACATTAAGTATGATTTGAGGGAAGTAGATTTTACAGGGAATGATTGGAAAGCATTAACTCTGGATAGGGATGTATGGAGAGCTTATGTCCGCGCGGCCATGGACTTAGGGGTTCGATAGTGTCAGTGAGTGAGTGAAATGAACCCATGAGTTGTAGGCCTACCGGCGGTAGCATTGCTGCCTGAAGGGTCACCCATGTCGACAGGTCAAGGCGATAAACCAGACTTGAAAGAAGTATTTTACCGAAAGAATAACGATCTTTCACAGTAAAAACACAACCATCAAGAAATGAGGTTCCGCTGGCGTAAAAATTCTCAGGATAGGGATGTATGGACAGCTTAAGACCAGCTGTCATGAACTTCCGGGAGTTAATTATTATACCTAAAATAACCTGTCCATATACAGTACCTATTGTAACAAATGAGTAACAATCTGACCAAAATAATAAATAGTTATTTTGTAAATTAAATTAAATTAAATTAAATTAAATTAAATTAAATTAAATTAAATTAAATTAAGAAGTAAACTGACTAGAGGCAATCTATAGTTTTCTTCTCAATATCTCATTATCAATCGAGAACATGAAGACAACTTTCACATTAGGTATAATGAAAAAAAAAAGCATTAAACATAATTTACTTGAGCGACTGTACCTAAGATTTATATTCGGCGGTTCAGCAACCTAACAGGAAACTTCCCTCTGATTTTCCAGTCATCAAAGAAAATGTTGAGTTGAATTTTCATTGCCACTATAAATTTATAATCATATAAAAATACCAGGACGTCTACTCAAAAGACTTTTGGATGGTGTTTCTCTTGAGGCCGAAACAGGTCAACAAATGGCCTAAATTCGTGAATGTACTATGATGATGATGATATATAAAAATCAATCTTTGTTTGTTTGTTTGTTTGTATATTTTTTTGTTCTTTTCTATGCGCGGCCATACCGTTGATCCGATTTTGATGGGGTTTTTTGCAAAATGTTCAGAAGATTCCCGGGATGAAGATAGGCTATAAGAGAGTTGTGATATTCAACCCCTTCACCCCTAAAAATCACCTTTGTAGTGAAAAGCGTGAAGTAAAGTTCCTATTTTGACGCTTAAATGGCTTGCGTTGCCTAAACCATACCAAATACACCAAATTAATGTAGGCCCCTACACAGAATTGCATATCTCAGAAACCTCTACAAAAAAGTCCCCGACAGCATACGTTTATCTCTTACGGATAACTCACAATAACCATTTTTGTCTTTCATTGATGCTAAGAAGATCGAGGTAAATGCGTAGATTCCTGTGCAAGCATAGCAGCACATGGCGGGTATTCTTTTACGGATAACTCACAATAACGAATTTTGTCTTTTAATTCATTTATGCCAAGAAGATCGAGATAAATAGATTCCCGGGCAACACCGAGTAATCAGCACGGAGAATCTTAAAATAATTACGATATACATTTATAATTATTTTTCATTTTACTTATTCAACTAATCATAAGAAGTACATTAATTTTTCTATTTCAGCTCATTAATGCGAAGAAGTTCGGGATGAGCAGATTCCCGGACAACGCCGTGTAAACAGCACGGGGTATCTAAAAAATATAAATTTATAATTATTTTTCCTTTTACTTATTGAAGTAAATATAAAAGCACATTAATTTTCATTTATTTAGGCGTAGCAACGCACGCCGGGTATTAGATAGTGAGTACATAAAAGTACTAGTAGCCTAAACTAACTTTAAGTGTGCTACTTATTCACAATAAAAAATAGACACAAAAGGATATAATTATAGCGTCGCGTGACTTCAAGATCCCTACAAACATTTATTCACCAGTGAAGTGTTCTAAAATATACATCAACATTTAACATTGAATAGTTACCTACAAAACAGACCTAACCCATAAACTACAAATTGTTGGGAAAAAAAAAAAAAAAAAAAAAAAAAAAAAAAAAAAAAAAAAAAAAAAAAAAAAAAAAAAAAAAAAAAAAAAAAAAAAAAAAAGTTCATTATGACGCTATTATCTTTATTAGGGCCTATATCACATACATTTTAATCTCTCATGCTATTGGAAACATATACAGCCAATTTGAATGCAAAATAACATGCAACTAACTAAATAATAACAATTTAATACAGAATTAAGTGCAAAAACGAAATATATTTATAGACTGGAGAAATTATCTAACCCATATTTAACTAAAAATTCTACAATAAGAAAAAGAAAATACATATTGAACACTGATTCAGTTAGAAAAATTCCTAACCCAATCAGTGTTCAATATTTATTTTCCATTTAATGTTATTTCGTTACATTTTTTGTGTCTTCTTTATTTTGCATTCTTTGTGTCTTT
Organism: Diploptera punctata; assembly: GCA_030220185.1. Lineage (NCBI taxonomy): Eukaryota > Metazoa > Arthropoda > Insecta > Blattodea > Blaberidae > Diploptera > Diploptera punctata. The sequence continues at coordinate 1,190,805 of JASPKZ010001617.1, read as the reverse complement.
TTAATTTTCACTCAATTTTTCTAAGATTCTTATAGAATTCAGAGAACTGTGGATGTAATGAATTTGCACATGTGCAGCAATTTTTTTCTGCACTGCAAACCCCTGACTTGCCTAACTGCTTCTACCATTTTGTTACAGATAGATCACTATTCGCTTGAAAGCCACCTTTTAAAAATAAATAAAACAGGTTTGGAAGAGAGTAGAGATTGATCTGCATGCACCATGCTGTGATATTCTCCGGATAGATCACTAATCCACTGAAAACTTAACTTTCGAATTTTTGTGGGTTAGATCTATTTTCGGGACAACTATTAATTTAAAGAATAAATTATGAATTTCACAATTTCATTTGTTTGGAATCTTTCTTTATAGATTGAAAGCATATGCATTTTCTTTCAATTTGAACAGTAGGGTGGGCCGAAAAAACTCATTATTTTATTTCGAAGTTGTAATAGCGCGGAAAAGTTGTGAATTATATAGCTAAAAATAAGAAAAAAATCAAAATCGGTTGACATCTTCCGGTCGCGTAAAAGCTCTGAAGTTTGGCAAAATATAAAAAAAACCTTCATTTTTATAATTATTTATTTTTTTAATACCAAGTAGGTATTGCTGATCTTTGCTAAGCATGTTTATACCTATATGTGGAATCTGACAATGAATACTCTGGAAGTTATTTATCAAATACCAAAAAAGCGTAAAAATATAACTTGTTCATTATTCTGGCAAATTTTGAAGCTTATGCGCGACCGAAAGATATCAATTGATTCAAACCAAATTAAAACAACGTTTTTATGCTATATTTGTAGACGTTTTACAAACTGTTACATTACGAAAACATCTAATTAAAAAATTAAAGAAATAATCTCAAAAATGAAGTTTTTTTCACATTTTGTCAAATTTTATAGCCTTTGTGCAGCCGGAAGATGTCAACCGATTTTAATATATTTGTTTTCTTTTCTTTTGTCTATATAATTTTCCGCGCTATTACAACTTCGAAATAAACAAATGAGTTTTTTTTCGGCCCACCCTATTGTACAGCCTTAAACACCGACCGGTGGTCAAAAGCTAACTCCCTCTTTGTGCTTGTTCCATGGAACTGTACAAAATAAGGAGAGATTTGACATATAATTTCCACATATTGTATTTGTTTCGAATTCTAGTCTGCTCTCTGTCGTACTTGTGTATCAGATACTCGCGTAATCGGAACTTAAGAAAAATTACCCTCCAGTAAATCGGTCACAGGTTTTGCGAGTTAAAATCTGGCCAAGATCGATGGAATGTTAAGAGTGTAAAAATCGTTCGGAAAGGAAGAAAATCCATAGGTCCCGTTACGAATATTTACGGAACATAAAATAATCTCAATCTTAAAGGGAGAACTCTGTGAGCAAAATTTCTCGAATCTTTCAATTTTCAATTGCAATAAATTTACCTCAATTGTTGAAGAGCGTCGATAAATAAAATATGACATTTGTAAGCAATAATAATGATAATAATAATAATAGTAATGATAACAATATTAATTATATAATAATAATAATAATAATAATAATAATAATAATAAATAACGGCCGCGGTGGACTAGTTGTTATGCTCCTTGTCTCTTGTTCCGTGGGTCACGGGTTCAAACCCGGCCGGGATCGATGGATTTTTTAGGATGGAAAAATCCAAGGAGAAGTCCTCAGGGAGGGACTTTAAACCGTGGGTTCCGAGTCTGAAGATTTTCAGGCTCATAAAAGATCCTTAAGCCTGAATAAAAAGGCCTCTAAGCAAAATTTACCGATTTTTCCCACCCTAGTACTATCTTGGTTTCCTAGATGTTACTATGAGGCGGAACGCTGGCCCGGGACACTCAATGACATCTATCCGAAATCAAGTGTAACTAAATTAGTATAGTCCCCTGTAAGGGGAGAGCGCCTAAGCCTCGTTGAGATGTACAAGTGCTTTCAATAATAATAATACTAGTTTTATTCTAACTTCCCTCTTTAACACATCGGGTCATTAGCGTCACAATTCAGTACTAGGCATGAAAGGACCGAGAAAATTGTTAAGAAGCCTCTTAAATTCATGCTTCGGTTCTTTTACGTGTCATAAATATACGACGTAGAGCCTAAGATTTTACTTCCTTTCCGAAGGAAGATATACTAGGATTTTTACGCCCTGATATCATTAATCGACTCTGGCCAGGTTTGAATCCGCGAACTTCAGAACCAGAGATGAGTATGATAACCAATAGTGCAACGTGACCGACAGAATTACAGTATCTTGTTGTTAGTGGAGGAGATGTGAAAGAACTCAATTAGATTTAGAGAGACCAGCAGTCTATGAGAGATTCGTATCTTTTAATTAGGCAAAATACATGCTAATTATCTTAAATAGTCTAACTTATAAGAGGACCTGGTTTTTAGCGAGTCAAAATTCTTATCTCTCGTTTAATGTGTGTTACGTGTATACGCTCAGTATGTTACTTCTTAAGACAATTAAATATAAATCGATCTCAATAAAACAAGTTTTCAAAAATACCTTTTTAAAAAGACAGTTTGCCAAAAGATTAATAGAAGCTGTAAAAACATTACTAAAAGGATCTATTTCGAAAATAAAAATTGGAAATCATATAACAGAGGGATTTACTATTACAAAAGGTTTAAGGCAGGGTTGCAGTTTATCTCCAACTCTATTCAAAATTTATCTTGAAAGAGTACTAAGAGACTGGAGGAAAAAATGTCAAAACATGGGCATACCCATCCAAAATACACATGTATATTCACTAAATTTTGCAGATGACCAAGTATTAATATCACAAGACCGCGATGACATAGAATATATGGCAAAAAAAACTAATAGAATATGAAAAATGGGGACTTTATATAAATATTGACAAAACTAAATATCTGTGTTTAGGAGAAGAAATGGAAAATATAAATTTCAACAATGGAGAAGAACTAAAACCTAGTATTGAATGCACTTATTTAGGAACAAAATTAGGCAATTCAGGCGATAACACAGTGGAAATTAAAAATAGAATCGCACAAACAAAACAAGCAATAAATGCTTTAAGTTCGGTTTGGTGGAGCAAAAATATTACAAACAAAAATCGAAAATAACAAATATATCAAACCATAATTCAGAGCATTTTAACATATGGTGCTGAAGTTTGGCAAACAAATTCCTAACTAGGAAATGAAAAGAATTTTAAGTACAGAAATGGATGTTTTAAGCTGGAAAATCTAGAATGGATAGAATACGAAATAAAGAAATAAGGAAAATTATGGGTGTACAAGAGGAGCCAGACATCATAGATATTATAGGAAAACAACAGATTACAGTGGTATGGCCATGTCAAAAGAATGCCAGAGCAAAGATTGTCTAAAATTGTTATGGAATGTATCCCAATGGAAAGGAGGAAGAGGGAAGAAAACTTGGATAGGAGGGGTACAAGCGGCTATGAATATCAGAGGATTGGAGGAAGATCAATGGATGGACAGAGAGAAATGGCATTTGTTTCCGGAAGACGGTGGCAGCTGCCATGATACCGCATGATGATGATGATGATGATGAAAAATACGGTATCCTCTTGATGTTCTTTCCGTGAGTGACTATTTAACCATCGTAAATTTAAAATATATATTCACAGTTTATAGCACTCATTTCCAAATATCATCACTCAATGCATTCGAACACACAGAAATATCTGTATTTGCATGTATAAGGTGTTAAGTCCAAAACGGTCTAAAATAAGTTATTATCCAAAGTATGATTGGAAAAATGTTATAAAAATCATATTTTTTATAAAATTAAAATTTTGAACTTCACTCCTTTTACGCAACAAAGTATTTGACGATAATAACAAAATTGGCTCAGATATGTAGATAACATTTTTTTTCAATTTTTAACATAAACAATTTAAAATAGAGGAATTTATTGTGTTGCCAAATAACCGATTTCCCAGTGTAAGCTTTACTTATGAAGAGGAAAAGAATTGAAGATTGCCTTTTTTTGGATGTTTTAATAATTAGAAAAAATAAATTAGAATTTGATATCTATAGAAAAGACACTAGTACTTTCAGTATATTACTTATGATTCTTCTCATTGCCCTCAACACAAAATGGCTACCTTTCATTTTCTTATAAACAGACTTCTTACTTTGTCCTTAAATAAAGTCCGTTATGACAAAAAGTTAACAACTATTAAGGATATAGCTACTTACAGATTTAGATTTTTAGATTTTAGATTTATTTATTTAGCCTGATGGAGTTAAGTCAATATGGCCTTCTCTTCCACTCATCAGGACAAACATATATTACATCAGAATATAACAATCTCAATTAACTCTAATATTAGGGCCTAAATACTAAATAAAAATTTGATCAAAAAAATAATATATATTATATTACGATCTATAATACAACCAGTTAATGTTAGTTAAAATTAAGACTAAAACTAATAATAAAATGTATACAAGCAAGACATATTAAATTGTCCCTGTCTAATGTATATAAAAAAAGAAAAATAATGAGATAAAGAAAACTAATTTTACGATTATACAATATTTAAAACAAAACAAATGAACATATTTGTTATTCTTAATATTATTTTCACAATAATTAAATTTATTAATTGTTAAAAGAATACTATCATGAGGTGTATAAGTTAGTTTGTTATTAAATAATTCTTTAGTTTGTTTTTGAAGGATGTTATAGTTTGACAGTCTCTGTTGACAGTCTCTGACATAGGGCGGAAGGGAATTCCATGTTTTGGTAAGTAAGACTGTAAAAGATAATGAATAATATGCAGTGTGATGAGGAGGGATATAAAGGACAATGTGGTGATGGGATCGAGTGCCAAGATTGTGTGTGTCGGATAGTCTGATGAAGCGGCGTGATAAATAATTAGGCGATGATGTGGGTTATAAGAGGTTCAATGAGAATATCGTTGAAAAAAATTATTCGTAAATTTAATTTTAAAAAAATTAATTGAAACAAAAATTATTTTGTAACTATTTCTTATACTCCCTCTTTAACTAGAGGTATGAGTAAAATATTTAAAAGATTAAACCTTAAACATTTTATACAATCAGCACTACTTTAAATAGTTTATTAGGAATCCCAAGGACAACATCAATTTTTTAATAGGTCCGGTATTTACGAAATAAATTGTCAAGGATGTGATAAGAAATATGTTCGGCAAACTAGAAGATCTATTGTTACTAGATTGAAAGAACATATGGTCCATTTCTGCCTTGGTAGAAATGAAAAATCGGCGGTTGCCCAACATATTTCTAATAACGGTCACATCATTGACGTGACTAACCTTAGCCTGGTATCCATAGTAATTCTGCCCAAAGGCAGATCCTTCACTGCAATCATAGCATTTTCATGCTATGCTTGCAGCTTTACTAGGGAATTGTAGGTATGGTAGCTTCCCGTTGCTTTCCATACCGGTGAAGGATGATCATGATGTTGGCCATATGATTTCGGGGACCGTTTGAGCCTCAAAGTTTTCCTGACATTTGTCTTCCAGCTGAGGAAAAACCCCGATAAAAACCTCACCCAGAAAAACTGCCCCGACCGGGGATCAAAAACGGATCCGCTGCGTGACAAGGCAGCACGCTACCTCGAGACCACAGCGGTGGACTTTAGACTGGTAAGATCGGTTAATAATTTTAAATTTCTGGACGCATTTGAAAGTATAGAAATGAATAAAAATAAATAATAGTTAAAAAAAATAAAACAACATGCTTTATTATAAAACCAAACTAAAAATGAAAAATAATTTTAATTTCCAATACGCTTGGGTTAAAATTAAAGTGGTCAACAAAAATATCATCTCCAACACATGTAGAATAAAACTAGAGTTGTATAACTGTAGGCTTTCACGGCCGGCGTCTTGATCCCTATTAGGTTCGTCTTCCGGGCATATAGGCCGTGGTCCAGTCGTTCTTCTACTCGACGTTTCGTCTACTGCTGCGGTAGATATCTTCAGGAGATACTGCGTGCTCTCTGTGAACTCCTCAACAGTCGGCTGCAGACTGGCTGGTCGTTGGAAACTCCCTCCCTATTTATAGGCACGCCCCTGGTGGAGAGGCAGTATCTCCTGAAGATGTCTACCGCAGCAGTAGACGAAACGTCGAGTAGAAGAACGACTGGACCACGGCCTATATGCCCGGAAGACGAACCTAATAGGGATCAAAACTAGAGTTATCTACAAAAAAAATAATTTTACTATCAAAAGCGTGGGGTGCTCTTTATCAATGAATGTATTGATATTAAACAGATATTGGTAAAAGTAAAGTCTCTAGAAGAAAACGTAAACACCATAATAAGCACCCACGCTTTTGATGGTAAAATAATGTTTTTGTACATAACTCTAGTATTATTCTAGATGTGTCAAAGATGATTTTTTGTTGACCACTTTAATTTTATCCCAAGCGTGTTGGAAATTAAAATTATTTTTCATTTTTTAGTTCGGTTTTCTAATAAAGCGTGTTGTTTCAGTTTTTTTAAACTATTATTTATTTTTTTATTTTTTAGTTTGGTTTTCTAATAAAGCGTGATGTTTTAGTTTTTTAAACTATTATTTTTTATTTTTAGTTTAATTGAACGTCATAAATCGGAATTCCTTAAAAATTTAATTGAACCAGTGACCTACGGATTACTGAAATTATATACCACTACATTCCACCGCTATACCAACTGACCTCTTACAACGAATGACTAAAAAGTCGATAAGTCCGCAACCTATTATACCGGTTTTATTTTATTTTTTATTTTCTGATGATTCTGGCCAGGATTTTAGAAAATACTTATGAAATTATTGTATTGTCATTGATCCTTTACAAATATACAATTCAAGTCGATCCAATGTTTTTAACTGAGTGAAAATCGTGTTGAAAGATTCGTTACAAAGATAGAGGTCAAGCTAATATAAAGGGTGTAACAAAGACAATAGTATGAATAACGACCAGGGTCCTATTCCTATCGGCCCTCTTTTTTCATTACTGGATACATATCCCTCTATTGCATTATGTTGCCTCAGGGCTACAAACTAAGTTTTATTTTATTTTCACTATTTCTCTCTATTCTGTGTGCATGGTGTTGCTCCCAGGCAAGGAATGTCATTATATGACAACAATAGATTTTTTTTAAATTTGAAAAGTCTGTTAGCTTGGACGTTATAAATATAATTCTAGCTTACTGTGCACATGTTTATGGAAGGAAATAAACACATTATTACTTATAATTTTTTTAACAATAAACAACTTGAAAAATTATAGAATAAAATTTATACCAATATCCACTGATATTTTGTCATCAATTTTACATGTGAAACATAGTTATCGGATAATTACAATGTGAGTAATAATTGAAAGTATGTTTGTGTTCTTCAAGCGTCATTATGCCATACGTTGTTACATTTAGGTAATGTAGATGATTTTCTTTCATAGTTGGTTTAGAAGTATGTCTCTGCCAACATGGGAATTTTATGGTAGACCCAAAGAGGAAGTGAATATACGAGTACACTTGATGACAGTGATGATTCTGCCTTTGCAAGTGATAGTGATGAAGAGCGTGTGATAACAAGAAGGACAACGCAAATCAACATTATCCCAGAAACTGACGATGACAAGAACGATGTTGTACCACCCACAAAAAGTCAAGGGGGGAAAAGGCAAACTAAAAGGAAAAGAAAAACCAACAAAAAACCTGTTGATAATGGTGAAAGCTCCGAGGAAGTTAGGCCTAGTAGTCATGAAGAAGTGATCTGGAATAAATAAGTTGTTGGCATACTAGAAGCACCCCAATGGTCAGAAAAATTGCTGAATTCAGATATCCTTTTCTCTCCTATTGACTACTTCAAAATGTTTGTTGGAAACAAATTGATTGCACACATAGTGACTGAATCCAATAGATATGCCGCACAACGCAATCCTGCCTGGTTTCTCTATAGGGGAAATGGCACAGAGGCAGAAGAAATTCCATTACTGGATTTCAAGATCTCTATCATACAAGCCCTCATACTAGCACACAAGAGTAAGACAGATTCACATAAAGTAGGGAGGCCAAGTTCAATTTCTCTCAGAAGACATTACGAGGAAAAGTGCAAGAAAGGACCTGCAGCCGCCATTCCCATCGATGACGTCCGCTAGATGAAGTTGGACATTTCCCTTCATTTTGTGAGAAGAAAGGAAGATGCAAACTTCCAGGCTGCAAGGGGACACCAAAAATTATGTGCACGAAATGCAAGATAAACTTGTGCTTCACTCCTGCATCAAACTGTTTTTTGAACTTTCATGTAAAACCATGATTGTACTTAATCTGTAGTTCATAGTATTGCCTGAGAGCAACGCACACAAAAAGTACACATTTGGGTACAGATTTCAATAACAGGACTAGTTCATATGAATACGGTGTTTGTAATTGTCATTCCTTAATTTTTACAGCAAAAAAATATATTAAAAAAATTATTCATGTAATAGAGGGATATAATAAAACATGTATTGGTTGACGTTTTATCATAAGTAATGCCACGAGTGATTTCCAAATTATCGATACATTCACGACTCAAGAAGTGAGGAGTAAAATTATCTAGAGAATATGCAAATCAAGAGTGAAATTTGTTAGGACTATTTAACGAATAAAATTAAGCTGTTTACTCACAAATCATTATTTAAATATAGTTATTTAAAAATATGAATATATTTAATGTAAACGGCGATGTTTGAAGACAAATGAGGAACGTTATGTTTCACTTGTTTATCAATGCAACCTGATCATATTATTTATTGCCAAAGGATCGCAATATTGTAAGAATGCACCCTAGTGGAGAAAAAAATGAAACACATCAAACTGTATATTAATTAATTTCTGATGTCCTATGATATAAATATGTCAATTTTTCTGGAACGTTATTACCTGGGAAAAAATACGTTTAGGAAAATGCAAACAGTGGATTCTTTTTTTTTTTGTGGTATAATCAATTGCTACAAATGTTTTTATATTATATCCCGCAAGCACTATCTGGTTACATTCGTGCATTATATATACAATCTGGTAGCCATATGTGGTTACTGCAAAATAATGCTATGACCTATTCAGAATGTTAAAAGGAGGAGCTTGATTTTACAGTGATAAAATTAAACTGATAAAATCGAAAAACGTCTATGAGTGGTTGTAAATAAGAAAAAAAAAAACATTGAAATGTTATTGGTCATTGACTCCCATTTCGGGCATGAGTTAAATAATCTGTGTTTAGTAGCTAATACCCGGCGTGCTCTGTCACGCCTAAATAAATTAAATGTGTTTTTATGTATAGTAGAATAAGTAAAAAGAAAAATAATTATAAATTTATATCGTAATTATTTTTAGATACTCCCGTGCTGATTACTTGGCGTTGCGCGGGAATCTACTAATCCCGATCTTCTTGGTATAAATGAGAAGATAGACAAAAATGGTTGTTGAGAGTCATCCGTAAAAGAATACCCGTCACGCGTTGGTACTCTTGTCTGGGAATCAAGTCATTCTGATCTCCTTGGCATCAATGAGCTGAAAGATAAAAATGGTTCGTAAAAGACATATGCTGTCGCGGATTTTTTTGTAATCTTTTTTTTTCTTAGATATTCAATCCTGTGTACATTAATTTGGCTTACATATTGGCACCGTAAGCCATTTTAGCGTCTTAAAAAGTTCCGAAAAACACTTTTTCAGTATAAAGAGTGATTTTTAAGGGTGAGGGGATCAAGTATTGCAACTCTCTTATAGCCTAAAATCTTCCCGAGAAACTCTTGTAACATTTTGCAATAAGCCCCATCACAATTGGATGAATGGTATAGTAATGCATAAAGGACAAACACAGACATATATATATATACACACATAGAAAATCAAATCACTAGAAATAACATTTGCATCAAATTACATAATTATGTATGATAATAAGTTAGAATTTTATACGATTTTGTTTCCTTTGCGGTCCGGAACATTTAAATAACTGGAAGATAAATTATTCTCTCGCCAATTTAGGGTAGGTTCATTATTTCATTGGGTATTATTCCTAATTAAATAAGATTGCGATAGTTTTCTTACAATTGACCTTATTATCAGCAAGTCCCAAACAGTAAAATTTACATTAACTAAAAACGTATTGACTCCTATTTAAAGGAACTATATAAACATAATATCCAGGAAGACATAAATAAAAGAATACAAAATGCTAAGAAATATTATGTTTCAATAAATAAAGTATTTACATTCAAAATATCCGACACGTGAAACAAAAACCAGATTGTATAAAACCTTAGCTAACACCCGGCTTGCGTTGCTATTATGCTATTATGTTTAATTGAATAAGTGAAATGAAAAATAATTATACATTTATATCGTAATTCTTTGTAGATATCACGTGCTGATTAACCGACGATGCCCGGGAATTTAGTTATCCCCTTCTTCTTGTCATAAATGAGCTGAAAGACGAAAATTAATGTGTTTTTATGTTTAGTTGAACAATTAGAAGGAAACAAATTCTAGTAATTTTTATATACCCCTTCTGATTACCCGGCTTTGCCAGGGAATCTATTTATCTCGATTTTCTTGGCATAAATGAGCTGAAGGACAAAATTCGTTATTGTGAGTTATCCATCAAAGAATTACCCGCCGTGCGCTGCTACGCTTCCCCGGGAATCTATTTATCCCGATTTTCTTGGCAAAGACAAAAATGATTATTGTGAGTTATCCGTAAAAGATAAACATATACTGTCGCGGACTTTTTTGTAGTTTTTTTTAGATATTCAATTCTGTATGCATTAATTTTGTGTGTTTGTTATGGATTAAGCAGCGTAAGCCATTTAAGTGTCCATAAAAGCGACTTTTACAAAGGGTGATTTTTAAGAATGTAGGAGTTGAGTATTACAACTCTCTTATAGCCTATAACCATCCCAGGAAACTCCTGAACATTTTGCAAAAAGCCCCATCACAATCGCATGAACGATATGACAGCGCATAAAATACGAACAAACAAACATGCATTTTTATATATTAGACTACGGTAGTCCACCGCTGTGGTCTCGAGGTAGCGTGCTGCCTTGTCACGCAGCGGGCCCGGGTTCAATCCCCGGTCGGGGCAGTTTTTCTGGGTGAGGTTTTTATCGGGGTTTTCCTCACTTGTAAGACAAATATCAGGGAAAACTTTAAGGCCCAAACGGTCCCCGAAATCATATGGCCATCACCATCATCATCATCCTTATCATTATCATCATCCTTCACTGGTGTGGAAAGCAACGGGAAGCTACCACACCTACAATTCCCTAGTAAAGCTGCAAGCATAGCATGAAAATGCTATGATTGCAGTGAAGGACCTGCCCTCAGGCAGAATTACTATGGATGGATGGAGACTACGGTAGATAATACCGGGCGTGCGCTGCTACACCTTAATAAATGATGTGTTTTTGTATTTAGTTGAATAAATAAAAGGAAAAAATAAATATAAATTTATATAATTATTTTTAGATACCCCGTGCTGACTACCCGGCGTTGCCCGGTAATCGACGCATCCCGATGTACTTGACATAAATGAGCTGAAAGACAAAATTCGTTATTTTGAGTTATCCATAAAAGAATACCCGCCGTGCGCTGCTATGCTTGCCCGGAAATCTACTTATCCCGAACATCTTGTCATCAATGAAAGACAAAACTGGTTATTGCCAGTTATCCTTAAAATGTAAACATATGCTGTCGGGGAATTTTCTGTAGACTTTTTTTTTTGAGATATTCAATTCTGTGTACAATAATTTTATGTATTTGTTATGGTTTAGGCAGCCTAAGCCATTTAAGCTTACAAAAAGCGACATTTTTTCACGTTTGGTCACCACAGAAGGTGATTTTTAAGGGTGAAGAGATTGATCATTAAAACTCTCTCATAACATTCCCGGGAAATTGCAAATAGCCCATTGACAATCGGATGAATAGTATGTCAGCACATTGCTTGCCCTGAAATCTATTTATCCCGATCTAATTAGCTTCAATAAAAGACAAAAATAGCTATTGTGTCTTATCTGTAAAAGATAAACATATGCTGTCGCGGACTTTTTTGTAGTTGTTTGAGATATTCAATTCTGTGTACATTAATTTTTTGTATTTGTTATGGTTTAGGCAGCGTAAGCCATTTAGGGTATAAAAGGGACTTTTTCACGTTTTTCACGACAAAGGATGGTTTTTAAGGGTGTAGGAGTTGAGTATCTCAAACTGTCTTATAACCTATGTTCATCCGGGAATCTCCTGGACATTTTGCAAGAAACCTCATCACAATCGGATCAACGGTATGACCTCGCATAAAGTACGAACGAACAAACAAACATTGCTTTTTTATATATTAGATTACGTTATGTGACGTAATTCATTAGGTATGTATACTTTTGTAAGTGCATTTAATATTTAGTCTTCCACTGGGCTCAATCTTGATAATGGCTACATAATAGCCGAAACGCGTTTTGAACTTGTTTTTAACTGTTTTGATAAACGAAGTGATTTTTAACATAACAATGTCATTAGGTTGACATACGATGTTTCTGGTATTTAGCGGAATTGTAACCCTCTGAGTTTGGGGCGCCTATCTTTCCTTTTTTCCTGTCTTCCGATGATATGTTATTTTTATTATAAAACAACCTTAGGAGAGTCCTTAAATTTAAACCTAACTTAAAATCTCGACCTCTTTACCGGGAATCGACCACCCGAGGGAACCCCCAGACCCCCCCCCCGCAAAGAAAGACCCCCCCCGGAGGGCAAAAGAAAAAAACCCCCCCTCGAAACCCATGACTGTATCATAAGTTCTGACCACAAGATCATGAGGATTGTAACAAAACAAGAATTAGACCACCAAGGATTGGATACGAATCATGGGAGGTCTTAATCAAAATGTAGTTGTAAGTGGTCAATGTGCTTGTTTCGTGACTGGTTGGCGGTTCGTGCCTCGGCAGATACAAGAAAAAATACGACTTGGATAAAAATGGGCGTGCCCTTTTATTTCCACTCAAAGATGATATTGAGGTCTTTTTTTTTTACATGCTTCAAGTAGTCTTTACGGATGGATTGCAAAGATTAGCAATATAAATTTCAGCACTTCTATATTTATTTACTTCGAACACGCCCAACGCAACATGTCTGCTTGGTATATAATCGAAGATCATAATGTCCTTATAATTTTATTTGGTTTTCTACGCAAAACATGCCACAAGATCTTCCTCCATGCCAGTTGTAACTGCTACTGATCCTAACTAACTAAGTGGTAATATCGAACCCGTATATTCATGGCCACGCGGACATAAGCTCTCCATTCATCCCTATCCTGAGCTAATGTTTTCCAATCATTCCCTGTTTATAAAATCTACTTCCCTCAAATCATAGCTATGTTATTCTCCCACCTCATTCTTGGTCTATAGCCAACTGGACGTTTTCCCTCTGGTTTTTCCTACCAGAAGCTTCCATGCACATCTTTCATTCCCCATTCGTATCACATACGAACCCCCTGTCCATTGCAGTCTACGAGATTTAACTGTTCTTATCATATCTGGCTTCCTATAAAGACCATGTAGTTCATTGTTATGGTAGTCTTCTCCATTCACCTGTCTGTTCATCTCTCTTTGACCGAATAATTTTCCTAAGAACATTTATTCTTCAAATACGCGTAATCTCCTTTCCTCCCTTCCATATAACATAAATGGTAGATTAATTGTTTTATACATTTTGAGTTTAACTTTAAGATGGAAAGAGCAGCAATTTGGAGCCGGAACAGGCTAGTACCTAAGCCTAAACCGTGAAGAAGGAGAAGAAGACTTTTTTGAAAAGATTTGGGACGTCCAGAGTCTCTGTTATGACTTATAAGCACGCATTTCCAGAATTTTTTTTTAGCCTATGTTTACATTTCTTTCTGCATCTAACATCCTATATGTGATTATTGTTCCCAGGTATTTGAATTCAGCCACTTCCTCAAAATTTCCCTCATTTGTTATTTTAAGCTGTCTCTTTCCATTATATAATGTATTTCTGTGTGTGACCATATATTGAGTTTTATTGATATTTACATCCAGTCCCAAATGCTTAGTGGTACTCAATAGTATGTGCGTGTTTGCCTTTAGTATCTCCTCGCTAATCACCCGATAGTAATTCATCATCAGCATAAACTAACAGCTTATTAATACCATTGATTTGTAAGCCTTCTTCATCCGCTAAAGAGCATTGATCTAGTACTGGCTACTACTGGTATAAATTACTGTAAAAGTATTCCGGTTCCAATAATGTAGCTATACAAAATATTCGAATGAAGGGGTAAATGTTTTGGCCGTAGACCTCGTCTTTTCATGTTTAAGATTATTCTTTTGTTCCTTAAAACTACAACGTAGCCGTAGATTTATCTTCCTGTTGAAATAAGCCATCGTACTGGTGATTTTTACATAAAAACTTTTTGGCGCCACCATGAGTGAATACTCGAACCTCGAATCGTGTTTGAAGGTGGGAAATATAGCACATTCCCCTCCCTCAATTAGTTAACAAAAAGGTCACTAACTATTTCCTTAGACAATCTATACAAGTGTTTTTATTTATATTTTTATTAGTCTTTCATATTTTTATACTTTCTTTACCAACCCATTTACTAAATCAAATTAATAGGTTAATATATTGTTATTTGTGGACAGCAACGGGTAGGCTACCACACCTATAATTTCCTATTACTGCTGGCAAGCGCGTAGCATTAAAATGCTATAATTGCAGTGAAAGACCTGCCCTAGTGCAGAATACTGTAAATAAAAAATAATTGTTATTGTTTTTGTTATTATTATGATTATTATTATTATTATTATGATTATGATCATCATCATCATCATCATCATCATTTATTTCCCTTGTCAACTGTATATTCTACAGCCTATGCCTACTTATGTATCATTAATCAACATGTAGATATAATTCATAATTGTAATTATATGTATAAAATAACACTGGTGACGTGGAAGAGAAGGCCTTACGATTTTAAACTCGCATCAGGTAAAATAAAATAAATGGGCTACATAAAAATAACAAAAAATCTAAGATATTTTTCACTGTATGAACAAGTATTTTAAGGGTAACAATTTAGTTTGGAAGTAGTATAAAACTGTCATTCTCCCATGTTATATTATATGGATGCGAAACAGGGCTCTTACTTTAAGAGAGGAGAAAATATTACGAGTATGTGAGAATCAAGTTAAAATTCAGGAAATCTTTTTGGACCAAAGAATTGAGAAGACTGTAAAACAGTGAGCTACATGATCTTTATAGGAAGTCAGATATAATAAGAACAGTTAAGTCTCGTAGATTGCGATGGGAAGGACATGTGGTGTAAGAAAGAGAATAAAAGAGGGGCATGGATGCGTCTTGTAGAAAAGCCCGGAGGGAAAACGTCCCAGTTGGTAGACCAAGAATGAGGTGGGAAAAGAACCATTAACCATGATTTGGGGAACTAGATTATACAGGAGATGATTGGAAAACATTATCTCAGGATTGGGATGTACGTAGAGCTTATGCCTGCACTGTCATGAATCTACGGTTGATAGTGCCAGTGAGTTAGTTAGAGTTAGTAGTGCAATACATACAAGATCTCGCTTTCCTAGTTGGAGACTCGTAATTTTGCGATCCACAGAGCAGAACGTTGACCGGGTTATATAGGAAGCGTATCGAATCAATCAACCATACCAAGTTATAGGTTGTTTCAAATAACTGGAGCGGTTAGTTCTCACCGTAGAAGCAAGGCGCAAGGTTATATATAGCTTTATAAAATGTCTGTCAGGTTATTCTTCATTTATTACGGAAGTAGATCTACCAATTGGAGACTAAGCCATTAGTGATAATGATTTCGCAAGAACGGATAGTTCGCCTAACGTTTACAGAGAAAGTAGGGTTACAGCTTACAGCAACGCAATTAAAAATAAATTAGAAGAACTTAACCTCTACAAAATGCAAGTTTGTACTGTTCTATTTTATTTTGAAATGACTTACAATGTACATTCCATCCATTCATCCAATGGCTGATTGGCTCAAATTTGAGCTTTGGCCTCCCTTAACTTCTGCCTCCAATCATTTCTATTTTGCGCAGCAAGCCTCCAGTTGCGACACTTAAGTATGTTTGCAGCATCTTCCTTGATACCATCCTCCCATCGTTTTTTTTTTTTTGGGTCTTCCAACCCGTCTATTCCCCATAAAACTTGCTGTAAGCACCTTTTTTGGTGCTCGGTCTGTTGAGAGCAAATGTATATGGCCAGCCCATTCTAATTTCTTTAACTTAATAAAATTGACAAGGTCAGGTTCATTGTACTTGTCATACAGTTCTTTGTTGTATCGTATTCTCCACTGGCCATTAATATTTATTGGTCCAAATATTTTCCTGGGTACTTTCTTTCAAAATTATTTAGGGCTACGTCTGATCTTTTAGTGAGTCTTCATGTCTCACTACCATAGGTCAAAACGGATCTTATTAAAACTTTATATAGCCTTATTTTAGTTGCTGAGTGTATGCCATTATGCTTTGTTGGCCAGTTTCAGTCTTTTTTGTACTTCAACGTGTTGGTCGTTATTATCTGTAATACATGAGCCAAGATAGTTCAAACATTTTTCACAATGTTAAAACCTAATTATTTTATGCTATTAGATTGCTGTTCTGTCATTGGTTTAACACCCGTCTGTATCATAACTTGTGTTTTTTGCGTGTTAATGTCTAGGCTTATATCTTCTGTGGCTGCTTTAAAACAATGTACATTAATTTGTATTATTTCTGTTGGCCTCCGCCGCCACTATCACCATCACCGCCAATACTACCCCATGGCGTGAACGTCTCGAAGGCTCATGTCAGGGTTGCCATTTTAGCCTCTTTGTAGCTAGATGTGGTCATTTTGAAAACAGAACTAACTACACATTTGTGAAAAGCTACTAACTACACATTTGTGAAAAGCTACTAATACTTTTCCAGTCCATTTTTGTCCTTTTCTTTAGCCACTTCGTGACTATTTTTTTTTACTTTAATTATTTTACATAAATTCTGTAATTACAACTTATGGATATTTATAGATTTTACCACTAGAAAAAATATAAAAAAGGAAAATGAGTACCTTTATTGCAAAGAAGAAAATACTCAAATAAACGTGGACTTCCGCTGATGGTATTATTAATTCAATCAAAAAGACCATATATTAATAAAAAGCAGACTCAAGTCTACAATTTTAAATGTACATACGTATGGAGAAGATAGCGATTCAGGCCAAGGGGAGTAGAAAGTGATTCAGACCAGCATAGTGAGAGTAAGGAACATCCAATACAAATAAAATTTCTGGTGAGAAGAAGATAAAATATAACTCATATAAGCTTGAAGACAAAGAAATTGAAGACAACTTTTTTAAAATCCATAATTACAGAACATTTCATTGCAATACATTTTGTATAGACTGAAGAGCGAGCAAAGATGCTCTGAAACATGCCCTACAACAAAAAAACAATAATAATGAGGTAAGAAGAAAAAGGCTCAACTTATTTATTAAATTGAACCTCATAATGTTTACTTCTTGCTGTATTTACTACATAAAGTATACTTTGAAATCTAGAAAAAATGGAAAGAACATGTTCAAAGAATGGAAGATGATCGCATTCCCAAAATTATACTTAAACACAAACCAAAAGGACGCAGGAATGTTGGTAGACCGAAGAAGAGATGGATCCAACCATTGAATGAGAATCTATGAGACCGGAACATGGACTTAATCCGTGATTGTTGATGATGATGAAGTATACTTTGATTTTTTTAAATTTCTTTCTTTCTCGTTTTCTTTCGTTTACACAGTTCTTCCTTTTTGTTTTACCTTTGTTAACCTTTTTACCTTATTCACACATACAAACACAGGACAGGACACACACCCAGACCCAAGGTGGAGATTTAAAATCCCCTACCCCGCCGGGAATCGAACCCGGGTCGCCGGAGTGGAAGGTAGGGACTGTACCGACTACGCCACGGCGACGAACTAATGAGGACGACTGAGATCTCAGGTACATATTTTATTATTATTATTATTATTATTATTAATTATTAATAACACTGGTCGACAAAAATGATTTTTTTTTCATTCACAAGAATAAAAATACGAGATGTTAGAAGTATTGTTCATCCTGAATTTAAATATCATTTCAGTTTTTTCCTATCAGGCAAGAGTTTTCTGTGATATTCATTTACATTTTTTATACTTTTTAATAAAATCCATCTAACTCTAACTCATTCTGACTTACCTAGAAAGTGGTAGATAGTGATTTTTCAGGCATATTTTATGTAAAACCATTTTTATTTCCATCTGAATCATTTTCAGTTTGATCTAGGTCAGAATCAGCGTTATGAGTTAGGTCATATCTGCATATACTTGTACAGGAAACTCTTCATATAAGGTAAAGTTCCTATGACAGGTCAAAGAAAATGCTAAAATCAATTTTAAAGAAGTAGCTGTCACAAAAAAAAAAAAAAACTGTGCCTGATGGAAAAATTCTCACTATGTATTTGAATTCATGAATGCACTAGATTCTCTAATCAGATTTCTTGTGAAGGAAACCTTGTCGACCAGTGTTATTATTATTATTATTATTATTATTATTATTATTATTATTAGTATTATTATTATTGTAGTTGTAGTTTGTACAAGCCAAGCCAAGCCAAGCCAAGAGGTTCAAGGAAGGTAGGAAGGCCAGTGAAAAGATGGACAGAACAACTGTGAGGCGGAAAAGGCAATTTGCCTAGCCCGTGAAGTGAAGAAAACATTATTATTATTATTATTATTATTATTATTATTATTATTAATTATTATTATTATTATTATTATTATTATTATTATTATCATATCATCATCATTCTTACTTTTATTACAGTAACCTCAATGTTGGTTCAGAATGAATTTTTGAACATATTGAATATATTATTATATATATTATTATTATTATTATTATTATTATTATTATTATTATTAGGTCTATAATTATGTCTATTAAAATTATTATTATTATCCTCAATCCGATATAAACAATACAGAAACATCTTCCGTTCTTGAAAAGCCATTGAAATTTTGATCTTTAACCCATTAGTGAATTGTCTGTGAATGACTTGGTCTATAGAATAGAAATAACCGTGAATGGGAATTGGTTGACTGAACACGACATGGATGTCTCTCAGAGTGACCTAGCAGAGCAAGTTTTCTGTGGAATTTGAAGCAATTTACCTCGTACCACAAAGATTTTTATCTTCAATCCATTCAAGCCTTTACTTTGCTTTGTCAAGGTTAGCTACGTTTATTGTATTTTTTCTTACTTAAATATTAAAACATAGTGTTCAAACCTGCAAAAAAAACTTACTGCTATTCTTATCATGTTGACCTTGTCCCACTATGGGCATTCGCATGACAGACAATTATATTATACAATAAGATAAATAGACATATCTTTGGTCCCAAAAGACCATGTTGGCCAGAAGTTCCCTTTTGATACAGTGCTTTATTGACGCAATATCTTCGTTAACCACACGGTAAATCCTTTGATTTTGCAACAATGCAAATTCAGTCCCTTGCTGTTATAGCCTCACTACGATGGTTGTCCAGCGGCTCGCTTTGTTTCCTCAACAGCTGCTATATATAATTAAATACAAAGATAACTACCGCCACTATAATAATTCCGCATGTTACATCTTTGCCAGGCATTGTCGCGCGGCAACCGCTTTTATATACAGGGAATCCATTTTAAGCGGAAACCTTTTTACAGCGTTGCAGCGGCTCTCACTTTACCTGCTATTGTGCTTACACGGGCGGGGACCGTGGTCCTGTTCCGTTACTACCGGCAAACGAAAACAGAAGCTACAAAATACAAATAACTCAACTAATTAGATTATTATAAACAAAATAGGCCTACACATAGAGGCTTATTACTCACCATTTATTTGATATTTCATTTGAGAAATTTCAGCAGTCTGGTCGCGGTGGCAGAATGATGCGAGGTTTCCTTTTAAAATAGATTCTCTGTACAAACATACAACCATCATAGTGAGGCGATTATACGATAGTTGTTTACGTTTCAAGGATTGAAAATTGTTTTCGATGATGAGTTAAGGTATTTATGGCCGAAACATACCTCATCATCATCAACAACAAGGATTAAGTCCAATGGCCTGTTCCGATCTCATATGTCGAATTGGTCCTTCCATCTCTTCAAGACCGAAATTTCGAAACGAATTCGTAAAACATGTTCAATCTTGTTTATTCTATGTGACTTGCCAATATATTAATCTGGCAACGGAGAACAGGTGATTACTAGCGGCATGTTTACCAACATACTTGTTACGTTTCCGCTATTTAGTCAATTGCCAACATGTTTATTCAGGTTAGGTTAAGTAGGTTACAATAGATAGGTTGGGTTATATCAGATAATATTAATGCAATTCATGGTAAAACAATGTTGAGGTGCTGAAATTAAAATTATACAATTATTTGCCACTTAGGTCCGTCTCCCCAACTTTAAATAGTACATTACCATGTGAGGTTGGGAAGTGGTTTTTACAAAAGTGAGAAAATGTTTAAAAACCGAGCGAATGCGAGGTTTTTGATTTCCGAGATTCTGTAAAACACTTCACAAACGTACGTTGCACATTACTTTTGCGCGATGGTGTTTTCAAAATAATAAATAATAGCAAAATAATTAATAATCTTTGTTGGAAATATTTGCGTTCATTATAAACAACTGACTAACGTTAACAGTGTGGGCAATGTTTATTAGTTGAGACTAGAGCAGGCCGTGACACCAGTCATTTCATAAAATGGCGGCAAGTAAGCCCTACGTATTTATTGTTTTATATCGTTTAAAATAAAATTCAGTTCATTTAAAATACACTGATTTGTTTCGTATAATGTATATTAACAATACCTTTTGGATAAATTTTTGTATACGTTGTATACATAAAGGACAGTAGTTTTCCTTCTCGCACGGTAATATGTAATATTACAGTATAGTTATTCACGTTGGCAACCCCGAAATGTTTGAAGTTGAACTTTTAATCATGGTCGCCATTGCTGTAAGTACAACAGAACGCACTATCGAGCAAAATCTATATTAATTGACCTAGGCCTTTCGGAACTAGTCCCATCATTAACAGAAGTTAGGTCTGTTTTCATTGACCCTGGATAAAATAATGGAATATTTGTGATGCTTTTGTAGAGAAGACAGTATGTACTAGACGTGTTCTCATTTAGAATCAGGTTGTTGTTGATTTCCTTTAGAATTTCAATTCCTTCCAGAACGTTTATTTTCGCTGGATTATTCTCTCTGTGCAGTGCTGTGAGGGTGCTGTCAATATTAGCAAACGATGCTTTGCCTGAACAATATGTTTGCCATAACTGGATTTCCTTTCCGAATATTTTAAGCTTTTAAAATGTTCTCTAAATCTAATATTAAAACTTCAGCTAATCCTTCCTAAATAAAATTTGATGTAGTCTGTAATCTTACGAAACCGAGAGACAGAAGATGAAAGATTCAGATGAAAAGAATAAGAATGTAGAACATTGCTTACTAGTACATTGTGAACCTATTCATAATGATGAAATTAATTTATGTATGTTGGAATCTAACTAAATCACTGGCACTATCGAACCCGTAGGTCCATGGCCGCGCGGACATAAGCTCTCCATACATCCCAATCCTGAGTTAATGTTTTACAATCATCCCCTATATAATCGACTTCCCTCAAATCATAGTTAATGTTATGCTCCCACCTCATTCTTGGTCAACCAACTGGGCGTTTTCCCTCTGGTTTTCCGCCACATTTCGATTATTGTGATATTACGAGTATATATAATGATCTAAACTATGACTTGTCGCAGAGACTGCAGCGTGTTCATAATGCTTGCGTTCGATTCATTTTCAATATCCGCCCTTATGACCATATTTCCGAACACTTGAATAACCTCTATTGGCTCCGTCTTACTGACAGTCGTAAATTGCACTCTCTTTCACTACTTTTCAAGCTTCTGAATTCCTACATTCCTACTTACCTGGCGTCCAGATTTGAGAAGTTATCCACTTGCCACAATATTAACACTAGGTCACAAGATAACAGTCTGCTAAGAATTCCTCTTCATAGCACTTCCTCTTATTCTACTTCTTTCACAGTAGCCTCTCTGCCCGCTCCTGGAATCTCCTTCCTCGAGATATCAGGGGCTTGCCGCAACTCTTGGCACATTTAAGTCACGCTTATACAGTTACCTGTTGTCTAATAATTAATTGTTCTCTATTTATTTAATTTTATACTATGTCATTAATCATATTTTCCTCCTTTTTTATATATCTTGTACTTATTATATATTAATTCGTTAAATTTAGAGTAAATCAAAATACATTATAAATATTAATTGTACTGTATTCATAACATGTAATCATTTATGTATATTGTAATTTAGATGTAAGACTATTTTTTTGTATTTTTTAAAACCTGGTTGAGTGGCAGACAAGGCCTTAATGCCTTAACTCTGCCAGGTAAAATAAAGTTATTATTATGATTATTATTATTATTAGTATTATTATTATTATTATTATTATTATTATTATTATTATTATTACAAGAAGCTTCCATGCACCTGTTTCATCCCCCATACGTGCCACATGTCCTGCCCATCGCAATCTACGAGACTTAACTGTTCTTATTATATCTGGCTTCCTATAGGCTACTTACCATGTAGCTAACTATTATGAAGTTTTCCCCATTCACCTGTCTGTTCATCTCTTTTTCGCCCAAAAAATTATTAAGAACTTTATTCTCAAAGTACCCGTAATCTCCTGTCCTCCCTTAAAGTAAGAGTCCATGTTTCACATCCATATAATATAACTGGTATAACAATAGTTTTATACATTTTCAGTTTAACGTTTTTTGAAAGGGGTTGGGAAGTTAAAAGTCTCTGTAAAGCATAATAGCACGCATTTCCAGAATTGAACATATGTTTTATTTTTTTGTGCATCTCATTCCTATTTGTGATTATTGTTCCTAGGTATTTGAATTCAGCCACTTCCTCAGCAATTCCTTTATTTGTCACTAGCTGTCCATATGTTTTATTTCTTTGTGTATCTCATTCCTATTTGTGATTATTGTTCCTAGGTATTTGAATTCAGCCACTTCCTCAGCAATACCTTTATTTGTCACTAGCTGTCCATTTCCATTATATAATGTATTTCTATGTGTGACCATATATTTAGTTTTATTGATAATTACTTCCAGTCCCAATTTCTTAGTGTTATTCAATAGTGTATTGCGTTGTTGGCCTTTAGTATCTGCTCGCTACGTAAATAAGCATAACTAAATTAAACCTGGTTAAGAAAACTCCCACTAAGGAGTACGTCATGTTCCCACGCGGAACGTATGAGGTATATTCATACTAGTATAAAATGATTGTACGAGTATTAGATATGTGACTAACGACATTATTTTCGACAAACAGCACAAATACAAACAGTGAGCAACAAGATCTCTGAAAGTCAAAGCTGAATGACCTAAATACAATTCTGGAAAAATTCCAGTAGCAACTGCCTGCGTCAATATATTTGTCAGGAAAAAAGTCTGTAAATATACATAACCCTTTAATAGCTTGTAGCATTTTCAGTTACACTAATACTATGTTTTCTACATTATTTAGGTCAAATGGGCGCTAACCTTAGTTTTGAAGAACACAATACAATACAATTATATTAAACGACTTCATGTTGTATAAATTTACATGGAGACATTAAACATGAAATAGTCCCTGTAAACTAGTTTCTTGTCTAATTTTCATGTAAAATAACGCTTTAAAGCTGCTTAGGATTTGACTTTCAATGAATCATAGAGTCTCTGTCAGTTATGCATGGCCTACCTTATGTTCAATCCTGAGCAAGGTTTATCCAATCACCAAAATCTCCAAATAACCTACCTTTCTTAAATCACTTTTTTTTATATCAATTTCACGTAAAAAAACTTACATACATCTGGACGCTTCTATACTCATACAGCGCTTTAAAGCTGCTTAGGATTTGACTTTCAATGAATCATAGAGTCTCTGTCAGTTATGCATGGCCTACCTTATGTTCAATCCTGAGCAAGGTTTATCCAATCACCAAAATCTCCAAATAACCTACCTTTCTTAGTTTTAATTATTGATTTCGTACATCTCAATGATGGATAAATCATATTTGAAGAGAAAAATTATACGCTCAGACCGGGACTTGAACCAAGGGCCCCGGGTTCAAGTCCCGGTCTGAGCGTATAATTTTTCTCTTCAAATACCTTTCTTAATTCATTTTTTTAATCAATTTCACGTAAAAAATCTTACGTACATCTGGACGCTTCTATGCTCATACATGTGTCTCCATTTCAAGTTCCTAATAGAGTGGAGAGAAGAATATAGTCATTTAGACTATTTATCTCATGCCCAAAATGAGAGTCAATAACCAATCACATTTCAATGATTTTTTTATTTACAACCAATCACGGTCGTTTTTCACTTCGATTTTATCAATTTAATTTTATCACTTTAAAATCAAGTTCCTCCTTTTTAACATTCTGAATAGATCATAGCATTATTTTGCAGTGACACATGTGCCTACCAGATTGTATGTATAGTGTACGAACGTTACCAGATAGTGCTTGCGGGATATAATATAAAACATTTGTAGCAATTGATTATACCACAAAAAAGAAACCATTGTTTGCACTTCCTTAAACGTATTATTTGCCAGGAATTTACGTTCCAGAAAAATATAATTGACATATTTACATCATAGGACATCAGAAATTAATTAATAACCTATAAAGTTGGTTATACATTTCTCCACTAGGGTGCATTCTTACAATATTGCGATCCTTTGGCAATAAATAATATGATCTGGTTGCAGTGATGAACAAATGAAGAATAACAATCGTTTCTCATTTGTTTTCAAACAACACCGTTTACATTAAATATATAAATATTTTAAAATAACTATACTTAAATAATGATTTGTGAGTAAACAGATTAATTTTATTCATTAAATAGTCCTAACAAATGCCACTCTTGTTTTCCAAATTCTGTAGATAAATTCTCTCCTCACTTCGTGAGTCGTGAATTTATCGATAATTTGGAATCACTCGTGGCATTACTTATGAAGATAATGAATTATAGCGCAAATTGACATTTATAATAATTAAATAAAGAAAACAACAAAAATAGATGAATTAATATCGTGTTTACAAAAGAATCGATACATCTCTAGTAATAACATCGATAGCAAGACAGCTTTAAACTTAAAATAACTATCAAGGTAGTTAGATAGGTAGGTATATAATAGGCCTCTTATTTAATGACGGAATTTAACAGCTGAAAGTCATTACCCGCGATTCAAATCTGTGCGTGAATTTGCAGACTAAACGTTAAGCTATTTTATGTGCCATAAATCACGGAACCCTTGGCTTAACTGCACTTCCGAATGAAGGTACAGAATTTCTGCGCCCTGAAAAGTCTTCGATTCCGACAGGGTTTGAACCGGCGAACATCGGAACCAATCAGCTAATATGTAACAGCTATTCGACCAGGATCGACACACGTAATATATTGTTATTAGATCTTTCAGATACATAAACTTATTTCGTTTCATTTGTAAAAATTACCATATATCTATATTCCTTTTACTGCAGGCTGAAAACTTATAAAGAAGGAAACTGAAGGAATTTAAATTACTTTTAAGTGTGTAATTCCATCCTTAACAATATTTTGAACTTAGCCTACAACCGTAATATTAAAGTATAAGCTTCGAATATCATAATTTCATAATTTATTTTTTTAGAAAAGTGTTCGAGACGAAATAATGAAAGTTATTGATAGAATGAATTCCCAGTTACCTTTCCATTAATTTAATCTAGATTCTAGAATGCCATTTTTATCTAATATTTTTTTATGATAGATTTTTTTTTGATAAGTTACAAATGTCTACATTTGTTATTTTGCCGTATTATGTTTCCAGGATGTAAATGATGAACTTAATAAACTATTTGGAGAAGATAAATTGCCTCTATTAAATCTGTAATGTACTTCTTTCAAATAAATATTTTTATTGGACAATATTAAAAAAATTATCCATTTATTTTTAGAAGTTCTCTACCTGTAATAATTTAAAGTATTTCCATTGAATAGTAACATCATTAATTCAATATTTAAAACTAATATAAATATATCTGTGCACAGAAGATTACTACGTGACTTTTCTTTACTTTTATTAGATTTTTTTTTCCATTTCCATTATTATTATATTAAATAGGGACTGTTTATAGTATCATTCATTTTTTGTTTATTTATTATTATCAATATTAATTTTGTCCACCACTTCGGCCCAGTGGTAACGTCGTTACTTTAGACCGAGAGGACCCAGTTTTTGATCCTGTATACGAAAAACATTTTATGACATAATTCGGAATCAAACGCGGGACCCTTGGGATCATGGACATCCTAACTTTTACACCACAGAGATGACCTATTATTTTATTTATTTATTTAATCCTTTGCAAAATGACCGTGCGGTGTAGGACATCCTGCCTTGGCGCAGACCAACGGAATGGTCGGTCACCATGGAGGGAAGAAATGTTGTGATAGAATTTCGGGCAGTGCATGAAACTGTCACATCTCTTGACAGTTTTGGACAGTTAAGATAAATAGTGACTGCAGGATTTATATATATATATATATATATATATATATATATATATATATATATATATGTATGTATATAAACTAGCTACAGTAGCTGACGGAACCATGTTAATTACATGTCACCCCTATACCTCTGTGATTGACACACGTGGATGTGAGATCAGCAATCGGCTGATAGGCCAAGGACTTTCTAGGCCTTGCCAAGGAGAGAACTTTTTAAAATTCTTCTTCTTCTTCTCCTTCATAATTTGTAGGATTTTCATCCTGTTTATTTCCAAAATCACTCCTCGGAGGAAGATGTATTGGATGTGCATCCACTGTCTCTCACGATCTCTTGGCTGGTCTTCCTCTTGTTTTTCTCCCGTCCATTGGTCTATCTTCTTTAGCTCTTTTGCAAGTCTGTCGTCTTCCGTTTTTTTCTATATGACCTTTCCATTTTTTAAAAAATTTATGCTATTAAATATATTTTTTATTCTACACTGCACCACAAAGCAAGAACTTTAAATGTATAGCATTTGTTTAATATATTAAATATAAACTATTTATACATAAATCCTTTATGTAAGAAAATTGCTTTTACAATCGAATTTATTTGTTACTTTTTATTTTTGTATAATCGAGCTCAACGATGTGTATTGCAGCAGACATCTGTCGTCCACGTATGTAACTACAAAGCGCAGAGGTAAAGATACCAGAGACATCTCGCGAACACCACTGAATAAGTAGTATTGAATGATAGAACATTTTATCAATATTAATTCTCAAATTCAAAAGCGAAGGTCAAGTTCAAGCAACAAAAAATCTAGTTAAGGAAAATCCATCTTTAGAGATTTTAAAAACTATGGTATGAAGCATAATGCAAATTACAATTTTTATATTGATTAACAACCCTTACAAAAAGATAGATTTATCTTTTTAATTATCGGAACATTTTTTCGTGTCAGTTATTAAATTTGTCGGACCGCATTGAAAACAAAATAATCTAAAAAAATCAAGTTTTTACTGCATATTGCGTAATCCGATACAATTTAAACAATTTATACTCGTTAGTTTTTTCTATTGTTTTATTAAAGATATTAAATAAATTAAACAATTGTATCCTATAAGATAAATTGCCAATTTAAGGATTATTTTTAAAATGGGGTAAAAATTATAATGTATGATGACAAATTTTCAAAGCTAAAAGCCTGATAAATTGTTGCATAAGTCCTTTTGGTTCAAGTATAACGAATATTATCATAAGTAATGCCACGAGTGATTTCCAAATTATCGATAAATTCACGACTCACGAAGTGAGGAGTGAATTTATCTAGAGAATTTGGAAATCAAGAGTGGCATTTGTTAGGACTATTTAACGAATAAAAATTAAGCTGTTTACTCACAAATCATTATTTAACTACAGTTATTTTAAAATATATTTTATATTTAAAGTAAACGGTGATGTTTGAAAACTAATGAGAAACGATAGGTAGCCTACGCTTCTACTGCTTCTTTTGTTTATCACTGCAACCAGATCATACTATTTATTGCCAAAGGAACGCCATATTGTAAGAATGCTCTCTATGTGGAGAAAAAATGAAACACATCCAATCTGTATATTAATTCATTTTTGATGTCGTATACATTTAAGAAAGTGCAAACAGTGGTTTCTTTTTTTGGTGGTATAATCAATTGCTACAAATGTTGACATGTAAGCACTATTATATACAATCTGGTAGCCGTATTTGTTATAGGCTCAGTCACTGCAAAATAACGGTCAGACCTGTTCAGAATATTAAAAAGGAGGAGCTTTGCTTAATATATGATAATCCTAACGTTGATAATTATTTCGTGAAACACGTCTCTGATTGGTTGTAATACAGAAATCATTGAAACGTGATTGGTCATTGACTCCCATTTGGGGCATGAGTTAAATAGTCATAGTTATGTATAAAATCAAAGAATTTACAGTTTTTCGTTCGGAACATCTTTAATTGTGAATTAATAGCCGAGGGTATTTGATACGTGTTTTTTTTTGCTCTCTCTTTTGACGGTTTTGAAGAATAAATGCAAATTAAAAAACTATATGTATTTGGCTACTGAAAATAATCAACACAGCTTTCTTTATTGCCTATCTTTTAAAAATTCGGCCTTCTGTTTTCATTTTAGAATATAACAAAGTGAAAGTTAAGGGTTTACCCCCAAACGTGATTTTGCGGAAGGAGCCTTATGATAGTATAGGTATATATTGCAAAAAGGTCATAAGTAATGTCACGAGTGATTTCCAATTTTATCTTGATTGGAGGACTCAAGAGTGGCATTGGTAGGACTAGTCAACGAATTAATAAAAAGGAGTTGTTTACTAAGAAATCACCATTTAAATATAGTTACCGGTACTTTAAAATATTTATAGTAGTTAATGTTGTCAATAGCGATGTTTTAAAAAAAATAAGAAATGTGTGATTATATTTAGTCACTGCAACTTTATCATATTATTGATTACCAAATAGGATCGCAATATTGTAAGAATGCACCCTAGTGGAGAAATAATTAAACTCAACAAACTGTATCAAGTTAATCAACATTATAGGTTATTAATTGTATTTTTTTAGGTAAAACAACTCAGTTAAATCAAGGAATCTGTTAATTATTTGCTAGATTCAATGTATTTGTTGGAAAAACTAAGGTTCTGACGTGTTCATAATATTAAAAAGGAGGAGCATTCTTTATCACAAAAGCAGGAGTGTAAGGAAGAGAAGCGACATCGATAAAGAGTGAGGTGAAAACCGGATGTCATTGGTGATAAAACAAAATTCATTAAAACGTGATTGGTCCAATGTACTACCATTTGGGGCATGAGGTAAACATGTCAATACAACTTATCAATACAATCAATATATATTGACATAACTAGTTCATTTATAAATTTGTAATAAAAAATAAACATTTTAAATATATTTGCGGATTTCGACGATACTATACAAATGGAACAAAAAGAATAAGATCCAAGAATAACGCATCCAGAAATTTATAATGAGCTGTAAAAGTATAAAAACATTTTTTAAAAGTACGTCACGAAGCAACTGCGTTATTAAGCGAATTCCTCAGCAAGTCGAATTTATGAACTTTATTACAGAGCGCTAGAGTAGAGCAGTAACATATTAAGTTTTAGAGTATTTCTTCTGACTATTTAACTAGTGCCCCAAATGGGAGTCAATGACCACATTTCAATGATTTTTTATTTACAACCAATCACAGTCGTGTTTCGCCTAGAATTTACCATAATAAAGAAAGCACCTCCTTTTTAACATTCTGAATAGGTCATAGTATTATTTTGCAGTGACTCACTCTCCAAGAAATACGGCTACCAGATTGTATATATAGTGCATGGATGTCAACACGTAGCGCATACGAGAGATAATATAAAACATTTGTAACAATCGATTATACCACAAAAAAAAAAACACTGTCTGCACTTTCTTGAACGAATTATTTTCCAGGAAATGACGCAGAAAAATATAATTGACATATTTACATCATAGGACATCATAAATTAATTAATACCTATAACGTTGGTTATATATTTCTCCACTAGGGTGCATTCTAACAACATTGCGATCTTTTGGCAGTAAATAATATTATGCTATGATCTCGTTGCAGTGATCGAACAAAAGAAGCAAATGAAGCGTACCAATCGTTTCTCATTTGTTTTCAAACATCGCCGCTTACATTAAATATATAAATATTTAAAAATAACTACAGTTAAATAATGAATTGTGAGTAAACAGCTTAATTTTATTCGTTAAATAGTCCTAACAAATGCCACTCTTGATTTCCAAATTCTCTAGATAAATTCACTCCTCACTTCGTGAGTCGTGAATTTATTGATAATTTGGAAATCACTCGTGGCATTACTTATGATAATTAAATTACATATACCAAGTTTTCGCTCCGAGAAATAAAATGTAGCGGGCGCGTTCAAAATGTTACCAATAAAATTGGCTACAGCTTGCAGGTAACACTCACTCCTAATGGTTTTGTTTTGCTGACAGACGAACTGTATCTCATGTTTCTTATTTAAATGTTACATTCCGAGTTACGTTGCGAAAAAAATGGTAGTCGCTAGACTTTTTAAATTTTGGCATTGAGATAAACCCTCTCTTCTAATGATACAATTCTGCTATTTTCAAATAATATCCTTTTTCATTTTACTTAACGTACCGAGTTTAGTTTCGAAAAATAAAACTTTGAGATGTTAGAGCGATTTTTAAATTTTACATTAAGTCCGATCATAATGACCTGATTTTTAAATTTTGCATTTTACATTAAG
Source organism: Diploptera punctata (assembly GCA_030220185.1). Taxonomy (NCBI): domain Eukaryota; kingdom Metazoa; phylum Arthropoda; class Insecta; order Blattodea; family Blaberidae; genus Diploptera; species Diploptera punctata. The sequence goes on along the minus strand of JASPKZ010001617.1, from coordinate 1,159,764 downwards.
TCCTATCTTAACGGCCCGATTTTTATGATTAACGAATTCGGTGTTGTTTTTCTTAATGGACTGTCAAAATGTAGAGTTTCGTTACGAAAAAAATACGATCACTAAAGCATTAAAATAAACATATAGGCCTATGCATACATTTTTTGGGGGGCATATAATACTTTAGTTATTTAAGACAATAATATGCTACAAGTCGAAAAATCAGCATTTGAAATTATAAATATGGTCTCATGACTTTTAAACCGAGCTAAATTTCCTGGCGGGCAACGGAGCCCTGGGATCTATTCAGCCTCTATCTGAAATGAGTACTAACAGGTAGGGTAGAGGGGGGATAGTTGGCGCACATTTGTAAAAAATGCAATATCTCTTTTGTGCAATGGTATGTATATATTATTATTATTACTATATAATCAAAATTATTTTACAAACATAAAAAATACTTTTTAAAACAATGGCATAATTGTTTTAATGAAAATCTGACTTAATAAAAATACCTAAGTGTAACCATCTCTCCCACCCTGGTGGGTAAGATGGCGCAAAGATATCTGTGGCAGTAAGCCATGCAGAATTACATTAAAACTTCAGTTTTGACTTTCTTATTTTTTTCTTTTCCATTCTTCTACACAAAGAGCACTTGTCTGAATATATAGAGCAAGTTTCATGAAGCCATCTCGTACATTTAATACATTTTATCCAGTCTGCTCTGGATACTGTCTCTTCATACAGCTCGAAAACATTCGACACACTGATTTTCATTGTCAGAAGTGGAATCATCACTTTCTGGTATTGGAATTAATGATTCAGATGACGTCGATGAACATGTAGATATATTATGGCGTCTACTCTGTGGTTTTTGTTTTGAGTTTTTGTTTTTCTCCTGAGAACTGGCCGAAATTCCATGAGGAAATTTATTTTCCATCATGACTCTAACCAGCACAAGTCTGTAGCCCAATTTGTTATTAACAATAATTTTAAAATAACTCTTGAAATCAAATTGGATCTCATTAAAAAAGTCATAATATATTGGATGGATGTATGACCAATATTATGCATTTCTCAAGGGAATATATTTTTATAAAAAATATAATTCGTAATATTTGTACTTGATTTATCATGAAATTTAAATAAATATTTTTGTATTTTTTTATCATTTTGACCCACAATACTTACAAAAATCGTAACTGAAGTTAAATGGAAACTATCTTAGGTGAGAGCGGAGCATCATTTAAATACACAGGCGCGCCAACTCTACCACCCTTCTGTGCGCCATCTCTCCTGATTCACACAAAAATCTTTGTGCATAGACTAGAGATGGAAATGTTTGTAATGAGCATTGAAGTTATGTTATTAGTAACAAGGACAAGTCCCTTTGTATGTAGAGATGTCAATCTCCTTTCTAACGGTATTCAGTCCCTTTCAAACTGCACTCACAATAATCCTTTAAAAGTTTGTTCAACTAGCAAAAATATGACTCTCACAAAAATATTTATTTCTTCTTTTTTTTTAACGTTACAAACACCACAATTTCACACGAGAACCTTCTCTTAGGACTGCACAGGCACGAATAGTGAAAAACGAGTTTTCTTATGATTTTAAGGATAAATGTTAGACTGCGCCATCTTATACACCGCGCCATCATTCCCACCTTTGCCCTATAAGTAAAGGAACCGTCACGGACAGCTGACAACCTGACCGACATCTCGTGTCGATTGTCTAACATGACCCTGGGATCGTTTCAGCCACTAACTGAAATGAGTACCATACGTTTATTCTGGGAGTAAAGGAAGTCACGGAGAGCTGACATCCTGGCCGACTGTCTACAATGCTGAGAACATTAGCCTTATACTAGCTCAAGGACCTGTTAAGAATTGTAGTAGATCGCTCTATATTTACATTTTTTTCATCGTCAGTTTTGAGGGATCATCAGGATCGATGATGATTTGAAAAATAAATTGCATGAGTACATTCTCAATTCCTAAATTAGGCCTACATCAGAATTCACTAAAAATAAGTACAATGAAAGCTCCTTATTCGCGGGGAATATATGTTCCGCAAATATGCTGCGAATACAGAAACCGCGAATATGGAATGGTAATTTGTATGAGTATATAGGCCATACTTTCCAAGGTTCGAAAATAAAATAAACATTATCAAAATAAAACCAATTGATGAGAGATTTTGAACAATTTTTCTTTTACTCTACATTATAAATTGGCAACGAAGCAGAAAAGACGCGTGTTATTCAATCAAAATTATTACAACGAATGACAAGTTGAAACAATAAAACACCGTTTGATGGCGAGGGCGGCACTTGTCAACGGACACTGCGGCACGTGAAATACAGGTGGTGGCTTTTAACAACGAACTTTAGGCTTAGTAACAATAAGGTTTGTTTTACTTTGATATTAATTTGTCCATTTGATTAGAATCACTCTTTGTAAAAGCCGCCTTGGCACGTGTCTGTAGTAAAATAAGTTATCGATGCGTTAATAAAGGATACTAATCCTTCTAATATACCGACTGGATCCGCGAATAAAGGAATTTTTTCCCGCGAATACAGGAACTGTGTCGCAATTTTTAATCCGCAAATAATGAAAACGCGAACAAGGGAATCGCGAATAAGGAGCTTTTACTGTTACGTGTTGATATGTTACTGTATGCCCTATATTTACAAAGTACATTTTCTAACTCCACATCAGTTTTTTTCAAATATTATTTTAAAATGTGCACTTATTTAATGTATATTACAACTTTTATATGCCACTATGGTTAGTGAAAAGATATGCGTGACTTTGAATTTAGTACAAACTGTGTACACAAAGTAAATTTATTACGATTAACATGTTGGTGGTCACTGCAGCACAACGTACACGTCAGAGCTATTTGTGGTTCTATTATGTGCTTACCAAGAATTGTTGCAATCTTTACTGAAATAAAATTGTAGTGCTCCTTCAAGGATTTACAGGAATTTAATCATTGTATCTCGTTAATACGTTCTTATTTCTGGCACGAAAATAAGTAATAAATGCTGTGAAGAATATTTCTTAGTTTTCCATTTCATGTATTTTATTGCTGAAACAATATTCAATACAAATTGTAATGACCACGGATTGCGAATTTAGGATCTAAGATAAATGTGAACATGCATTTAAAAATTAATTTGTACTAACTAAACACATGCCGCATCTTCAATATCTTGTATTCTTAGTTTAATCTTTCCCTTTTATTTTTTTATTTTTGTCCAATGCCACCAGGTTGTATTTTATGACATTTCTGGCTTTCTTCCCATGGGACTGGCGGAATTGTATTCCATATATTAGCTTGAGGTACCTAGAAGGCGGGATTATGTTACCCCGATGATATGATGGGTAATAAATGATAACGAACCGCCAGGAGAGCCCTTAACTAAACTTAATATAAATTCCAGGCCATGGGCAATCACAGAATAATTCCCTTTAAATAAAAATTCCTATGATCTGACTGGAAATCGAATGCGGGATCTCATGAATTGTAGTCAGAAATGCTAACCACTAGCCCATGAGGCTGGTCTCCTTCCCTTTTTAAGTGCCTTTATGTGTCCCATGCCATCCGGGCCCAACATTGACACGACCGTTCGGAAGAGAATTCATAAACTTGGATCAAATACATACTTTTTTGACCACAGAAGGACATGGAAAACCTACCCGAATAAGAGATAAATGCAAAATTCGGTACTAGTTTTAATGCTTTAAATTTATAATTTTGACACATAATATTATGACATTTTCGATATTAAAATTTTATTAAGCGTCAAGTTTTCATTTTTTAAGCATTGGCAAGAATTTCAAGATTACCTAAAATTTGATTTCAGTACGAATTTTTTAAAATCATATTGTTTTATGAAATGATCGAAATTGACAATTCAATATGAAATTTTGTTATGTGTTTGCTATCGAAGATTCAATACCTTTGTCAGATTTAGATCAATAATTACGATGTAACTAAATTATACATTAGTTATGACACTCCATTAAAAAATGCATGAAATAGTTGGAATCTATAAGAGAAATTGAGGAAATAGAAACCCGAAAACGATTATGAGAACAACAGTTACTGACAAATCAATAAGAAAAATAAAACGTGAAAGGAGTTGAAATTTGACATACAATAGGATCCGATGAAGGCGCTTTGTACTGTGGTATGCTCACTAGGGTGGGCCGAAAAAACTCATTTCTTTTATTTCGAAGTTGTAATAGCGCGGAAAAGTTGCGAATTATATAGCTAAAAAAAGAGAAAAAATATCAAAATCGGTTGACATTTTCCGGTCGCGCAAAGGCTCTGAAGTTTGGCAAAATATAAAAAAAAACTTCATTTTTGCAATTTTCTTATTAATATCAAGTAGGTATCGCTGATCTTTGCTAAGCACGTTTATATCTACCTGTGGAATCTCACAATCAATACCCTGGAAGTTATTTATCAAATGCCAAAAATGCGTAAAAATATAACTGTTCATTATTCTGGCAAATTTTGGAGCTTATGCGCGACCGGAAGATATTAACTGATCTAAACCAAATTAAAACACAATGTTTTTAGGCTCTATTTGAAGACGTTACAAACTATTGCATTACGAAAGTGTCTAATTAAAAAATTAAAGAAATAATCTCAATAAAATGAATTTTTTTTTTCGTATTTTGTCAAACTTTAGAGCCTTTTGAGCGACCGGAAGATTTCAACCGATTTTGATATATATTTTGTCCTTTTCTTTTGTCTATATAATTAGCAACTTTTGCGCGCTATTACAACTTCAGCAATAAAAAAATGAGTTTTTTTCGGCCTCACCCTAATGCTCACTCCTGCTGGAAGATGAGATACAATGAAAATAATCAATTCAGCAGTGTGAAATGAAATTGCGCTTCATGAAACTAGATGAATTGTGTTTTGCCATTCTTGCACATCGTGCATTAAGCAGACCACATGACTGGTAAATAATAATTAACAGATGTTTAACGGACGCGGATGTATTAACACTTAATTCCGTAACATGTTAACAACTCAACTGGAAGAAGTCGAGTAACAGCAACTTTACAAAATGCTTCCTGTTTAATGCTCTACCTTAATCTTGAAACTTCACGTAACAGTTTTTAATGACAGCTCTTTGAATAGAGCAATTTCATGTCTGAGAAAATTTATATTTTACATCTAGGAATAGTTGGGGCATAGCCAAATGCATTTCAATACAACCTTCTTATAACATCAGTATTTTTAAGATTCAATTTAAGTTATGGAATTTGTATAATTTAATAAAATTAATTTAATTAATACATTTAATAATAATTTGATTAATAAATTTAATAATTATTTAATTAATAAATTCACAAATCTTAAAAAAAAAAGGCAAACAGGGTTGTAGCCGATATTTGCTATTTGGGCCTATTTATTTGCTTTTCATGCAAAGGAACACATGAGAGCGTCTATAACAGAAATGTGGATACTTCTAAATACGCTAACCATCTACTTCAATACGATCTTAGTTCTAATTCAAATTTTAAAGTTTTATAGATTTGTACACAAAGGGAAAAAAATAGATATTTTAGAAAATGTAGAAATAAATAGGCCTAAATTGAAGAAAGAGCAATAGGCTGTTAAATTCCCAACTGGATCTAAGTATCATCTCTTTTAAATTTATAATAGACTAGCTAATACCCGGCATGCGTTGCTACCCCTAAATGAATGACAGTTAATGTGCTTTTATGTTTAGTTAAATAAGGTGAAAGGAAAAAATTATATCGTATTGTTTTTAGATACTGTTTAGATGCTGTTTATCCGGCGTTGTTCGGGAATCTATTCATCGATCTTGGCATAAATGAGCTGAAAAGACAAAAATTAATGTAGGCCTACTTATTATTAGTTGAATAGTAAATTGAAAAAAATAATTATAAATTTAAATCGTAATTATTTTAATGATTCCCCGTGCTGATTACCCGGTGTTGCCGGGGAACCTACATATCTCGATCTACTTGGGCATAAATGAGTTAAAAGACAAAAATTCGTTATTGTGAGTTATCTGTAAAAGAATACTCGCCATGTGCTGCTATGGTTGCACAGTAATCTACTGTACTTGTCTCGATCTTCTTGCATCAATTAAAAACACAAATGGTTATTGTGAGTTATCCGCAAGAGATAAACCATATGCTGTCGGAAATCTTTTTTGTAGAGCTTTTTGAGATATTCAATTCTGTGTACATTAATTTTGTGTATTTGTTATGGTTTAGGCAGCGTAAGCCATTTAAGCGTCCAAAGAGCTACTTTTTTCACGTTTTCCACTACAAAGAGCAATTTATAAGGGTGTAGGAGTTGAGTATCACAACTCTCTTATAGCCTATATTCATCCCGGGAATCTCCTGAATATTTTGCGAAAAGCCCCATCAAAATCGGATCAACAGTACGGCCGCGCATAAAGTACAACAAAACAAACAAACAAACATTTTTACACGCTTTATATTAGCTTGAAGTGTACCTATCTATCTATCTATCTATCTATCTATCTATCTATCTATCTATCTATCTATCTATCTATCTATCTATCTATCTATCTATCTATCTATCTATGTAACGGAAATATTTCAACGCGATTTCACCCACTTAAAATCATTGGATCAACTTGAAACTTTGTATGCTTAAAAGGTCCCGTGACAATACAATAATTTCATATTTTAGTTTCTAAAATACCGGCCAGAATCATCAAAAAAAAAGTGTCTTTGTATCTATGTAACGGAACCTTTGAACACAATTTTCACCACCCACTCAGAAACATTGGATCGACTTGAAACTTTGTATACTTGTAAAGGACCCGTGGCAATACAATAATTTCATATTTATATTCTAAAATCCTGGCCGGAATCATCAGAAAATAAAATAAAACGTGTATTTATCTATGTAACGGAATATTTTGAATACGATTTTCATCCACTTAGAAAAATTGGATCGACTTGAAACATTGTGTACTTGTAAAGGACCCGTGACAATACAATATTTTCATATTTGTTTCCAAAATCCTGGCCAGAATCGTCAGAAACTAAAAAAAAGTGTCTTTGTATATATGTAACGGAATCTTTGAACACGATTTTCACCCACTTAGAAACATTGGATCGACTTGAAACTTTGTATACTTGTAAAGGACCCGTGACAATACAATAATTTCATATTTTGGTTTCTAAAATCGTGGCCAGAATCATCAGAAAACAAAAAAAAAATAAATAAAACTGGTATAATAGGTTGCGGACTTGTCGACTTATTAGTCAATCGTTGTAAGAGCTCAGTTGGTAGAGCGGTGAACTCTACTGGTACATAACTTCAGTACTCCATAGGTCGCTGGTTCAAATCCGGCCCGGAGGACTTTTTTTTAGAAGAGTATTACTTTTAGCTCATATTACAATAGTATCGAATTTAAAGATATTTACATTTTTATCTTATTCTGTAAAATATTAAAACTAAAAATAAAAAGTAAAGAATAGTTTTAAAAAACTAAAACAACACGCTTTATTAGAAAACCGAACTGAAAATAAAAAAAAAAATAATTTCCAACACGCTTGGGATAAAATTAAAGTGGCCAACAAAAAATAATCTTCAACACATATAGAATAAAACTAGAGTTATCAACAATAAGAAAATATTTTTACCATCAAAAGCGTGGGGTGTTTTTTTATGATTTTTACATTTTCTTCTTAGAGACTTTACTTTTACCAATATCTGTTTATTATCAATTATATTAATTGATATAGAGCACCCCACGCTTTTGATGGTACAATTATTTTATTTTTGTTGATAACTCTAGTTATATTATATATGTGTTGGAGATTATTTTTTTTACCACTTTAATTTTATCCCAAGCGTGTTGGAAATAATATTATTTTTCAGTTTTTAGTTCGGTTTTCTAATAAAGCGTGTTGTTTTAGTTTTTTAAAACTAATATTTATTATATATTAGATGTTTGTTAAACTGTGTTTGTTATATTCACTTACATAGTTACAGTTGTTATGTACTGGAGTGTATACGTAATAACAAAATGCATTTGTAATCATGATATTCGTCTGAAGAAGGTACGGAGTATTGAAACAGCTGTAACGAATTTGAAAATCATACAAAACTGTAACAGTTTTATATTTATTTAATTAATGAAAAATGTATTTTCATCAAATATACGCCAAATCAAATGATTATTTATTTAACACATAAGTTTAGGCGTGTTCGGCCGGCATCCTTGTAATTCACAGACTTTCAATCTAAAGGGGCTTCATCTCATTTCGACCCTTGACCCGGCCCTGAAACGGACACGACTTCAAGAGGCTTTTCAACGACGAAAATAAAAATTATACTGAATTAAAAAGTCTAAACCAGTAGCCATACTTATGTGAAAAAAACTGAAGAAAAGCTTCAAAATATTGAGTTTATTTAATCCCTTGTAAGAAATGTAAAAGTGACACTCACTCTTAGGGCGTGTACTTACACTGCAGATTTCAATTTTAAAAAAGGAAAGATCATGGCTTGCAATGAATGAAAAGAGGAATAACCTGTTTCTAAAAAAAATGTACTAGAGCCTCGAACCCGGATCTCTTTATGTTTTATTTACAAACTGCATGAAATATATGATCTAGTAAGAGCATTCTGCCCATTTTAATGACAGATTTATTTGTCAGAAGCTAGCAACGTGCTGCTGTTTTGCTGCAGTAAATTTCGTGGCAGTACACTTTAAAAATAGTAGCTGGTACTCTCTCATGAAAACGTACATGCGACAAGAAAAGCAACTTACTATAAATATATGTGCATCTTCTGTCAAAACATTGTATCACCTCACTGAATATCTTGGTTTACAGTAGTTTAGTGTTACAGAATGTCGTGGTTAGTGTTTCATATGTCATTCATCCAATCATTCGTATCTCCCCATTTCTTCTTCTCCTTTAATAATCAATTCCGTTCTAAATTGTTCTTGTGGACGGTAGTTACCATATAGGGTTCTGTGGTGAGTTTCAATGGATTTTTAAGGGCGCAAAAATCCTGAAGATATCTTCATTCGCAAGGGAATAAAGCAGTGACTCCAGTTCTTAAAAAAATCAACTGTGACCGCGCTTGAACTTGTGAACCTCAGAATCAGAGGCAAGCATTGTACATAGTATTCCTGCATTTTCCACATTTGGATCCGACCCACTGGTGGGTCCTTAGGGGGGTGTTGGGGGGGATCCCGAAATCTTCCAATATGATAAAGGGTCACAAAAGTTGTGTTCTGTAAGGTAAAATTGCTTCTTCTTATTATTATTATTGATAATCTGTAGGATTTTCATCCTGTTTATTTCCAAAATCACTACTCGGAAAAAGACGTATTGGATGTGCATTCGCTATCTATCCATCTCTTGGCTGGTCTTCCTCTTGTTCTTCTCCCGTCAATTGGTCTATATTCTTTAGCTTTTTTTTGAAAGTCGGTTGTCTTTCATTATTTCTCTATGACCTTTCCAATATTTATTATATCTATAATACATTTGGTTATGTCTTGAATATAACATTTGTCCTAATGTCCGTGTTGTGTATTTTATCAAATAATGTTTTCTCCTGAATAGTTCTTAAGATCTTCATTTCACATGTGCTTATTATTTGTTTAGTTTTTGTTGTATCAGCCCTAGTTTCTGCTCCATATACGATATCTGGTCGACGTATAATTTTTTATATGCGGATTTTGTTTTCTATTGACATATGTTTGTTGCGCCAAATTAAATCTTTCATATATATTGATATTTGTGCTGCTGTATCAGCTTGTTTCTTTACTTCTTTTATTGGAGAATTGCAATAGTATAAATGATTTATGTCTTGGTTCTTTACATTCAATTTATTTCCTTACATTCAGGTTACTAAAGAGTAAAAAGAGGGAATATTTGAGAGAGAAGATTAATGATCTTGAAATGAATGCAAAAATAGGAATATTGGAGAATTATATCAGGGCATTAGGATAGAGAAATAAGGGTTTCAGGCTAGAACAAACATAATTAGGAATAGGAATGGGGGTATGATTGCAGATTCCAGGAGTATATTAAATATATGGGAAAGTTACTTTAATCAGCTATTAAATGTACATACAGAAAAGGATAATGAAGATAATAATTTACAGACAGCATAAATCCTAGTCGCAGAACCTAGCACATTAGAGATTGAAATGACGGTAGAAAAATTGAAGACGTATAAGGCATCAGGTTCGGAGAGATTCCAGCAGAATTGATAAAATCAGGGGGAGAAAAATTGATGGACAAGATATGTCGATTCATTAGTATGACTTGGGAAAAATAAGCTCTTTCAGATGAATGGAAAGAATCGATTATCGTATCAAATCTATAAGAAAGAGGATAAAAACTGATCGCAACAACTACAGAGCATCTCATTACTTTCAACTTCGTACAAAATTCTAACAAATGCATTAGTAAGCAGACTTACACCTTATATTGATGACATTCTAGGAGATCATCAATGTGGATTTAGAAGAAACAGGTCTACAATTGATCACATTTTTAGTATAAGACAGATTTTTAAAAAATAAATGGGAATATAAAGGTACTGTACATGAAGGCCTTATGTCCGCGCGGCCATGAACTTATGGGTTCGAAAATTCCAGTGAGTTATTTAGTTAGTTACATTACTGATACAACTTTTAATAATCGTCTGAATTCAATTGTGAAAGTATTCCAGATGTAGTCGGATCACAGTCTTTTTGGGCTTTGAGGAAGGAGAAGGAATGAAGAATACGCTTGCCGCCCATAGCATGCTAGTGATGGCACGTGCCACAATGCTGAGGGGCACATTTCCAGCGATGCAAAATCTTTCGTTTCTATTAGCGCGGTTCTTTCTTTTTACTTCAGAACGAATTGGTAATAAAATGTGCAACGCTGTCTGATTTATTTTGTTTACTGGCACGTAGCAGTTCGATCGCTTACCTAACCCCTTATTCTCCTCACCACCAAGTCTAAAACACTGTGATTTAAGTATAGTTGTTTTCTCCTCATGTAACGGGCACACTCGACTTACTTGAAGACAACAAATACTGACAGAAACTGAGGAAACATACTTAAAAGAGAAACGCTGACAACCTCGTAAAATTTCAGTAGCTGGCACTAATGGGGGTTTGCTGGCATGTCGCCTTTATTCAATGATCTCTCCCAGGGATCATGACGGGATACCACGGCGAGTGAGTTTTGCGTATGTGCCACAAGCGGCGCTAGTGTAGAAGTAGCCTAGTGACATCTAATATCATGTACTGGTACTATACGGAAAAAGAAGAAGAACTATACTACTACAGCACCTCTGGTGTCAGAAATTATGAAACAGGTAGATGAAAAACAGCGCCATCTAGTGCCAGAAATTATGAAGCAGGTAGATGAAAAACAGCGCCATCTATTAGTGAAATTTGAAATTACATTGTACAACAGCGCCCTCAAACGTCGAATTATGAAATTACATGTAACCAGCCACTTTTTGTATTATTTTTATTATGTGTGTGTCTATATACATATATATATTTATACATATTGCATTTATATTACAGGGAAAATGGAATGGGAAATAATGGAGAATGAAATGTAAAGAAATGTGTTAAATTATATTTATTCATTTCAAATTAAGAAAATGCATTATGAGCTCTTCCACAAACATACATTTGGCTTACTCTACACTTCTCTCACACATTTTATGCAATACAGTATACAATATATATATATATATATATATATATATATATATATATATATATATATATATATCCCTGGATCTCTCCATTAGGAGCGGCTTGGGCAGATAGATTTATGACATCTTGGAAGAAAAATCTTAAGATTTGTCCTAAAGTATTGGAAAATGTTTAATGTATGCCTCACTTTACTGTACACACGAGGATAAAATGTATCGCTCTACAAAATATAAAATCAACAGTTACAGAGAGTTGACAATGGTACAGCCCAAGACGGGCCTTGAGCTTCCTCAACATATGTCTCCATTCATCACTGTTCACATATTTTTCTTTCAATTCCTCTATTTCAACAACTGTAGACTATTCTATTTTACGGAATTCAACCATCTTTTCTTAGATTTTCCAACGCGTCGTTTACTAAACATTTGTCCTTTCATGACCTTTTTGAGAATGCTTTGCCCGATCGTTCTTTGTATTTGTTCAGCCCACTATGAGTTTTCAATTTAAATATTATTGAAACCTGCGATTCTCCGTATAAGAGAAAGTTGACCACATGATCCCAAATAGGCATCAAAAATTAAAATAGTGCTTACATTATTTTATTTTTATTGTGAAGTTATTTAAAAGCTGAAATCGATAGCACCTAAAATGATAGTATAGTTTTAGGCTAATATATTTGGTATCATCGGTATTTTCGGTCACTGTATTGGAACGAGTTAAAACAGAAAATGTATACATAACAGAGACAAGAACAATGTAATCATTGTTCTAATTATAGCAGCTATCCAACAGACGTTCATAATATCAATGGATGCTTACATTAAACTGGCTTAACAAATTGAAGTCATTATTTCGTTCTTCACAGATTTCTCAGAGTTAAACAATATATAAACTCGAGCGAATTGGCTCAAGTAGTAAAGAGTGTGACCACTATTCGGGACGTCCCTGGTTTAAACCCCGGTGAAGACCAACCTGAGTTCTTTTTTTTTTTTTTTGGTTGGCAAATGGCGAAGGCAAATGCTAGGTTAGAATTTCATTGCTAGGACACAATTCAAGATATTAAAAATTTTATTGAATCATAAAATATATATAATATACGATCATTTTAAATTATATATGACATGAAAAGTAAAATAGATACTTGGACGGGGATTTGAACCCGGGCCTCTGAATTGATACTTCAGTGCGCTGCCAGTTACGCTATCTAAGAATCCTCGTACAAAAATATATTTTTCTTTATATATATATATATATATATATATATATACTCTATTTACTAGAGGTAGCGAGAACTCCATCTCACTGCCCTCTGGTAGCCACTATAACATGTAAGCAAATTAAAGTGAATTTTTATTTTATAGCAGTGACGCTTCTATCGGCGACTCTTTGGACCAAATAGTTTACTGGCATTTTCCTTGTAACTTAGGGAAACCCAAGAACAATTCCTCACTCACAAAACATGTACGACCGGGGATCGAATCAGGACCTGCTGCGGCTGAGGCAATAATGTTACCATAAGAGCATAGCGGTGGACTAGAAATGATTAATTCAACAGAAACTTATAAATTGTCTAAGTAATTCTAATGCCAGAAAGAGAAATAAGACGTATAATAAAGTAATTTGTGGTGTAGGAAGTTATCTTGAGCGATGCCTAAATACAAAAATTAAATCTGACATGCTTCAATTAGCACTGTATAAGGGCCGCCCAAACTTATTTGCATCGAGGGCCAAATGAAATTAACATCAAGGTTACGCGGGCCATATGTTGTGGATTAATTATTATTATTATTATTATTATTATTATTATTATTATTATTATTATTATTATTATCATCATCATCATCATCATTAACAATCACGGATTAAGCCAATGTGGCTTCTTCCGGTCTCATAGATTCTCATTCAAAAAGTTCAATCCATCTCTTTTTTGGTCTACCAACATTCCTGCTTTCTTCTTGATTTGTAATTAAGTATAATTTTTGGTATGCGTTCATCTTTCATTCTTTGAACATGTTCTTTCCAGTTTTTTTCTAGATTTATTTTATTTTATCTAAAAGTTTAAAATATTTAGCTCATTTCTAATATTTTCACTTATTCTTTTATCTAGAAGCTTGCAGCCAGCTACACTTCTCAGAAATCTCATTTCAGCTGCTTCTATGATCTTCTTTTCTCTTTTAGTTAAAACTCAAAATTCACTACCCTACACCAGTAAGAGGACTGCCACTGCTTTATAAAATTTTAGTTTTGTTTCCTTTATTGTGTCGTTAAATTTTATTTCAATTGTGCCACATGTATAATTAAATGTATTAAGTTTGCTAAAAAGAAGTCTTAATTTTTAAAATAGGAGATTTCATAACCCAGGTATATAAAATGGTTCACTTTTTCAATAGGTTTCCCCTCCAGAATTATTTTAGCTCTTATGGTATCTGAGCCCTTAAAAGCTAAGTTTTTCATTTTACTTTATGATATTTTAAAATTATAATTCTGTATAATGTTATTTAATTGAAAGAGTGATTTCTGTAGACCATCTTCAGAGCTAGATATTAGAACTTGGTCGTCTGCAAAAAGTAAGATATCTAAGATCTTATTTCTTATTTTCAAATGTGAGTCCAAATGTATCTGTCAATTATATATGATATCGTCAATATAAATATTAAAAAGGTAGGATGAAAGCGGACATCCCAGTCTTACACCTCTATTTATTGTTGCTGTTATAATCTTTATATTTTTTACACCAGATTCTATTTTTATTTTATGTTCTAAAGTCGTATTATTGTTGTTATTGTTATTATTGTTGTTGTGTTATTTTTATTGTTTTTGTTATTGTTGTTTTTATTATTATTGTTATCATTATTATTATTATTATTATTAATATTATTATTTATTAGGATTTCTAGAAGAGATTAAATAAGAAACAGTGCAATTAATCAAAAGATTAATGTTTAAACTTTTTTTTGTCTAGTGTCACCAGGTTGTCTTTTATGACATTTTTGTCTTTCTTTCCTGGCATTGGTGGAATTGTAATCTATTTCTTAGGTTGAGGTTCCTGGAAGGCGAAGTTACGTTACCCAATGGTATGATGAGCGATAAATGATAATGAAACTTTAATTGTGGATTTCATATAAAAACTAATAATTAAAATTGTATGGTGATGTAAAAATAATGACAGATGACAGATTCTTAAGACGAATATTAGAATGGGTGCCACTTTGGTAGAAGAGCATGACCAAAAATAACTTGGATTGATGGTGTTTTGAACAGCATGAAGGAAAAAGATGCAGATTAGAAGAAAGATGTGAAGGAGAATGACAATAGATTAATTGGGCGCAAGAAGATGCGATACATCGTGAAATCTGCTATAACTAAATAAATAAATAAATTACACTGGTCAACATGATTTTTGTCTCATGAGTACCAATAGTTGTACTTAATGCAGTTTTTTATCGTGTTTTCAAATATGTATTCGGAATTTTTCCATCACCCACAGTTTTTTATTTCAATTTATGGATTTAAATAATAATTTTTTTAATACACGTTTTTCGTCCATTTGTCCATTGTAAAATAAAACTAAATGAGCTAACTCAGGAGATTTCAGCTATGGAAATGAGATATCAAGGCAAATGGAATCCTAATATGCTGGCCGATAATTGTTGGACCATAAAGAGGGATGCTCCGCAAGCGAAATGTAGCAGAAAATCGTAATTTCTTACTTTCTAGGCAAGTCCGAATATTCGAATATTGTGTAGTTACGAATGTAGAAAATAAAGTGTTTGAAATTATAAATTCCTGTCTCTCAGAAGCCTTGCGTGATGGAGAAAAACCGATATCATATTTGAATTCAGGAGAAAAAATATTATCAGAATCACATGTTTTTCTTTCTGAGACAAAAAAAAAAGTTTATTTTTTGTTGCTGAGTGTAATCATTTTTATAATAATAATAATAATAATAATAATAATAATAATAATAATAATAATAATAATAATAATAATAATAATAATAATAATAATAATAATAATAAGCGTGTGTTGAT
The DNA here is from genome assembly GCA_030220185.1 of Diploptera punctata. Taxonomy (NCBI): domain Eukaryota; kingdom Metazoa; phylum Arthropoda; class Insecta; order Blattodea; family Blaberidae; genus Diploptera; species Diploptera punctata. The sequence goes on along the minus strand of JASPKZ010001617.1, from coordinate 1,144,035 downwards.
TTGTTACTTTTCTTCTTATGTCGTTATAACACATTTCACAAGTTCTTGTTCCATTACTGACTGACTAAAATTAAAGGCCTACCCTTAGCATATTTTAATTTATTAGAATGCTATAGGCCTACAGGGGTCGAATAAAAGTTATGGAGGGCCGTAGTTTGGGTATCCCTGCTGTACATGATAGGTTTTGAGCAAAATCTAATCCCGGATTCATCTCTTATTATTGCGGTGGAATACCTTAAACGTGACTTGTTAAGGAATATTAAAGCATTTGATTGCTATTTAGAATCAAAATGCAATTTATTTCATCGATGAACGACAAGGTCCAATAATAAGGCTGAATAACCTGTTCATGAACTGAGTTGAGAGGAAACCACTGTCTTCTTATTAGAAATTATATTATGAATAGGTTCATCAAACGAGTAGTAGTTCATATTTTACTTTAAGCGTTAAAACAAACTTATTTGCAGAAATAACACTGGTCAACATGATTTTTGTCTCATGAGTATCAATAGTTGTACTTAATGTAGTTTTTATAGTGTTTTCAAATATGTATTCGGAATTTCTCCATCACCCACAGTTTTTTTTATTTCAATTTCAATTAATGGATTTAAATAATTATTTTTTTAATAAACTTTTTTCGTCCATTTGTCCACTGAGCTATGAGCCCGGGGAACGCTTCCATCAGGAGATTTCAGCTATGGAAAAGATATATCAAGGCAAATGGAATCCTAATATGCTGGCCGATTATTGTTGGACCATCAAGAGGGATGCTCCACAGGAGAAATATAGCATAAAATCATCATTTCTTACTTTCTAGGTGAGTCCGAATGTTCGAATATTTTGTAGTTACGAATATAGAAAATATAAAAGTGTTTGAAATTATAAATTCCTGTCTCTCGGAAACCTTGTGTGATGGAGAAAAACCGATATCATATTTGAATTCAGGAGAAAAAATACTATCAGAATCACATATTTTTCATTCTGGGACAAAAAAAATCATTTTTGTTGCTCAGTGCAATTAAATCGATCGTATAACTAACTCACTGGCTCTATCGAACCCGTAGGTTCATGGCCACGCGGACATAAGCTCTCCATACATCCCTATCCTAAGCTAATGTTTTCTAATCATCCCTGCATAATCTATTTCTCTCAAATCATGGATAATGTTATTCTCCCACCTCATTCTTAGCCTAACAACTGGGCGCTTTCCCTCTGGTTTTCCTACATGAAGTTCCATGCACCTATTTCATCCCCATTAGTGCCACAAGTTCTGCCCATCGCAGTCAACGAGACTTCACTGGTGTTATTATATATGGCTTCCTATACATATAATGTAGCTTACTATTAAATAGTTTTCTCCAATCATCTGTCCATTTTTTTTCGGCCGGCCGCGGTCGACGGATTTTTTAGGTTGAAAAGATCCAAGAAAATAGTCCTCCGGAAGGGACTATGAGCCGTGGGCCTGAAGATTTTCGGGGTCATAGAAGAACCTCAAACCAAGATTAGTGCCTCTCAGGAAAATGTAATCGTCCTTTTCCATCTAAGTAAATCTTAATCGCTCACTATGCGTCACTTTGGGGCGAAGTGCTAACCACCTGTCACTAGCTGATATTTATAGGGAAATAAACTTAACTAAATTAGCTTGGTTAAGAAACGTCCGATAGGGAGCACCCTTGTCCTAACAGGTAGGCCTGTTGAGTAGAATAAATTGTTTCATTTGCTTCTAGAACTTTCATTTAAATAATATTAAATGTATATTTCCTGATAAATCCACTCAACCTTAAACTTGCTCTAACTAACCAAAGACATAATCAGTCAATTGCAAAACCACAATCTGAACTATGCCCATGGTTTTATAAATTTGTACTCTTTCTATGACTACTTATAGTCCAATATCCGGCTGCAAGATTACTATGTTCATCGAGTGTATGAACAAAATATTTTTTTTTCATAAAATTGTGAATGACTGAATACATTTTTGCCGAGTTGCCTATTAAGATTCGGCCGATAGTATGTTTAATTAAAATATAATGTATTTATTTATTCGAAATAATTTGATTCACTTGTTATTAACATAAATTATAATCCAGTTCGCAGAAATCGATGTATAGGGCTTGAAAAGTTTAGGGTTGCCATTGCACACTTGGCCGTAAACTTCCTCGCGGCTATAGCAGGCTGTGACACCAATCAGCAATAAAATGGCGGAAAGTACGCATTTATTGTTTTATATTGATTCAAATAAAATTCAGTTCATTTAATATGCTGTGATTTGTTTCGTATAATGTATATTAACACTACCTTTTGGATATATTTTTGTATATATATTGTACGTATTATACATAAAGGGCAGTGGTTTTACTTCCCGCTGCGAGGGAACAACATAAAACAATAAATACGTACTTACCGCCATTTTATTACTGATTGATGTCACAACCTGCTGTAGCCGCGAGGAGGTTTACGGCCAAGTGTGCAATGGCAACCAAAACTTTTCAAGCTCTATACATCGATTTCTGCGAACTGGAATATAATTTATTTTAATAACAAGCGAATCAAATTATTTCGAATAAATAAATCAATTATATTTTAATTAAGCATACTGGCGGTCGAATTTTAATAGGCAACTCGACAAAAAATGTATTCAGTCATTCAGAGCTTTATGAAATAAATTGATTTTGTTCATATACTCGATGAACGTAGTAATCTTGCAGTCAGATCTTGGACTATTGGCAAAGCCGATTCCTCAGAATTTTCCATGGAGCCAGTTCATAGCCATTATCTAAGAAAATGAAATTCTAACATCATCTTTTTCTGGCAAGGATTGAACCATTTTGGTTCGTTCCGGCTCCAAGTATTATAGCTGATGTGCCCATCTCTTTCGTGGGCGTCCCCGATCTCTTTTTCCTCCTCTTGATTGATAGTTCAGACTTTTCCTAGGCAATCTGTTGGTATCCATTCTGCAAACATGTTCATACCATTTTCTCCTATACTCTTCTATTGTATCTGTCAAACAGAATATTTGTAGTTCTTTACGGATATATTCACTTCGTTTTTTATCCATTAAAGTATATCCTACCACAAATCGTAAATATTTCATTTCTGCTGCTTCTATTCTTTTAATTGACTGTTTATTCAGAGTCCATATTTCTGAGCCATACAATATTGCAGGTACATCCAATACTTTATAAAATTTTAAATGTGCTTATTTTCTTACTTTCTTACCCAGTGTTCTTTTAAGGATGCTACATAAATATTTAAATATTTGTAACTTATTATTTATGTCTTTTTCTCTATTACAACCAAAATACACACCTAGATAATTGAAATCGTTTACTTGTTCTAGCGTTTTGTTATTTATTACTATATTTGTTCTTTCAATATCTTTGCCACACTGGGCCATTATTTTAGTTTTTGTTGAAGAAATTTCTAGGTTGTAATCTTGTGCAATATTATTTAATTTAAAAATCGCTCTTGGTAAGTTATTCTCTGAAGAAGCCATTACAGCCTTATCATCAGCAAATATGAGTGTGTCAACACGCATTTTATTATTATAATTTAAAGTTACTTGTCATTTTCTAACAACTTCGTCAATATATAAATTGAAGATAGTAGGTTAAAGAGGGCATCTTTGTCGTAATCCTTGATTTATTACGATTTCATTTTTCGATTTTATTTTTCCACTCTTTATTCTAACATCAATTAACAAATACATTAAACAATAACATATCAAGCAAATTTCGATTTGTATTATATTTACAATATAATTTGATACAACAATAACGTTGTATTTGGCCCAGTAACACTTCACATTCTGACGAATATCTGCCAACACAAAAATGCACGCGCAGAAGTTATAAGTTATTTTTAAGTTAGACTTTCGCAGTGTCAAGGATAAAACAAGGACAGCTGGCTAAGCAATCTTATTTTTTTTAGAATCATTAATCACATATGAGGAAAACCAAACGAACATACCTCATAGATTTTTATAATTCTATAAGAAAAGCATTCACTATTGTTTCCCAAGTTGGTAGGCAATGGCGATAACACAAACTTTTAGTTTTGTAAAATAAAATATAACTACATATCGGATACCACATAAAATTATTAGAGAGTTTTCGTAAATCGATTTAGTATCAATTTAAAGTTCTACTTCTTAGCTCAAATAAATACAAATATTGAGGAGTTCAAATTGAGTATCTATTTTGAGATATGGATCTACTTGTCTATCGGCTGCGGTGACTAGTGGTTATATTCCGAGGGTCGCTGGTTCAAACCCGGGTTCGATGGATTTTTTTAGGATGGAAAAATCCAAGGAACAAATCCTCCGGGAGGGACTTTAAGCCGTGGGACCCGAGTCTGAAGATTTTTAGGCTCGTAAAAGATATTTACGCCTGAATAAAGAGGCATCTAAGTAAAATATACCTACCTTTTTCATCCCAGTAATACCTTAGTTGCCTACTAGATGTTTAATTGGATCGGTATGTTGACCGCATGTCATTCATGACATATTTGGGAAATAGGCGCAACTTGGTCTAGGAGAGGCTAAGGCTTCCCATTGGGTTCTGCGCCATTGTAGATGAGGGATCATCTTCTTCTTCCTCGGCTTTCCCCCACTTATAGGTTTGCCGTCTTCAGTTTCCATTTATCTCTATCATTCCAATCTCCCTCTTCCAAATTCTTATCCTCCATTATTATTCTGACGTAGGTTTTCCATTTCCATCTTGGTCTACCACGTTTATTTCTTCCAGGGGGTGACCATTGGTATATATTTTTTGGCCATCTTTTATTGTCCATTCTTTGTACATGGCCATACCATTTAAGCGTTTGATTTTCAATCCTCTTAACAACAGATGTGGTGACCTTCATTTCTCTCCAAAGGAATTCATTTCTTATTTTATCCTGTCTTGTTTTTTGGAGGCTTCTTCTAAAATAATCGAATTCAACTGTTATAATTTTATTCTTTGTAATTCCGTCAAACACCAAGTTTCGCTTCCATATGACAAAATATTCTGTATTATGCTCTTATAAATTTTCATTTTAGTTTTCCTTTGTAATATTTTTGTTCCAAATTAATCCATGTAATGTCTTAGTTGCATTTTTGCATGGATCTACTGGTCGAAAATTCCCATTTCAAGCTACGAGATCATGAATTGCTAGTGAGTATGAAAAACTTGCTTTAATTTATAATTTATAAATTTAATTTAATTTTATAATATCTATATTTTATTTTACAATATCTATAAACAATTTACTAATCACAGTAACAGTTGAAAGTGGCAACCACCAATTTAAATGCATACAGAATAACGGCGTGTAACCTATTTCGACACACTCTCAAATATTAATGTACAAATTCGGCTATTGTATTTCCACTGGCTCAATTGAATTGGAAGCGAAGGCCAACGTCCCGAGATAAACGCAATAGCAGAATCTCATATAATTGAGTTTGTTTTCTTATAGAGAAGGCTTTGTTAATAGGTATTCATTAGGTGTGAAAAATCGCCCCGCCCCTCCTTCAACCCTACGTTGGAGAGGCTGGCAAGGTAACACACACCTACCAACTTGTCAGTTGTGTACTTTCATTGGGAGTGCAGATAGATGGACAGGACCGCCTTTTCATATCTTGTGAGCACTTATTAATAGCCCTTCTACAGAACATATAATAGTTGGTGTATGATACTCCAACCGAAACCGGACAGAAATTGGATGAGAATAAGCACTACTTTGTATTCCCCTTTTCAATGTCTATGAAATAATTTATAATCAATTCATACACTCGAAAAATTACGTATATTCATTATCATCATCATCATAGTCCATTCACGAATTTAGGTCATTTGTTGACCTGTTTCGGATTCAAGAGAAACACCATCCAAAAGTCTTTGAGTGGTCGTCCTGTTCTTCTTATTCCTACAAGTTGATATCTTAACATTTGTCTGGGTATCCTGTGATCTTCCATTCAATAAACATGCTGCATCCATGTTGACTTATAATCAAAAATTTTGTTGCAGTCCTCCGAAGATATCTCGTTTCAGCAGATCTAAGTCTCTGTATATCCTTCTGTTTCAATGTCCATACTTCGCTACCATATAAAAGAGTTGGAAGAGCAAGAGTTTTATACAAGTTAAACTTGAATGATTTTGGACTAACTGTGGCTTGAAGATAGAATTTATTAACCCTAAAATCCCTAAAATTTAGGTATGTTTGCATTTAAATCCTTTTCTTCTTCATATGAGATATTAAATCCTAAATATATAAAATTATTCACCTGCTCCAAAATGTTATTGTCAGGTATTATTTTACTTCTGACAGGATTTACACCTTGAAATGTCATAATTTTTGTTTTCTCTGTAGATATCTTCAATCCATATTCTTCTGTGATTTTTGTTAAGTTAATACAGACATTTCTGCAGATTATCTTCTGAATTTGCAAATATTTTTGATCATCTGTAAACAATAGGGTGTTTAATTTTGTATTTTCTGATATTCTTATTCCAAATTTATATTTCTTGTTCCAAGAACGTAGATCGCACAGAATATTGGGAAGAGGGGGGCAAACCTTGTCTCATACCACGGTTTATAATTCATTCTTCAGAAAATCTGTTATTTAATATAATATTTATGGAGTTTCATTGATTTTAAATTTACTAAAATAAATCGAAGAAAAAATATAATATGTTTCAATTAAGATCGTATGTATTTAAACTTAATAGCGGAGTTAAAAATTGAACGAAATGAACTGCATATAGTTTCAAGATAGTAACATATCCAGTATGTATTTATATTGTTAGACTGCGGGGAAATAGTATGGAAATAGTATGTGTACATGCTTACAAGTACTGTGCGACTTAACTGTAGACGAAACAGAGGAGAACGGCAATTAAGATACGACTATAGTATATATATATATATATATATATATATATATATATAGCCAACGTAACTATTCATTTCAGTGCTGGACAACAGGTAAATTAATACAGTTGTGAATATGTAAGTTTGTAGTATGTACCAGTTGTTAGAGTTAGCAGAACACCCTAGGCATCACTAGCACTAGCTTGACGTCTGTCTTGACTTTGTAAACAAACCAAGCTTGTTTGTTCGTAGCTTCACATCTCGGTACTACTTCTTCGCAGTCTGTTAGATATTATTTAACTAGTCCATCGCTGTGTTCTAGTGGTCATGTCATTGCATCAGACGAAAGATGCCCGGGTTCCATCCCCGATCGATACAGCTAACCTGGATGAGGACTTTTTCGGGATTTTTGCTCAGCTGTTATATGCATCAAGAAACGTTAAGGCCCATAGAGTTCCCGAACGCAACTGAAACTAACCGAACTCCTTTTGATTTTACTGAAGGTGAATCGGAATAGGTATCTGGCATAATAATTATAATTGTATCTCTAATAATTATAATTGTATCTCTAATAATTATAATTGTATCTCTAATACTTACAAAAACAAATAATTATATTTAAAATACTCAGCCAACTAAAATATTTATAAAATCAATTACAATTAAATCAAGGGTAACAGAGTGGAACCCTTGATAGAGGTCCACTCCAGGGAGTAGGCGCCCCTGCCCTTTTGTGAGCTCCAGGTCCCACTCGCCCAGTGGGTAGTACCGGGTAGGGCCCCGTCCACAGGGTTACGTGGGGAGAAGAGAAGTCCCCAAAGCCGTAGTGAAGGCAACTTCTCTAGGAGACGAACACTCCGAATTCCAGTTCTCTGCCCTCCAGGAAGAGGGGTTTGGCTAGAGGCTGGTAACCTCTACTAGTAAAAATAAACTTACTCATAAACTTCAGCAGAAGAGGTGGCAGACCTAGAAAGAGATGGGCTGAAGTCGGAACGGGTCAACAGACCTAATCCATGAATGAAGATGATGACAATTAAATCAAGTTATATTGAATTTCACAATAAGATTTTCAATGTAAATAAAAATTCTAACTTCTAGAATAACCTGGACATCATAATATTAACCAAGCCGTATCAGTCTTGTTTCGTACGAGTATGAATGTATGCGTGAATAGTGTGTCTAGCCTTGAATTACCGTCTTCGCTCAGAGGTAGGCATGGGATTGAGCTGATCACTCATCCGGATAAGTTCTTCATGTCCTATAGTAAAATGTGTATGTATGGTATATAGTCTAGAGTTAAAAAGCCTCTCTTCCGACAAGTCCTGTCCCTGTAAGTCCCAGGAGGTTTGGGGTACAAAAAAGGAACCTTCAAAAGAAGAGTCTAAGGCAAAAAAAAAAAAAAAAATCGTAATATGCCTTTATGATAAAAGTATAATTATTATGAATTATAATAAAGGAGCAATTGGTGAATGCAATAGGTACAAGCCGGGAGGTCACAGGTTCAATTCCCGACGGGGGTCAGGAATTATAAACTTTTTACCATGACACTATAGTTCACTCATCTAAGAAATAAGTATCAAGCATGAATTTGGGGTAAATACGGCCTTCGGTAGGGTTGACAAACTGGCTATCATCTAGCGCCAATTGTCTATAAAGGTGGGAGCCTTAAACTCTACAAATCCAAGGGCTTCCAAAGGTCTAAAGTGGGATCGCTTAACCTTTATGTAAAGGATCAGAAATTCTATCTCTGCATATTTTAATTATTTATACTGTATAGTTTCCACCGCTGTGGTCTCGAGGTAGCGTGATGCCTTGTCACGCAGCGGGCTCGAGTTCAATCCCCGGTCGGGGCAGTTTTTCTGGGTGAGGTTTTTATCGGGGTTTTTCCTCACCTGTAAGACAAATGTCAGGAAAACTTTAAGGCCCAAACGGTCCCCGAAATCATATGGCCATCATCATTCTTCACCGGTGTGGAAAGCAACGGGAAGCTACCACACCTACAATTCCCTAGTAAAGCTGCAAGCATAGCATGAAAATGCTATGATTGCAGTGAAGGACCTGCCTTCGGGCAGAATTACTATGGATGGATACTGTATAGTGTTGAATTGTTCTTTTATTCTAGTAGTATAATAAATTTGTGATTATAGTGCAATAGTATTAAAGTGTCATGTTTATAAACTACTGAAAAAAAGTTAAGATCAAGGAATTTTACTTGTTGAATGAGTGAAGCATATCAAGCGTTTGACAGAAAATGGTTGACAAACTAAGTCTACGGAAATGGATCAAAGCCAAAAGTAGAAAGAGTACAACAGTTGGTAGCATTGTCCTGACCTAGAGCAATGTTGTGGGGGCGTGGCTCAAACCCAGGACCAGGCTGGGAAATCAATACTAGCACGGTAACCTATAATACAGCTCGACCGTGACCCACTGTGGCTCTATGTACGCCCTTTGCTCGACCTAGGATGGGCGTGCAGGTTATCGCTAATTTTTCAGGACTATCATTACGATTTTTTCAGACAAAGAGTTGTTAATTTAAGAAATAGGGTGGAGGCGGAAAAAACATTGCGTAAGAAACGTTTAGCTAATTATTGTGACGTAATATTGTACTCCTACTGCTTCCAGTTAAATATTTGCACTGCCAGCATCAAGAGAAAAATTCTACAGTCTGACATGCAAAAAATAAAAAAAAAATGATTCTTATTAAACTTGCGTTTGTTATAAAACTGTGAAAAATATTTAGATGAATGTGTAATTTGGATCAAGACCGTAGATTTTGTTTTTAATTTAATGACCAAAAACCATGTATTATGCAGATTTTTACCAATCAAATCAATGCAGATGGCACGTAAGTCAAAACGTTAAAATTATGAACGGCGCCGTGGAAATTAACAAGCTTTTTATTTACCCACTTTTACACTACTAAAATGCAACAAATATTCATAAAATGTTATATTAAATGTATATAGGTATGATTCGTAATTATCATTAATTTACTTTACTCGTAAATATGAAAAAGTAGGACTATTTGCTGTCATGACCACTCTGGTTACAAGAGTTATCCAAAATGGCCGTCGCGCCGTAACCAGTGATAACTACACTAGTAACCACTGATAACCACACTTATAACCAGCGATAATCACACGAGTAACCACCCATAACCACACTACTAACCAGCGATAAACCCACTGCCAGAGCATATCTGTGGTTTCGATAAATTATGTCCGAACACAAACAAGTGCACTTATTTAACCGCGTAAAATAATAAAAAGGGGCGTTTCATGGGATTCGCCTATGTTTGAGTAATTGAATTAGGTTAGGTTAGCTTTAGGTTCGTTGCATTTTAAATGTGATTGAATGCGTAGACAAATTACCTCTTCACCACAGTTATTCTGTGGAAATTCAACATGGCCGATGGTTACAAAGTAAAAACGTATTTCCATTTGTACATTCCATATTAGTTGACATACTTTCACGATGGTAATTACTCGCGGATAAATCATATCCAGATCACTTCGTAATAATACAAATGACATTAAAATATCATCGGTAGTGTAAACAAAAAGCTGGTTTTGTACAAACTCACCTTCTGAACTATTTACACAAATTCCTAGCTAAGTTCCAGTTGTACTGTAAACAAACTTGCATAACATATTATTCCGCCGACTCTGTCTATTGGATGAACCGTGGTACTACTTTTAATCGCCATATGATTGAATTGTGTACGATAAAAACATTTTTCTTACGCAGCAACGTATTTTCCGGAAAATAAGATTTAATACAACATTCAGTCATCCATGGGAAAAACCAAATAAGTCCAAAACTGGCACAACAAGTTTGTGACAAAGGGGAAAAAAATAGATCCTTTAGAAATTGTAGTGACTATTTAACTCATGCCCCAAATGGGAGTCAATGACCAATCACATTGCAATTATTTTTATTTACAACCAATCACAGTCGTGTTTCGCCTAGAATTTACCAACTAAAGTTTATCATAATAAAGAAAGCACCTCCTTTTTAACATTCTGAATAGGCCATAGCATTTTTTTGCAGTGACTGACTCTGTAAGAAATACGGCTACCAGATTGTATATATAGTGCACGACTGTCAACACATAACGCATACGGAGTTAATATAAAAAAAAATTGTAGCAATTGATTATACCACCAAAAAAAGAAACCACTGTTTGCATTTTCTTAAATGTATTTTTTCCAGGTAATAATCCAGAAAAATAGAATTGTCATATTTACATCATAGGACATCAGAAATGAATTAAATACAGTTTTATGTGTTTCATTTTTTCTCCACTAGAGTGCATTCTTACAATATTACGTTCCTTTGGCAATATATAATATGATCTGGTTGCAGTGATGAACAAAAGAGGCAAATGAAGCGTACCAATAGTTTCTCATTTGTTTTCAAACATCGCCGTTTACATTAAACATATAAATATTTTAAAATAACTATATTTAAATATTGATTTGTGAGTAAACAGCTTAATTTTATTCGTTAAATAGCCCTAACAAATGTCATTCTTGATTTCCAAATTCTCTAGATAAATTCACTACTCACTTCGTGAGTCATGAATTTATCGATAATTTGGAAATCACTCGTGACATTACTTATGACTATTTAACTCATGTCGCAAATGGTAGTCAATGACCAATCACGTTTCAATGAATTCTGTTTTACACCAATGACAGTCGTATTTCACCTCGCTCTTTATTGATTTCTCTTATCAGCTCCTGCTTTGTGATAAAGAAAGCTTCTCCTTTTTTTAATATTCTGAACAGGTTAGACCATTATCCTTCTCCAACAAATACATTGAATATAGCAAATGATGAATAGATTCAGTGATTTTACTGAGTTGTTTATTCAAAATATAAATGATTAACCTATAATGTTGATTATAATAGTTTGATGTGTTTCATTATTTCTCCACTAGAGTGCATTCTTACAATATTGCGATCCTATTTGGCAATAAATAACCTGATCGAGTTGCAGCGCATATACATAACCTCACATTTCTAATTTGTTTTCGAACATCGCCGTTTACATTAACTATATAAATATTTTAAAACACCGGTAACTATTTTCAAATAATTATTTTTTAGTAAACAGCTTAATTTTATTCGTTAAATAGTCCTAACAATGCCACTCTTGATTCCAAATTCTCTAGATAAATTGGAAATCACTCGTGGCATTACTTATGATAAATAAATTGAAGAATAGCAATGGGCTGCTAAATTCATAAGTAGATTTAAATGAATCACCTCTTTTAATTTTATAATAGAGATTGTTTATTTTAAAAAAATATTTGTTTTCATTCAGTTGCTTAGTTCCAGTTGTTATGTACTGGAGTTATATACAATAAAAATATAATGTTCCCACTACAGGCTTCGGGAGGCCATTGGGGTAGTAGAATTTTAATGCTCCCACTTTTTCTAGACAATCGGCGCCTGATGTCAGCCGGGTTGTCAGCCATGCGCGACGGCCGCCTTTACCCCCAGAACAAGCATCTAGTACTTATTTCAGTTAGAGGCTGAGTCGACCCCAGGACCATTGGTTCAGTTTAAAAATCCTGACCCCATCGGGACTTGAACCCTCGACCTTGCGGTTTGTAGCGCATTGCCTTAACCACTACGCTACGGCGTATAATAACAAAATTAACTCATTTATAACCATGTCTGAAGAAGGTACAAGTGCAGAAACAGCTGTTACGAATGTATATTTAATAAATATTAAAATCATAAAACTTTAAGTTTTATTTGTATTTAATTAAACAAACAAATTAGGTCGATTTATCTGTTTTTTTTCCCCCCAGTGAAGTTCCTCCTTTTTTAGACTTACCTAAAACAAAAATTGTTTATTATAGCTAACAGAACGAAGAATTGACTTATCTTGGCACTGTATTACTATATGAAGCAGTATAAAGGACAGATTCGCGGGATGAACATAGGCTGTAAGAGAGTTAAGATACTTAAATCCTACACCCTTAAAAAACCCCTTTGTAGTGAAAAACGTGAAAAAGTGCCTTTTTTAATCTTAAATGGCTTACGCTGCCCAAACCATAACAAATACACAAAATTAAAGTAGAAAGAATCGAATATCTCAAAAAACTCTACAAAAAACTACGCTACAGCATAATGTTTATCTTTTATAGATAACACACAATATCCATTTTTGTCTTTCATTGATGCCAAGGAGATCGGGATAAGTAGATTCCCGGGCAAGCGTGTGCTGCCATACCATTCATCTGATTGTCATGGGCTTTTTGAAAAATATTCAGGATTTTCCCGGTAAGGTTATAGGTTATAAGAGAGGTATAATGCTCAAGCCCTTCACCCTTAAAAATCACGTTCTCTAGTGAAAAAAACGTAAAAAAAGTCGCTTTTTGTAAGCTTAAATGGTCTACGCTGCCTAAACTATATAAATACCCAACATTATTGTACACACTATTGAATATCTCAAAAAAAGAACTACAGAAAAGTTCGCGACAGCATATGTTTATCTTTTAAGGATAACTCAATTTTTGTCTTTCATTGATGCCAAGAAGATCGGGATAAGTAAAGTCCCGGACAAGCATGGCAGCGTATGGCGGGTATTCTTTTATGGATAATTCAAAATAACGAATTTGTCTTTCAGTTCATTATCGGATACATCGGGATGCGTAGATTCCCGGGCAACGCCAGGTAATCAACACGGGTATAAAAAACAATAACGATATAAATTTAAATTGTTTTTTTCCTTTTACTTATTCAACGAAATGCAAAAACACAGTATAATTTTTAGGTGAGCAGGGCACGCCGGGCATTAGCTAGTAAATTAATAAAACTGAAGAAATTTTCCTCATTTTAAAGGAATTGCAGACAACTTGAGATAGGAACCCAGGAACTCAGACCAAATATAGAGCTATTCAGAAAAAAGGAACAGACTTCAAACATTTTTGTCCTCTAAACTACAAAAAATAGAAACACAATTCTAATCTTCCTGGAAGATAAAATTTCAAATATCACTATTTTATGGATTCAATATGAGCACCATGTGTTACACGACAAATATCAAAACAATGGCTCATTTCTTGCTACCCACAAATTGGCTGGTCTCTAGTTATCGAATTTACAGCTTCAGCAATTCGATGTCGCAGATTTTCAAGAGTGTCAGGCATAGAGGGGATAAAAAACGGTCTTTAACGTAACCCCACAGATAAAAATCTCACGGAGTTAGGTCAGGTGACCTGGGTGGCCACCGGCGATGAAGTTGATCTTCTACTCCTCCTCTTCCAATCCTACGTCCTGTTTTGTCGCCATTTTAATACAATCAACATGACAAGCAACAGTGTCAATGCAGCTGTGATTGGAACTTCAAACTTTTCTCTTTCCAGTAACGTTGGAATTGTGTTTGTATTGTTTGAAGTCTGTTCCTTCTTTCTGAATATCCCTATATAAATGAGTTGTTAAGTATGTTACTTAATTTTAGTATTTTAACGATATAGGAGCGTGGTAATGCTTGAGAATGTTTCGGATTGTAATTAGGGATTTGATGTAAACCAATTAAGAAATAATAACATTACCAAAATTTAGCTTTTGTAGAATCTGCAAAATTGCTGAAAAATCAAGCAATGAAAAACTGAAATCAATCAGTTCATTATTAGAACCAAAGGACAAGTTCATTATTAGAACCAAACAATATGAAATACAAACTTACACCCGGCGTGCACTGCTACGCCTATATAATTAAAAAATAATGTGTTTCCATATTTGGTTGAATAAGTAAAAGGAAAAATAATTATACATTTCTACCGTAATTATTTTTAGATAACCCGTGCTGATTACCCGGTGTTGCCCGGGAATTTATTTATCCCTATCTTCTTGGCATAAATGAGCTGAAAGACTAAAATTAATGTGTCTTTATGTTTGAGTAAAAGGAAAAAATGTTATCGTAATTATTTTTAGATACCCCGTGCTGTGATTACCTGGTGTTACCCGGGAATCTACTTATCCCGATCTTCTTGGCATATATGGGTGAAAGACAAAATTCGCTATTGTGAGTTATCCGTAAAAGAATACCAGCCACGTGCTGCTACGCTTGCACGCAAATCTATTTATCCCTATCTTCTTGGCATTAATGAAAGACAAAAATGGTTATTCTGAGTTATCCGTAAAAGATAAATAAATGCTGTCGGGGACTTTTTTGTAGAACGTATTGAGATATTCAATCATTTTGTATATTTGTTAAGCATTTAGACAGCGTAAGCCATTTAAGCGTCCAGAATGCTACTTGTTTCACGTTTTTCACTACAAAGGGTGATTTTTAAGGGTGTAGGAGTTGAGTATCACAACGTACTTATAGCCTATGTTCATCCCGGGAAACTCCTGAAAATTTTGCAAAAAAGCCCCATCATTATCGGATGAACGGTATGGCAGCGCATTAAAATACGAGCAAACAAACAAACAAACAAATATTCATTTTTATATATCAGATGTAGTATTAACTGTTTTATTGCACGAAAAATGATCCTGTGAAGCGAAATCGACTGTATTTGCTAAAAGAAAACACTGTAGTAAATTGTACTTTCACTATTATTAAGAGAACACTAAGGGAATTGCTTGTTTAATTTCCGATTTCTTAATCCATACATATATCTAATACACGACCCTGGATGTTTAAATTGATTCACTAAACTATCAGTGAACTATTTGGTAATTCTAACTAACTCACTGGCACTATCGAACCCGTTGGTTCATGGCCGCGTGAACATAAGCTCTCCATACACCCCTATCCTGAACTAATGTTTTGCAATCATTTCCTGTATAATCTATTTCCCTCAAATCATAGTTAATGCCCACCTCATTCTTGTCTACCAACTGGGCGTTTTCCCTCTGGCTTTCCTGCAATTAGCTTCCATGCATGAATTTCATTCCCCATACGCGCAACATTTCTTGTCCATCGCAGTCTACGAGACTTAACTGTTCTTATTATATCTGGGTTCCTATAGAGACCATGTAATTCACTGTTATGCAGTCTTCTCCATTCACCTGTCTGTTCATCCTCTTTGGTTCAGAAATTTTCCTAAGAACTTTATTCCCAAATGCTCGTAATCTCCTTTCTTCCCTTATAGTAAGAGTCCATGTTTCGCACCCATATAAAAAACTTGTCGAATAACAATTTTGTATATTTTCAGTTTAACATTTTTTTTAAAGGAGATGGGACGTCAAGAGTTTATGTAATGCATAATAGCACGCATTTCCAGAATTGAGCCCATGTTTAATTTCTTTGTGCATCTCATTCCCATGTGTGATTATTGTTCCTAGGCATTTGAATTCAGTAACACTAAGAAATTAGGACTGGAAGTAAATACCAATAAAACTAAATATGTAGTCACTCGTAGAAATACATTATATAATGGAAATAGACAGCTAATGACAAATGAGGGAAATTTTGAGGAAGTAGCTGAATTCAAATACCTAGGAACAATAATCACAAATAGGAATGAGATGCACAAATAAGTTAAACATAGGCTCAATTCTGGAAATGCGTGCTATTATGCATTGCAGAGACTCTTGACTACTCAACTCCTTTCAAAAAATGTTAAACTGAAAATATATAAAACTATTATTCTATCAGTTATATTATTTGGGTCCACCGCTGTGGTCTCGAGGTAGCGTGCTGCCTTGTCACGCAGCGGGCCCGGGTTCGATCCCCGGTCGGGGCAGTTTTTCTGGGCGAGGCTTTTATCGGGGTTTTTCCTCATCTGTAAGACAAATGTCAGGTAAACTTTAAGGCCCAAACGGTCCCCGAAATCATATGGCCGCCATCATCATCATCCTTCACCGGTGTGGAAAGAAACGGGAAGCTACCACACCTACAATTACCTAGTAAAGCTGCAAGCATAGCATGAAAATACTATGATTGCAGTGAAGGACCTGCCTTCGGGCAGAATTACTATGGATGGATGGATATTATATGGTTGCGAAACATGGACTCTTACTTTAAGGGAGGAAAGGATATTACGAGTATTTGGACCGAAGAGAGATGAACAGACAGGTGAAAGGAGAAGACTATATAACAATGAACTACATGGTCTCTATAGGAAGCCGGATATAATAAGAACAGTTAAGTCTCGTAGACTGCGATGGGCAAGACATGTTGGGCGTATGGGGAATGAAATCCGTGCATGGAAGCTTCTTGTAGGAAAGTCAGAGGGAAAACGCCCAGTTGGTAGACCAAGAATGAGGTGGAAAAATAACATTAACTATGATTTGAGGGAAGTAGATTTTACAGGGAATGATTGAAAAGTGTTAGCTCAGGATAGGGATGTATGGAGAACTTATGTCTGCGCGGCCATGAACCTTCGATAGTGCCAGTGAGTAAGTAAGTAAGTAGGTAAGGTATTTGAATTGAGCCACTTCCTCAAAATTTCCCTCATTTGTCATTAGCTGTCCATTTCCATTATGTAATGCATTTCTATGTGACTATTTGGTAATTCACGTGTCAAAATGGTATTTCATTATGACAATTCCAAGATGTTTTAAGCATTTATAATTTAGCTACATCAAGTTAATAGCCTCTCTCTCTCAATGAAAATGTAGATGTTCGTGTTGTGCATTACCCCTATTCGTGAAACTGCGGCAGAGATGTCCACAATATCGCTCACAATTCGGAAGATCAATAGTTCGGTCCACGTGCCAACAGTGGTAGAAGGGTCTATGACCTCTAATTTATATACTCCTCTCGTGTGTTATACAAATTTTACTATCTACAATCAATCAAATGAAACTCAGAAAAGTTTTACATTTATGCAATGTACAAATAAAGTAGATATGCCTTATAAAGAAACAAGCTGATAAAGCAGCACAAATAACAGTATATATGAAAGATTTAATTTGGAGCAACAAACATATGTCAATAAAAGCAGAACCCGCATATACAAAAACGATAATTCGACCAGTTATCGTATATGGATAATAAAACAAAAACTAAACAAATAATAAGCACATGTGAAGTGAAAATCTTAAGAACTGTTCAGGGGAAAATATTTGATAAAATACACAACACAGAAATTAGGGACAAATGTCACATTCAAGACATAACCAAATTCATTATGGATAGACGAAAATATTAGAAGGGTCATATAGAAAAAATGGAAGAAAACCGACTTGCAAAAAAGAGCTAAAGAAGATAGACCAATGGACGGGAGTGAAATAAGAGGAAGATCAGCCAAGAGATGGATAGAAAGTGAATGCCCATCCAAATACGTCTTCCTCCGAGGAGTGATTTTGGAAATAAACAGGAAGAAAATCCCACAAATTATGTTTAAGAAGAAGACGAAGACCTTATAAGTCAAGCAAATTGAAGCTACAACACCTAGTGAAATTAACAGCCGAAGAATTTTATCTGTTTATAGAGGAAATGTAGACATAACCGAGTTTTCGATAAATTGTTAACAAAATTTCTTTAAATTTGATAATGAGAGTCCACTATAACAATTAAATGGGGATGTAGGATGGAGTGAGGGAGGAAAGAAGATTACGAGTATTTGAGAATAAAGTTCTTAGGATTTTTTTTAAATATCTTGGGTCAATAATAACATGTGAAAGAGATGTACCAACTAAAATTGCAATGGCAAAAAAATGTAACAAAGACATTACATGGAATAATTTGGAACAAAAATAGTACAAAGGAAACTAAAATGATAATTTATAAGAGCGTAATACAGAAATTTAACCATATGGAAGTGAAACTTGATCTTTGACGCAATTACAAAAGAATAAAATTACAAGAGTTGAATTTGATTATCTTAGAAAAAGCCTTCAAAAATCAAGGCAGGATAATATAAGTATTGAATTCCTTTTGAGAGAAATGAATGTCACCACATCTGTTGTTAAGAGGATTGAAAATCAATCGCTTAAACGGTATGGCCATCTACAAAGAGTGGAAAATGAATTATGGCAAAAAATATATAGCCTACCAATGGTCACTCCCCTAGAAGAAATAAATGTGGCAGACCAAGATGGAAATGGAAAACTTATGTCAGAACTATAATGGATGATAGGGATTTGGAAGAAGGAGATTGGAATGATAGAAATAAATGGAAACTGAAGGCGGAAACCAATATGTGGGGGAAAGCCGAAGAAGAAAAAGAAGGGAAATGTTTGGGCCAAAAAGAGTTGAAAAGACAGGTGAATGGAGTAAACTACGTAATAGTGAGCTACATGGTATTTACAGGAAGCCAGATATAATAAGAATAGTTTAGTCTCGTAGACTGCGATGTGCAGGACATTTGGCACGAATGGGAATGAAAGAGGCGCATAGAAGCTTCTTGTAGGAAAACCAGAGGGAAAACGCCCAGTTGGTAAATCAAGGATGAGGTGGGAGAATAACATTATCCATGATTTGAGGGAAGTAGATTATACAGGGACGATTGGAAAACATTAGCTCAGGATATGGATATATGGAGAGTTTATGTCCGCACTGCCATGAACCTATGGGTTCGATAGAGCCAGTGAGTTAATTAGTTATAGGGTGGAGTGGAGCAGAACATATAGCAAATTAAGAAATTGGATTAAAATCAAAAATATAATAATTATTTCACAAAGTGTGGTGTTAAAAATGAACCAAGAACCTAGTTAACTGCACAGTGATATTCACAGTTTCCTGCTCAAATATCCTTCACTGCAAATTCAAAATTCTCCATTCTCCTTTTCTCTTTGTGTGCGCATACGATCCATTTTACTTTATGTTCTTCATTATTCACATACATTTTAAATTGTATCATAAGAAAAAGGAAATCTACTATTGTCCAGTGCAAACGTTTGCTACCTGTTAACAGAAACCTTCAAAACAGTGTACTGTGAAACTGACGAATTTTATGCAGATGCAATGTTGGTTATTTCCAATCGCCTGATGCATAGGCTATTAAAAAAACACAAAATATGACTTTATCATAGAAATAAGCAGAAATATGACCAAAGATCTGAAAAAGTGAGAGAATGTGACTTTTAAGATCCAATAAAAAACTTTTAATCTTAATAATAAGGCATATATAATTTTTTTTACTTACTTGAAGCTTAGAATATGGACTTTGGTAAAAATATGACATGTCATAGGAATCCGCCCCTTACTGATTTTAATATAACTGGGCGTCAAATTTTTCCGTTCATTTTACATATTCCATATTTTCATATGTAATATTTCCAATGTTCCCATCTTATCGCTCTAGTCTCTCCATATATTAGCATGCCCCTAGCATTCTAGGCTATCTAGGCAAAGCTGCAAAGTGCTAAGATTAAAGAAAATGGGTAACTGCTATTCAATTTTATGATATATAAAGCGTGCTCCTTGCCTCTAGTTCCGAGGGTCGCGGGTTGAAACCCGGTCGGGGTCGATGGATTTTTTAGGACGGAAACATCCAAGGAGCAAGTCCTCCAGGAGGGACTTTAAACCGTGGATCCCGAGTCTAAAGGTTATCATGCTCGTAAAATATCCTTAAGCTTGAATAAAGAGGCCTCTAAGCAAAATTTACCGACATTAACGTCCTAGTAATACCTTAGTTGTCTGTTAGATGTCTCATTGGGTCAGTTTGACCGCATGCCATCCATGACATATATGAGCAAATAAGGTAACTAAAATTTAACTTGTTCTAGTAACTCCTTACAGAGAAGAAGCTATAGCTCAACAATGGGCTAAGCCATTATAGATAGATACATAGAAGCTCTTTAGGGAACAAAGCATTCGCTTTCAACAATCTCGTATAATATTCGCGTATTAAACATACATACATAAGGACTTTATTAAACTAAATGTGAGATACATACAATGCTATTTACAAATATGGATCTCACGGGCAGTAAGCCGTACGTGCTGTTGACAGTCCGTTACAGTAAGTTGATGTTTAAAAAAACAATAATATTACAATTATATATCAATACAATTACATTATACATTAACTTAGTTATGTAGAATTATTTATAATTAATGGCATTGCAATTTGCTAACATATTTATTTATTCCTGAATAAGTGTTGTTCTTATTTTCCGCGTTTTGTCCAGAAATATACCCAGGTTTATCCAATTTTCTGGGTTTACCAGTAATTCGTAGCATGCCAATCTTCCACGATTTGAATTTAGAAATCTTTCCGGTAATAACTGATGCCGCCAATATTCCAAATCGTTACATTTTCCTATATATATGCATCTCGTCTTCAAAGCTCCCGCACATTGGACATATTCGCATATCGTGATCGTCGCTAATTTTTTAAAAATTTCCATGCCCCTAACCTGAACCAAGCAAGCCCTGATCTCTCTTTAAATCCTAGATTGAGTATATAATCTTTTCTTTCCCCAAACTTGTTTTAGGTCTCTTTGTAAAAAATAGTGATCGTTTTCCCGTACATTCGGCCAAAATATTTTGTCGGTTTATATCTAAGTACCTCCTTCTAATTTTTCTATTAAAAATAAGTGCACTTGTTAATTTAATTATGGCAAGCCATTTGATTGAATTTATTAAATAAATAATATTTATAACTATTATATATTATATATTACACAAATATATGCTAGTGGTTAAGGCACTGCGCTACAAGCCGGAAGTTCGAGGGTTCGAGTCCCGGTGGGTCAGGATTTTTAAACTGACCCAGACCTTCTGGACGCACTATGGCCCTGGGGTGACTCAGCCTCTAACGGGAATGAGCACCAGACGCTTGTTCTGGGGGTAAAGGCGGCCGTCACGCAGGGCTGACAACCTGACTGACACCAAGTGCCGATTGTCAAGAAAAAGTGGGAGCCTTAACCGTCCTACTACCCCAAAGGCCTCCCTAGCCCTGTAGTGGGATTACTTTACACTTTACTTTATATATTACACAACAAGATGACTCGAATGTTATAGAGATCAAATCCCGGAGTTGATTCAACTTGATTGCCGTGATTTTCGAGATTTTCCTAATTCTTTAAGCAAAATACTTTCATTTTCGCCTTAATTATACTCAAGTCATCATTAGTTATTTACTTCATAATTAATTGTAGCCAAAAACAAGAAAATTATACAAAATAACATGAATAAACAGACAAAGGCATTATAAAGTCTGCCACTTTACACCAATAGATCTTACATGTTTTTATGACCAAATATGTCGAAGCTCTCTAAAGATTAAACGTTATTTATAAAATGTTAATCACTGAAGAGAATATCATTAGTACATTAAAAATTGCACAATGTGAATGTAGCTTTAAACACATTTTCTTGAATTGGGGATGTGTTGTCCCAGATTACAAGCGCACGCCACTAAAGCAGCGTTATCGGATAAACAACTGAAGTACCTACTGAGATTAATGGATTCTAGAATGAACATTTTGGCCAAGGCATGAAAATCCTTGTGGTAGGTCAGTTCAGTACAGAAACTTTAAAATAAAATTTTCACAGCAGCCGTGGCGTTACTGCATCGATCCACCCATATATACACACTTGTCTTCAAGCGCACAGATGCAGCCCTAGACTCTCATTCTAAATATGGTACATATTTTAAAGATGGCAGAACATATTTACTAACAACTTCATATTATATTATATTTACTAGCAAACTACGCATTTCAATATATTGACAAAATTAACAATTAAATCAAACATTGTAATAGACAACAAACCTCTGGAACAAGTAACAAATTTTAATTATTTGGTTGTAATTGTCCCGCGCGGTAGCCGAGCGGTTAAGGTAGGAAGCCTTGGCGCAGAGCTACGGGACTTGCGCTGGTTCGAGTCTCCATGGGGGAAGAAATTTTCTCATGGTATTTCGGCCAGTATGGAACCGGTGCCCACCCAGCATCGTGAGGCAATTGGGTAGCTACAATAAGTAGCGGCTCCAGGTTGAGGAACCAGCTATAACGGCTGGGGGACTCGACATGCTAACCACATGTCACCCCTACACTGGCTGTTCATCATCTACCTCTGTGATTGACACATGTGGATGTGAAGGGCCAGCAGCCGGCTGGTAAAAGGGCAACCGCTGAAAAAGTGGAAAGACCCTCAATCGGAATCGGAATCGGGTTGTAATTTTACTATAAACACAAAAACTGAAAGATACGTAAATATGCGGAACTCTACATAAAACATTGAAGAATAAACAAGAAGAGATACTAGATTGAAGTTTTATAAAACATTGGCAGTTCCTGCATTACTTTATGGGAGCGAAACTTGGGTAATGACCAAAAAATACAAAGTAGAATACAAAGCGCAGAACTGAACTTCCTTAAAAAACAAAGGCTTCACAAGATTGGATCGGATAAAGAATGAAGATATAAGAACAGAGTTAAATATATACCCATTGAATGAGAAAATCAGAGAATATAGAGATAAATTGTTTACACATGTGGAAAGAATGAATGTAACAGGATTACCAAGAGCAGCATTCAACTACAAAGAGGTTCAAGGAATGTAGGAAGATCAATGAAAATATGGACAGAACAACTGTGAGGCGAAACAGGCAATTTGCCTAGCCCGTGAAGTGAAGAAGAAGAAGAAGAAGAAGAAGAAGAAGAAGAATCTTCGGTTGATTAATGTCCTTGAGATCGTCCGATTCCTAATAGCCAAATTTGTCGGTTCATCCAATCTCCTGGTTGTAGATGGTTCTCCTTCATCTTTAAATATATTCTCTGACTCCAGGAGGTTTTAGGTCTTTCTCTGCCTTGTCTTCCCTCAGGTTTCCATTCCTAAACACATTTTGGTAGCGATCCTCTTCCATTCGCTTGACATGTCCGAACCATCTTAATTGCTGAGTTTTAATATAATCTAGAATAGCGTCTCCAATCTTCATTTTCTCTCTCAAAACTAAGTTTCCATTTTTTTTTCTTGAAAATTTTGTTGCTCTTAGTATAAAATTAATTCCCGTTGCCAAAAAATACTTATTTGTTTTCGTTGTTAATGACCAAAGTTCTGCTTCATAAGTAATGATGCTTTTAACAATTGTATGATATATATTAATTTTATGTTTTATTACTTATATTTTTATCCCACAATATTCCATTGAGGCAAGCAATTGAAAATTAACTATTATATTGATTTAAAAATTACACTGAAGCATTTACAAGTTTTTTAAAATTTATATACAGATTTTTAATGTTTACACATCTTTCTGTGCCTAAAGTTTTATTTTTCTTCTCCACTCGTCTCTATCCATCTACTCCATGTCCTCCAGTCCTCTTGTTCTCATTCCCGTTCTTATATCTTGCATCCACGAGTTTCGAGGTCTTCCTTTCCTTCTTCTTCCAGGTGGACACCATTCCAATGTTTTCCTGGGTAATCTTTCTTTTTGCATTCGTCGCACGTGCCCATACCAATTTAAATGCCTATATCTTATATAATCTACTATTGAAAATCTAATATTCACTTTTTCTCGTATGACAGTATTTCTTATTTTTTTCTTGTTTTGAACATCTTGATGCTCTCCTCAAAAAATCCATTTCCATCGACATCAGTTTTTGTTTTAAGTTTTTGTTGAATTTCCAAACTTCAGCTCCATATGTGACAGTACTTCACACTATTGAATTATATATTTGTAACTTAATTTTTCTGGATATATATATATATATATATATATATATATATGTTTCATAAGACTCCATTTATCATAGCTGTTAGTGCTCTACCATAGTCTCTTTCTTAATATACCGCAACATAGGACATCATCACTCCATGTCATATACTATCTTCACTTCTGGCAACTGGAATGCCCTACCACAAGAAATAAGCGGGCTGCCAGACGGCATATTTTAAAAGAAATCTAAATTTATTTTGCTCTAACCTCGACTTCATTATTACCCAGTGTAAGGTATATATATATATTAATTGGCGTTTCTCGTATAATTTATCATATTTATATTATTATTATCGTTATTATTTTATTATTATTATTATTATATTATTATTATTATTGTTATTATCGTATAAAATGTTGCTTGTACATGAATTTTACATTGCTACATTTAATGTATATTTAACTGTTTATAATTAGTATAGTGTATATCTATATTTGTCAAATATGTATTTGTATTTGTGCTGGTTGAGTGGAAGAGAAGGACTTATGGCCTTAACTCTGCCAGAATAAATAAAACTTTATTACTATTATTATTATTATTATTATATTATTATTATTATTATTATTATTATTATGTATTTACAAGTTACATAGCTTAAAAAATAAATATGTTCTTTGGGTAAACACTGATTATGCATATATATATATTCCCAAAAAGTTAGACTTATTCGCAAGTGTCAAAATGACACGAAGATTAGGTGCGGATAGGCAAAGTTTTCAGATACATTTAAAATTCACAATGAGTTAAAAAGGGAGAGTCACTATCTCTTCTACCATTTAATTTTTTACTAGAAGCATACCTAAACCTCAATGGTATTAACAAGCTGTTGGTACATGCTGATGACGTAGTATTATTAGGTGATAGCGAGGAGACTTTAAGTGCCAACACGGATATTCTATTAACACTAACGAATTAAGACTGGATGTAAATATCAATAAAACTAAATATATGATCACAAATAAAAATAAATTATTATAAAGGTAATGGGACAATTAACGACAAATAAAGGAAATTTTGAAGTAGTGGTAAATTTAAGTGTCTAAGAACAATTTATTACAAACAGAAACAAGATGCAGAAAGAAATTAAACATAGGCTGAATTCTGAAAACACATGCTATTATGCATTACAGGAACTCTTGTCATCCCAACTTCACTAAAATAAATCATCATCATCATCATCTGCATTCATGGATTAGGTATGTTGACCCGTTCCGACTTCAGCCCATCTCTTTCTAGGTCTGCCCACATCTCGGGTGCCTTTAGGATTGTATTTTGTTATTTGTTTTGGATATCTATCTTCATTCATTCTGTCTATGTGTTGCTTCCATAAAATAAAAATATATAAAATGTATATAGTGGATGAGAAATATTTTAAGGGATGAGAAACATTACTAGTATTTGAGAATAAAGTTTGTAGACAAAAAATTTGGACCAAAGAAAGATCAACAGTCAGGTGAATGGAGAAAACTTCACAATAGTGAACTACATGATATTTATAGGAAATCAGATGTAATAAAAAACAATTAAGTATCTTAGACGGAAATGTCACGAGGGAAATGAAAGTGAGGCATGGAAACTTCTTGTGAGAAATTCGGAAGGACAAAAAAGAGGTGAGAGAACAATATTGACCATAATTTGAGGGAGATAAATTATACGGGGGATGATTGGAAAACATAAGTTCGGGATAGGGATGGTATGAATCTTCAAAGTCGAAGTGTCAGTAAGTTACACACACACAATAAATATATATATATATATATATATATATATATATATATATATGCGAATACTGAATCGACGTTTACGTTCTATGATGGAAAGCGAATTGGAAGAAGAGCAGTTTGGCTTCAGGAAGGGAAAAGGTACGAGAGATGCAATTGGATTGATACGAACAATAGGAGAAAGATACATAGAATAGGATAAAGAAGTTTATGCAGTATTTGTTGACCTGGAAAAGGCCTTTGACAGAGTGAATTGGAATAAACTCCTGAAGATCTTGAAGGAAATTGGCCTGAACTGGAAGGAAAGGAGGCTCATAAGTAATCTATAAATGAAACAGCGATAAAAGTGAAGATAGGAGAAGAAATATCAGAGGGAAGAGAAATTGGAAGGGGGTGGTACGGCAAGGATGTCCTCTATCATCTACTCTTTTCAACATCTACCTGGAAGACCTAATGAAGAACTGCTTCAGGAATAAGGGGGGCGTAAACATGGGAGGAAGAAGAATTAAATACATAAGATTTGCTGATGATATGGTTTTGCTAGCAGAAAATGTAATTACACTGAGGAACATGCTGATGGAGCTAAATGACAAGTGTGAGGGTTATGGCATGAAGATAAATATAAATAAGACGAAGGCCATGATTATAGTAAGATAAACATGAGGATTAAAGATGAGGCCACTGATCAAGTGTGGAGCTTCAAATATTTGGGTTGTACTATCAGTAGTAACATGAACTGCGGTCAAGAAGTAAAGCAGAGGGTAGCATTGACAACAGAAGCTTATAACAAGAAGAGAAGCATTTCTGCGGACCTTTGGCAAAAGAATTACGGAAGAGGTAATGGAGTGCTTTGTGTGGAGTGTAGCATTATATGGTGTACAGACTTGGACATTACGACATAATGAGGAAAAGCGACTAGAAGTTTTTGAGATGTGGATATGGAGAAGAACAGAACGTATAAAATGGACAGACAAAATAAAAAAAAAAGTGCTAGACAGAGTGGGTGAAGGAAGAACAATTCTGGAACTCATAAAGAAGAGGAAAATAAATTGGATTGGCCACTGGCTAAGAACAAACTGCCTGCTGACGAATGCCTTAGAAGGAATGGTCAACGGAAAGTTAGAGGCAGAAAAAGACACCAGATGATAGACAATATTAAAATAAATGGTTTACATGCGGATACAAAAAGGAAAATTCAGTTAAGGAAAGGGTGGAGAATGCTGAGTTTGCAATGAAAGACCTGCTCTTGGACAGAACACTATGCATGTATGTATGTATATATTTCGCTGTTATAATTATTTTTTTATATTGAGCAATCCAAGTATAATATGACACGAAAAGAAAAAAAATGCTTGGACAGGGATTTGAACCCGGAATTCTGAATTGATATTTCAGTGCGCTGCCAGTTACGCTACTCAAGATTTCTTGTACAAACATTTATTTTTCTTTATATATTCATATTACATTACGATAGGCAGCTAGAACTCGATCTCACTGCCCTCTGGTAGCCACTATAACAAGTAAGCAAAATTAAGAGAATTTTTACTTTATAGCAGCGACGCTTCACTTCCGATTCTATAAGCACACTGAAGTATCAATTCAGAGGTCCGGGTTCAAATCCCCGTCAAAGCATCTATTTTTCTTTTCAAGCCATATATATATTTCATGTTATGCTTGAAGCTTTACTAGGGAATTATAGGTGTGGTAGCTTCCCGTTGCTTTCCACACCGGTGAAGGATGATGATAATGATAAGGATGATGATGATGGCTGGATGATTTTCGGGAACCGTTGGACCCTAAGCTTCCTGACATTTGTCTTACAGGTGAGGAAAAACCCGAAAAAAAAACACCCAGGAGCCTGTCCCGACCGGGAATCGAACCCGGGCCCGCTGCGTGATAAGGCAGCACGCTACCTCGAAACCACAGAGGTGGACATTTATATATATACACACACACAGTTATTAAATGTGGGCATACAGTTAATAAATCAAATAATGATAGTTATAATTTTGTGAAATTCTATCCAAACCTGATGAACCTTGACGTGCATCTGATCACTAGTATCAAAGTGATCCCACAACAGGCCCGGAGGCCCTTGAGGTAGTACGAGGATAAGGCTCCCACTTTTTCTAGACAATCGGCACTTTATGTCAGTCGGGTTGTCAGCCCTGCGTGAAGGCTGCCTTTACCCCCCAGAACAAGCGTCTGGTACTCATTTCCGTTAGAGGCTGAGTCGACCCCAGGGCCATAGTGCCGCCAGAGGGTTTGGGTCAGTTTAAAAATCCTGACCCCAACGGAACTTGAACCCTCGACCCTCCGGCTTGTAGCTTAGTGCCTTAACCACTACGCTACCACCATTACAAATTATCTGCGGTTTAACTTTTATCCGATTGAGGGTCTTTCCACTTTTCAGCGGTTGCCCTTTTACCAGCCGGCTGCTGGCCCTTCACATCCACATGTGTCAATCACAGAGGTAGATGATCAACAGCCAGTGTGGGGATGACATGTGGTTAGCATGTCGAGTCCCCCAGCCGTTATAGCTGGTTCCTCAACCTGGAGCCACTACTTATTGTAGCTACCCAATTGCCTCACGATGCTGGGTGGGCACCGGTCCCATACTAGCCGAAATACCATGAGAAAATGTCTTCCCCCATGGAGACTCGAACCAGCGCAAGTACCGTAGCTCAGCGCCAAGGCTATTTTTATACCAGTGATAATTTATGTTGCTTATAATAATTCAACATAACAGCTGGAAAATTAATAAATATAACTAGAACATGAAGTTATATTAACGTAAAATGATTTGGTCTATAGACTAAAGCGAAGTCGATATAACTGGATTTAATTTATGTATATAATAGAGAGAATGAAGAAAATTTGGCGTAAACTTCATCACCAAGATAACTCTAAAAAATTTACTTAATTTACTTAATACAGGCTTTCCACTTCACAGAAGTTTGCCCTTGATTCCTGCTTTCCAAAGATTCATATCTTCCCATTGCCCTTCTTCCATACCCCTCTCCATCATGGCATCATATATTCCCTCATACCATGCTCTTCTATGTCTCCCCCTCTTCCTTCTGCCTGATACCATCCAATCTAACACATGTTCAGGCCACTGGTTCTTCGACATCCGTTGTACATGTCCATACCACTGTAAAGCTCTATCTGTTATCCTTTCGATAACAATTTCTTGTGCATCCATTTCTTGTCTGATATATGTATTTCGAATATGTTGTAGCCTGGATATTCTCATACTTCTCCGCAATCCATCCATTTCTGTCGCCAAGATTCTTTTCTGCATCCTTTCATTTATTGTCCAGCTTCTAAAAGTACTTATTTTTTATTTAATACAAGTACTAAGATAATTCTCGTAATTTTAAACGCGAATATACTGTACTCTAGTAGTAGGCCTACAGTTTTTAAAAATTGTATTGAACTTCTGATCCTAGGCAAAAGCATAGCTTTTAGCCTATTATCCAAGTCCCTTTACAATTTTGTGATATGTACAAACATATTCAATTGTTCAGTGTCTCCAAATTGAAAATTGATCATAAGTAATGTCACGAGTGATTTCCAAATCATCGATAAATTCGCCAGTCACGAAGTCACGATTGGATAATTTATCTAGAGGATTTGGAAATGAAGAGCGGCATTTTTAGGACTATTTATCGAATAAAATTAAGCTGTTTACTCAAAAATCATTATTTAAATAAAATGATTTTAAAATATTTATATATTCAATGTAGACGGCGATGTTTGAAAATAAGTCAGGGATGTGTAGTTATGTTCCATTTGTTTATCCACTGCAATTTGATCGTATTATTTATTGTCAAATAGGATCGCAATATTGTAAGAATGCACCCTAGTGGAGAAAAAATGAAACATATCAAACTGTATATTATAAGTAACATTATAGGTTTTAATATATTTTTTTTAGTAAATAACTCAGTAAAATAATGATTTAAAAACAAATACTTATTGTTGAACATACAATTTTCAAATATGCAGTTCGAAGGAATCTATTCAATATTTGTTATATTCCATGTATTATCGCCTCACTATGATGGTCGATGGTTGTCCAGCGGCTCGCTTTGTTTCTCCGCAGTTGTTATATATAATTAAATACAAAGATGCCGACTACCGCCACTATAATAATTCCGCATGTTAAACCATCAAAGTGAGGTTATTATATTTGTTGGAGAATCAGTCACTGCAAAATAATGCTCTGACCTGTTCAGAAAATAAAAAGGAGGAGCTTTCTTTATCACAAAAGCTGGAAGTGGTAAAGAGATTTTTTAAAGAATGAGTGAAACACGACTGTCATTGGTTGTAAATCAAAATTCATTGAAACGTGATTGGTCATTGACTACTATTTTTGGCATGAGTTAAATAGTCATCGTAAAGCATTTCCTTTTAGGGTCGGTTTCACAACAGAGGTAATTGTATTACGCCAGTTTAAGCTATGCATTATACACGGGGAAAACTGGCGTAAAACAGTTACCTCTGTTGGTGAAATTGACCCTTATTCAATAGTAAATATTGTAGTATTGTGCTTTAATAAATGTTCTCCACTTTGTATATAACATATTAATACTTGATTATTAATATTATAAAAAATACTATAGGATTTTATTTACAAAACCTGTGAGAATTTGGTAACGTTGAAATCTACATAGTTTACTGAAACTTGAAATCTTTAATAAGAAAGAAAAAGCTTATTATATACGAATGTCGTAGACTTTAGAATTAGCTGAAGGATTTTTGTATGAGCTAAAATTAAAACATGTGTTCGCAAACCGAAATCAGCTAGCGGAAATCGAGTTCCGTCAAGAAAATAAACACTAGTCAAACATTTCATTTCTGATTGCCTTAGAACTCTATAATATAGAGTTATGATCTCATAGTATATGACACGATATAAAGGTCTTTACGTACGTACAAATATAACGTTTTAACTCAACCATAACATTGTCATTATATAACTGCATTGGAGATGATTCACTGTTAAATCAACACTTATTTTATTTTACGCAATACAACATTTCTATAAGAATGCAGATTCAATGGTTTATACAAGGTTAATAGTGAACTAAACCAAAGCATATGGCTCAACTATAAATTAGGTGTCACTACGGTACACCATGAAATATCCATGACACTGTTGCACTATTTACTTTTTCTGTTTCTATTAACATTTGCTACTATTTTAACACGTTCTAACGATTTTTTAAATATTTTTTTACAATTTTTAAGTATTTATTTATGTACGCGAAATTTTTCAATAATTTATTTAAGTTATACATAACCGTAGTGCGCGTCCTCATCAACAGATGGCAGTCCGGTATGACCAACTTTCAAATAAGAAATAGCACTACTAATGTTTTACTTTGTTAGGTTAAGAAGGCGTAAGTTAGTATAGATGGAATTAGTGTATAGTTTATTAAAATAATATGTAAATGGTTTACTTTGTTAGGTTACAAATTATGTGTTAGTGTAAATACATGTTTAAAAGCACGTAAGACAAGAATTGAAAGTACAGCCTTTATTGGATAAAGTCACATGGATGGAATCTGTGAGGAGAGATATCCATTGTTAGCAAGAAATTATCAAGCAAGAGGAAGACGTGATGTTGGGAGACCTAGAAGACGTTGGGCTGATGCATTATGAAGTCGGAACGGGCAATTGCCTAATCCCTGGAGTGATGATGATGATGAAAAGCACGTTCGGATATTTATGGCGATATCAAATATAATCAGCTCTTTGCATATGTACATATGAAGATTAATCTTAGATGTAAATTATAACTTGCAAATCTTGAATTAAATAATAGCTTTTCTTATTTTATTCTTTGTTTTTATTAGTACCGGCGTGCGCTGCTACATCTAAATAAATAATGTATTTTGTATTTAGTTGAATAAGAGGAAAAATAAATATAAATTTATATCGTTGTTATTTTACGATGCCCCGTGCTGATTACCCGGCGTTGCCCGGGAATCTACGCATCCTGATGCACTTCGCATAAATGAGCTGAAAGACAAAATTCGTTATTTTGAGTTATACATAAACGAATACCCGCCGTGCGCTGCTATGCTTGCCCAGAAATCTGCTTATCCCGATCTTATTGGCATAAATGAAAGACAAAAATGATTATTGTGAGTTATCCTTAAAATATAAAAATATGCTGTCGCGAACTTTTCTGTAGAGTTTTTTGAGATATTCAATTCTGTGTACAATAATGTTGTGTATTTGTTATGGTTTAGGCAGCGTAAGCCATTTAAGCTTACAAAAAGCTACATTTTTTCACGTTTTTTTTCCCTTCCCGGGAAAATCCTGAACAATTTGCAAAAAGCCCCATGACAATCGGATGAATGGTATGGCAGCACATGCTTGCCCGTGAATCTACTTATCCCGATCTAATTGGCATCAATGAATGACAAAAATGGCTATTGTGTGTTATCTGTAAAAGATAAACATATGCTGTCGCGGACTTTTTTTGTAGAGTTTTTTTTTTTGAGATATTCAATTCTGTGTGCATTAATTTTGTGTATTTGTTATGGTTTAGGCAGCGTAAGCCATTTAAGGGTAAAAAAGTACTTTTCGACGTTTTTTACAACAAAGGGTGTTTTTAAGGGTGTATGGGTTGAGTATCTCAACTCTCTTATAGCCTATGTTCATCCCGGGAATCTCCTGAACATTTTGCAAAAAAACCCCATCACAATCGGATCAACGTTATGGCCGCGCATAAAGTACGAACGAACAAACAAACAAACAAATATTCATTTTTATATATTAGATTAGGTTAACATTGTGCATTTTTAGGGCATACTTTAATAATAATTTAAATTATATTAAGTACATGAAAGTTTGTGTTATTTCATTATTCGCTGGTTGATTGAAAAAAAAAAGCCTTATCACCACAATTCTGCCAACTTAAACGCACAATTATTATTATTATTATTATTATTATTATTATTATTATTATTATTATTATTATTATTATCATTATGGGTAGACCAACTATTACGTGGATTCAGGGAATCAATGAAGCTAAGATGGAATGGGAAATAGAAGAAGATATATGGATGAACAGACAGGAATGGAAAAATGTGTTGAAACAAATGTGTAGTTAACTGTGAACATGGGTACCGGAAAAATGTATATTCATTGTAAAAGCCGGAATAATAAAAAAATATTATCATTATTATTATTATTATTCATTATTATTATTATTATATTATTATTATTATTATTATTATTATTATTATTATTATTATTATTATTATTATTATTATTTATTATTACATTCATTTTGTGGAGAATCTGGGGGACTGAGGTTTGTACTTTACTACAGAAGTATCTGCGAATGATCAAGTGTGTATCATATGAGGCGTTGCGGATATTAAGGGCGAACTCGACTTGCTTACTCGTATATAAACTACAGTGGTTCTCCGAAATAAATCGTCCGTAATATCTGCAACGCCTCATTATGTTAAGACTGCAGCATGCAAATTATTACTAATATTACTTTTGATTATACATATTATTTATTTAAAATGACTATTTAACTCTTGCCCCAAATGGCAGTCAATGACCAATCACATTTCAATGTATTTTTTTTACACAGACGTTTTTCACCTCGATTTTATCACTTTAATTTTACTTATTATGAATATTTATAGAAGCACTATACGGTTTTATTTACTAATTTATTTAAATGTAATTAAAGTATTAACGACAACAGCTGGGAATGATGCATAGGCCTAATTCTAGTTTTCATGCAATTACATGCGGGGCAAATTGACCTTCACCTCAAGTTACATCTGATCATTTCTTGACTTCCTCTATATTTGATCTCATTCATACGTCTGCTGACCTCTGAAAGGAAGGAAGGTCATGAATCCTTCATGAAATAAATTTCTGGCAAGCTTCACCTGTTTCATTTCTGTCACAAGAAAGTACGCCATCGCTGACAACTTTGCGGTGCGCCACAAATGATATAAACTTTAGATTAAAAAGTCAGGGGTGTACAAATTAATCTTTAGAGTTTAAAAAGATAAACACTGTAACAGACGATTGTTTCTCGTAGTAAACTTCTTCATGAAGATATCATCAGGGATTGGATTTTAACTCGTCCCGGTTTTGAGACCATCTCTTCCTACCCAAACACCCCTCTATTATATAAGAATTAAATGAATCGTGATTTCTTCTTACCTCATACTTCTATGTTTTTTTAAACACAGCACTGCAGTATCAGCGACCATTGTCACCACCTCAGCTGTTTTCACGACTGTCAATTTCTTCTTTTGCCGGTATTTATCCAAACTGCCATCTTTTGAAGGAATTATTTTCTAAACTGCCATCTGGTGTTCTTTTGAATGAATCGAATCATTTTCTAAACTGCCATCTGTTGTATTTTTGAAGAACTTTGTAATCAAGCTCGGTTCGTCTGGAATTTCGAAGTTCATGGTTCTAGTATCGTTTTTTTGAATATATATTTTTTCCCCAAACTGTTAAATCCAAAGGTTTGGATAAATGTTTCAAAAGTTTTGCTTCTTTTTCAATTCTATGATGCTCTAATAAACTATGTGCTGCTAAATAATAATAGTTTTAAAAAACTAAAACAACACGCTTTATTAGAAAACCGAACTAAAAAAATGAAAAATAATTTTAATTTCCAACATGCTTGGGATAAATAATTTTACCATCAAAAGCGTGGGGCGCTCTTTATCAATTAATATATTTGATAATAAACAGATATTGGTAAAAGTAAAGTCTCTAAGAAGAAAATGTAAAAATCATAAAAAGCACCCCACGATTTTGATGGTAAAATTATTTATCCCAAGCGTGTTGGAAATTAAAATTACTTTTCATTATTTTAGTTCGGTTTTCTAATAAAGCATGTAGTTTTAGTTTTTTAAAACTATTATTTATTTTTTATTTTTAATATTTCACAGAATAAGATAAAAATGTAAATATCTTTAAATTCGATTCTATTGTAGTATGAGCTTACTACAAATCCAGCCGGAATTGAACCAGCGACCTATGGATTACACAAATTATATACCACTAGAGTGTACCGCTCTACCAACTAAGCTCTTACAACGATTGACTAAAAAGTCGAAAAGTCCGCAACCTATTATACCAGTTTTCATTTTTTTTTTATTTTCTGATGATTCTGGCCAGGATTCTAGAAACAAAATTTGAAATTATTGTATTGTCACGGGTTCTTTACAAGTACACAAAGTTTCAAGTCGATCCAATGTTTCTAAGTGGGTGAAAATCGTGTTCAAAAATTCCGTTACATAGATACAAATACACTTTTCTTTATTTTCTGATGATTCTGGCCAGGATTTTAGAAAACAAATATGGAATTATTATATTGTCACGGGTCCTTCACACGTATACAAAGCTTCAAGTCGATCCAATGTTTCTAAGTGGGTGAAAATCGTGTTCAAAAATTCCGTTACATAGATACAAAGACACTTTTATTTGATTTTCTGATGATTCTGGTCATGATTTTAGAAACAAAATATGAAATTATTATATTGTCACGGGTCTTTTACAAGTATGCAAAGTTTCAAGTCGATCCAATGATTTTAAGTGGGTGAAAATCGCGTTAAAAGATTCAGTTACATAGATACAGGTCAAATTAATATAAAGCGTGTAAAAATAATAAACCTCTCTATTGTTCGTTGAATGCAAGTGCTGCTTTAGGAATTCTGTTCCCTGGTATTCAACCTAAGACAAATATCAGGCAATTTCAAAGCCCAAACGGTCCCCGAACATCATCTGGCCTTCATAATCATATTCGCCATGTTTAGTATGAATGTGCGAGTGAATGGTGTGTTTCGTCTTAACGTTGGGTTGTTCCGGAGGAGGCCCTAACATTGAGTTGATCACTCATTCGGGGAGGCCCTCCATGTCTTTGTGTGTCAAAAAAGTATATGTGTGATCCATAGTCATGGAAATATCATTAGAAAATAAAAAACAATGGCCTTCAAGGGCGCTCATCCAGTTCGGACAAATATAATTTTAGAAAATAAACTAATAGAACAAGTGGTAAGATATAACTTCCTAGGTTGCGAAATATAATACACAGCAGAAACAGATATAAATAACAAACTAAATAAGTTTAATTATATAACATGAACATTAAAAAGAACTTTGAAAAATAAAGCCAGGAAAGACTCTATAATAAAATTATACAAGACAATAGCAGTGCCTATTATTACTTATGGATCCGAAACATGGACAGTGACAACACAACAATCTGCCAGAATACAAGCTGCTGAAATGAAATTCCTCAGACCAATAGCAGTATATCAAAGAACAGACAAAAAAAAAAAACACAGAAATAAGACAACAACTAAAAGTAGGGGAATTAAACACAACAATAGTGAAATACAGAACAAACTGAAAAGAACACTTGGCAAGGATGACTGAGAATAGAATACCAAAAGCAGCATACAGCTATTCACCACGAGGAAGAAGTAGTCTGGGAAGACCAAAGAAAAGATGGAAACAGCAGAAATTTGGAGCCGGAACAGGATAGTAAATAAGCCTAAACCGTGACGAAGAAGAAGAAGTGATCCATAGTTAAAATCCCTCTCCCGACAGTTCGTGCCACTGTAAGGCTCAGGTGTCGTGTGGCACGTGAACGTACTTTGTTAGGAGCTAATAGATCAAATTAATTTAGTTACCTTATTGTCCAAAGATGTAATGAGTGGCATGCGGTCAACACATCTTCTCAATTAGACATCTAGTAGGCAAATTAAGGTACTACTATTCCGATAGAGTTTTTAAACGGTTTCACACAATCCAAGAGCAAATGCTGTAATAGAACCCCAAGAGATCCGCTTCCGACTTCACTTTGCTACCACGTCATAAATTTCAAATTTAAATTCAAAATTTAAACCGGGGCTAATGTATTTTACAGGAACCCGGGGTTCTACCTATAAAGGAGAACCAAAAAGGATCGCTCACCGCCAACACTTAACTGGTGGCCGCACAGCTTTCCATCTCTCTATTTAGGATGTTTGTGATCGGTAAATTTTGCTTAGAGGCCTTTTATTCAGGCTTAAGGATCTTTTACGAGCTTGAAAATTTTCGTACTCGGAACCCACTTAAAGTCCCTCCCAGAGGATATATATATGAATAAGAAAGTTTTCTTGCGTTTTCCGCGTCTTGGATTCAAGTTCGGCCCCTGGCCACTGACTCCGACGTTTCGGCATGATCCCACATGCCATTATCAAGGAATGATATATATATATATATATATATGTACATGACATGATAAGAAAAATAAATATATGAACGGGATTTGAACACGGACCTCTGGGTTGGTATATAATAAATTAAATAAATAAATACATAAATATATATATATATATATATATATATATATATATAGAGAGAGAGAGAGAGAGAGAGAGAGAGAGAGAGAGAGAGAGAGAGAGAGAGAGATGACGTTTTATCTGACGAAATACATTTTAGATAAAAATAAGGTTTCATATATCGCTTTTTGTCCACCGGTGTGGAAAGCAAAGGGAAGCTACCACATCTACAATTGCCTAGTAAAGCTGCAAGCATAGTATGAAAATGCTATGATTGCAGTGAATGACCTGCCTTCGGGCAGAATTACTATGGATGGATATCGCTTTTTATTGAAAGGTTTAGGTGTTCTGAAAAAAAGTTTATTCCAAGAACAATGTTTTAAAGGAATAGGAACCTTGTACCTAGCCTAGTTTCCGGTTGACATGAAGATACCGTGATTTAGTGGAAATTAGTGATTTTTCGCCCCTCCGGTATATTATCAAGTTACACTTGCAATGTAGGGCTCCGCTCGATCAATATCCCGGGCATCTCTTCCGGGTGAATCTCACCAACACCCGAGTAACTTTCCCAGAAATTGTTTTCAATGAAGCAGAGTTTTTAGAAATTCTCTAACTTTCTGTACAGGTGATGTTATAATATAGGATGGTTAATTAAGACTATTTAACTCATGCCCCAAATGGAAGTCAATGACCAATCACGTTTGAATGATTTCTGTTTTAGAACCAATCAGAGTCGTGTTTCACCAAATATTTATCAGTGTTATAATTACCATATTAAAGAAAGCTCCTCCTTACAATATTGCGTTACTTTTGCAATAAATAGTATGATCTGGTTGCAGTGATAAACAAAAGAAGCAGTAGAAGCGTACCTATCGTTTCTCATTTGTTTTCAAACATCGCCGTTTACATTAAATATATAAAATATTTTAAAATAACTATATTTAAATAATGATTTGTGAGTAAACAGCTTAATTTTATTCGTTAAATAGTCCTAACAAATGCCACTCTTGATTTCCAAATTCTCTAGATAAATTCACTCCTCACTTCGTGAGTCGTGAATTTATCGATAATTTGGAAATCACTCGTGGCATTACTTATGAAAATTTGACTGTCTGGATACTGTACTCTTATCAAAGATATAACAACTAAAACACACTTGATTCTTAGGCCTACTTAAGAAGAATAACACATAAATATTAAAATTACGTATCACCATCATTATAATCCAAATGAAAGTAGGCTTACTAGCCTGTTGCGGATTCTTTCCAGCTCCTCAAAAGGGCTTACCCGAAGCTCACTTCCTCGATTTACATATCTGACGATTTGTAGAGGCAATCTGGAACAATCCATTCTATCGAAATGAAATCAATTCTATCTGTGAATGGTGAGCGGTTCATGAATATGGATTGAAATTAATTTTTTGATAATTTGGTAATTTATTTTATGGTCTAAGAGCCTATAGCCAACAGTTACAAAAAATCATTTCTGTAGTTATTATGCCTTTTAGGTCATCATTCTGGAAAGTCCAGGCTTCGCTGCCGTACATTAGCACAGCTCTTGACAACACTTAGTTTGCTTTTAACTTGGCGTGTTTCTATACACTATTTGTTATTAAATCATAATTAAAGGCTTTAGGCATTATTGAAATTTTGAATTAATAATACTAATAATAATGGTAATAATAATACAATAATAAATAATAATAATAATACTACATAATAATAATAATAATAATAATAATAATAATAATAATAATAATAATAAAAATAATAAAACCCGTTAAGTTAGTTACTTTTTTTAAATTTTAATCGAATTTTTAGTTTCTTTGAAGCCATATTATATTATTACTCCGTTTCTTCTCTTTTACATGCACATCTCACTCATTACACCGTGTTTTATAGGCTGTTTTTAAAATTGGTCTATTGATTAATTCGCTGTTTACGAGAATCCTTGGAATGGTGTAGGGTGGCGTTGAACCTTAAATAGGGATTGGAAGAAACCCAACTCATAACAATTATTAAGCCATATTTTGAAAAATTAGCTTTTACAAAATCTTTAAAATTGTTTATTATCTGCCTACATTTTCACAGGTTCTGTCAAATGCAGACAACTTTAACATGAGGTGACATATATTATACGTCTTAAATGCTGGTTTTCCCAACTAAAATTGTTCGCCTCCACTATAGACAGCTAGCTTTTTCCGGTTTAATACATTTACATCTTCCAGAAAACATGCTGTCCCTTAACCCATTAGCTTCAGGTTTAAATGCTCAATGCATTTCCCAGAAACCAGATTTAAGTTAACGTAAATTGTATTGTCTATTTTCAGAAACAAACAAAAGGTACCAGGAGTGGTGAAGGCCAAAACTATTCCTCTACTCTATCCATCCATCCATAGTAATTCTGCCCGAAGGAGGTCCTTCACTGCAATCATAGCATTTTTCATGCTACGCTTACAGCTTTTCTAGGGAATTGTAGGTGTGGTAGCTTCCCGTTTCTTTCCACACCGGTGAAGGATGATGATGATGGCCATATGATTTCGGGGACCGTTTGGGCCTTAAAGTTTTCCTGACATTTGTATTAGAGGTGAGGAAAAACCCCGATAAAAACCTCACCCAGAAAAACTGCCCCGACCGGGGATCGAACCCGGGCCCGCTGCGTGACAAGGCAGCACGCTACCTCGAGACCACAGCGGTGGGCATTTCTCTACTATTCATAAATAATTCATAAATGTTAACAAAAGATTACCCTGCCAAGGGATGTACAAAATATTGCAAAATATATAACAGCAGAGTTAAACGAGTATACCTCGTCTTCTGAGTTGAAGGTCATTTAACTGCCGACGAGTATACCTCGTCTTTTGAGGCAAGTGGGTTATCCGAATGCCCGTATTTTTTTTTTAATTAGGTGTTTGATTTGAGTCTGTTCTACTATAAAAGACTTTAAACGTCTGATGACATAACAGTATGAGCGAAATCTCTTGATTTAATTAAAATACATCTATAATTAATTACTAATTAAATAAAAATAAAACGTAATTTTTATTTTCATATTTATTACATAATTCAGTGACAGCTGTTTTGGTACACTGTACCTTCTGCAGACATATTAACTATTAACAAATTATGAATTGTGTTAAAACTGATCTAAGCAACAATACAACAATATTTATTTAATTTTTTTTAATTTAACAAAGCGGATTCATTCAAATCAAGTTGAGAATTTAACAGTTTGTTACTACTTTTCAATTTATTTATTTCTACAGCCTCCAAAATATGCTAACCACATATTCCAATTTAATCATTGTTTCGATCCAAATTTTGAAATTGTACATGTTTGTGATTGGAGGCTGTAGAAATAAATAAATTAAAAAGTAGTAACAAACTGTTAAATTCTCAACTTGATTTGAATGAATCCCCTTTGTTAAATTAAAAAAATTAAATAAATATTGTTGTATTGTTGCTTAGATCAGTTTTAACAAAATTCATTATTTAACATGTCTGAAGAAGGTACAATGTACCGAAACAGCTGTCACTGAATTATATAATAAATATGAAAATCAAATATTTAATTAGTAAATATGAATTTTCATCAAGTAAACACGAACACAATTGATTATTCTATAATTATTGCTTTTGCAATTGTGTTAATCTAGAAGAGCTATTTATTCCATAATAATTTAAGCTCTCTTGGATGCTGTACATCTTGTTTCCCCTGTTACATTTAAGGCTTATTTATAGTACATGGGGAGACTAATGAGAACAGCAAAGTTCCTCTTAACATTCAGCACGTCCCATTAAATTTAAGTAAATGTTTTGGTTCTTGCATATTTTCTGCTTTGTATCTAATGGGTGTTTGCAGAATATCAGTTTTAGGCAATTAATTAAAGTGATATCTGAAAATATAACTAAAACTAGCTGATATTTAGTATTTTTCGTATCTTTGTTAACTAACTGGCATTATCGAACCCATAGGTCCATGGCCTCCCGGACATAACCTCTCCATACATCCCTATCCTGAGCTAATGTTTTCCAATCATCCCCTGTATAATCTACTTCCCTCAAATCATAGTATATGTTATTCTCCCACCTCATTCTTGGTCTACCAACTTGTTTTCCATCTGGTTTTCCTACAAGAAGCTTCCATGCACGTCTTTCATTCCCCATTCGTTCCACATGTCCTGCCCATCGCAGTCTACGAGACTTAACTGTTCTTATTATATCTGGCTTTCTATAAATATATAGTTCACTGTTACCCAAGTCTTCTCCATTCACCTGTCTGATCATCTCTCTTTGGTCCAAAAATGTTCCTTCCGATTTAGGGTCTTTCCACTTTTCAGCGGTTGCCCTTTTACCAGCCGGCTGCTGGCCTTTCACATCCACATGTGTAAATCACAGAAGTAGATGATCAACAGCCAGTGTAGGGGTGTCATGTGGTTAGCATGTCGAGTCCCCCAGCCGTTATAGCTGGTTCCTCAACCTAAAATGTTCCTAAGAACTTTATTCTCAAATACTCGTAATATCCTTTTCTTCCTTAAAGCAAGAGTCCAAGTTTCGCATCCATATAATTTAACTGGTAGAATAATAGTTTTATATATTTTCAGTTTAACAGTTTCTGAAAGGAGTTGGGACGTCAAGAGTCTTTGTAATGCATAATAGCACGAATTTCCAGAATTGAGCCTATGTTTAATTGCTTTGTGCATCTCATTCCTATTTGTGATTACTGTTCCTAGGTATTTGAATTCAGCCACTTCCTCAAAATTCCCCTCATTAAGTCTCCTCTACAACCTCTAAAAGTCTGTAATACTTATTCTTAAACACCCTGTATAATACAAAGAATTACCCCTTACAGGTTGTGCTCTCAAACCCTTAATGCTCTGTATTTGGCCTATAATTTGAAATCGTTGACGAGAATAATTAATTTTTGTGGAACTTAACATTCATGTGAGAATTTATATTTTCTGTTGGAAATGACAAATGCGTATATAAACATGGATAATGAAACATAAACATTTGAATTGAAGGTTTTCAATTTAATTAGAGTACAGCCAACTTATGTAACACGATTCCCACACAGTTCGATACAAAGCTTGTTAGAGAAACCTCACAGTAAATTTAAACAAACATTGCTTGCTTCATGGAGTTTGTTAATATGAAACAGTTGTTTTTCATGTTTTGAAATGTCATTTATTCTTAGGTTTAAAAATAACATATGGTTATGGATACGTACATAGGTATCTTTTCGTAAGTAATGCCAAGAGTGATTTCAAAATTATCAATAAATTAACGACTC
Source organism: Diploptera punctata (assembly GCA_030220185.1). Taxonomy (NCBI): domain Eukaryota; kingdom Metazoa; phylum Arthropoda; class Insecta; order Blattodea; family Blaberidae; genus Diploptera; species Diploptera punctata. Next base: position 1,101,249 of record JASPKZ010001617.1, on the reverse strand, counting down.
ACGAAGTGAGGAGTGAATTTATCTAGAAAATTTAGAAATCAAGAGTGGCATTTGTTAGGACTATTTAAAGAATAAAATAAGTTGTTTACTCACAAATCATTATTTAAATATACTTATTTGAAAATATTGATATATTTAATGTAAACGGCGATGTTTGAAAACAAATGAGAAACGATTGTTATGCTTTATTTGTTCATCACTGCAACCAGATCATATTATTTATAGCCAAAGGATCGCAATAGTGTAAAAATGCACCCTAGTGGAGGAATTTAAAACCAACGTTATAGGTTATTAATTAATTTCTGATGTCCTATGATGTAAATATGTCAATTATATTTTTGTGGAACGTAAATTCCTTGCAAATAATACGTTTAAGGAAGGGCAAACAATGGTTTCTTTTTTGTGGTATAATCAATTGCTACAAATGTTTTATATTATGTCCCGTAAGCACTATCTGGTAACATTCGTGCACTATATTCAATCTGGTAGCCACATGCAGTCACTCCAAAATAATGCTATGACCTATTCAGAATTTTAAAAAGGAGGAGCTTGATTTTAAAGTGATAAAATTAAATTGATAAAATCGAGGTGAAAAACGACTGTGTTTGGTTGCAAATAAAAAATCACTGAAATGTGATTGGCCATTGACTGTCATTTGGAGCATGAGTTAAATAGTCCATGTAAACTCATAACCATAAAGGTGGAAATATCAGTCTTTTGGGATTTATGTAAGAACATCTGGCAGTGAGGGAAGTTTTATGCCTCTGTTGTAACTTAGAGCAATGCTCTTTTCTCATTTATCTTACATGTTCACCTCTGGAACTAAAATATTAGCCAACTTCATTTTTGTACGTTGGACATATTTTACTAGCTCTTTTCTTATTCTTTTTTTTTTCAGAGACTAACTTTAGACATCTTGATTTTAGTTTTTTGTTATGTATAGGTATATTAAAAATGAGCTAAATATTTTTAAACTTTTAGATAAAATAAAAGAGTCTAGAAAAAAGGGAAAGAACATGTTCAAAGAATGAAAGATGATCGCATTCCAAAAATTATACTTAATTACAAATCAAAAGGCGACAGGAATGTTGGTAGATCGAAAAAAGAGATGGATTGAACTTTTTGAATGAGAATCTATGAGACCGGAACAAGCCATATGGGCTTAATCCGTGATTTCTGTTGTTGTTGTTGATGATGATGATGATATGTATAGGCGCATTAAAATCGAATGTCATATCGTATTTGAAATCTTGAGTGTATTAAGTAAGTTGTGTCAACTGTTAACCGAGGTCATTTGATTTTTTGCACATGTTCACAGATTGAATCTTAATGATTGGTCTATTACAATAAAGTATTACGAATTCTGTCATTCGATACTTTTCCTTCGTGCAACATTTCTATAAATGTTGAAATTTCTTCCAATGGAACTGAAACGTGAATTCTTACTTTAAGGGTGGAAAGGAGATTGAGTATTTGAGAATAAAGTTCTTAGGAAAATTTTTGGACCAAAGAGAGTTGAACAGACAGGTGAATGGAGAAGACTACATAACAGTGAGCTACATGGTCTTTATAGGAATTCAGATATAATAAGAACAGTTAAGTCTCGTAGACTGCGATGGGCAGGACATGTGACAGGAATGGGGAATGAAAGACGTGCATGGAAGCTTCTGGTAGGAAAATTAGAGGGGAAGACAAAGAATAAGGTGGGAGAATAACATTAACTATGATTTGAAGGAAGTAGATTATACGGGGAATGATTGGAAAACATTAGCTTAGGATAGGGATGTATGGAAAACTTATGTCCGCGCGGCCATGTACCTACGAGTTCGATAGTGCCAGTGAGTGAGTGAGTGAGTGGAACAGAAATAGAGAAACATTTCAGCTCAGCTATGCTGAAGGATATAATTTAATTTCTCAGGAATGGCTAAAGTTGGATTTAAATTCTGAACTTCCTTCCAGAAGTTTATAGTAGGATATCATTCATTCAAGTACGTCGTAACTCCAGCCATTTGCGAACTTTGAACAATTTATAACAAAATAAGAAAAATCTATGATGCATCTTAGTTCTTAGATTCTAAAACTTACTTTTATTTGTTTACATATTCCTTTAAAGACATGTACTTTAACTCTGAGTTCATTTTGAAGTGTGTAATTTTCAACTAGTACAGTTGTCTCCCAGAAATTGATTGAAAACTGACAAAAATATTCCCCTTTTGAATATGGATTTGATCCAAAAAGTTCTGCTCGATTACCCTTCTTTCTAATTGCGGTTATGTTTGCTTATAGACTTACTATTTTTTTATTTTTTAGATAAATTCAACGTTTTATAGTATCATACTGATATTGGCGCTGTGGTATGTTCCTGCCTCTAACCAACCGTCTGGTTAAATCTTTAGTTAACGCTGACTCAACAACTGCAATAAACTAGTCAGCACATAAATGTAATTTATGGGCCCAACAAGTGGAACGTAGAGAAAACGAGTTGGATTTCCACTTGTCACTTGACGGCACAAATCATATATGGTGCATGTCGGATATTCATTCATTCATAGTGTTCAGCTCAAGAGCAGATCTTTCACTGCAAACTCAGCATTCTCCACTCTTTCCTTAACTCAGCTTTCCTTTTTGTATCTGCATACAAACCATTTATTTTAATATTGCCTATCATCTGATGTCTTTTTCTGTCTCTAACTTTCTTTCCGTTGACCATTCCTTCTAGGGCATCCTTCAGCAGGCAGTTTCTTCTTAGCCAGTGGCCAATCTAATTTATTATCCTCTTCTTTATGAGTTCCAGCTTTGTTCTTCTTTCACCCACTTTGTCTAGCACATCTTTGTTGCTTACTTTGTCCATTTTATACGTTCCATTCTTCTCCATATCCACATCTCAAAAGCTTCCAGTCGCTTTTCCTCATTCCGTCGTAATGTCAAATTCTCTGCACCATACAATGCTACACTCCACACAAAGCATTTCACTAGCCTCTTCCTTAATTATTTTGCCAAAGGTCCGCAGAAAATTCTACTCTTCTTGTTGAAAGCTTCTCTTGCCATTGCTATCCTCTGCTTTACTTCTTGACCGCAGTTGATGTTACTACTGATAGCACAACCCAAGTATTTGAAGCTCTCCACTTGCTCAATCGCCTCCATCTTTAATCCTCATGTTTATCTTCCATGGTTTCTTACCTATAAACATGGCCTTCTTCTTATTTATATTTATCTTCATCCCATAATCCTCGCACTTATCATTTAGCTCCATCAGCATGTTCCTCAGTGTCATTGCAACTTCTGCTAGCAAAGCCATATCATCAGCAAATCTTATGCACTTAATTCTTCTTCCTCCCATGTTTACGCCTCCAGTATTGCTGAAGCAGTTCTTCATTAGGTCTTCTAGGTAGATGTTGAAAAGGGTAGGTGATAGAGGACATCCTTGCCTTACCCCCCCCTCCAATTTTTCTTCCCTCTGACATTTCTTCTCCTATCTTCACTTTTGTTCGCTGTTTCATATAAAGACTACTTATGAGCCTCCTCTCCTTCCAGGTCACCGCAAGTTTCTTCAAGATCTTCAGGAGTTTATTCCAATTTACTCTATTAAAGGCCTTTTCCAGGTCAACAAAAATACTGCATAAACGTCTTTATCTTTTTCTATATGGATATTATAGCAACAAAACTATTTTTGTGAACGGCCATTAAGATCCACTATATGAACAAGTAAATTTACTATTGTATCCACCGCTGTGGTCTCGAGGTAGCGTGCCGCCTTCTCACGTAGCGGGCACGGGTTCGATTCCCGGTCGGGACAAGTTTCTGGGTGCTGTTTTTTCGGGGTTTTTCCTCATCTGTAAGACAAATGTCAGGATACTTTAAGGCCTAAACGGTCCCCAACATCATCTGGCCATCATTATTATTAATATCATATCCACCTCATTAGATTAAGTTTAGGATTAAGATCTCTACTGGCGCATCATTAAAATCGTCATCACTCATCATATCATTGGGGCACCGTAACCCCGCTTTTCAGGCGACCCAACCTCAGAAGTGGGATACAATACGCCAATTTCAGGAGAGAATACCAGAAATGTCTAAATGACAGACTGGTGGCATTGAATTAAAAAAAACAACATACTATTGAATTTGTATTGCACTGTTCAACTATTTTGGTTTTCACAAGACGGGAGTTTTCACAATGTTGCAATGAAACAACAAGTACAGTGAAACCTGTCTTAGCCGGAGCCTTTATAAGAAGGTAACCTGTAGAGACGGGAAAAAATATCCAGAACGGTACGATTAAAAATGTAAAATCGTCCTGTATAAGCCGGAAACCTTCATAACGCGGGGACGGAATGGTTTTTAAAGTACCAATAGTTAATATTTACCTCAGTAAGACGGAAAATTATTCTTAAGCACGTTCTAATTACAATATTAATGACCACACGTGAAACTTCTGCACATGACACTTTCCGGATTATATCGTTTTACCTTCTTGTGTTGCCATTGTATTGCGGGGATACCTTTGCTTATGTGTGACAGCGGGGAATCCCTCGCTTTTCCTTGCCTCCTTATGTTACCTGCGAGGGAGTTGGGAAACTCTTCAGTCTTCCTGTAATTGAATTCCTTCTTACTTTTGTGTAATAAAATTGTTTTGTATTGCCGTGCAAACTGAGCTGTGTTACATACACTATTTTGTCTGCATTTCAGTCAATACATTTTGTCTTTAAAGCGTGCATGTAAAACCCTTACACGGCGTGAGAAAATTCAAGCATGTAATTTGGGAAATCTTTATAAGAAGGAAAACTGCCAAGACGGAAATATATTTAAGGAACCGTCATGTTCCTTCATAGACAGGTTTTAATGTATATTCTTATAGCAGTCTCACTGGTAGCCTATTTCGTACACGTAGGTAGATGTTATCCAGTCTTTTAATTCTTGATATCGGAACACAAGAAGTAGAATATCAGCAGAAGTGAATGCTTAGATCATTTTTTTCACAATTATTATATCTGTAATTTACACGATGTTTCCGTATAATGCAGTACGGATTAATTTTATAGAACTAGTACTAGCAGATGTAACCAATTCTCTGGTCATTACCAAATTGTGAAGTATAACAAAAGAGGAAAACAATTACGAATATGCAGAAGACTAAACTTATCTTACATAAATCTCGGCGAAGCGCTATTAATCTTTATATCCATCCATAGTAATTCTGCCCGAAGGCAGGTCCTTCACTGCAATCATAGCATTTTCATGCTACGCTTACAGCTTTAATACGGAATTATAGATGTGATAGCTTCCCGTTGCTTTCCACACTGATGAAGGATGATGATGATGATGATGATGGCCATATGATTTCGGGGACCGTTTGGGCCTTAAAGTTTTTCTGACATTTGTCTTACAGGTGAGGGAAAACCGCGATAAATATATCACCCAGAAAAACTGCCCCGGCCGGGGATCGAACCCAGGCCCGCTGCGTGATAAGGCAGCACGTTACCTAATCTTTATATATATTGTGTAATTTGAAGCAAATTTAAGTCATTTCTACTTGTTCGTTTACTGTTGTTTTATTAACAACTAGCTAATACCCTGCGTGCGCTGCTACTCTTAAATAAATGTTAATGTGTTTCTACCACCAGCCTTGAGCTGCTATGCTTGCCCGGGAATCAACTTATCCCGATCTTCTTGGCATCTATGAAAGACGAAAATGGTTATTGTGAGTTATCCGTAAAAGATAAGCATATGCTGTCGCGGGTTTTTTTGTAGAGTTTTTTTTTAGATATTCAATTCCGTGTACAATAATTTGGTGTCTTTTTTATGGTTTAGGCAGCGTAAGCCATTTAAGCGTCAAAACAGGGATTTATTTCACGTTTTTCGCTACAAAGGGTGAATTTCAAGGGTGAAGGGTTTGAGTATTACAACTCTCTTATAGCCTATGTTCATCTCCGGAATCTCCTGAACATTTTTCAAAAAGCCCCATCACAATCGGATGAACGGTATGGCAGAGCACGCTTACCCGGGAGTCTACTTATCACGACGATCTTCTTGGAATCAAGGAAAGACAAAAATGGTTATTGTGAGTTATTCGTAAAAGATAAACATATGCTGTCGCGGACTTCTTTTTTTTAGTTTTTGAGATATTCAATTTTGTGTACATTAATTTGGGGTATTTGTTATGGTTTAGGCAGCGTAAGCCATTTAAGCCTCAACACAAGGACTTTATTTCACGTTTTTCACTACAAAGGGTGATTTTTAGAGGTGAAGCCTATGTTCATTTCGGAAATCTCCTGAACATTTTGCAAAAAAAAAACATCAAAATCGGATCAACGGTATGGATATGAACAATATGGACAAACAAACATTAATTTTTACATATTAGATATTAAACAAATGAAATCAATGTATCTTATAGGATATATTGCCAATTTAAGCGATAACCTGACGAGAACGATATGCACTTTCATGTTGTCATGTTATATTCAGTAATTCATTTAAAATTGTAACACAATCATTTTGAAAAAAAAGTGACCTTGAAAGTCCATTAGATTTGGTGAATTGAAAATAAATCTCACCACTAGTTAAGACTGACATATGTGGGTCATAACATGTGTACATATATCTGCAAACAGCAGACACCCTTCCACATATACAACCTTCAAGTGATTCTAAATGCCAAAAGTTACGATGATTTCACGTTCCTACTATCTATTTATAACAGTATCCAGCACACCGTCTGGAGCATTCATTTTTGCCAGAACCTCTATTCACCCTTTTGATAAACATGCTAAATAATTTAAAATCAATATTTCATTCCTCGACGAGCTTCGTGTTTCCCACACACACGGTGAAAATCCTGAAGGAAAATGTAAGTAATTTTTAATGGTAAAATGTTGTTAAACAAATTACTGGCTAATTCACACATTTTCAATAACTACTTTGAGACATGGCAGGGCAGCTGACCTAATCCTTGAGGTCGATGATGATTATGAAAATGCTTCAGTCATCAACTCCAGTATTATCAAATACAGTAAAACCTGTCTTAGCCGGAATCTTTATAAGGAGGATACCTGTAGAGACGGGAAAAAAATCTCCAGAACGGTACGATTTTATATGTAAAATTGTCTTGTATAAGCCGGAAACCTTCATAACGCGGAAACGGAATTGTTTTTAAAGTACCAATAGTTAATTTTTACCTCCGTAAAACGGAAAATTATTCTTAAGCACACTCTATTTACGGTAAATTCTGCATATCGTTTCTGTATTATATCGTTTTACTTTTCTGTGTTGCCATTGTATTGCGGGGAATCCCTCGCTTTTCCTTGCCTGCTTAGTCATTGCCGGTTCTCTATGTTGCCGACCTAATTAAAGACGTGGAACGTGCAACTGAGATTGAAGAAGTTATCAATTTCGACAATGATTTGGCATCATCATCATCTGCATTCATGGATTAGGTCTGTTGACCCGTTCCGACTTCAGCCCATCTCTTTCTAGGTCTGCCCACATCTCGGGTACCTTTAGGTTTGATTTTGTTATTTGTTTTGGATATCTATCTTCATTCATTCTGTCTATGTGTTGCTTCCATTTTTGTCTATATGTACCTATTTTATCAGTTATTGCAAATATTTCAAGTTCCTGTCTTATTTCTGTGTTCTTGATTCTGTCTTCCTTAGTGCACCCTTTAACAGATCTCAAAATTTTCATTTCTGCCGCCGTTATCCTACTTAGATCTTGTTTTTTATGTATCCAGGCTTCTGAACCATAGAACCGTACCGGTACTGCCAACGTTTTATAAAATTTCAATTGGGTCTCTCTTGTTGTTTTGTTATTTAGTGATCGTTTTATCATACCACATAGGCCCTATTCTCTGGAATTTTGCTATTTTATTAGTTGTATCATTATCATAATTAAATTAAATGTCACATCCTAGATAATTGAGATGGTTCACCTGTTCTATGATTTTGTTTCCTATTACTATTTTGGATCTGATTTGATTTTTCCCTTGGAATGCCATTACCTTAGTTTTTCTATGGATATTTTGAGATTATATTGTTCACATATATTATGTAGTTTAAAAATATTCCTTTGAAGTTCGTCTTCCGTATTTGCTATTATTACCTGGTCATCAGCGTATAATGTTTTCAAGTAGTGTGTTTTATCTAATTTTATTCCTTTATTTGTTTCTTCGTTCCATTTTTTATTATATCATTGATGTATAGGTTAAACAAAACTGGAGAGATTTGGCAACAACACAAAATATAGAACGAGCCGACGATTATTTAAGTGAAACGAGAGGGGAGTCCTCGAAATGTGAAGGAACTCAAATTTCCGAAGAAGAAAAAGAAGAGGAAGATGCTCCACGAGAGCAAAATATATTTAGCTACAAAAAAGCATTGTTGAATGTGAATGATCTCCAAGAATTTGCTGCTTCGCGCGATGATCCTGCTTTGATGGACCTCCTGCAAGATGTAGAGAACCACATACCGGACTAAAACTAGGCAGCCTACCTTACTACAGCTATGGAGGAAGTGAAATTTACTAAAAATGTGAGTAATCTCTTTTTTACTTTTTATTCACTACTAGCTAATACCTGGTGTGCGCTGTTACTCCTAAATAAATGTTAATGTGTTTTTACCACCAGCCGTGCGCTGTTACGCTTGCCCGGGAATCAGCTTATCCAGATCTTCTTGGCATCATTGAAAGACAAAAATAGTTATTGTGAGTTATCCGTAGAAGATAAAAATATGCTGTTGTGGACCTTTTTGTAGAGTTTTTTTTTTAGAATTCAATTCTGTGTACATTAATTTGGTGTGTTTGTTGTGGTTTAGGCAGCGTAAGCCATTTAAGCATCAAAATAGGGACTTTATTTCACGTTTTTCACTACAAAAGGTGACTTTTAGGGGTGAACGGGTTGAGTATTACAACTCTCTTATAGCCAATGTTAATCTCCGGAATCTCCTGAACTTTTTTTTTTTCAAAAAAGCCCCATCTCAATCGGATGAACGGTATGGCAGAGCACGCTTGCCCGGGAATCTACTTATCCCGATCTTCTTGGCATAAATGAAAGACAAAAATGTTTATTGTGAGTTATCCGTAAAAGATAAACATATGCTGTGGCTGACTTTTTTGTAGAGTATTTTGAGTTATTCAATTCTGTGTAAATTAATGTTGTGTATTTGTTATGGTTTAGGCAGCGTAAGCCATTAAACTTCCAAAGAGCTACTTTTTTCACGTTTTCCACTACAAAGGGCGATTTTTAAGGGTGTAGGAGTTGAGTATCACAACTCTCTTATAGCCTGTGTTCATCCGGGGAATCTCCAGAAAAAAAAGCCCCGTCACAATCGGATCAACGGTATGGCTACGTATTAAGTACGAACAAACAAACAAACATTAATTTTTGTATATTAAGATCTTTGTGGTACAGATACTGTACTACTCTAAATAATTTGCTTGTAATTTGGGAACGCTTTATAAGAAGGAAAACTGCCAAGACGGAAAAATATTTAAGGAACCGCATATTCTTTCATAGACAGGTTTTACTGTAATTGTAAGAGATGTAACTTTTCATTAGGAAAAACTCCATGGCGCGGCAGGCTTACCAACCGGCTGCTGGCCTCACATCCACATGTGTTAATCACAAAGGTGAATGATCGTTCAGTCAAGTATAGTGTGACACGTGGTCAGCATGTCAGATCCTCTAGCCGTTATAACTGGTTTTCTCAGTCTGGAGCCGCTACTTATTGCAGTTATTCAAATTCCTCACGGTACCGGCTGGACACCATTCCCATGCTGGCCGAAATTCCACGATAAAATGTCTTCCCCCATGAGGATTCGAACCAGCGCAAGTCCCGTAGCTCTGACCAAGCCGCTCAGATACAGCGCGGGACCTTCTATTACGAAAATAATATATTATTTCAAAAGAAAGTCATCCTTAATAAATTGTATATTTATTTGACTATCCTTTCGCGAATGTATTTTTTTTATAAAGTAAGAGGACTATACATTGTTTATATTTGGATACTTATCAGTAGAAAGGTGCTAACTAACTTAACTCACTGGAACTATCGAACCCGCAGCTTCATGGCTGCGCGGACATAAGCTCTCCATACATCTTTATCCTGAGCTAATGCTTTCCAATCATTCCTTGTATAATCTACTTCCATCAAATCATATTTAATGTTATTCACCCACCTCATACTTGGTCTACCAACTTGGCGTTTTCCTTCTGGGTTTCCTACAAGAAGCTTCAATTCACGTCTTTCATTCCCAATTCGTGCCACATGTCCTGCCCACCGCAATCTACGATACTTAACTGTTCTCATTATATCTGGCTTCATATAAAGACCATGTAATTCACTGTTATGTAGTCTTCTACATTCACCTGTCTGCTCGTGCAAAATGCCAAATTAAAAAAAAAAAAAGAGATATTACACTAGAATAGTGCAACGTGCCATGGGGTATTACAGGCTGAGTCCAGAAGAGAATGTACAGTGTTGTTAAAATTACCAAAAGATGGCAGTAGTGCTAAGACCTCAAGCTGTTTCATAACATTGTTGCAATGTCCCTCCGTTTCTTTTATATGTTGTAAACAGTGAAGTTGCTTATTTGTGATCACTATTAAATAGTACAGTTTCCGCAGAAGGGATTTTTGTAATAAAGAATACTATTTGCAGATCTGTTGAATAATTCATTGAAACATAGCACCTTTTAAATGTTTCTAGGATTTGAATCTTTCATAATATTTTTTTTTGTTACTTGATATGCTATCATAAATCTACTTGCAAAGGTTGGTTAAAAGTTGTAATTTATACCTTTGATTAAATCTCCAAAAATAAATATTATAAATTGTTTCTTAGGAGACAATTTTTGTTAATAAATTACTGTTGACCATTTAACTCATGCCCCAAATGGGAGTCAATGACCAATCGCGTTTCAATTAATTTTGATTTACAACCAATCACAGCCTTGTTTCACCTGGAATTTATCAAATAAGTTTATCATATTAAAGAAAGCTCCTCCTTTTTAATATTCTGTATAGGCCAGAGCATTATTTTGCAGTGACTCTCAAAGAAATACGTTGAATATAGCAATTTATATACTAAAATATAAGAATCCTAGAACGCAAATGGCTCCTAGATTGTATATATAGTGCACGAATGTAGTAAGCAGACACTGCTTGCGAGATATTATAGAAAAAACATTTATAGCAATCGATTATACCACAATAAAAAAACACTGTTTGCATTTTCTTAAACGTATTATTTCACAGGTATTAATGTTCCAGAAAAATATGATTGACATATTTACATCATAGGACATCAGAAATTAATTAATAACACTGAGCAACAAAATATAAACTTTTTTGTCGCAGAAAGAAAAATATGTGATTCTGATAGTATTTTTATCGCGAATTCAAATATGATATCGGGTTTTCTCCATCACTCAAGGTTTCCGAAAAACGGGCATTTATAATTTCAAACAATTTAATATTTCCTACATTCGTAACTATACAATATCCGAACGTTGAGACTCACCTAGAAAGTAAGAAATGACGATTTTCTGCTATATTTCGCCCGTGGAGCATCCCTCTTGATGGTCCAACAATAATCAGCCAGCATATTAGGATTCCATTTGCCTTGATATCTCTTTTCCATAGCTGAAATCTCTTGATGAAAGTGTTCCCCGCTTTATTTTACAATGGACAAATGGATGAAAATACGTATATAAAAAATATAATTATTTAAATCCATTAATTGAAATTGAAATAAAAAAACTGTGGGTGATGGAGAAATTCCGAATACATATTTGAAAACACGATAAAAAACTGCATTAAGTACAACTATTGGTACTCATGAGGCAAAAATCATGTTGACCAGTGTAACCTACAGTGTTAGTTATAAACAGTTTGACGTGTTTTATTTTTTTCTCCAATAGGGTGCATTCTTACAATATTGCGATCCTTTGCCAACAAATAATATGCACTGATGAACAAATGAAGCAACAAACGTTTCTCCTTGTTTTCAAAAATCGCCGTTTACATTAAATATATAAATATTTTAAAATAACTATATTTAAATAATGACTTGTGAGTAAACACCTTAATTTTATTCGTTAAAAAGTCCTAACAAATGCCACTCTTGATTTCTAAATTCTCATAAGTAATGCCACGAGTGATTTCCAAATTATCGATAAATTCACGACTCACGAAGTGAGGAGTGAATTTATCTAGAGAATTTGGAAATCAAGAGTGGCATTTGTTAGGACTATTTAACGAATAAAATTAAGCTGTTTACTCACAAATCATTATTTAACTATAGTTATTTTAAAATATTTATATATTTAATGTAAACGGCGATGTTTGAAAACAAATGAAAAACGATAGGTACGCTCTCTACTGCTTCATTTGTTATCATCACTGCAACCAGATCATACTATTTATTGCCAAATGAACGCAATATTGTAAGGAGGAGCTTTCGTTAATATGGTAATTTAAACACTGATAAATATTAGGTGAAACACGACTCTGATTGGTTGTAAAACAGGAATCATTGAAACGTGATTGGTCATTGACTCCCATTTGGGGCATGAGTTAAATAGTCTAGATAAATTGGAAATCACTCCTACTATTGCTTGTGATAAATTTGTCACTTTCTACTAATAAGTGTCCATTTATTTACATACATATTTTAAAATTTCTCGGTAGTCTCGTTGCGCCGCATATGTTTCGTGATCCAGAAACTCTAGTTCAAAACTGGAATATGGCAATGGAATTTGCGGGTGACTAAAAGCCAACCCCGTGTCACAGATATATGTAGCATGTTAGAGAATCTTCATACGTGATTATATCTCTAAAAAAATCAAAAGCATAGGAATTCTCCTCACCCTTGCGTCGCTTTCAGCCTTATAGCATAAATAGAGTAGCCTAACAAAAACCCATTAAACAAATAAATCACATGTTAAAGTAATTTTAAATATTTATATTTGGATAGGTTACTTCAGTAAGTTACAGTTTGATTAACTACCTCAACTAGGGCCTCAAATTACTCCCTAGCCAACATCTGTTTGTAACTAGACTAAATTTGGACCTCCGTCCGAATGCCAAAACTCAACCAAAATCCCCAGAGAATAATTCCATGAAATATGAATCATTTTAAATCGTTGTTAATTGTGGAAACACCTCCAAACTTTTTTTGCAATAGGCGAGAACAGACTTTTCAGAATAATGGAGCCTTTCCTAAAAACAATAAAAATATATACCGGTAGTGTTCTTGCGTTTTATTTTCAAATAACGACTTGTCATATTTTTAGTGGGTTTATATAAAACTCTGCTAGAATATTGTCTCTCTCCTTGCAAGATCTTTATTGTTAACTAGCGGACCTGACAGACGTTGTCCTGCCCGAACGTTCAATTCTCGTGCCACGGCTGGACGATAAAAATATAAATTACTTTTTTTACCATAAAATTCACTAATTAATAAGTTCGCAAGAAAACTCCTCACTCGATCTATTGTGGTTCAGAAAGCGTGCATTATGACGTCACACTGTTGTCGCACGGAATATGTTCGTAGATGACTATATATCTGACATAACAAATTCCTATTATCCGATCGCAGCGCCACCTACCGGGTCCAATTGTGAATCCAAACCATCCAGGAACCCATTCAAACACACACACACACACAACATTTAATCAAAATAGGTCCAGTCGTTTAGGCAGTTTTTAATTACGGATTTCAAGCAAACTTCCATTTAAAATTGTCAGATTTCGCTCACTTTTGGATAATATCTACCTAGGTTTATTTTAACGGGATATAATGAGTTTCGTTGTGAAACATCGAAAATTACGATCGCTAGAGCGATTTTTAAATTTTCGGTTTCAGGTGAACTCCTACAACTAATTATTTTAGAACAAAAGTGGTAACGGATAAACACTCCCCGCATCTGTAACCCTGTATATACAAATTTTGGTGAAGATGAGTTCAACGATTTAGAAGTCTATAAAGGACAGACAGAGAGACATACATACATTTTATATATATATAGGAGATGATAAATAAAAATATAAACTGTAATAGTGTCATTCGGTTTTATAGCAAACACGCCATATCGACTCTAATTCTGATTTAGTATAATGTGACACTTCAGTCTTCACAGAACAATTTCTGTAAGATATATGTTTTATCTCCCATGAATATTTTAAAGCGCTTGAATATCATAGGTCAGTACCAACAACGATATTTGGAAGTTTACATGTATAATCTCTTCAGTTTAATATCAATCTACAGAAAACAGTATTTGTTGTCGACATCATAAGCAAAGAAAACTGTATTGTGAATTGAATAAAACAATCTACACAACACAATGAAATGCACATTTTTTAATATTACATCGAAATACTACTTCTTCATCTATACAAGTCTTAGGCCTATAGGCATGTATCAATATCAATGATGCATTTTGTTTTCAGTGCTTCCTTGGACGGCCTAGTGATCGATTCCCTGTTGGACAATAACGAAGCATACTTTATCTGAATTCATTAGTCGCTAATTATTAATCCAGTTGTTCTGGTATTCATATTTGTACTTAATTATTGGTTCTTTAACACATAATTATTGCGTTTTTATTCTCACTTGGTGTGCCATGCGTAGGCCTATACCTCATGAATCTCGTTTCACTAGAAGTTATCCTGCTCTCCTCTCCTTTCCTCAAAATCCATGCTTCACTACCGCAGCAAAGTGCAGGTCTTGCTAAGGTTTTGTATAACCGCACTCAGGTATCTCTCTGGACTAGCGAATGTTTCATTATTGAATTTATTATTCCCATGGTTTTATTAAAATTAATAATTTTATTTGATATGTCTATCTCATCCAAACATGTTAATGTACATCCAAGATGGGTAAATCCTAACTTAAATACACTTAATAATATTTATTTTGTAAATAAATCACACAAAACCAAATAGTTATTTAAATAGTTTTTATTAGGTCCATTTTAGTAGACAATAAGTTAACTCATGCCCCAAATGGCAGTCAATGGCCAATCACATTTTAATGATTTTGATTTACAACCAATCACAGTCTTTTTCACATCGATTTTATCACTTTAATCTCATCATTGTCATTCATTTCATCAAGTGGCTCCCAGACTGCTCGAATGTAATCAGATTCTGCTTGCGAGATATACTAGGAAAACATTCCTAGAAATTGATTATACCATAAAAAAATAAACCACTGTTTGCACTTTCTGAAACGTATTATTTCCCAGGATTTTACGTCGCAGAAAAACATAATTGACATATTTACATCATAGGACATCCGAATTTAATTAATAACCTGCAATGATGTGTTTAATTTTTTCTCCAGTAGGGCGCATTCTTACAATATTGCTATTCTATTTGGCAATAAATATTATGTTTCCAGTGATGAAGAAATTAAACACAAAGTTACTCATTTGTTTTGAAACATCGCCGTTGTGGCACTTTTGGAAACCAACCACGGTCTGCATACCATTTGTGCTGGGGGGGGGGGTTGAGAGAAATCCTTAAACCACGCTGACTGCTACCTTTTGTGGGTAAGTTAACCACACTACTGCTACCATTTACGACGTTAGAAAAGCAAACCACGCTCAGCGTAACACTTGTCCGGGATCGAGTTTTTGTTAATGCTGTATTTATTAATGTGATCGTGATATTCAATGATGTTATCGGTAAGAAAGCAGCCTGCCTCGGGCCCATAAAAGGCAGCTATTAATTCATCTTTCTTTCCCTGATGAACATACATACAAATATAGATTCTGATTACTAAATGCATACAGTGAGTGATTTTGTTACAGGATAGTGATCAACTACTATACTTGAATAATACCAAAGGGGCGTTGTATAAAAGATAAGCTTTTAATATAAACAAGTTGAAGATTAAAACTAATAATAAATTAATAACATAAAATGATATTTGATCAATCAATCAAGCATAGCTTGTAGAAATAACTAAACAAATAATGTACCAGACATAATGCCACACTCACACAGATGTCCAAGCTTTTAGGAAACACTTCTTCCGTACATAGCTGGACTAACTCAAAATCGACCTCTTCTCGGTCTTAATCAACTTGTCTATACATAGATCACCATATTAACTTCTTAACTGCATGGTGAGTTAGAATTGGATTCCAATATTGAATCCGCTTTTAAGTAACTAAACGCCACTTGCTAGGCTGATTGAATGATGATGTTCGGTAAGAGTACAATGCATATAAAGGTTCACGAGTAGAGGGGATATGCACTGTAGAGATGCGCGGCAGAAAGGATGAAAAGGGAAGGGGTAGCCACACGGAAAAGAGGACATTGGCATATTTCATAAATGTTCTGTAGTAGGGAGGAGAACAAAGATACCATACTGAACCGCAGAAAGGCACTTTCGGTTCAATAACTCCCCCTGCGCCCTCCGGGTAAAAGAAAACAGTCCATAAACTTCAAAGTAATGTCCGGTAGAAGAATCCCACGTTGGGAGGGGCACATCAACACTATCAGATTCCAGCGGTAAACTTCAATACAAATCTTCCATCGTCCCCTAAATCACAATCACCACACTCGCCTCCATGTTGACTATCCAGGCGCTGAAAATCAACTCCAATTGGACTCAGTCGCCATAGTGCAACTCTGCGGTGTTCCAGGTGAAGAACCGGGTGACGATACTATAGTTGGATTGCCGGAACGCAATCCCGCTCCACCGCTTTCCAGGAATCTGTAGTTCTAGAGCCACTATGTCGGTCAGCTGGGCACTCGGGGGTCGGCCGGATCCTCCAAGCGCTCGACTGCCGAACATTCCAGGCTGCGTCGTAATGCCAATGTTTAAGGAAGGGTAAACTGAAACAAAAAAAACAGGCGAAGACAGGAAAACGGAACCACAGACATACTAATTCAACATGTGCCATAATACAAAAGGTTTTTGTAACCAATATCTAGTTTAACATACAGATATATTTTTACTACAAACATGCTTGGGTTTACTCCATAGCATTACATAGTTTAATTTGACTGACATGTTGTATTTAAAACGTGTCCATGGACGCTTACTAACTTCTAGTGACCCTCGTTTTAGAGTTTAGTTAGCGTCTCATTAGCAAAACCTGGACCACGTATACTGAAACTCACTCTAGCAACTCCTACAACCAAAAGGTTGGCACAATCAGCTCATATACCAATATACATAAGTAGCTTACTCAAATATCCTGAACAAATATATACAAACAAACCACGTAAAAACTAAGATCGACACTCTCTAGAAAGATGTCCATAACGCTGACATTTCCAACATTGTAAGTTACTTTTCGATTGCCAAGAAAGAACGATTCGCAGAAGTATTAGGTTTACTTAAATTATCAGGCTTACTTTTTTCACTGAAGTTCCTCTGTCTTTCAGCAATCTCGAAATCAGCCACTCTCCTAGCCAAGACACACATTTCGGCTACATTTTGAGGTTTCGTAGCAAAAACCAAATGCTGTCTGGCGCCCGGGGACATATTTTGTAGAATAATGTCAATTAACTTTTCTTCTGAAAATAGAGGATTCAATACAAGTGAAGCTCCTTGAATATTGGAGATAAACTCCAGCAAAGATTCTTTTGAAAGTTGGAATCGTCGTGACACAAATTTAATCCAATAGTCTTCTAATAATCTAGGAGGCAACAACGAACATTTCACATATTCTAAACTCTCCATCCAAGCAAATCTCAATTTAACAACTTCACTCCAAACCTTCAATAGTATTCCTCCAATGCAACTCAAAATCGAGTTTACAAAATACTCATCAGGAACCAATTTCAATTCGAAGATCGAGTTAAGTTTAATAAGGAAGACAACTAACAATTCCTTATCATCACCATCGCAAGGATCAACTTTTCTAATCAACTCTCGAAAAATTCGCTGATTATTTTCCTCCATATGAGAAGAAAGGTTGGGGACCGTTCCACTAGAAAAATCCTTGATGGAGCTAAGTCTACGATCACTTATATTCTTGTTCTGTTCTGCAGAATAATCTTCCTGAATTGCGCTGTCTACAATAAACTTACGCTTAATTAATGTTTGTTCAGCCGGGGAGAGAGAATTCATATGAATTTTAAGTCGCTGACGTAGTATATTTACATCGCCCTCAACTTCGATACCTAGTAAACTTAACTCTCGGACGAGATTATCTTTTGATATTACATCTATCCAACTAGGCATGTTTACAAAGTACAATAAACAAAAGATGTAAATAACTATAAGCGAACGTAGCCTAGTATGCATAAATCACTCTCTGTTTACGTATAAAGAAAGATGAGTCAATATCATTTACGTAACATAATACAAACGCGTAAATTAATGCTTTTCATTAACTTTAACATAAATACCAAGTATCGAAAACAAATAGTTGTCCGCAGGGTAATATCTCTGAAAAAAATGTCGATTTTCTAATTCCAAACTTCATTTACGACCATACAGAGTTTATACCCTTGTTTTGGTACTTGAAACCAAAACTCCGAAACTTGAATAGAAAATTTTAAATCAATACTACTAGAATCACAGTTAATAAAATACAGCATATCTTTCAAAGTGAAAGATACAAAACCACACGCTCTGCGCACCATTTGTGGCACTTTTGGAAACCAACCACGGTCTGCATACCATTTGTGCTGGGGGGGGGGGTTGAGAGAAATCCTTAAACCACGCTGACTGCTACCTTTTGTGGGTAAGTTAACCACACTACTGCTACCATTTACGACGTTAGAAAAGCAAACCACGCTCAGCGTAACACTTGTCCGGGATCGAGTTTTTGTTAATGCTGTATTTATTAATGTGATCGTGATATTCAATGATGTTATCGGTAAGAAAGCAGCCTGCCTCGGGCCCATAAAAGGCAGCTATTAATTCATCTTTCTTTCCCTGATGAACATACATACAAATATAGATTCTGATTACTAAATGCATACAGTGAGTGATTTTGTTACAGGATAGTGATCAACTACTATACTTGAATAATACCAAAGGGGCGTTGTATAAAAGATAAGCTTTTAATATAAACAAGTTGAAGATTAAAACTAATAATAAATTAATAACATAAAATGATATTTGATCAATCAATCAAGCATAGCTTGTAGAAATAACTAAACAAATAATGTACCAGACATAATGCCACACTCACACAGATGTCCAAGCTTTTAGGAAAACACTTCTTCCGTACATAGCTGGACTAACTCAAAATCGACCTCTTCTCGGTCTTAATCAACTTGTCTATACATAGATCACCATATTAACTTCTTAACTGCATGGTGAGTTAGAATTGGATTCCAATATTGAATCCGCTTTTAAGTAACTAAACGCCACTTGCTAGGCTGATTGAATGATGATGTTCGGTAAGAGTACAATGCATATAAAGGTTCACGAGTAGAGGGGATATGCACTGTAGAGATGCGCGGCAGAAAGGATGAAAAGGGAAGGGGTAGCCACACGGAAAAGAGGACATTGGCATATTTCATAAATGTTCTGTAGTAGGGAGGAGAACAAAGATACCATACTGAACCGCAGAAAGGCACTTTCGGTTCAATAACTCCCCCTGCGCCCTCCGGGTAAAAGAAAACAGTCCATAAACTTCAAAGTAATGTCCGGTAGAAGAATCCCACGTTGGGAGGGGCACATCAACACTATCAGATTCCAGCGGTAAACTTCAATACAAATCTTCCATCGTCCCCTAAATCACAATCACCACACTCGCCTCCATGTTGACTATCCAGGCGCTGAAAATCAACTCCAATTGGACTCAGTCGCCATAGTGCAACTCTGCGGTGTTCCAGGTGAAGAACCGGGTGACGATACTATAGTTGGATTGCCGGAACGCAATCCCGCTCCACCGCTTTCCAGGAATCTGTAGTTCTAGAGCCACTATGTCGGTCAGCTGGGCACTCGGGGGTCGGCCGGATCCTCCAAGCGCTCGACTGCCGAACATTCCAGGCTGCGTCGTAATGCCAATGTTTAAGGAAGGGTAAACTGAAACAAAAAAACAGGCGAAGACAGGAAAACGGAACCACAGACATACTAATTCAACATGTGCCATAATACAAAAGGTTTTTGTAACCAATATCTAGTTTAACATACAGATATATTTTTACTACAAACATGCTTGGGTTTACTCCATAGCATTACATAGTTTAATTTGACTGACATGTTGTATTTAAAACGTGTCCATGGACGCTTACTAACTTCTAGTGACCCTCGTTTTAGAGTTTAGTTAGCGTCTCATTAGCAAAACCTGGACCACGTATACTGAAACTCACTCTAGCAACTCCTACAACCAAAAGGTTGGCACAATCAGCTCATATACCAATATACATAAGTAGCTTACTCAAATATCCTGAACAAATATATACAAACAAACCACGTAAAAACTAAGATCGACACTCTCTAGAAAGATGTCCATAACGCTGACATTTCCAACATTGTAAGTTACTTTTCGATTGCCAAGAAGAACGATTCGCAGAAGTATTAGGTTTACTTAAATTATCAGGCTTACTTTTTTCACTGAAGTTCCTCTGTCTTTCAGCAATCTCGAAATCAGCCACTCTCCTAGCCAAGACACACATTTCGGCTACATTTTGAGGTTTCGTAGCAAAAACCAAATGCTGTCTGGCGCCCGGGGACATATTTTGTAGAATAATGTCAATTAACTTTTCTTCTGAAAATAGAGGATTCAATACAAGTGAAGCTCCTTGAATATTGGAGATAAACTCCAGCAAAGATTCTTTTGAAAGTTGGAATCGTCGTGACACAAATTTAATCCAATAGTCTTCTAATAATCTAGGAGGCAACAACGAACATTTCACATATTCTAAACTCTCCATCCAAGCAAATCTCAATTTAACAACTTCACTCCAAACCTTCAATAGTATTCCTCCAATGCAACTCAAAATCGAGTTTACAAAATACTCATCAGGAACCAATTTCAATTCGAAGATCGAGTTAAGTTTAATAAGGAAGACAACTAACAATTCCTTATCATCACCATCGCAAGGATCAACTTTTCTAATCAACTCTCGAAAAATTCGCTGATTATTTTCCTCCATATGAGAAGAAAGGTTGGGGACCGTTCCACTAGAAAAATCCTTGATGGAGCTAAGTCTACGATCACTTATATTCTTGTTCTGTTTCTGCAGAATAATCTTCCTGAATTGCGCTGTCTACAATAAACTTACGCTTAATTAATGTTTGTTCAGCCGGGGAGAGAGAAATTCATATGAATTTTAAGTCGCTGACGTAGTATATTTACATCGCCCTCAACTTCGATACCTAGTAAACTTAACTCTCGGACGAGATTATCTTTTGATATTACATCTATCCAACTAGGCATGGTTTACAAAGTACAATAAACAAAAGATGTAAATAACTATAAGCGAACGTAGCCTAGTATGCATAAATCACTCTCTGTTTACGTATAAAGAAAGATGAGTCAATATCATTTACGTAACATAATACAAACGCGTAAATTAATGCTTTTCATTAACTTTAACATAAATACCAAGTATCGAAAACAAATAGTTGTCCGCAGGGTAATATCTCTGAAAAAAATGTCGATTTTCTAATTCCAAACTTCATTTACGACCATACAGAGTTTATACCCTTGTTTTGGTACTTGAAACCAAAACTCCGAAACTTGAATAGAAAATTTTAAATCAATACTACTAGAATCACAGTTAATAAAATACAGCATATCTTTCAAAGTGAAAGATACAAAACCACACGCTCTGCGCACCATTTGTGGCACTTTTGGAAACCAACCACGGTCTGCATACCATTTGTGCTGGGGGGGGGGGTTGAGAGAAATCCTTAAACCACGCTGACTGCTACCTTTTGTGGGTTAAGTTAACCACACTACTGCTACCATTTACGTACGTTAGAACAGCAACCAAGCGCTTCAGCGTAACACTTTTCCGGGATCGAGTTTTTGTTAATGCTGTATTTATTAATGTGATCGTGATATTCAATGATGTTATCGGTAAGAAGCAGCCTGCCTCGAGCCCATAAAAGGCAGCTATTAATTCATCTTTCTTTCCCTGATGAACATACATACAAATATAGATTCTGATTACTAAATGCATACAGTGAGTGATTTTGTTACAGGATAGTGATCAACTACTATACTTGAATAATACCAAAGGGGCGTTGTATAAAAGATAAGCTTTTAATATAAACAAGTTGAAGATTAAAACTAATAATAAATTAATAACATAAAATGATATTTGATCAATCAATCAAGCATAGCTTGTAGAAATAACTAAACAAATAACGTACCAGACATAATGCCACACTCACACAGATGTCCAAGCTTTTAGGAAACACTTCTTCCGTACATAGCTGGACTAACTCAAAATCGACCTCTTCTCGGTCTTAATCAACTTGTCTATACATAGACCACCATATTAACTTCTTAACTGCATGGTGAGTTAGAATTGGATTCCAATATTGAATCCGCTTTTAAGTAACTAAACGCCACTTGCTAGGCTGATTGAATGATGATGTTCGGTAAGAGTACAATGCATATAAAGGTTCACGAGTAGAGGGGATATGCGCTGTAGAGATGCGCGGCAGAAAGGATGAAAAGGGAAGGGGTAGCCACACGGAAAAGAGGACATTGGCATATTTCATAAATGTTCTGTAGTAGGGAGGAGAACAAAGATACCATACTGAACCGCAGAAAGGCACTTTCGGTTCACCGTTTACATTAAATATATAAATATTTTAAAATAACTATATTGAAATAATGATTTGTGAGTAAACAGCTTAATTTTATTCGTTAAAGAGTCCTAAAAAATGTCACTCTTGATTTCCAAATTCTCCAGATATATTTGGAAATCACTCGTGGCAATACTTACGATAATTGCATACTCCAGAAGGTTTATTACTTCTTCTTCTTCTTCTTCCTTCCAAGTATTAGGCCAAGGCCTGTTACGATCCTATAGAAAATTTTCCCTCCTACTTCCGGGAAATTCTCGTATAAGACTTGAAAGCATAATAATAGTCCCTTCGATTGGTTGCTGGCCAAAGGAAGGCAAGACCAGTGATGGGGCTGCCATCTTATAGCCTCTGGTCAGGCTTTTCTGGAGAAGAAAAGAAAATAAAGGAAAGAAGTAATGGAAGAAAGGAAAGACTCCCTAGCCCTCGGATGCCCTAATAGCGTCGGGGTCGAAAAAAACAAGAGTTAACCAAGAGAGGTTAGATAGTAAAGTTAAAAGAATGCAAAACACAAGTAAGTGGAAGAAATGTTTTGCTCAGCTTAATATAATTTAATCTGACTATGGCCTATATTACGTCATATTTATAGCAGGGAAAAATAGTGATGTGGCTTTCTGTACCGAAAATATCGGGAGACTAAATGTCGGTAACCACCAAATCGGCTATTCTTCATTAATTATGAAATAATTAATGGTGAAAAGAATCATGCTAATGAAACTCTTGATGACTAAGGAAAGCCACAGAAAAGTAGTTTTAAGTTCGGAACCTCCTGAATTCAAATCTCAAATGTTGATAACCTGAGCCAAATACTTTGGTAATATACTCATCGTATTGTTAAGTATTCTATATAATGAATGAGTCAAATCATTAAAGTACGTGGTTATTGTTTTTATCAACTTGTATTATGTGCCGTGATTTCGAAGCAAAATTCCTGTCGTGTTTCCCAAACTTTTGCGTGATTACCTGCCATTATTTTATGATGCATTGCTCTAAATTTTCGTGTATTGCTTTGTAATTTGGTCATGTCCGCGATTTTTTTTTGTGTGTCCGTGTAAGACGTGTGCACGTAGATAAATGTTGACATACTTGATTTTAGACTTTCATGGAGATTTCAAGATAAAGGTCAAGATTTTTCGAGTATTACGCAGTGAAGAGTTTGTTTAGAATAAGGAAACTACAAAGATTACACAGATCAGAATGTCAAAAATGTAAGAATGTGCATTTATATACCAGAGAGAAAAACATTTTACTAACATCGGAGGTCATTCTTTAATTTACGCGTTGTAATAAGACATCAACATATGTTAAATTTGAAGAAAAGAATATATGCCTAAATCGGGATTTCAAATTTAATTTGTCATTGAGTGAGAATTGATAAATTTAATATTAAATATCGAATATTAGCTTTACTTGCTAGAAATGTAATGTGTTGGTTTCCATTTTAAACTGTTCTTATTTAAGAGACCGCTAGTGGAACAAACGTTCACTGCTACCTGGCGCACAGAAATCGTACTGTGTTTAAATCGTATTGCCTAATAGCTTAAATCGTTAAAGCACTAGTATACAGAAACAGAGATATTGGGTTCAAATCCCGATTTAGGCACATATTTTTCTCTTCAAATTTCATTTGTCATTGAGTGAGAAGTGATAAAATTTAATATTGATTATCATCATGTGTATCATGATTTGTATGCTATACGTGTTCACGAACGCGTGCCAATCATATTAATCCAGTTTGCTGTGTAAATTAAATGTTATTTTTCGTAATTATTTCATGCCTGTATAGTTCTACAGTTTATGCAATATTTATTATTATTTATTTATTTATTTAACAGATTTCATAAAGTTTCACAACATATTCCTGCGCCCAATTAATCTACTCTCATTCTCCTCCACAACTGTGTCATTCCAATCTCCATCTTCCAATCCTTCTTTCCCTTATGCTGATCAAAACACCATCAATGGACGTTATTTTTTGCCGTCTTCTTCTTCTTCTTCTACCAAGTGGAACCCATTCTAGTATTCTTCTTGGGAAACTTTTTCTCTCGTTCTATATTCATGACATATACATTTTAATTGTTTGTTTTTGATGAAATCCATAATTGAAGTTTGAACATTCATATTTTGTTTAATTATATTATTTCTTATTTTATCTCTTCTAGAAATTCCAGCTGAAAGTCTCCAAAAATCCATTTCTGCAGGATTAAATTTACTTATCGTTCTATGTTTTCAATTCCCTTGATTCTGCACTGTATGTCATTTGTACTCCTTATTATTGTATTCAAATTGTTGCTTTTGTTTTAAAACATATTCTGATCCCATAAAACACCATTTAATTTTGATATTGCATATTTTCCCTTATTTATCTTCTCATTAATTTCAGCATAATTACTTCCTACTGCACTAATTTTTGTCCCCAAATGTACATACTCGTCACATTCTTTTATTTTTCAATGTCCGTCTTCTAAAATTATTATTATCGTCTTCTTCTTCTTCTTCTTCTTCTTCACTTCCTGGTTTAGGCAAGAGTTGCCTGTTCCGTCTTCACTAATAGATCTAAGACCATCTCTTCCGAGGACGTCCGACATCTCTTCTTTTTCTTGGAAAATAATGGAAGATTTTATTTGGTAATGTACTTTCTTCCATTCTTTCTACATGTTCTTTCCACTGTATCTTGTTGTTAAATATATTTTCTTTTATGGAATAGGTCTGCAGTTCTTCACGGATATCCTCGTTTCTTATTTGGTCCATTCTAGTGCAGCCTTTTACTCTTCTTAAAAATTTCATCTCGGCTGCTTGGATTTGACTTTCTTGTTTGGTACTGGTAATCCAAGATTCACTCCCATACAAAAGGACAGGGACAGCCATTGTTTTATAAAATTTTAATTTTGTTTGTTTGTGGGCTTTATTATTCAATGTTCTATTTATTGTACCACAAATAGCATGAAACTGATGTGTTTTGTGTTCAATATCTTTATCATAACCATAGCTGATATAACATCCTAAATATTTAAAGTGGGATACTTGTTCAATAATTTCGTCTCTAATTACTATTTTTGCACGCAGAGTATTTCTACCACAAAATGCCATTACTTTTGTTTTACTTATTGAAATTTTAAAATTATAATCGCTACATATTGCATTTAGTTTGTAAGCAGCCAATTGTAACAGATCTTCATCATGGTGTAGTAAGACTAAATCATTGGCGAAAAGTAAGTTATTAATACTTGAGTTATTGTTCAATCTAAGGCCTTTGTCCATTATAATTTTCTATTGTTTCATAATGTCGTCGATATATATATTAAAAAGAGTGGGCGATGGACTACACCCTTGTCTAACTCCTTGATTTATTAAAATGTCTTCTGACCTTTTTCCATGAGTTATTATTATTATTATTATTATTATTATTATTATTATTATTATTATTATTATTATTAATCACTACTATTAATGATAAAATGGATCATGGTATTGAAAATCCAACTAGTATTTGTCTTGACAACTGGGGAAATCAAAGAAAACATCCATTCGGGTTCTCCAGCCATCAAATTTTAGTTGGATCTCTCGATTCTCGGCTTTTTCGTTACAGAAAAAAATATACGGCGGGATTTTCGTTACACATAACGTCAATGAGATCTACAGATAATTTGTGATTACCTACAAATTATGTTTTGGGAAGACGTCATTTTAGAGAATGAAGATCACCTCTGTACTCTCCTACAACATGGAACTGCTACGACAGAGTTCTTGCAAATTTACCAACAATAATGAATACATATGAGGCTTGGCACAACCGGTTAAATAAAATTGTTCGCCAGGGTCAACCGTCGATTTACTAAACTCTTGGAGTTCTTACAGAAGGAAAATGCAGATATATCTCGAGATACTTAAAGGTTGCAAAGTGGTAATTCGTGTAGGAAGAAAAGATTGTGTGTACACAGAGACTTCGACAGACGAGGTGAAAAAAATTGTTAAAAATTACCAGGAATATATGACGTAGAAGGCAGAGTTCAACAGTATCTTAGAAGTGCTGGATGCAATTGTACTAGTGTATTTTAAAACTATGTATTTTTTTTTATTTTTAAAATGTATTATGTAATAACTAATTCTGCTGACATGGGTATGTACACCTATTTGTTATTTTATTTCTTAATGGCAGTATGGAAATATGCCATTGTGAAATGAAAGCCGCGCTGATGTAATATCGTGTGACAAAGAGATTGTGACAAATGCCGGGTACGTTTTTTTCCTCTGACAAAAAGTCCGGATCTGGAATCTAAAATGTTTCCCATCTAGGTCAATTCCCTGGGGATTGTAGGTAGAATATTTACCGTCATTTTTACTGATATTAGTCAGGTATCATTTTATCATAAGATATGCCAGAAGTGATTTCCAATTTATCTAGAGAACTTGGAAATCGAGAGTGGCATTTGTTACGACTATTTAACGAATAAAATTAAGCTGTTTACTCACGAATCATTATTTAACTATAGTTATTTTAAAATATTTATATATTTAATGTAAACGGCGATTGGTATTTGCAATTATAGCTGGATTTATCCAATGGTATCCATCATTTACAGGACTTTCCAAAAATCCTAAATGATTAAAAATCCAATTTATAATTATATTTACAGGACTTTTGAAAACAAATGAGAAACGATTGGTACGCTTCATTAGCTCATCACTGCAATCAGATCATTATTGCCAAAGGATCGCAATATTGTACGAATGCACCCTAGTGGAGAAATTTATAACGCACATTATAGGTATTAACTAATGTTTTATGTCCTATGATGTAAATATGTCAATTATATTTTTCTGCAACGTTATTTTCTGGAAAATAATTCGTTTTAGAAAGTGCGAACAGTGTTTTTTTTTTGTGGTATAATCAATTGCTACAAATGTTTTTATATTATCTCGCGCAAGCACTATGTGTTAAAATTCGTGCACTATATATATATATATATACAATCGTCCACCGCTGTGGTCTCGAGGTAGCGTGCTGCCTTGTCACGCAGCGGGCCCGGGTTCGATCCCGATAGGGAAAAGCTTCCTGAGTGAGGTTTTTTCGGGGTTTCTCCTCATCTGTAAGACAAATGTCAGGAAGCTTAGGGCCCAACGGTCCCCGAAAATCATCCGGCCATCATCATCATCCATATCATTATCATCACCATCCTTCACCTGTGTGGAAAGTAACGGGAAGCTACCACATCTATAATTCCCTAGTAAAGCTGTAAAGCATAGCATGAAAATGCTATGATTGCAGTGAAAGACCTGCCCTCGGACGGAATTTTTATGGGTGGATTATTATTATTATTATTATTATTATTATTATTATTATTATTATTATTATTATTATTATTATTATTATTATTATTATTATTATTATTATTGTCGGAATTACTATTAGGATCTATTACTTTAAATATATGTAAATAATAACATTCAAATCACGAAATTAATAGATATAAATTATTCCTTAGAGATATTAGTTACTTGATAATAAAACCCACACAAATCTAACATCCAACTTTGAGACAAATTCTAATCCCTTGCAACAGTGGATATTCTGAATGTTTCACTGTTAAACACAAGCGGATGTTTTGTAGAGTGAACAACACCAGATGTTTTAAATTCCAATTCAAATGTATAGGACCCTCAGTATCTATGAATAATCGACATCTACTCTGCAGCGTCGTCTACCCCTGAAACATTAATACAGTGTAAGTAACTAGCTAATACCCGGTGTGCGCTGCGACGCCTAAATAAATGAAAATTAATGTGCTTTTATCTTTAGTTGAATAAGTAAGAGGAAAAATAATTATTATAGATTTATATTTTTAGATACCCCGTGCTGATTATCCGGCGTTGCCCCGGAATCTACTTATCCCGATCTTCTTGACATAAATGAGCTGAAATACGAAAATGAATGTGTTTTATGTTTGGTTAAATAAGTGAAAGAAAAAATTTCTATAGTAATTATTTTTAAATACCCCGTGCTGTTTACCTGGCGTTGTCCAGGAATCTAGTCATCCCGATCTTCTTGGCATAAATGAGCTGAAAGACAAAAGTTAATGTACTTCTTATGATTTGTTGAATATGTAAAATGAACAATAATTATAAATGTATATCGTAATTATTTTAAGATTCCCCGTGCTGATTACCCGGTGTTGCCCGAGAATCTACTTATCTCGATATTCTTGGCATAAATGAGCAAAATTCGTTATTGTGAGTTATCCGTAAAAGAATACGCACCATGTGCTGCTATGCTTGCACACGAATCTACTTACTTGTATCGATCTTCTTGGCATCAATGAAAGACAAAAATGGTTATTGTGAGTTATCCATATGCTGTCGCGGACTTTTTTGTAGAGCTTCTTGAGATATCTAGTTCTTTGTATATTAATGTTGTGTATTTGTTATGGTTTAGGCAGCGTAAGCCATTTAAACATCCGAAGAGCTACTTTTTTCACGTTTTCCACTACAAAGGGAGATTTTTAAGGGTGTAGGAGTTGAGTATCACAACTCTTTTATAGCCTATGTTCATCCCAGGAATCTCCTGAACATTTTGTAAAAAGCCCCATCACATTCGGATCAACGGTATGGCCGCGCATAAAGTGCAAACAATGAAACAAACAAATATTCAATTTTATATATTAGATTGGGATAAGACTGAAATAAAATCTAGAAACGTGGAATTAATTGTCGTTAATTTCCGAATGAAATGAAACAAGTAGCGTAGCACTGGTAGTATCAGCAGTAAAAGAAGAATGTTATTAATTTAAAATTAAGATCTTTAACAGCTAAAGTTATTAGCATCACAATTAAAATACTGGCTAGAGTGACAAATTTTGCTAAGATGATTCTTATTTCAGGTTTAATATTACTATACGTGCCATAAATGTTCGTCAGGGGTATGGTACTTCAAAAGCTTAATTGATTATAGCTGCCAGAGAGGTAAAAGCTCCTAACCTACAATATAAAAAATTCCATCGCACATGAACTGCGTAAACTAAGAAAATTCCTCAAGTTGAATTTATGCTTCACGGAATATATATTTCATTTTTAATTAAATCGTATGTATAAGGCTTTGTTGCGAGGAAACAGAAATTGCGGCCGCTAGAAAACTTTTCTATTAGTGATAGGATATCATACATAATTCTAAAGGGTAAACGACATGATTTTATAATTGTAAATGTACATGCCCCCACAGAAGATAAAGATGATAAGATCAAGGATGAGTTCTATGAAGAATTAGAATGCTTATTTGATAGCCTTTCACGATATCACATGAAAATTGTCTTAGGAGATTTTAATGCAAAAGTGGGGCGGGAAGATATATTCAAACCAACTATAGGCATATTCAGTCTTCATGAAGATAGTAACGACAACGGGGTTAGATTGGTCACATTTGCCACATCAAAGAATCTCATTGTTAAGAGCACAACATTTCAGCATAAGGATATTCATAAATACACCTGGACGTCCCCAGATGGAGAAACTCGGAACCAGATAGATCATGTATTAGTGGATAAACGCTGGCACAGTAGCATCATCGATGTTAGATCAGTTAGAGAGACAGACTGCAATTCGGATCATCATCTGGTCAGAGTGAAAATCAGACAACGGCTATCGCTTATGAGAGGAACAAACGCTAAAGATGATTCTGTAAAATTTGAATTAAAAAACTTGAAAAATGATGAAATGCGGCAAGAATACCAAATCAAAATTACTAATAGATTTGAAGTACTGGAATCTTCCGATGACAATGTGGAAAACGAAGAAGAAACTGATATAAATAAAGGATGGGAGGCTATAAGAGATACTATTAAATTGTCAGCATCAGAAAGCATTGGTTGTTTAAAAAAGAGGCAAAACAAGAAATGGTTTGATGAGGAATGTGCCGACATTGTAAAGAAAAGAAAGCTAGCAAAAATGAAATGGTTACACGAGCCAAATGAGGTAAATTTAGAGCAATTGGGTAGTATCAGACGGGAAACCACCAAGTTACTAAAGAGTAAAAAGAGGGAATATTTGAGAGAGAAGATTAATGATCTTGAAATGAATGCAAAAAATAGGAACATTAGAGAATTATATCAGGGAATTAGTATAGAGAAGAAAGGGTTTCAGGCTAGAACAAACATAATTCGGAATGAAAATGGGGATATGATTGCAGATTCTAGGAGTATATTAAATAGATGGAAAAGTTACTTTAATCAGCTATTAAATGTACATACAGAACAGGACATTGAGGAGGATAACTTACAGACAGCAGAAATGCTAGTCGCAGAGCCAAGTGCATTAGAGGTTGAAATGGCGATTGAAAAATTGAAGATGTATAAAGCATCAGGTTCAGATGAGATCCCAGCAGAACTGATAAAATCAGGGGGAGAAAAATTGATGGACAAGATACGCTGGTTGCTTAGTATGATTTGGGAAAAAGAAGCTCTTCCAGATGAATGGAAAGAATCAATTATCGTACCAATTTATAAGAAAGGAGATAAAACTGATTGCAACAACTACAGGGGCATCTCATTACTTTCAACTTCGTACAAAATTCTAACAAATATATTAGTAAGCAGACTTACTCCCTATATTGATGACATTCTAGGAGATCATCAATGTGCATTTAGAAGAAAACAGGTCTACAACAGATCAGATTTTTAGTATAAGACAGATTTTAGAAAAGAAATGGGAATATAATGGTACTGTACATCAACTATATGTAGACTTCAAAAAAGCATATGATTCAATTAAGAGGGAGAAGTTATATAGTATCCTGCTGGAGTTCGGAATTCCTAAAAAGTTAGTTAGACTTATACGAATGTGTCTAAATGGCACAAAGAGTAGGGTGCGTGTAGGCAAACAGTTTTCGGACACTTTTGAAATCCAGAATGGGTTGAAGCAAGGGGATGCACTATCTCCTCTACTAATTAATTTTGTACTAGAGTATGCCATTAAATCTTTAGAGAATGAGGAAGGCTTACAACTGAATGGTATTAATAAGCTGTTAGTTTATGCTGATGGTATAGTATTATTGGCCGATAGCGAGGAGATACTGAAGGACAACACGCACACACTATTGAGTAACACTAAGAAATTAGGACTGGAAGTAAATATCAATAAAACTAAATATATGGTCACACGTAGAAATTCATTATATAATGGAAATGGACAGCTAATGACAAATGAGGGAAATTTTGAGGAAGTGTCTGAATTCAAATACCTAGGAACAATAATCACAAATAGGAATGAGATGCACAAAGAAATTAAACATAGGCTCAATTCTGGAAATGCGTGCTATTATGCATTGCAGAGACTCTTGATGTCCCAACTCCTTTCAAAAAACGTTAAACTGAAAATATATAAAACTATTATTCTACCAGTTATATTATATGGGTGCGAAATATGGACTCTTACTTTAAGGGAGGAAAGGAGATTACAAGTATTTGAGAATAAAGTACTTAGGAAAATTTTTGGACCAAAGAGAGATGAACAGACAGGTGAATGGAGAAGACTGCATAACAATGAACTACATGGTCTTTATAGGAAGCCAGATATAATAAGAACAGTTAAGTCTCGTAGACTGCGATGGGCAGGACATGTTGCACGTATGGGGAATGAAAGACTTGCATGGAAGCTTCTTGTAGGAAAGCCAGAGGGAAAACGCCCAGTTGGTAGACCAAGAATGAGGTGGGAGAATAACATTAACTATGATTTGAGGGAAGTAGATTATACAGGGAATGATTGGAAAGCATTAGCTCAGGATAGGGATGTATGGAGAGCTTATGTCCGCGCGGCCATGAACCTACGGGTTCGATAGTGCCAGTGAGTAAGTAAGTAAGTAAGAAAATTTTTGAAATTTTGGGTTTCAAGTATAGGGCTATCTCCACTCCTATTGGTCCGATTTTTTAAAAATAATGCATCGTTTGTAAACAATTTCGTTGCGAGGAAATAATTTTGGCATCTAGATTATTGAAAATGTTTTCACTAACATTTCATCTTTCAAGTTAACCCCCATTTCCCATGGACCCATTTTTATGTTTAACTGCCCAATCTTATTTTTCTCATTCAAATGTAATGGAGTTTAGTTTGACTATTTAACTCATGCCCCAAATGGGAGTCAATGACCAATCACATTTCAATGATTTTTTATGTATAACCATTCACAGTCGTTTTTCACTTCGATTTTATCAATTTAATTTTATCCCTTTAAAATCAATCTACTCCTTTTTAACATTATGAATAGGTCATAGAATTATTTTGCAGTGACTGCATGTGGCTTCCAGATTATATAGTGCACGAATGTTACCAGATAGTGCTTGCGGTATATAGTATAAAAACATTTGTAGCAATTGATTATACCACAAAAAAACACTGTTTGCACTTTCTTGAACGTATTATTTCCCAGGAATTTACGTTCCAGAAAAATATAATTGACATATTTACACCATAGGACATCAGAAATGAATTAATAACCTATGATGTTGGTTATAAATTTCTCCACAAGGGTGCATTCTTACAATATTGCGATCCTTTGGCAATAAATAATATGATCTGGTTGCAGCGATGAACAAATGAAGCATAACAATCGTTTCTCATTTATTTTCAAACATCGTCGTTTACATTAAATATATAAATATTTTAAAATAAGTATATTTAAATAATGATTTGTGAGTAAACAGCTTAATTTTATTCGTTAAATAGTCTTAACAAATGCCACTCTTGATGTCGAATTTATCTAGAATAATTATTTATGAAAAAAAAAAAGAAATAATATAAAATAAAGGCCGCTAGAGCGAGTTTTAAATTTATGACTTTAGGTAATCCTCCACTCTTAATTATCCGATTTCGTTGATTTTCTGCTAATTCTTTTCTCATTCTATTTCAATGAAATATACCTAGTTTCATTACGAAAAATAAGAAATTATGGTCGCTAGAGTGATTTTTACATTTTCGACCCAGGTCAACTCCCCACTATTAATGGTCAGATTTATTTATTTATAGTAATTTTTGGTTTCTATTAAGTAAGTTCCATGAAGATTTAAAAAGAAAATCTTAGCTACATTCCTTGGGAATTCACCAATAATAATCCTATGGCCCTTACATCACCGACATCAAAATATGCCTACAATAATTATATTGAATATTTAACTCATGCCCCAGATGGAAGTCAATGACTAATCATGTTTCAATGCATTTTGTTTTACAAGCAACCACAGTCATGTTTCACCGATATTTATCTACTTCTGTTTATCACATTAAATAAAGCTCCTCCTTTATAATATTCTGAACGTTATTTTGCAGTGATTGACTCTCGAACAAATACGTTGAATATAGCAAGTATTGATGAGATTCCTTTGAACTACACATTTGATAATCGTGTGTTCAATAATTGTGTTTTTAAATAATGATTTTACGTAATTATTTCCTAAAAAATTAATAACCTCTCCATCCATAGTAATTCTGCCATACGGCAGGTCTTTCAATGCAATCATAGCATTTTCACGCTATGCTTTGAAGCTTTACTAGGGAATTATGGGTATGGTAGCTTCCCTTTTGCTTTCCACACCGGTGAATGATGATGGCCGGATATTTTCGGGGACCATTGGGCCCTAAGATTTCTGACATTTGTCTTATGGGAGAGGAAAAAACCCCGAAAAAACCTGATCCAGAAGCTTGTCCCGACCGGGAATCGAACCCGGGCCCGCTGCGTGACAAGGCAACACGCTACCTCGAGACCACAGCGATGGACCAATAACCTATACTGTTGGTTATAATATACAGTTTGATGTGCTTCATTTTTTGCTCCACTAGGATGCATTCTTACAAGATAGCGATACTATTTGACAATAAATAATATGATCAAATTGCAGTGGATGAACAAATGAAACTAACCACACATTTCTCATTTGTTTTCAAACATCGCCATTTACATTAAATATATAAATATTTTAAAATAACTATACTTAAAGAATGATTTGTGAGTAAACAGCTTAATTTATTCGTTAACAGTCGTAACAAATACCACTCTTGATTTTCAAATCCTCTAGACAAATTTGGAAATCACTCGTGGCATTACTTATGATAAGCATGTTTGATAAAATTCAAATACAATTCAATTATGCGCACGAAATCATTGAGTAAGATCAAGTAAAATTTACTACTAAAAATAAGTCATTTGATCAATGAGTATTCTTTGTTGAATATAACTAATAAAAGGAGATTACAAATATAAATTCTTGTCAAGTTCTGAAGTACGGTACGATATCCCTATTTCTTATGATCAATTTATTTTGCTCTCGTAAAATAGAATGACAGTCGTTAATTTTAATTGGAAATGGAGGTAATAAAAGGCAATTATCTGCATGTTAACTCATCAACATCTGATTGGGAACAATGTCTTAATTGTTTGGAATGACGTCATCAGTTCCTGAATCAGGTCCATATAAAATGTTATATGCCTTAAAGAACTCTTTCAACAGACTACTACAGAGAGAAAAAATATATGAACTTAAAAATGAAAGATAAGATTCCTTTCAGTTTACCTATATCACATATTGACAATAAATACATAAGTAAATTATATTATTATTATTATTATTATTATTATTATTATTATTATTATTATTATTATTATTATTATTATTATTATTATGCACAACAAGGACTCTTGTCCCAACTTCTCTAAAAAAAACGTTAAACTGAAAATATATAAAACTGTTATTCTCTTAGTTATATTATATAAATGCGAAACATGGACTTTTTTACTTCAAGGGAGAAGAAAATGTTGCGAGTATTTGAGAATAAAGTTCTTAGGAAAATTTTATAAAGCTGTTGCAGTCCCCTTACTATTGTATGGTAGTGAATTTTGGATTTTAACTAAAAGAGAAGAGAATATCATAGAAGCAGCTGAAATGAGATTTCTGAGAAATGTGGCTGGCTGCAAACTTCTAGATAAAAGAAGAAGTGACGATATTAGAAACGAGCTAAATATTTACAAACTTTTAGATAAAATAAAATAATCTAGTAAAAACTGGAAAGAACATGTTCAAAGAATAAAAGGTGATCGCATTCCAAAAATTATTCTTAATTACAAACCAAGAGAAGATAGGAATATTGGTAGACCGAAAAAGAGATGGATTGAACTTTTTGAATGAGAATCTATGAGACCGGAACAAGCCACATGGGCTTAATCCGTGATTGTTGATGATGATGATGGTTCTTAGGAAAATTTTTGGACCAAAGATAAATGAACAGACAGGCAAATGGAGAAGACTTACATAACAGTAAGCTACATGATCTTTATAGGAAATCAAATATAAGAACAGTTGAATCCGTAGACTGCGATGGGCAGGAACATTCGGTACGAATTAGGAATGAAAGAGGGGCATGAAAGCTTCTTCTAGGAAAACAGGAAGGAAATTGCCTAGTTGGTAAACTAAGAATGAGGTGGGAGAATAATATTAACCATGATTTCAGAGACGTGGATTATACAGGGGATGATTGGAAAATTTTAGCTCAGGATAGGAATATATGGAGACCTTACATACGCGCGGCTATGAACCTACAGGATCGATAGTGCCAGTGAGTAGTTATATATATATATGCTACGGTGAGAGTAGGGGGGCACACAGTTTAGTAGTTGGTTAAGGTAATACGCTACAAAATGGAAGATCAAGGAGTCCCATTGGATCCTGAATTATTAAATTGGCCTAAATATTTTGACTGCACCATGGAGTCTGCTGAGCCTCTAACGAAAATGAATGCCAGATAATATATGTTCTGGGGTAAGGGCACGCAGGGCTGACAATCCGGCTGATATCTTGTATCGATTATCTAGGAAGGTGGTAGCCTTAACCTCTTACTATCCAAAGAAAACTTCTAAATCCTGTAAAGGGATCACTTTTTACGGTTAGAATAATTAATCAGCTACGTTATGTATAATTGCATATAATATTAGTGCATATTAGAATATAACTTACAAATATCCCGAAGTAAAATTAAAGTGATGGCATTTCATGGGATAAATCCAATAAGAGCCAAAATAATAGTAAATGATTTTGTAATACACTGTGATTATAAAGACTCAGTACATTTTAAAGAAATCGCTTACATATCGTATTTCTGTTACAGCCATTCGAAAGATACAAATATGTTCACCATTGAAGAGCGGATAGAGATTGTTGCTGCGTGTTTATGAGGCCAGTCTTACGAGGAAGTTAGAGACAGATTCCAAAGGAAACCATCACGGGAGACGTGTATCTTGATATGTTGCAATTTTTCTTACAGCCACAGTTACAGCAAGATGGCATCATTGATACAGTGGTGTTGCAACAAGATGGAGCACCACCACACTTTGCTCTGGCTATAGCGGGTATCTCAATGACAGGTTTCCCAAAAGGTGGATTGGAAGGGCATCGCCTCGTATCTGGGCACCTCGTTCGCTAGACCTCGCACACCTGGACTTTTTTGCTTGGGGTTTCATCAAGCAACAGGTGTACAGAACCAAGTTTCTTAACCTGCAAGTGCTGAAAGAACGCATACGCCAAGCGAGTGAAATGATTACAGAGGATATGTCGGTGCATGTTTTCCGGGCGACGGTGCGTCGTTGGGAAACATGTTTTGAGATTGATGGAGGTTATGTTGAACACTAACTTGATAGTAGAAACTACCTTATAATTTTTGTTTTATTTGCGCTACGTTATCCACAAAATGTACTGGGACTTTATAACCACACTGTAGAACAAGTAATGGATTTTAATTATTTAGGAGTTTTCCTAGGCAATAATCGGACAAGAGATATTAATAGGAAGCTTTAATATGTTTCAACATATTTGCGGTACAATTAGAAGAACATTAGCAAAGAAACCCGTAAAGAAACACTCCTAAAGTTTTACAATGTTTTAGCTTTTCGTGTTCTGTTGTATGGCTCGGAATGTTGGACTCTCACCAAAAGTTTAATAAAAAGACTGGAAGCAGCCGGGATGAAATTCCTACGATATGTGACAGAATGTACTCTTTCGGACAAACGGAGGAGTGAAGTTATTCGTGAGGAATTAGGCTACAAATAACTGATGTGATAACAAAAATAGAAGTATATACAAATAAATTGTTTTAACATGTTAGTAGAATGAGTGAAGAGAGGATACCTTATAGGATGTTAAATTACAATCCACAAGGACATAGAAGTCGTGGACGACCATTTAAAAGATGCAGCGAGCAACTATAATATGGAGCCGGACAAATCAGAAATGATCTAAACCGTGACGTTAGATGATGATGATGATGATGATTCATATTAGGCCTATAAATATGTAGGCCCACTGATTTTTTAAATATGTATTAATATTTATATGTTATAATAGGCTTTCATATGTATGAAAGAGCTAAATAGTAGCATAACACCACGCAGTATTATTCGTGGCGATGGTAAAATATTGAATTTTCATTATTAGTAAAATTGTCTTGCACAGAATGTAACCTATTTTTATTATACATAAAAAATAGAATTTAAGATTTATAGGATTTTTAAATACATGCAATGTAAGTTAATGTAACACCGCAAATAAAATTTAAGGATATGATAATATCCATAAACAGACATTTTATTTGTGTGAATGTGTGAATGCGCTTGCTTGCGTGTGCACATCCACACACATAGAGAGTAAAGAGATACATTAATATGATGTTTTTGGCTAGGAAAACGGAAGACACCCAAAAAAAAACCTGTTACTGGCTTTAAGTCGTACCCACAAAGAAACTCATAAAAAGATTCCTCTGGAAGAGTGAGTAAGTTTTATAAAATATATTGGATATCCATAGACTTTAATATATCCCATCTCTCTTCTTTCTTTATTTATTTATTTTCTCTCTAGAGGTAAATAAAGAATCTATGAGATAGATAGAGAGTGTCATCCCTCGATATATATATTGTTTATTACATACTATTTATAATATTTGTTTATAAATTATATATATCTGGTTTCTTACCATATATTAAATATTTGTTTATAAAGAGATATATCTCTCTATGTTAATTCAATTTATGTCACAATTTGTTCTTCATACTATCATATATAGGTTATTCCAACTATATATAACATATCTATCTATCTATATATATATGTTATTAAATATAGTTTTTTTTTGTTTATTTCATAGATCTATCATATGTTTATCATATATATATTACACTATATGTTTATTATTTCATATCTATATATGTTTATTCAATTATATATCCAATATCTGTTATCTGTCCTTACTATATATCTATCTCTCTGTTTCTTCCCTCTACTATTCTGTGTTTAGTCCTATATCTCTCTGTGTTTCTTCCTATATCTCTCTCTGTTTCTTCCCTCTATCTATCTCTCTCTGTTTCTTCCCTCTATCTATCTCTCTGTGTTTCTTCACTCTATCTCTCTCTGTTTCTTCCCTCTCTCTCTCTCTTCTCTCTCTCTCTCTGTTTCTTCCCTCTCCCTCTCTCTCTGTTTCTTCCCTCTATCTCTCTCTGTTTCTTCCCTCTATCTCTCTCGGTTTCTTCCCTCTATCTCTCTCTGTTTCTTCCCTCTATCTCTCTCTGTTTCTTCCCTCTATCTATCTCTCTCTGTTTCTTCCCTCTATCTATCTCTCTCTGTTTCTTCCCTCTATCTCTCTCTGTTTCTTCCCTCTCTCTCTCTCTGTGTTTCTTCCCTCTATCTGGCTCTGTTTCTTCCCTCTATCTTTCTGTTTCTTCCCTCTATCTGTCTCTGTTCCTTCCCTCTATCTATCTATCTCTCTCTCTCTCTCTCTCTCTCTGTTTCTTCCCTATATCTCTTTCTCTCACACATGGAGTGATCGAGACGCGAACTCTGTTCCCAGAGGTGGAGATCGAGAGATTGACTACTTGTGCCACGGAATCCCTCGATTTTTAAGGTAATCTATTAGATCGTGCTGTAGATCTAGGTGTGAGTAGAATATCTAAACTAAAAGGAATAAAGAAGAAAGAGTATAAACAGTGAAATCAAATACTGTTTTGGACAACACTGTCTAGTACTATTTGTGGTATATTTCGTCAGCTGGATTATAGCCAAGGAGTTCTGTCTTCTGCATAGTATCTTACATTTGTACTCGTAACTGGCCAACAAAGTGTACAAACTTTCTTATTAGCGGTTACTATAAACACAACAATTCATTATATCGCATAGTAGGAAGATACGGTGAATTTCCCTTAACATTTTGAATTCATTGGATTAATTTCATAGTATGCCAGGCATAAAACATTAACCAATCCAATTTACACCCGAGTAAGTTTGAACCAATCACGGTCGATTATCACTTAAATATTTCCGAAGTGTAATTGCCAAACCTCTGATTCCCAAGTGTTCGGAAATTGTCCGACATGACTTGCAAACACTTCTAATTTGTAAGGTACAGAACACAGAAGGCCGTTATAATTATAACCATAGCATTGTTACATAATAAATTATATTATATAAAATACGTAACTTATATCCATTTTATTAATATTCTTTATTTAAAATTTGATTCACTAAATAGTATTTTAAAATATTACACGATTCTTAAAATCATTTGGTCGTGACTTATCATAAGTAATGCCACGAGTGATTTCCAAATTATCGATAAATTCACGACTCACGAAGTCTAGAGAATTTGGAAATCAAGAGTGGCATTTGTTAGGATTATTTAACGAACACAATTAAGCTGTTTACTCACAAATCATTATTTAAATATAGCCATTTTAAAATATTTACATATTTAATGTAAACGGCGATGTTTGAAAACAAATGAGAAATGTTATGTTTCACTTGATTGTCACTGCAACCAGATCATATTATTTATTGCCAAAGGATCGCAGTATTGTATGAATGCACCCTAGTGGAGAAAAAATGAAACATCAAACTGCATATTCATTAATTTGTTATGTCCTATGATGTAAATATGTCAATTCTATTTTTCTGTAACGCTATTTTCTGGGAAATAATTCGTTTAAGAAAGTGCAAACCATAGTTTTTTTTGTGGTATAATCAATTGCTACAAATATTTTATATTATCTCCCGCAAGCACTATGTGTTAATATTCGTGCACTATATATACAATTTGGTGGCCACATGTACTCACTGCAAAATAATGCTACGGCCTATTCATAATGTTAAAAAAGATGAGCTTGATTTTACAGTGATACAATTAAACTGAAAAAATCTAGGTTAAAAACGACTGTGATTCGTTGTAAATAAAAAATCATGGAAATGGGGCATGAGTGAAATAGTCAACAAGATAAATCATTGTGGTATTTACCCTTGGTAAAGTATATGTACACAAACTTCTCATTTACTAAATTACGCTGTAAAAAATTATTATTATCATCATCATCATCATCATCATCATTATTATTATTATTATTATTATTATTATTATTATTATTATTATTATTATTATTATTATTATACAGTAAGCACAGAAAAGCGAAGCAGGTAGAGATGCGCCGTGATCGAAATTAGCAAATCATGACAAAGCAACTAACTGTAGGCAATAATTCTTATGAAATGGTAAAAATATTCAGATCGGTAGCAACACTGTTAGGCCTAAGAGAACAAAATCATGCACACGAAGAAATTAAGTACCAACTTAAATTAGAATATTCTTGTTACTATCCTGTTCAATGTCTCCTGTCGTCTAGACGTTTTGTTTAAAAAATCTAAATATTAGTATTTTATATTACGGCGATAATCTTGCCAGCGGTACTCTACGAGTGTGAAACATATTTTACTTTAAGGGAAGAAAACAGGCTAAAGTGTTCGAAAAAATAACACAATAATAATATTCGATCCTATAAAAATGAGAAAGGAGGAAGCCTCACAATGGAAATTCCATAATTTACAGGTGTCTACGTTTTACACGCTTTATATTAGCTTGACCTATACCTATCTATCTACGCAACGGAATCTTTCAACACGATTTTCACCCACTTAAAAACATTGGATTGACTTGAAATTTTGTATACTGTAAAGGACTAATGACAATACAATAATTTCATAAATGTTTTTTAAGATTCTGGCCAGGATCATCAGGACATAAACAAATAAAGACCGGTATAATAGGTTGCGGACTTATCGACTTTTTAGTCCATCGTTGTAAGAAATTAATATTATATCCTCTGGTAGCTTAGTTGGTAGAGTAGTGGACTGTAGTAGTATATAATTTCAGTAATACATAGGTTGCTGCTTCAAATCCGGCCAGGAGGATTTTTTTCATGGGATTCCGGTTTATGACAATCAATTAAATTAAAAATAAAAATAAAGTTTAAAATACTAAAAC
The DNA here is from genome assembly GCA_030220185.1 of Diploptera punctata. Classification (NCBI taxonomy): domain Eukaryota; kingdom Metazoa; phylum Arthropoda; class Insecta; order Blattodea; family Blaberidae; genus Diploptera; species Diploptera punctata. The sequence continues at coordinate 1,059,181 of JASPKZ010001617.1, read as the reverse complement.
AACACGCTTTATTAGAAAACCAAACTAAACAATAAATAATAGTTTTAAAAAACAATTAATGCTGCATATATTCAGGTGAATAGACTATAGTATACAATACTACATAAATTATGTTTAATGGTGAAGTTTTCTTTCTTAGTATTTATAATATATATTTTTATCTCTAGCAGTAAAATTGCACATTTCCTGACAATAATTTAAAATGTATTTCATCCTTTCAAAATGAACCATTAGTTACGCTGTTTTGGTAAGAATATCTTGCAAAGCATTTTCGGTTTTTTCATAAAACATTACCACCGTGACGAAATGACAGACATATAGTGACGTAAACAGAATGTCATTGCTGTGCCACTTGTGAACATACAATCCAAGAATAAGACTTGAATATGCGCGGAATGTGGTAAATATGCTGAAAATGAACACAAGAATTCAACAAAAGCCTTATTAAAATATTACGCTAAGTTATTGTGTTGTATCTTGCTTATTACTAAAAACATATTTTACAAATACAGAGTAGAAAATATTCGGTGGGGTTGTTTAAAACAATATATTTACTTACCCAATTTAAGACATTTTAATACAATTTATCCCATTACTAAGTCATATTTGTAACGAAAATTACCACTGTGAAAGTATGTTAATGTAGTGTACATCGGCCATTTTGAATTTCCATACAAGATACATTTTTTTACGTATTTAAACACATTTAAAATGTTTCGAACCTAAATGCTAACCTAACCTAATTCAATTAGTCTAACCTAGGTAAATCCCATGAAACGTCTTTTTTTTTACGCGGTTAAATATGTACATTTGTTTGTGTTTTAGGCGGCTAAATTCGGACATAAATCAGTTATTATTGACGGAGACGCTGTGTTATTGACAGGGCCGTGGGTTTATCGCTGGTTATTAGTGTAGTTATCGCAGGTTATTAATGTGGTTATCGCTGGTTATAATGTGTTTATTGCTGCTTATTAATGTGGTTATCGTTGGTTATTACTGTGGTTGTCGCTGATTCATACAATAACTGTTGTAACCAGAGTGGGCATGACGGGAAAAATGTCCTACTTTTTTTTTATTTACGAATAAGGTGATAATTAAAATTCAGGGCTAAATGTTTAATATATAATTTTATGATTATTTCTTGCATTGAAGTGGCGTTTAAGTGGGTAAATAAATACCGTGCTAGCTACTACGGCGCCAAATATACTAACAACAAACTTTCAGACTGTTCACTGATGTTTTAGAGTGTTTTGATGTTAGGTACCATTGTTATTCAATAACATATAACTAAATATGCCTTATTGGCTAAACAACTGACTGTTATTATCTCCTCACTCAGATGGTTAACACTTTATATAAAAGCGGGTGCCGCGCGGCAATGCTTGACTTGCGGTGTTGTCTCATAGCGCTATGGGCGTTTATTACACAAGGACAGAAGACATTGATTATTTATGTTATTATTTAATTTCTGTGTTATTTGTTATTGTAACTTTTAAAATTAAAATGATACATGTACTTATTTATTAAATAATTTAATTCCAACATTATATAGCTTGTAGGTCTACATAAATTTAATATTCATAGAACATCATGCTGAAAATATTATTATTATTATTATTATTATTATTATTATTATTATTATTATTATTATTATTATTATTATTATTATTAACTGTTCGGTCTGAAATATTTTCCCATGACCGCCAGATGTAATCACTTATATATTTAACGAATATAATATGTAGGTAATGTATTATTATTCGAGCTACATATCACAATAAATCATTGATAAAATTATAACAATTAATTACGGTATACAATTTTATAACTGGATTGACTGCTGCACGTTCCGAGTTTTAATTGAAACTGAGGGAAGAAGAGGAATGTGGCAACATCGTGGTAGTCGCGGCAGTCGAGAACTTTGTACTTTAATAGCATATAACAGCTGCGGGAAAACAAAGCGACCCGCTTGTTAAGCATCATAGTGAGGCAATAATACTACTATGATTGTAAGGTTAAGTTTATCTTAATTTAGATTAAGTTTGGATTGTAAGATATTATTTTAATGTGAGTGTTTGATTCGATTATTCTATATTTGTTGGATTCATCCCCATTTCAGTGTTTTTCAAGTGTTCACAAACATTAAATGTAATTAATTTGATTATATCATCTGCTATATGTATTTAGTCCCGCGTCGTAGTCGAGTGGTTAAGGCAAGATGTCTTGGCGCAGAGCTATGGGACTGCGCTGGTTCGAGTCCCCATGGGAGAAGACATTATCTCTGGAATTTCGACCAGTATGGGACCGGTGCCCACCCAGCATCGTGAGGCATTTGGGTAGCTACAATAAATAGCGACTCCAGGTTGAAAAGACTAGCTACAACGTTAGGGGAACCCCACCTGCTGACCACATGTCTCCCCTACACTGGCTTATGATCATCCTACCTCTGTGATTAACACATATGGACGTGAGGCCAGCAGCCGGCTGGTAGGCCAAGGGCTTTTTAGGAATGTCGCGCTTGGATAAGGCAGCTATATGTATTCAGTTTATATGTATGTCAACTTTAGTGTATATTTCTCTAATGGTTTATAATTGAAGTTTGGATTCAACGACCAATTTAATATATTCTACGTAGTGTTTATTTTTTTCCTCCATTGTTCAGCATTTTAGTATATTTAAGCCTTGAAATTTACTTAATATCTGCTACTTTCAGGATACCTGCTTTCACTCATTATTTCAGCTTCCTTTTTTCGTATTCTATTTATATCTATATATTTTCGTTCTTTCTTTTTTTTTACTCCAGTTTAACCCCCCCCCCCTTCAGGTACTTTTACGTATCCCATACCGCCCGGACCTTACACTGGCAAGATCTGTCGGAGAGGATTATAAACAGGAGTACGTGCATATATTATTTGACGACACAAGGACATAAGGGCCTTCCCGAAGGAGATATCGCCTCAATATCGGATCTCCGAGATAGCACGAACATTTAAGACAAGGCACAAAATTTACTCCCTCTTTCATAATGTAAATAAAAGCAAATAAAAGCAAATATGATAGGAAAATTAAGTTGACCAAATTATATTCTGCGAATTTTGGCTTAACGTTTCCAGACATTTGTCTTACAAATGAAAAAAAAAATTCCAAGAAATTTGCCCCAAACGGATTTCGAATCTGGGCCCGTTTCGTACAAGGGAAGATGTTACCCCGAGACTACAACGGTAAACTTATTTAAATTTATAAAAATAAATAGACTTTAAACAAATAAAAGATAAATAAATAAACTTGGTCTGGTAAATGCTCATCTCAGGTTCCAAAGTTCGTGAGTTCTAATAAGGCAGAATTTCTAAGGACATAAAAACTTTGAGTAGACCTATGGCTTCCTTTGGAGGGTGGTTTCCCTGCCGCGCAGAATTATGGCAAATAAAATAACCTTAAACCTAAAAAAGTGACCTGTGAGCAAAATCTGTTGGTCCTTTCAAGCCCGATTTGGAACACTAATTATATCTTAGATTTTTAAGAAGGTCACTAAACAAAAGAATATAAAAATAAACTTCAATATTAAATTTGAAACTATTTTAAAAACGTGCTGTAAAAATCCAGCAATTTCGAAAATGGTAACAAGAAAAAAAATATCATTTGGTCACATTTTGAAGACCCCAAGTCATTTATTATACATATATTACCTAAAGGAATTATAAAATAAAAACAGAATGATAATATTGTTAAATTCTCTTTTTACATTTTTTGCATTATTTCACATTTTAACAGTTTTTATAAAAGCCAATTTCATTTTTTTTTCATAAAATCGAAGAAGTTAAAATAGTTTCATACTCTTAAAAATTAATATTCAGGTTCAATGAATTTCACAATCTTTAAATCATTTACATAAAGGTAGTATTCTTTTTAATTTAAAGTCAATGATATGTGAACAAGAATAAGGGCATTTTATTATCATAAGTAATGCCATCAGTGATTTCTAAATTTATCTAGAGAATTTGAAAATCAACAGTGGCATTTGTTAGGACTATTTAACGAATAAAATTAAGCTGTTTACTCACAAATCATTATTTAAATATAGTTATTTGAAAATATTTATATATTTAATGTAAACGGCGATGTTTGAAAACAAATGAGAAACGTTTGTTGTTGAGCTAGGGATTTAGAAGGTGAATTTTTGGGTGAAATTTAAATTTTAATTTATTTCTAATTATTTTTTATGAGGCTATGAAATCTAATTAATAAACTAGGATTAGATACCCTATTATTTATGAATTAAAAATTTATACTGGAGTAGTAATAGTTATGCCCTCCATGGTATCTTTACCTTGTCGTGGTGGAGTGGCTTGTGTGCTTAAATGATCCTGAGAGCTATGCCGGCGGTAGCATTGCTGCCGATAGGGTTACCCATGCCGGACTGGTCGAAGGTGATAAGCCAGACGAAATAAGTACCTTGGTCGAAAGAGTGACGATCTTTCACCGTAAAAATACAACCGTCAAGAAATGCGGACATGGGTTCTACTGGGGTAAAATTTTCCGGAGGTCAAATAGTCCCCCATTCGGTTCTCCGGGCGGGGACTACTTCAGGGAACCCATGCCAAAGGCTCAAACACAGGGACATGTTCCTAGGAACATGGAATGTTAGGACTTTATACAATAGCGGGGCACTAGAGATATTAACGCGGGAATTGGATAAATCGCCCTTGGATATAGTCGCTTTACAGGAAGTTAGGTGGCCAGGAGAAGGTAGTCAGGAATCAGGAAGCTTTGCATTATACTATGGGGGTGCAGAAAGACCTGCATTTGGAACGGGTTTTTTAGTCAGAAGGAGGATCCTATCCGCTATCCGAGATATTAAGTTTGTTAGTGATAGGATATCATACATAATTCTAAAGGGTAAACGACATGATTTTATAATTGTAAATGTACATGCCCCCACAGAAGATAAAGATGACAAGATCAAGGATGAGTTCTATGAAGAATTAGAATGCTTATTTGATAGCCTTTCACGATATCATATGAAAATTGTCTTAGGAGATTTTAATGCAAAAGTGGGGCGGGAAGATATATTCAAACCAACAATAGGCAAATTCAGTCTTCATGAAGATAGTAACGACAACGGGGTTAGATTAGTCACATTTGCCACATCAAAGAATCTCATTGTTAAGAGCACAACATTTCAGCATAAGGATATTCATAAATACACCTGGACGTCCCCAGATGGAGAAACTCGGAACCAGATAGATCATGTATTAGTGGATAAACGCTGGCACAGTAGCATCATTGATGTTAGATCAGTTAGAGGGACAGACTGCAATTCAGATCATCATCTGGTCAGGGTGAAAATCAGACAACGGCTATCGCTTATGAGAGGAACAAACGCTAAAGATGATTCTGTAAAATATGAATTAAAAAACTTGAAAAATGATGAAATGCGGCAAGAATACCAAATCAAAATTGCTAATAGATTTGAAGTACTGGAATCTTCAGATGACAATGTGGCAAACGAAGAAGAAACTGATATAAATAAAGAATGGGAGGCTATAAGAGATACTATTAAATTGTCAGCATCAGAAAGCATTGGTTGTTTAAAAAAGAGGCAAAACAAGAAATGGTTTGATGAGGAATGTGCCGACATTGTAAAGAAAAGAAAGCTAGCAAAAATTAAATGGTTACACGAGCCAAATGAGGTAAATTTAGAGCAATTGGGTAGTGTTAGACGGGAAACCACCAAGTTACTAAAGAGTAAAAAGAGGGAATATTTGAGAGAGAAGATTAATGATCTTGAAATGAATGCAAAAAATAGGAACATTAGAGAATTATATCAGGGAATTAGTATAGAGAAGAAAGGGTTTCAGGCTAGAACAAACATAATTCGGAATGAAAATGGGGATATGATTGCAGATTCCAAGAGTATATTAAATAGATGGAAAAGTTATTTTAATCAGCTATTAAATGTACATACAGAACAGGACATTGAGGAGGATAAGTTACAGACAGCAGAAATGCTAGTCGCAGAGCCAAGTGCATTAGAGGTTGAAATGGCAATTGAAAAATTGAAGATGTATAAAGCATCAGGTTCAGATGAGATCCCAGCAGAACTGATAAAATCAGGGGGAGAAAAATTGATGGACAAGATACGCTGGTTGCTTAGTATGATTTGGGAAAAAGAAGCTCTTCCAGATGAATGGAAGGAATCAATTATCGTACCAATTTATAAGAAAGGAGATAAAACTGATTGCAACAACTATAGGGGCATCTCATTACTTTCAACTTCGTACAAAATTCTAACAAATATATTAGTAAGCAGACTTACTCCCTATATTGATGACATTCTAGGAGATCATCAATGTGCATTTAGAAGAAACAGGTCTACAACAGATCAGATTTTTAGTATAAGACAGATTTTAGAAAAGAAATGGGAATATAATGGTACTGTACATCAACTATATGTAGACTTCAAAAAAGCATATGATTCAATTAAGAGGGAGAAGTTATATAGTATCCTGCTGGAGTTCGGAATTCCTAAAAAGTTAGTTAGACTTATACGAATGTGTCTAAATGGCTCAACGAGTAGGGTGCGTGTAGGCAAACAGTTTTCAGACACTTTTGAAATCCAGAATGGGTTGAAGCAAGGAGATGCACTATCTCCTCTACTATTTAATTTTGTACTAGAGCATGCCATTAAATCTTTAGAGAATGAGGAAGGCTTACAACTGAATGGTATTAATAAGCTGTTAGTTTATGCTGATGATGTAGTACTACTGGCCGATAGCGAGGAGATACTAAAGGCCAACACGCACACACTATTGAGTAACACTAAGAAATTAGGACTGGAAGTAAATATCAGTAAAACTAAATATATGGTCACACGTAGAAATACATTATATAATGGAAATGGACAGCTAATGACAAATGAGGGAAATTTTGAGGAATTGGCTGAATTCAAATACCTAGGAACAATAATCACAAATAGGAATGAGATGCACAAAGAAATTAAACATAGGCTCAATTCTGGAAATGCATGCTATTATGCATTGCAGAGACTTTTGATGTCCCAACTCCTTTCAAAAAACGTTAAGCTGAAAATATATAAAACTATTATTCTACCAGTTATATTATATGGGTGCGAAACATGGACTCTTACTTTAAGGGAGGAAAGGAGATTACGAGTATTTGAGAATAAAGTTCTTAGGAAAATTTTTGGACCAAAGAGAGATGAACAGACAGGTGAATGGAGAAGACTACATAACAATGAACTACATGGTCTTTATAGGAAGCCAGATATAATAAGAACAGTTAAGTCCCGTAGACTGCGATGGGCAGGACATGTTGCGCGTATGGGGAATGAAAGACGTGCATGGAAACTTCTTGTAGGAAAGCCAGAAGGAAAACGCCCAGTTGGTAGACCAAGAATGAGGTGGGAGAACAACATTAACTATGATTTGAGGGAAGTAGATTATACAGGGAATGATTGGAAAGCATTAGCTCAGGATAGGGATGTATGGAGAGCTTATGTCCGTGCGGCCATGAACCTACGGGTTCGATAGTGCCAGTGAGTAAGTAAGTAAGTAAGTAAGTAATAGTTATGGGCTTCATTTGTTCATCACTGCAACCAGATCATGTAATTTATTGCCAAAGGATCGTAATATTGTAAGAATGCACTCTAGTGGAGAAGAAATGAAACACATCAAACTGTATATTAATTAATTTCTGATGTCTTATGTTGTAAGTATGTCAATTATATTTTTCTGGAACGTTATTATCTGGGAAATAATACATTTAAGAAAGTGCAAAGAGTGGTTTCTTTCTTTTCTTTTGGTATAATCAATTGCTACAAATGTTTTTATACTATATACCGCAAGCACTATCTGGTTACGTTCGTGCACTATGTATATAATCTGGTAGCCACATGCATTCTAGAATTCTTACATCTTAATATATAAATTGTTATATTCAACGTATTTCTTAGAGAGTCAGTTACTGCAAAATAATACACTGCCCTATTCAGAATGTATAAAAGGAGGAACTTGATTTTAAAGTGATAAAATTAAACTGATAAAATCGAGGTGAAAAAGACTATGATTGGTTGTAAATAAAAATTGATTGAAATGTGATTGGTCATTGACTCCCATGTGAGGCATGAGTTAAATGGTCAAAAACAAATAGGCTTACTTTCTTTTGAAGAGTAATCCCTATCCTAGAAAAGTAAAACATATATTATATATGCGCGTAACATTAATATAACATGCAACTAACTACCACGTAAGTAGAACGTGGAATGCAAATTACTTTCTTTCTGTTACACGGAAATGACATCCACAGCACGACCTTGACATTGTGCATTACTGAATGCTACAAGTCACGTGCTCCGCCATATTTTCCCATCATGCCAAGGAATTGTTTCGACAAACAAATTCCTGTTCGTGACGAGATATTTTACTATTTATAGTGTGTTCCAAACTTTCCAACGATTCGAATTTTAAATGTCATATGTAAACAGATTTCTCATTTACTTGATACTTTAATTAAGCTATGAGCAATAATTTATTCATAAAAATTATTTGTTCGAATTAAATTTTTACATGAAATCTCTTTCTAAATAAGTTCAACAACTTTTTTTTCCCTTTCTTTCCCCCCCCCCTTTTTCTTGGGCCAGTTTAGTCTCTACATAAGATGATTCCTTTAAAGAATGAACTAATTAAGTCACATTTAGCCTTATTGAGATAAAATACTTACATGAAACATTGGCATAATCATCAACCTCCTTAGAAATAAAACTCTCTCTCTCTCTCTCTCTCTATATATATATATATATATATCCCTTCAGAGCTTTGAATGTTGGTCTACTTTAACGTATCCCTTAAAGGAACACGATCTCTAAGGAGACTATTTTAGATCTGGATGACAAAAATTTTCTGACCATACAAGGACATGGAGTATTTCCCCAGATGACTGATTACTGATTAGATAAACGCCGGGCCATATCCAAGATAACATAAATATTTAAAACAAATACACGCTATTCATTCACAAATACATTCATAATAATGAAGGCAAATATTGTATGGTGATCGGAATATATTTGGATCTTAAAGTTTCGTGACAATAATATTACAGGTGAGGCGAAACTCCTAAAAAATACATCACTCAAGTAAACTTTCTCACCCCGAGATCGAACCGAAACTGCTGCTTCTAATACAACGATTTTACCAGCCAGGAGCCTTCCGAATACAAAATCCCTGTGCGTATATAAATTTATCTTCTAAATTTCGTGCAACAAAATTTAATTCGATTTATTTAAGAATTTATTTTAAAACGCAGTATGACAATAGTTATTACTAGAAACTTTTCGCACTCCAGGCGTTTACTATGCGTAAAGCCTAGAGCAAGGTTCCTCATGAAGGTTTTTTTAAGATGGTTTACACTGAGGGCAAAGATATTTCTATTTTATATATGTTTAGTACAAAAGTCAACCGCTGTGGTCTCGAGTTAGCGTGCTGCTTTGTCACGCAGCGGGCTCGGGTTCGATTCCCGGTCGGGACAGGCTCCTGGGTGAGGTTTTTTCGGGATTTTTCCTCACCTGTAAGAAAAATGTCAGGATATTTTAAGGCCCAAACGAACATCATCTGACCATAGTTATGATCAATATCATATTCACCTCATTAAATTAAGTTTAAGGCCTCTCCTGGCGCATCATAACCCATCGTCATCACCCATCATATCATTGGGGCAGCGTAACTCCGCCTTCCAGGCGCCCCAACCTCAGAAGCGGGTTACAATACCCCAATGCCAGAAGAGAATACCTGAAATGTCGAATGACAAACAGGTGGCATTGAACAAAAAATCTATAATCACTCAATTGTAAATGCAATAATGAACAAATAGCTTTGATTTCAAGTTCATATATCAAAGGACTTAGTTACAACATATAAGTATCGAGTCAGTGGGCCTATGAAGCCCCCCCCCCGTTGGTAATGGTAGGGTTAAAGCTGCAACATTAATAAGATTCATGGTGAAGTTCCGTTGATTAAAATATAAAATTATGAAATAGTTACCTAAAAGGTCCGTCTCCTCAACTTTATTAGTTATTTATCTGTAGCGCTTTCGGGAGTAGTCCCATCATCAAGAAGATTCAAAACTGGTGTTTAAATATAAAATTATAAAATATGAAATTATGAAATAGTTACCTAAAAGGTCCGAATCCTCAACTTTATTAGCTATTTATTTGTAGCGCTTTCGGGACCAGTTCCATCATCAGCAGGATTAAAAACTGGTGTTTTAGGTAACTATTTTATAATTTAATTTTAAAGCTGCAAGAAAAAAAGTTATCTTTTAAATCTATCTATTTCTTCAGTATGTTATGAGATATTCCTAGATTATTGCGGTTCGTCTTTAAATCTTAGAACAAAGTAACTCAAGGACTAACTGACATTGCAAACAAAACAATGCAATCTCTCGAGAATTGCTAAGAAAACATCTTGAGGATTTGAATATTATTCATTACTGTTCAAATCTGTCACTTGCTTCAGGGAAAATTATCCTGAGGGAATGCATAGATAACGTGTTGAATACGGATAATGTCTGAGAACAAATTGATTACGTATCCGTGAGTAACGGTAGCTGTCATTCTAGTTTGCGAGATGCAAATAATGAGAGAGATCCAAAATAAAATTGATTGATGGGATGTTAGAATATTTTCTGATACGCTCTAAAACCTGCATCACTTGGGACGTTGAAGTAACAAAGTGTCTGACGTAGTGAATTTTATTTTTCACACAGCACCATGATTCTCAAATGTGCCAACTGTAACAATCCCTTTGATTGATTTAAATAATTTCATCATCATCAACAACAAGGATTAAGCCCAATTGCCTGTTCCGATCTCATTGTAGGTCGAATTGGTCCTTCCATCTTTTCAATGGTCTTCCCAACAATCTTCTCCCTTTTGGTTTATAATTATACATTCTTCTTGGTATGCTCTGTTCATTCATTCGTAATACATGCTGAAGGTAAGCATTTTGATAGTATTTTATTCTTTCACAGAGATTAAATATTTTAAGTTCTGTTCTTATATCTTCGTTTTTCTTTTTATCGGTCATTTGGTATCCTGCAATTGCTCTCAACATCTTCATTTCAGCAGCCTCTATTTGTTTACTGTCTGCCTTTGTTAACGTCCAGAGATGGAACTGCCAATACTTTGTAAAATTTTAAAATAGTTATTTTCTAATTTTATTCAATAAAGTACGTTTAATTGTGCCACATAGATCATTGAATCGTTAAATAATTTATAATACAAATAATTGTTTTGTAATCAATGGATTTGGTGTTTACTTGATGAAAATCCACGATGTTAATTTAATAGATAATTATTTATATTCTCCGCTGTGGTCTTGAGGTAGCGTGCTGCCTTGTCACACAGCGGGCCCGGGTTCGATCCCCGGTCGAGACAAGTTTCCTGGATGAGTTTCTTTTCGGGGTCTTTCCTCACCTGTAAGACAAATGTCAGGGAACTTTAAGGTCCAAACGGTCTCCGAACACCATCTGGTCATCATTATCATCAATATCATATTCGCCTAATTAGCTTAAGTTTATTTTAAGACCTCTCCTGGCGCATAATTACCATAATAATCAACTTTCATTTCATCGGGGCAGCGTTACCCCGCCTTCCGGGCACCCCGATATCATAAGTGTGTTACAAGTACGCCATACCAGGAGACAAAACCATAAATGTCGAAATGACAACCTGTATTTGGTAACATTTATTTTTGTTCATTATTATTGATTAGTCCACCGCTGTGGTCTCGAGGTAGCGTGCTGCCTTGTCACGCAATGGGCCCGGATTCGATCCCCGGTCGGGGCAGTTTTTCTGGGTGAGGTTTTTATCGGGGTTTTTCCTCACCTGTAAGACAAATGTCAGGAAAACTTTAAGGCCCAAACGGTCCCCGAAATCATATGGCCATCATCATCATCATCATTCTTATCATTATCATCATCATCGTTCACCGGTGTGGAAAGTAACGGGAAGCTACCACACCTACAATTCCCTAGTAAAGCTGCAATCATAGCATGAAAATGCTATGATTGCAGTGAAGGACCTGCCCTCCGGCAGAATTACTATGGATCGACGGATTATTGATTAAGAATATAAAGAAATATCCCTTATGCCAACAGTCACATTTTAATTTATATAAATTTCATTAGTCATCATCAATTCATAAACCGTAAAAAATATAAACAATGAACATGTATAATAAGACATTTGGACAACATACAATATAAGTCCGTCCGAGTTAAACCAGGAAGTGAAGAAGAAGAAGAAAATATAAGTGACTGGATGGACCTTAATAAATGAAACTTTTAGTTATGAATTGAAATGTAGAAAAGCGCAATTTGCTATCCCTAGTAGCTTTATAAATGTATTATTAATGAATATAATCAGATACTTCTTTATATACTAACTCACTGGCACTCTCGCTTCAGTAGGTTCGTGGCCACGCGGATAAGCTGTCCTATCCTGAGCCCAAATATCCCCATGTATATCCTACTCCCTTAAAGCATGGTTAATGCTATTCTCTCACCTCATTCTTGGTCTATCAACTGGACAATTTCCCTCTAGTTTTCCTACAAGTTTCATCCATGTCCTTGTTTCATGATTTATATACACAGAGTATATATGAACTGTATATCTATCAACTGGATATTTTCCCTCTGGTTTTCCTACAAGTAGCATGAATATTCCTCTTTCACGCTTTATGTACACAGAGTAGAATATAAAAATCCTCAAATTAAGTTTCAAGTGAATATAATATCTGTACTTACACTTCATAACAATTAAATTCTGTAGTAATGAGAGTCTCTGGCGAAACGTTGGGCAGTTTAAGCCTCATGACCACGGTCAACAAGACCGGAAGATTTCTACAGACCTTTTTATTTATCTTAGTTCTATAAATAAGATAAAAGTGATTATAGAAACATTGTACAGAACATTAATCTTCATTAACTTGTAAAAAATTTGCAGTCTCAACACTTAGTTAATCTATGATCACGTAAAAGTAAAGGTAAAGTAATCCCACTACAGGCCATAGGAGAACCTTGGGGTAAATAGGAAGTTAAGGCTACCACTTTTTCTAAAAAATCGGCACTTTATGTCAGTCCTGCGTGACGGCCGCCTTTACCTCCAGAACAAGGGTCTGGTACTCATTTCCATTAGAGGGTGAGTCAACCTCAGTGCGATGGTGCCACCAGAAGGTTTGGTTCAGTTTAAAAACCCTGCTGTGGTCACGTACAATTTTCAAAAATAATACCTACATACAGACATACAGAACGTCCAATTTATCTTATGCACATCAAAATACTTTGGAGTTTGATAGTATTATTTTTTTTAATACGTAGAAAGTTAGCCGAGCGGTTAAAGTAGGAAGCCTTAAGGTAGGAAGCCTTGGCGCAGAGCTACGGGACTTGCGCTGGTTCGAGTCTCCATGGGGGAAGAAATTGTCTCATGGTATTTCGGCCAGTATGGGACCGGTGCCCACCCAGCATCGTGAGGCAATTGGGTAGCTACAATAAGTAGCGGCTCCAGGTTGAGGAACCAGCTATAACGGCTGGGGGACTCGACATGCTAACCACATGTCACCCCTACACTGGCTGTTGATCATCTACCTCTGTGATTGACACGTGTGGATGTGAAGGGCCAGCAGCCGGCTGGTAAAAGGGCAACCGCTGAAAAGTGGAAAGACCCTCAATCGGAATCGGAAAGTTAACAATTGGAGTTAACATAAGGATGGTAATGTGATTCATGTAAATGCATTATTCCTGAAAAAAAGATGAAAGTTGCATCATCACTTTTTCAAGCAGCACCGTATGAGTTAACCATGCCCAATGACAGACTGTATAATATATTCAAGTATGTGTATATAAAGCAAAAAATACGCAGTCATCTGACTTTTCAATGCTATTGTATGAAGTCACAAATTTTACAAAATATTATACATTTTGTATTCACGTAGACTTTCACGGCCGGAGTTCCTATGATGATCTTGAAGAAGATTTTCGGATTGTAGGCCGTGGCCGTGAGGCTTGTAGCCCGAAAATCTTCTTCAATATCATTATACATTTTATTCCTTCATGTGTGGTATCATCTTCATCATTATCAACAACCACGGATTAAGTCCCGTGGCTTGTTCCGGTCTCATAGATTCTCATTCGAAAAGTTGAACCCATCTCTTTTTCGATCTACCAACTTTCCTGTCTCCTTTTGGTTTGTAATCAAGTATAATTGCGTTCATCTTTCATTCTTTGAACGCGTTCTTTCCAGTTTTTTCTACATTATTTTATTTTATCTAACAGTTTTAAAATATTTAGATAATTTCTAATATCTTCACTTCTTCTTTTATCTAGAAGTTTGCAGCCAGCTACACTAATCAGAAATCTCATTTCAGCTGCTTCTATGATCTGATCTTCTCTTCTCTTTTAGTTAAACTCAAAATTCACTACCATATAACAGTAAGTGGACTGCCACTGCTTCATAAAATTTTAGTTTTGTTTCCTTTCTTGTATGTGTGGTATTATGTATTAAAATAAATATGACGTTTCAAGTGATGTAATTAATGTTTATATTTCCTTTGTTTGCACCCGCATGCGGAAGACCTTGACGTATTTTACAGTAACTCCCACCTTTTGGTACAATTGATAAGACTGCTATTTTATCGCGCGCTGCGTGCATGAGTGAGTGCTTGGGCGTGTGTGTGTGTGCAATATATATATATATATATAGTTGCGTATGTGTTTTTGGTTTTTGTTTGTTTGTGTGTATGTTCGTGCGTTTGCCTCAGTATAACTCCGGAAACGCCTGAAGTATTTTCGACCAGACTTAATATACATATGAATTTAAAAAAATGAAAAATATGCTGTTAGGGATAAGAGACCCCTAGCATCTCTAGGGATGACATAAAAATATTCAAATCGACCTATAACCAGTGCAACTCCTGGTACCTGAAGCAATTTCAACCAAACTCGGTACATATATAACTTACGTTAGAATATTGAAAAGAGGAATCTAGGAGGGTCGTGAGAGGGGTTACATGTAAAAATAATTTAAAATTACCGACATAAATGTCGAATCCATTCTTCTGGCTGTCTCTGAGTAATTGGTTATAGTTCCGATCTCATTTAAACCCAAGTTCAACGTTAAGCACCTTTAAGGACAGATGGGTTGGAGGTGGGATGACAAAGGATGGAAAATAAAATATCCAAAACGACCGAGAATACTGTGGAATCCGTAGTTTCCGGTTCGCTAACTTGATTGGTGAGATTCCCGATGCCATTTTAACCTCATTTGACCTCTACCACCCCTTGGGCGGGTGAGAGAGAATGACATTTAAAATAATCGAAAATGACCGACGTTGGTGTCGAATCCATAATTTTTGGTCTCTATCGAATTCGTAGTTTTCGAGATTTCCGAGATGAACAGTGATACTCCCGTTTAAGTCCAAGTTAGTCCTCGTCGGTATGGGGTCAGAAGAGGTGACAAGGGATTAAAAATATGTCAAATTAACCGACAGCTTTCATTTCATTCCAGGATTTTCCTATCCTGTTCATTTCGAAAATGATCATAGGCAAGAATTTTACGTCCTCCTAACCTCCCTATAGATATACTGTAATTTAATATGCTTAAGTTATAGCCCACTTGAGGACCCGGTAGACGATGTCTTGCCGGAACGTTATATTCACGTGCCATTGCCGGACGACAAAAATGTAAGTTAATTTTTTACCAAAAAATTCACTAATTAATTTTATTTATTTATTTATTTATATACAGAATTTTAATGTTTACACATCTTTCTGTGCCTAAAGTTTTATTTTTCTTCTCCACTCGTCTCTCTCCATCCAATCCATGTCCCTCAGTCCTCTTGCTCTCATTCCAGTTCTTATTTCCTGCATCCACGAGTTTTGAGGTCTTCCTCTTCTCCTTCTTCCAGGTGGACACCATTCCAATGTTTTCTTGGGTAATCTTTCTTCTTGCATTCGTCGTACGTGCCCATACAATTTAATTGCTTATAACATATATAATCTACTATTGAATAATCAATATTCACTAATTAATAAGTTCACAAGATACTACTCAATGTCATCTGTTTTGGCTCAAGAAGCGTGCTTTATGACGTCACCTTGTCACGGGGAATATGTCGGAAATGCAGATGACTACACATCTGACATAAAGGAATCCTATAACCCGATGCAGCGCCACCTACCGGATCCAACTGTGAATCTAAACTATCCGAAGACCCACTCAAACACACACAAACAATTTTATTAAAATCGGTCCAGTCGTTTAGGCAGTTTTTAATTTCGGATTTCAAGTAAACCTCCACTTATAATTGTCGGATTTCGCTCACTTTTTTGACAATACGTACTTCGGTTTATTTGAAAAGGATATACCGATGTGACCGCTACGGCGATTTTTCAATTTTCACTTCAGGTGAACTACACTTAATGGTTTGAGAGGATCCTATTGTGAATCTAAACCATCGAGGGACCCAATCAGACACACGCAAAAAAATAATCAAAATCGGTCCAGTCGTTTAGGAGGAGTAACGTGACTATATATAAAACACGGTAAGGTAAACTCTTGGAGGTGAAAGGTTTGAATAAGCCTTCCTATATGTATGTTTTTCATTTTATTAAGCCGGATTGATAAATGAGATTAACAGTTTTACATTTCTTCCTCCAAATAATTATATAAGCTATTTCCTACTCCCTAGATAAATTCGTGTATTTGTGATTTCAATAAATGTGAGGTCAGTTTTCGCCAGATGTTAGAATACAGAATTCATGCAAATGGTCGCCTCGGAAGCGTTTTTGAGAATCGTTATTAATCTCACCATTGGATGTAAAATCCACCAGCTGGTGTCAAAGAGATTAAGTTCCGAATCCAGGCATTGAAATGTGATGTAAGAATATTACATAGGAGAAACATAAAAATTCAAAATTTTGTTATCACGATTGTTTATTTCGTGGAATTAAATAGTGTGTTGTTTCTGAGACTGAACACTGTAATAATTGCAACATAAAACATAATCCATTTTAGGGAGAAATAAAGACTTTAGACTCGTTAGCATTTGTTTAAAAATGATTCACGAGGGTATTTTTGCCTGGTGTTTGCACGTCATGTCCCGATGTTGACATTAGTTATGCAACGGCACGTCTCGCTGCGCATTTGCTTTTCTAACTGACTGTTAATTTGTTTATTTCATCTAGTTTTCAATATTACACAATTGTTTCTTGTATTTATTCCATTTTACGTATTATGACATAAAAATCAGAGCTAGTAGGATTCAATAATGCGACGTAATATTTTTTTATTAAAGTATTTTTAAATATATTTCAGTAAAATAATAATTTACAGCATAAATAAAATTTATAAATATGGTTTATTTAAAAAAAGTTATTTTTATGTGGGATTCTTCAAATCACGTTACTCTAATCATTATGTTTTACTGTTCTATGTTTTAGTTATATATTTACATATATGCTTTACTATTCGAAATTTTGCACACATATTTACGAAGTTATTTATCAACGCGTTTTAAAAATTTATCGGCTCATCACAATTTAGGAACAAGATCACAAGACTTTTATTTACTTTTGATACCACAGCACTGGACATATCTATGCTCTGAATCTTACACAATATCTATGGCTAGAGCATGGAACTCACTTCCCAGTCATGTCAGGGACTGTCAATCACTATCATTATTTAAATACAAATTAACTCATATCTTAAGTTCGACACAATGAAAATATTAACTGCGTAATTATATTCAGCATTTTGTATATACCTGTAAATATTTATCTAGGAAGCTTTGCTTACTTTATTTTATATTCTTTTAATTTTATTATATTACATGCCCATTGTCTTTTGTTTAGTATGTATATTTTAATCTATCTATCTTCGGGTTTTTACAGCTGCTGCCGTCTTCCCGTGCCAAACCTCCAAAGCCTACGATCTTGGGCATCTTCAATGCTTAGCCCTCTTGCTTGCATTAAAGTCTTCATGTTTTCCTTCCATGTTAACTTCGGTCTCCCTCTTCTTCCTCCTTCTGGTCGGATGCAATTGATATAGTTGTTTTGGCCATCGCTCATCTTCCATTCTTAAAGCATGTCCTAACCACTTTATTCCTTCTCCTCGATTCTTTCAATCATGCTTTCTTCTGCTTCCATTATGTTTCTAATTTCCTTATTTGTGACATGTTCTAATTTTGACTTTCTGGCACTTCTGCGTAAATAATCCATTTCTAGAGCTATTAGTCTATTCTTGTAGTACTTATTGATTATATATTTAAATATTTAAAATTTTAATATGTATGTAATTTTTGTATAAGTTTACTATTCGCTCGTTGAGTGAAAGAGAAGGCCTTATGGCCTTAACTCTGCCAGCTAAAATTAAGCATTATTATTATTATTATTATTATTATTATTATTATTATTATTATTATTATTAATTATTATTATTATTATCATTATCAAATCAATGTAATAATACTTGTAACTTCATATAAAAGAATGATTGGGCGAACCAGCCTCTTGGTCATGTGGTCGGCGATCCTAGCTGCAAAAGAAGAGATTAGAATTCGAATTTTCTATAGGGGCGGTCCACATTCTGTCAGGATATGTATGTGTATGTGTGTGTGTAAATGTGTCCTATATATACAGTATATGTAACAAAAAAATAGCAAGGTAAACAAAGAGAGGTAAAAAAGGAACAAGGAATAAAATAAAAAAGTTCGATAGTAACGGTATTTTTATCAGTAGCTTAATTTTTTATCATGAGAACTATGCTAGATGAAACAACATATTCGTATTTCTTATAATTTATTACTATTGATTTTCAGTAAGTGTGTTTTTTTATGTTGTTTAATGAAATATACACTTTTTTTTTGCTAAAAGCAAAGAAAATATAGTAATATATATAAAAACCAATATTATGGATATGGAAAATATTATTATAGAAACGCAGCGATTAAACAAAATTGTTAAAATTATTTTATCACACCAACAAGATGAAGGAAGTAGTTACACGCACGATTTTAAGGGGAAGGTGAACAGTGGAATATCGAAAAGACGACAACCAGATTGGATTGTTTCAGAAGAAGTACGTTAAAAAAATGTTTAGGGTATAAATGAATGTAAAATTATACTTTTTTGAACAAAACGTTTTCAGAAAAATCTTAAATAACAAAATAGCGTATATTTTGATATAAATTATCCATAAACTACGAGAACAAACTTGTACGCTATGAATATATAAAAAAAACAATGATTAGTCTAATAAATCTCATAAAAAGGGAGACTTAGGCTAGACCAGCAGATCCCAACCTTTTTCGACTCGCGAACCTCCTTCCACAACGATCTGAGTTGGGTGAACCACTGACTTTTAAATATAGGCTACATACAGTAGACATGCATAAAATTTAATTCCAAGCAAAAGATTTAATATAACTATATATTAACTTAACCCTTTCACGGTTAAAACCTGAAGTTACTCTAGTTACGGCTTAAAAGTTACACAACGTGTAGGCTAGTTGTAGCGAAATCAAATGCATTCCTAATGTTGTTACATAACTGTAAATCAGGTATTCCCGGTAAATATTAATTTATTGTGCAAGTAATGTGATAAATTACCGATGTTACACATATGCAACAAGGAACATTATAGGGTTAATTTAATTTAATAATAATAATAATTATTATTATTATTATTATTATTATTACTATCATTATTACTATTACTATCATTATTACTATTATTATTATTATTATTATTATTATTATTATTATTATTATTATTATTATTATTATTATTATTATTATTATTATTATTATTATTATTATTACAAAGCTGCAATACCTAACCTCAAAACCCACCATTACAGAAACATTTTGGCGAACCCCTTGAAATATTTTGCAAACCCCCTGGAGGTTGGGAAACGATGAGCTAGACAAAGGACCATAATACTAATGATGATAATAATGAATCTCACATGAAGTCGATCTAAAGATATATATTTTTTAATTCCCTGGCTCTGTCTCCTGAGACATCACGTTGTTTGCTAACATTTTATTGAGACAATAGACTGTGACGTTGACAGCCTCATTTCATTTGGCATTAATGCCGGATCCGCACTTACAGAAAGAGGAAAGAGACCTGACCCACGACAATAGATTCTCTTGTCAGTCTGTAATGGAGGGAAACATAAGTAGGTCATCCATTTTATTTTCGTAGCGCTCTACATAAATTTGCTGCAATTCTCACTTGCACTGTAAATAAATCCTATATTTTAGTAATTCTACTTGGTAATTATTTCTAGGGGTGTAAGAGGTAGTGATGTGCATTCTATAACCTCTCCTACCTAATTCTCAACCTCACCTGCACGTGGTACACCCTGCTTTTAACTAACGAGGTAATGGGGACCGAGTCACGGCGGTATAACCGTTCCATCGAATATGGAGGAAATTCCATATTTTGAACGCCTGACTAGAGGCTATAAGGTAGCAACCCTACCACTAGTCTTGCTCTGCGGATGGTTGGTAACCAACCCAGGGGACTTCCTACTACTTAAGCAAAGACTGGACTGATCACACTGATGACGACAAAGCAAGAAATAGGTTAATGATTAAGGATCTCAAAGTTGCAACATGGAATGTGAGAGGAATAACACATAAAGAAGAAGAGTTAGAAGTAGAGTTAGACAAAAGAAAAATTGACATTGCCATTATTTCGGAAACAAAAAAGAAGAACAAAGGATCAGAAGAATTAGGAAAATATGTAATGATTTATTCTGGAGTTCCAGCAGAGAACTGGGCATCATCAGGAGTCGCAATTTTAATAAGGAAAAATTTGCAACACAACATTTTATATTACCAATGGATTTCCCCAAAAATTGTAACAGTTAGAATAAAAATTTTAGGACATAATTTGAATATAATTGGAATTTATGCCCCTGTAGAAGGAAACGATTCAGAAACCATAGAATTTTATGATATTTTACAAGAAACCATTGACAAAGTAAATAAACAAGATTATCTCATAATTGCTGGTGATTTTAATGCAAGAGTCGGAAATCAACCGATAACAGAATGCATCGGATGCACGGGCGATATTGAAGAGGACTGGATAAATCTAAAACAAGCAATCATGGAAGCAGCATATGAGAGTCTCGAATATAAA
This sequence comes from Diploptera punctata, assembly GCA_030220185.1. NCBI lineage: Eukaryota > Metazoa > Arthropoda > Insecta > Blattodea > Blaberidae > Diploptera > Diploptera punctata. The sequence goes on along the minus strand of JASPKZ010001617.1, from coordinate 1,037,952 downwards.
CAAATCAAAAACAAAAAGAGATTACGAACTTGGAATCCCGAATTAAAAGAGAATATTGAACAAAAGAAAAAAGCCTATAAAGTGTATTTACAAACTAAACAAGAGGAACATTATACAGAATATAAAAACTCAGAGCTAAGGTTCGTAAATTGTCTAGAAAATACAGAAGGGATGATTGGGATAAATTTGTAAAATCCTTAGAACGTGATATTACAGGAGCACAAAGACAGGGATTTAAAATATTCAAAAAATTACAGATGGAAACAAAAGACAAAATTAATGTTAATCTGATACCAAAACAAGACTGGATTACTTACTACAAAAATCTTTGGTCAGAACCGAACACTCACACTGAAAAAAATACTTCGAATTTGACTTGTGAAAATGAAATAGAAAAACCAGACATAACAATGGACGAACTAGAAGAAGTTTTAAAGAAGGCCAAGAACAGGAAAAGTCCAGGTTTAGATGATTTAAATTTAGAACTTTTTAAGTATGGAGGAACTGCCTTGAAAGAGAAACTATTAGAACTTTTTAACAATATTTGGCATTGTCTTAATATTCAACGGATTGGGAAACGGGTCTAGTAATTAATATACATAAAAAAGGTCAGAAAAACAAATGTGATAACTACCGAGGCATTACCTTACTCCCAACTGCATCTAAATTATATGCCAACATAATTAAAAATAAGTTATCAGTAAGTACTGAAACATTTTTGGAAGAAGAACAATGTGGATTTAGAAAAGGGAGGAGCACTATAGATGCAATATTTACCCTGCAACAAATTATGGAAAAAAGGAGAGAATTTAATCTCCCACTGTACATACTATTTATAGATTATGAAAAGGCATATGATAATGTAAACCGAGATAAACTTTGGCAGATACTGCATGAAGAACATATACACTCACATGTAATACGAGCCATACAAAGCTTATATCAAAATTCTAAAATCAAAATTAAATTACCAGATGGAGAAATAACAGAACACATAAACACAGGCAAAGGTGTTCGACAAGGATGTGGACTATCTCCACTCTTATTCAATATATATATTAACAGAATAGTGCAAGAATGGAAACAAACAGTAAACAGTGGAATTTCAATAATTAGGAATAAAATAATTCAAACAATATTATATGCTGATGATCAAATAATATTATCAGATTCCGAAGATAGCTTACATATAGCAGCGTATCAATTATTCAAAATTGCAAGCAAATATAATATGAAAATTTCCACTTCAAAATCCAAAACAATAGCAATGTGTGGAAAAAACATACAACGGGTGAAAATTGAGATTGATGGAAAAATTATAGAACAAGTGTCAGATTTCTCTTACTTAGGAAGTGTATTTGCAGAGTATAAGAGTGACATTGATTCAAAATTACAAAAATATAATAAAACGAATGGGGTAATACGAAGACATTTTGGTAAACAGATGAGGACAGAGACAAAACTAAGATTACATAACATCACATCAAAAGCTGCTCTAAAATACGGAAGTGAAATTTGGATTTTAAATAAAAGAAACTCTCATAAACTTCAAGTAAGCCAAATGCGCTTCTTACGATCATTGTTAGGAGTTAATAGACTGGATCACCAAAGGAACACTATTATCAGAGGAAAACTTGGAGTAACAAGTTTAAATGAAGATATACAAAGATACCAACAAGAATGGAAAAATCATCTGAGAAGAATGGCAAGAAATAGACTTCCAAAATTGGCATTCCAATATACCCCAACTGGACATAGGGACCAAGGAAGACCAAAACATCGGTGGAAAGATCAAGACCATCTTCGCTAGGTTTACCGTACAGGCCACATGACCTAAAACGAATTTGTTCATGATGATGATGATGATGAATTATTTCTAAACAAAAATGGAAATTCTATTACATAACATTAGGATAATGTGTCCACCGCTGTGGTCTCGAGGTAGTGTGCTGCCTTGTCTCGCAGCGGGCCCGGGTTCGATCCCCGGTCGGGACAGTTTTTCTGGGTGAGGTTTTTATCGGGGTTTTTCCTCACCTGTAAGACAAATGTCAGGAAAACTTTAAGGCCCAAACGGTCCCCGAAATTATATGGCCATCGCAATCATCAACATTCATCTTAGATTAAGTTTAGGATTAAGGGCTTTCCTGGCGCACCACTATCATCATCATCAACATCCATGATATCATCGGGGCAACGTAACCCCGCCTTCCAGGCGCCCCAACCTCAGAAGTGGGTTACAAGAACGCCATGCCAGGAGAGAAACCAGGAATGTCGAAAAACAACCTGGGGCATTTGCAAAAAGAAAAAAAACATTAGGATGTTTACCTTAGAGACCCACTTAAATGACATAATTCTTCCTCATGGAGTATGGATTAATAAGATTCCCTCTGTCCCTACCTACTATCTTGATAAAGGGACGTTTTTTAAAATGTCATTTATATTGATCTTAATTACATTTGTTTTCAACTTTATAGTAATAATAATAATAATAATAATAATTATTATTATTATTATTATTATTATTATTATATCTGCCCTAAATGGAATAATATGGGACAAACATATCTTAAAGAAACAAAAAAAAACTATTTTAATACAATAATCAGAAGCATTAGTACCTATGGAGCTGATGTGTGGGCTTTAAATGCACAAATGAAAAAAAAAATTACTCGCCACTGAAATGGACTACTGGAGACGTGCTGCGAGAATATCCAGGAAGGATAAAATCAAAAATTCATATATAAAAGAAAAAATGCAGGTACAATATTCAATATTAGATTTTATAAAGAAGAAACAATTAAATTGGTACGGACACATTAGAAGGATGGAAGAAGGAAGACTACCTAAGATAAACCTGGATTGGGTACCATAGGGAAGGAAAAAGAAGGGTAGACCAAATATTACGTGGATTCAGGGAATCAATGAAACTAAGAGGGAATGGGAAATAGAAGAAGATATATGGATGAACAGACAAGAATGGAAAAATGTGTTGAAACAAATGTGTAGTTAACTGTGAACATGGGTACCGGAAAAATGTATATTCATTGTAAAAGCCGGAATAATAATAAAAATTATTCATTTAGAGAATTTTCCTCATCATTGAGGGTTTTCTCCAACCAATCTTACTAAATGACACGAATTTTTAAAAATATACATAAATGACTACGGACTTATATAGATTGTCAGCTTACAACAAACATTCACAAATTTCCCTTTATTAAAGTTCTCCATCGTTCTCTGTCCTCTGTGTCTTCATCTGTTACACCAAATTTCCTCATTGAATTTTGAATGTTGTTCCTCCAGGTTGTTTCTTGGTCTTCCTTTTCTGATCCTTCTTTCAATTTTCCATGCATAGATAGCCTTTAGTAGTCTTCCATCCTGCATTCTTCTTACGTGTCCATACCATTTTAGCCTTCTGTGTTCAATCTCATCTATTATACTTCTTTCTGCATTCATCCATTCTCTAATTTCTGTATTTCTATTTATTTTATTTTTTTTTCCAGTCGAGATTTTCTGGGAGCTCTTCTCCAACAGTCCATTTCAACTGCAGTTACTCTGTTGACATGTTGTGTCATTGTCCAAACTTCCGATCCATATAACATTATACTTTCTAGTATGGATTTATAAATTAGTTGTTTTGTTCTGTTAATTATGTTTTACTCCATATAATAATAATAATAATAATAATAATAATAATAATAATAATAATAATAATAACTATCGGTAATTAACTCACTGACACTATCGAACCACCCGAAGATTTATGGCCACGCAAACATAATCTATCCACACTATCCTCTCCTGAAATAATATTTTTCAGTAATTCCTTACATAATATTTACCACGCTCAAATCATAAGTAATGCGACGAGTGATTTCCAAATTATCGATAAATTCACGACTCACGAAGTGAGGAATGAATTTATCTAGACTATTTAACTCATGCCCCAAATGGGAGTCAATGACCAATCACATTTAAATGATTTTTTATTTACAACCAATCACAGTCGCGTTTCGCCTAAAATTTACCAACTAAAGTTTATCATAATAAAGAAAGCTCCTCCTTTTTAACATTCTGAATAGGTTATAACATTATTTTGCAGTGACTGACTCCCAAAGAAATACGGCTACCAGATTGTGTATATACTGCATGAATGTCAACAGAAAGAGCATCGGAGAAATAATATAAAAACATTTGTAACAATTGATTATACCACAAAAAAAACTGTTTGCACTTTCTTAAACAAATTATTTTCCAGGAAATGACGCAGAAAAATATAATTGACATTTTTACATCATAGGACATCAGAAATTAATTAATACCTATAATGTTGTTTATAAATTTCTCCACTAGGGTGCATTCTTACAACATTACGATCATTTGGCAATACATAATATTATGATCTGGTTGCAGTGATCGAACAAAAGAAACTAATGAAGCGTACCAATCGTTCCTCATTTGTTTTCAAACATCGACGTTTACATTAAATGTAAATAAACATTTTAAAACAAATATAGTTAAATAATGATTTGTGAGTGAACAGCTTAATGTTATTCGTTAAATAATCCTAACAAATGCCACTCTTGATTTCCAAATTCTCTAGATAAATTGGAAATCACTCGTGGCATTACTTATGAGAATTTGTGAATCAAGAGCGGCATTTGTTAGGACTATTTAACGAATAAAATTAAGTTATTTACTCACAACATTATTTAAATACAGTTATTTTAAAATATTTATATATTTAATGTAAACGGCGATGTTTGAAAACAAATGAGAAACGTTATGTTTCACTTGTTTAACACTGCAACCAGATCATATTATTTATTGCCAGAGGATCGCAATATTGTAAGAATGCACCCTAGTGGAGAAAAAGAATGAAACACATCAAACTGTTTATAACCAACATTATAGGTTATTAATTAATTTCTGATGTCCTATGATGTAAATATGTCAATTATATTTTTCTGGAATGTAAGGATTTTTACACCTTAATATATAAATTGTTATATTCAACGTATTTAGAGTCAGTCACTGCAAAATAATGATCTGACCTATTCAGAGTGTTAAAAAAGAGGAGCTTGATTTTAATTTGATGAAATTAGATTGATAATATCGAGGTGAAAATCGACTGGTTGTAAATCAAAATTCATTGAAATGTGATTGTCATTGACCCATTTGGGGCATGAGTTAAATATTCATGGTTAATATAATTCTCCCATCTCATTACTGACCTACCTATTTGGCGCTCCTACAAGAAGATCTCATAGTCCTTATCCAATCCCAATTCATGTCATATGTCCTGCCCATCGCAGGATGTGAGACTTAACAGAGTTCTTATTATGTCTGATTTCCCATAAATATCATGTAGTTTATTCCCTTCACATGATTGTTCGTAATTCTTTGGTCTAAAAAATTCTAAGCGCTTTATTCTCAAATACTCAATCTTTTCTCCTCTCTTAAAGTAAGGGACCATGCTTATATAACTGGAAGAATAACAATTTTATATAATTTTATTGACCAGCCTCATGGGCTAGTGGACAGCGTTACTGACTACTGTTCATGAGGTCCCGGGTTCGATTCCCGGTCAGACCATAGGAATTTTTTCTTAAAGGGAATTATTCCTGTGGTTGCCCTTGGTCTGGAATTTAGGTTAATTGTAAGTTAAGAACACTCCTGGCCTTCATTATCATTTATCATCCATCATACCATCGGGGTAACGTAACTCCGCCTTCCAGGTGCCCCAACCTAAGAAATGGATTACAATTTCGCCAATGCCAGGGGAGAAAGCCAGAAATGTCATAAAAGATAACCTGGTAGCATTAGACAAAAAAATATTTTATTTTATTTTTTACAGGAGTTTTCGATAACTGTTCTGCATAATATAATGTAATTCCAGAGTTTATCCTATATTTAATTTCTTTCTGCGCCTCATTCATGTTTTCAATTATTGTTCTTTGGCAGGGGTGGGGTTACATAATCACTACAGATAAGAGGAAGTATAAACCAGTTGTGCTGTGTCTTTCAAAATGCGTATGCTGTAGTAGATATATACTGGTGACTTAAAGTGATTTGGACCCCATTGATCAGACTTGATGCTGTCTATGTATGCATCAAGGGGTCGAAAACTGTACATAAAGAGAGGCACGCCTGTACTGAGTACCGGGTCCGTTCTTAGGTATTTGAGTTCTGCCACTTCTTCAACATTTGCCTCTTTCTTTAAATGTCCATTCCCAATTACGAGTGATAATATATTTATATTTGTAACCATACACGTAGCCTACATCATCAGAATATACCAATATATGTTCAATACATAATAAATAACAAAAAATAACAAAATAATAAGTAACAAAATAAATGTAATTATATGTGTGGCACCATAAAACGAAGTCTCAAAGGAACTAGAAATGAGATACTTTCAAAATTTTATAAAACAATGGCGGTTCCAACACTACTATATGGATCGGAACACTGGTCTTAACCAAAAATCAGGAACGAAGAATAGAAACGTCAGAAATGAGGTTTCTGAGGAGTGTGGCTGGCTATACGATAACAGATCAAAAACGAAATGAAAACATACCAAGTGAACTAAATATATCAAACTTATAGATAGAATTGCACAATATAGAGATGAATGGATGGACCGCATCAATAGAATTCCGAAACAGATTCTTCTTTACAAACCACGAGGACGAAGAAATGTTGGAAGACCCAGCAAAAGATGGACAGACCAATTCTAGCATGAGATCGAAACAGACCTTGAGGTCTAATCCTTGATGCTAATGACGATGATGTTCAATACACTGTGTTGTAGGACCTCTTTAACCTCTATAAAGATTTGATGGCATGCTCTAGTACAAAATTGTATAGCAGAGAAGACAATGCACCTCCTTGCTTTAACCCATTGTGAATTTCGAAAGGATCTGAAAACTATACGCCCACCCGCATTCTACCCCTTGTCCCACATAGACATATTTCAATAAGCCAAACCTTTTTAGGAATTCCGAATTTTAGCAGGATAGTATAGAATTTCTCCCTCTTTATTGAATTGTATGTCCGTTTTGAAGTCAACATAGTTTATTCCCATTTATTTTCTAGTGTGTATTATATTAAATATCTGTTCAGTAGTAGACCTATTGCCTCTAAATCCACATTGGTAATTACCTGTTATGTTGTCAATTTAAGGGGTAAGGTTTGTTATTATTATGTTTGTTAGAATTTTTTGCGGAGTTTAAAGTAATGAAATATCCCTATAGTTTTAATCAGTTTTATCTCCTTTCTTATAGATTGGAAGAGGCTATTTCTTCCAAATCGTACTAAGCAAACCTTGTCCTTAAATTTTTCTTCCTCTGATTTTAAGAATTCTTGTGGGATTCGATCCCAACCTCATGTTTTTTACATGCTTAACTATTCGGTCACCATTTCAACCTATAATGCGTCGGCTCTATTATGTCTGCTGCCTGTAAGTCATCTCATCTCATCTCCTTCTCCTTCTTCTTCTTCACTTCAAGGTTTAGGCGATTCGGAACCAATTATTCCTTCCATCTCTTCCTACATCCCTTAATCCTTTTGGTTTATAATGATATACCATCTTGGGCAATCTTGTTTCTTCCATTATCTGAACATACTGTTCCCAGTCGACGCGGTGTTGTTGAATTATATCATTTATTAAATATATTTCTAATTCACTTCTTATTTCTTCATTTCTTATGTGGTCAAATTTTGTACATCCTTTGGTCCTTCACAGAAGGGTCATTTCTGCATTTTGTATTCTACTCGAACTCCTCACTACCATATAAAAGTACCGATATCGCCATTGTTTTGTAGAACTTCAATCTTGTATCCTTCCTTGTTTTATGTTTTAGTGTTCTATGAATGGTGCCACATATCATTTAAAATTTTGATAATTTATTGTCTTTATAATTTCCTGTTCCATATCCAGAAGACAATCCACAACCTAGATAATTAAAATTTAACACTTGTGATAGAGGATTATTTTCTATTATTATTATCGGTCTTATGGGCGACTTTCCTAAAAAAAGAACATTATTTCTGTATTTTCTATAGACATTTTAAAATCGTACTCTTTACTTATTTAATTTAAACATCCATCCATCCATAGTAATTCTGTCCGAGGGCAGGTCTTTCACTGCAATCATAGCATTTTCATGCTATGCTTGCAGCTTTACTAGGGAATTGTAGGTGTGGTAGCTTCCCATTGCTTTCCACACCGGTGAAGGATGATGATGATGGCCATATGATTTCGGGGACCATTTGGGCCTTAAAGTTTTCCTGACATTTGTCTTACAGGTGAGGAAAAACCCCGACAAAACCTCACCCAAAAAAAGTGCCCCAACCGGGGATCGAACCCGAGCCCGCTGCATGTCAAGACAGCACGCTAACTCGAGACCACAGCGGTGGACTTAATGTAAACAGTGTAGAGAGAATTGTAAGTCTTTTCTGTGTAAGTCATCTCTTCAATATTCTATTATGTAAATTATTTAGTAGGTAAATATTTGATTAAGTACTTTTTCCATCAATTTAATATTTGTTCGAGCCTGAAACTCTTTCATTTCAATCCTAATCCCATGATTTATCTGATGTTCCTATTTTTTTTGCGTTCATTTCGTGATCATTATTCTTCTCTCTCAAATATTGTCTCATTTTTTACTCTTTAAAAGTCTAGTGGTTTCCCTTCTGATATTACCCAACTTTTCTAAATTTACTTGATTCAGCTAGTACAATGGTTTTCTGTCATCCTCAAGGAATACGCCTTGTCCAGTTGTAGCGGCCCTAAACATACTCATCTGTAAGTCCAAGACGATAATGTCACTACTACTACTACTACTACTACTACTACTGCTGCTATGAGTTTAAGGAATACAAAATAGCAAATTCTGTATTTCTATCTCATTTCGTTAGCAGAGAAATGTGTTACAAAGTATGTATACATCAATTTGAGACACACTGTATTTAGTCGTGTATTTCTATATATACCCTTTTTCACACTAATTTTTTTCTAACAGTCTATGACATCGGAGTTAAAATTTAATATAAAAAGTTATAATAATGGTAATAATAATAATAATAATAATAATAATAATAATAATAATAATAATAATAATAATAATAATAATTTATTTAAACGGCAGAGTTAAAGCCGTAAGACCTTTTCTTCCACTCAACCAGCGAAAAAATTAAATACAGAAAATATTTACACAAGATCATAACATATACAATTATAAGTAAATATTTACACACTAAATTAAACTAAATTATGATGAATCAAGACAATATTATTAGAGCAGCAAAAAAAAAAAATCACTTAATCTACTGAAAGACCAATCAAAACAGAAATATATTAAAATTTATTTTAAAGTATGCTAATATTCGGCAGCCCCTGATTTATTGTAGTAACGAGTTCCAGAGTCTAGCAGTAGAGACGCTTTAGGAATTGGAATAATGGGAGATCCTCTGTTGTGAGGTATGAAATATGAGGTTATGGTGGGATCGTGATTGCAGGATAGGAGATGGAAGCGAGAGGATAAGGAGCTTGGTGTACAGGTATGTATAATTTTGAATAGCGGAATAAGAGAATCTATTTTTCTGCGATCATGAAGATGGAGCCAGCATAGTTCGGAGAAGTATGAAGAAACGTGGTCATATTTACGAATAATAAGAAATATATATGATATACATATTATATTAAAAATACAATTTTATATAATACTGAATGATTCCTAAAGCAAAACTAAATATATATGCAATTATGTGGGGAGAAATTTATACCACATACCGTCGATATTTCCCTCATGGGATGACGTTCCACAGCCACATTCGGAAGTTGTTTTCCAGTAGATAATTGTTATTTAATGACACTAATGTGTGAGACACAAACGTATAGAATGACAGAGATAATGTAGATCTATCAGAGTTGTTAGTATAATGAAAACATGGCGAACAATGCCACAGAATGAACGTTGGAGTTCTCCGAGTGATTAAAATTTAATTCTAGCAGCAAGTTCATTTTCGGACGTGGGGCTCGTACAAGTAGACAGTTTAGGGATGGAAAGTTATAATAACCAGACAGACACAAAGATATTGTGTTCCGTTGCCGGGTAAATTAAAATTGGTGTATTTTATTAAAACCAGTAGTATAAGCAGAATGTAAATGGATTAACCCTTAAATTCACAATGTATCCTATAGGATACATCAATTGTTTTAATTTATCTAATAGTTTTAATAAGAAGAAAGCTAACGATAAAAAGTTATGCACGATTTCATTTCCAGTGCGGTCCGCCATACTTAGCTGATTTACCATTTAAGGGTTAACCAATTAAGCTGTAGGGATTAATCTGTAATCTGGTTAATATAGGGGTAACAGAAAACTTGAGTTAGGCAGTCCTGATCTCCAAAAAAAAAAAAAGAGAGTTGAATTTCAGTTGTTAAACCTTCTTCTTCTTTTTAATCATAATTTGTAGGATTTTGATCCTGTTTATTTCCAAAATCACTCCTCAGAGGAAGACGTATTGGATGTGCCATTCTCTGCCTATTCATCTCTTGGCTGGTCTTCCTCCGTTGATCTTGTTAAACCTGCTTTTTTATAATCCAATATTAAAATTAAATATGACAATGGAATGGTATGGGAAGGCTTCAGAATTTTAGACTTTAATTCCTTAATATTTTGTATTGGGCTGCGATTTAGTGTTGATGTTATGGTTAAGGGGCTACACACTTTACAACTTGATGGGCCGATTAGGGATTGAAGGAGGCTCCTCACAAAGTAGTTGGTTAAGGTAATACGCTAGAAACCTGAAGGTCGGGGGTTTAAGTCCTAGCGGAATAAGAACTTTTAAACTAACCTAAAACTTCTGGCGGCACCATGGTTCAGGATTCGGCTCAGCCTCTAATGGAAATAAGTACTAGACGCTTGTTCTGAGGGTAAAGGAGGTCATCGCACATGGCTGACAATCAGGCTAACATATCGTATCAATTTTCTAGAAAGATGGGGCTTTAATATATTATTATTACCTCAAAGGCCTCCTAAGGCTGTAGAGAAATCACTTTACCGTTTTGTTGTAACTTAACTATTAAAAGCCAAGCAATTATATTTCCAAAATCTAGTTCTTATTCAATCTGAAAAATTCCCGGAAATAATGAGTTATTCAATTGCTAAGAAAAGTTCATTAGATCTTTTAAGTTATGTTGAGTCGTCTATCTATCTACATACATCTTACGGGGGTTTTTATAGCTCCTGCCGTCTTCCCGTTCCAAACTTCCAAAGCCTACTACTACCACCTTGTGCTTAATCCTCTTGGTTGTATTGCTATCCTCATGTTCTCCTTTCATGTTAACTTTGGTCTCCCTCTTTTCTTCTTTTTGGTCGAGTGCCTTTGATATAGTTGTTTCGGCCATCGCTCATATTCCATTCTTAAAATATGTCCTAACCATTTTAATTCCTTCCCCTCAATTCTCTTGTGTTTTCTTCTGCTTCCATTATGTTTCTAATTTCCTCATTTAAGACGTGTTCTAATTTTGACTTTCTGGCACTTCTGCGTAAATAATCCATTTCTAGAGCTATTCGTCCAATTTCATTAAAGCATAAAGGTATCACACTCTATCCTATACCCCTATTAAATTTTAAAATCGAATTATGAGCATAAAATGTAAACAACTTTAACTCCCGACAAGTCTTAACTCTTTTTTTTGAGGCCCTGGGTTGCCTACCCCGAATTGCTTGTCTGGAACTCCTCTATATAATAATAATAATAATAATAATAATAATAATAATAATAATAATAATAATAATAATAATAATAATAATAATAATAATTATTATTATTATTATTATTATTATTATTATATTATTCCATGGCGCGAAGGCCTAGAAGGCCCTTAGCTTACCAGCCGGCTGCTGGCATCACATCCACATGCGTCAATCACAGAGGTAGATGATCATCTAGCCAGTGTAGGGGTGACATGTGGTCAGCATGTCGAGTCCTCTATAACTAGGTAATATTTTCTTCGGTTTGATGTATTTATACCTACACACAAATGCTTATCATAAAGTATGCAGAAAAACGTATACCAATAAGCATGATGTATTATAATGAAAATAACACACTAAAATAAATCACGCCCTTAAAAATATTAATGATTAAAATCAATGTATAATAGAACAGAATTATTAAGTCTTTGGTCACTAAACAAAGCACTATTTACCCAAGTTTGGTTTGTATGAGTAACACAAGGTCATAATTAACTAACTAACGAACCAACCAACTAACTAACTTGTAGACGACCAAGGATATCTGGTTTTATGGGAAAAGAAATCAATTTAAAACTTTTCTTTAATTTTTTAATTATTAATTGATTTTTGAGTTTAGTTTAATATAGATAGGGCTAAGCTTGTCTATGTTTTATAAATAAGGATTGCTGAAATATTGTGAATTTAGAATTAGTTAATAATTTAAGTATGTCAAAATTTTACTTAAAATATTTCATTTTTTTTAAATTTTAATATCTAGCTCAGAAGATGGTCCACGGAAATCACTCTTTCAATTAAATAACATTATACATAATTCCGATTGAGGGTCTTTCCACTTTTCAGCGGTTGCCCTTTTACCAGCCGGCTGCTGGCCCTTCACATCCACATGTGTCAATCACAGAGATAGATGATCAACAGCCAGTGTAGGGGTGACATGTGGTTAGCATGTCGAGTCCCCCAGCCGTTATAGCTGGTTCCTCAACCTGGAGCCGCTACTTATTGTAGCTACCCAATTGCCTCACGATGCTGGGTGGGCACCGGTCCCATACTGGCCGAAATACCATGAGAACATTTCTTCCCCCATGGAGACTCGAACCAGCGCAAGTCCCGTAGCTCTGCGCCAAGGCTTCCTACCTTAACCGCTCGGCTACGGCGCGGGACTTATACATAATTATAATTTCAAAATATCAATAAGTAAAACGAAAATCTTAGCTTTCAAAGGATCAGATACCGTAAGAGCTAAAATAATTCTGAAGGGAAAACCCATTGAACAAGTGAACCATTTTAAATACCTGGGTTATGAAATTTTCTATTTTAAAAGTGAAGATATGTTTAACAAACTTAATAAATGTAATTATATATGTGGCACAATTAAAACAATATTTAAAAACACAAGAAAAGAAACATAACTAAAATTTTATAAAGCCGTGGCAGTCCCCGTACTATTGTATGGTAGTGAATTTTGGATTTTAACTAAAAGAGAAGAGAAGATCATAGAAGCAGCTGAAATGAGATTTCTGAGAAGTGCAGCTGACTGCAAACTTCTAGATAAAAGAAGAAGTGAAGATATTAGAAATTAGCTAAATATTTTAACTTATGGATCAAATAAAATAATGTAGGAAAAAACTGGAAAGAACATGTTAAAATAATGAAATATGATCGCATTCCAAATATTATAATTAATTACAAACCAAAAGAAGGCAGGAATATTGGTGGACCGAAAAATAGATGAATTCAACTTTTTGAATGAGAATCTATGAGACCGGAACAAGCCACGTGGGCTTAATCCGTGATTATTGATGATGATGATGGTGATGATAATGAACTAACTATATCTAACTCATTGGCACTATCGAACCCGTAGGTTCATAGCGCGCGGATGTAAGCCCTCCATACATCCCTATCCTGAGCTAATGTTTTCCAATCATCCCGTGTATAATCTACTTCCCTCAAATCATGGTTAAGGTTAATCTCCCACCTCATTCTTGGTCTACCAACTGGGCGTTTTCCCTCTCGTTTTCCTACAAGAAGCTTCCATGCACGTCTATGAGACTTAACTGTTCTTATTATATCTGGATTCCTATAAAGACCATGTAGTTCATTGTTATGTAGTCTTCTCCATTAACAAAGTCGTAATATGTTTATAAATTTAAAAACTCGTAAAATTATTAATAAAGCTTCAAGATAGGCTAATTGAAGAGTAGTATGTTTATTTTAGTTTTTGCAATTCTGGGGTTTATCACTTTATTCTAAAATTTAATAAAATACTTTGGAATCACAGATAAGATACGATTTTGATATTAAAAGAAAACATGGGTCAAAATGTACAAAAAATCAATTAGATAAAGAAAAAATGATTAATAAATTATTATTTGAACTTAAGCCAAAAAACATCTAATGATGAGATAATTTCATTTTGGTAATTCACAATACATTTAACTGATATGATCACACTATAATTTTAAATACCAGCTCATTAGTACTATCGAACCCGTAGGTTCATGGCCTCACGGACATAAGCTCTCCAAACATCCCTTCTTGAGCTAATGTTTTCAATCATCTCCTGTATAACCTACTTCCCTAAAATCATGGTTAATGTTATTCTCCCACCTCATTCTTGGCCCACCTACTAGGAGCTTTCCCTCTTGTTTTCTTACAGAGTTTCCATGCCTCTCTTCATTCATGCCACACGTATTGCCAATCATAATCCACGAGACTTAATTATTCTTGTTATATCTGGTCTTCCCTAAAGATCAGACAGCTCACTGATATATTCTTCTCCGTTCTCCTGTCTGTTCATCTCTCTTAGGACCAAACATTTGCCTAAGATCTCTATTCTTAAATACTTGTAATATTTTCTCCTCCCTTAAAGTAAGAGTGCACTTTTCGCGTTAATATAAGTTAGAGAATAACAATTTTATATATTTTTCAACTTAATGTTTTTCTCGAGAGAAGTTGGGACGACAAGATATCCTATTTATATAATGCATAATATCAAGCATTTAAGAATTGAGTCTATGTTTAATTTTTTTGCGTACCTCATCCCTGTTTATAATTATTGTTCATAGGTATTTGAATTCAGCCGCTTCTTCAAAATTTCCCTCGTTTGCCATTAAATGTCCATTCCCGTTATATAATGTATTTCTATGTGTGAACATACATTCGGTTTTATTGATGTTTACTTGCAACCCCAATTTCCTAGTGTTACTTAATAGTGTGTGTATGTGTTGGCCCTTAGTATCTCAGATTTTAAATACTAGTACTTATTATTTTACTAGAATATTTGATGCAATAAAAAAAAAAAAGAGTTCTCCGACTGATTAAAATGTAATTCTCCCAGCAAGTTCATTTTCGAACGTGGGGCTCATACAAGCAGTCTTGCTTAGGGATGGAGAGTTAAACTAACCAGCCAGCCAGACAGACAGACAGACAGAGAGACAGTGTGTTCCATTTCCGGGTAAATTATAATTTGTATATTTTATTAAAACCCGTAGTATAAAGTAAAGTGATCCCACTACATGCCTCAGGAAGCTCTTGGGATAGTAGGAGGTCAGGGCTCCCACTTTTTGTGGACAATTGGCACTTGATGTCAGCCGGGTTATCAGCCCTGCGTGACGGCCGCCTTTACCCCAGGACAAGCGGCTGGTACTCACTTCCGTTAGAGACTGAGTCGACCCCAGGGCCTTAGTGCCGTCAGAAGATTTGGGTCAGTTTAAAAATCCTGACCCCCACCGGGATCGAACCCTCGACCTTCCGGCTTGTAGCGCAGCCCGTAGTATAACGGAGTGTAAATTAATTAATCCTCAAATTCGCAATATGTCCTACAGGATACATCAAATGTTTTAATTTATCTAATAGTTTTAATAAGAAGAAAATGCTAAGAAGAAAGCTAACGATAAGAACTCTACCGATTTTGATCTCATCCGCCAACTCCAAAGAATTTCTCTAACAGGGTGTTAATATTATAAATACTAAATTAGGCCTATTGTTGACGATACATTATCAGTCCTATAACAAATATATTTATCGACTACCTTTTTCATGAACTATTGGCCTACCTTAGGCTACTTTTCTACATCAAATTTAGAAATTATATATATATATATATATATATATGGTATGATAAGAAAAATAAATGCCTGGACGGGATTCGAACCCGGATCTCTGAGTCTGTACCTCAGCGTGATATCCATTACACTACCAGGCGAATCCAATTCAAATATTCTCCATTATTACTAGATGTCGCGAGAACTCGGTCTATAATATATATATATATATATATATAACAACAATAAAAGTAAGTATCTTACCTTTTGAGGGAGACGTGTTTGGTGCCATTGACAATTAACTTAGGTTTCGGTTTATCGGTCGGTGTCATCGTGTTTTGGCTTGTGGTACTGCTCGCAACGTCACTGCTGCTGATGCTGCTAACACTACTTTCAGAAGACAAAGTCTTGACGCCTGACGTCGTCTTGATGACAGGATGGACGGCTGTCGTCGTCATGGTCACCACGTGGTTATGATGTTGTTGTTGCTGTTGTTCTAATTCCAGTTCCAGTTGTAATTGTGTTTTATTTGGTATTGGAGGTTTATCCTCTACAGGAAGCATGTAAGACAACATTGTTACTAATTATTTTGTAATCACTCGAACTGACACATGGAAGAACTTTATCACGCACACTAACACACGCACCGTGACGTAACAACATACGGGGATGCTGTTCAGGTGTTGATCTGCTTATTGCAATGTGTAGTATTGACAGATGACCACCGCGGCAGCAGTGGCAAATAAACTCGCGAAACCATGTTGCACATTTGTATCACTGTGTGGCGCTAACGTAGTCCTCTCTGGTACGCTTGCGTCATTATCATCTGAAACACAAATTCGACACATTCTGTCAACTAACAATGATAAGAAAACAAACAACATATGTTTAACGGAGCCAATTTGTTCATATTGTGCATAGTAAAAAAGAGACAAGTTCAAGGTTCAAATGCCGGGAGCGATCAATATGCTTTTTATAGGTTCTTTAAAACAATCATTTTAAATTTCAAATATAAGAATGACTGAGAACTGAGAGAAATATTGTAATTTTGAGTAAATTACATTCAGTTCATCTCCAACGCTGTGGTATCGAGGTAGCGTGCTGCTTTGTCACGCAGCGGGCCCGGGCTCGATCCCCGTCGGGACAAGTTTCCTGGGTGATGTTTTTTTTCGGGGTTTTTCCTCGCCTATAAGACAAATGTCAGGAAACGTTAAGGTCCAAACGGTCCCCGAACATCATCTGGCCATCTTTATCATCTTTAACATATTCATTAGGTTTAGGATTAAGGTCTCTCCTGGCGCATCATTATCATCATCATCATCAGGGCAGCGTAACTGCGCCTTCCAGGCGCCCCAAACTCAGAAATGGTTTATAATAACGCCATTCCAGGAGATAATATCAGAATATCGAAATGACAACGTAGTAGCATTGAACAAAAAACAAATATATAGAATTCATAATGGTTTATTCATTAATATATGTAGAGCAGTGGACTCCAAAAATATTAGAATTTTACAAATACTTTATATCGTGTTCTTAGGATATATTAACAATTGCATCATTATTCACAATTTATTATTATTATTATATTTAATATTAAAATCAATTTATCATGGAAACAAATCTACACACTACTGTCTGCAAGTGTGCATCCAAAGATCCAAGACATCAATATGACCCAAGATATTTTAGTATTTGTACAAAAAAAAATTAAAAAAGGAGACATATTTTGCCATACCGCGTTTACGATATTTGGATTCACGCATATAACAGTTGGCTGTGTACTAAATTTAGACCTGTATTTACTATACACGCAATGAATTTAACAACTTATTGTACTTGCGCAAAATTTTCGATTTTTAAGCCATTTTTGAAAAAAAATTGTGAATGTTTTCGAATTTTCGAGTGCATCAAAATATCTTTCATATTACACTTAAAATAATCTATTTTTAATAAATACATTCAAACTTTTATATCATTGATGAAATAATTGGTTTTGTCTATATATTTAACAACCCTTTAAATTGGCAAGACATTAACTTGTCATATCAGTTATTTAAATGTGATTTACCGCAGTGAAAATGAAATCATGTACAACTGTTATTATTAGGAACATTGTGCAATTCAACACACATTTAAGTAATTTATATTCGTGCGTTTTCTTCTGGGTTTTTATTAAAAATATTAAATAAATTAAACAAACTGTTGTATCCTATAGGATACATTTCCAATTTAAGGGTTAACGAAGAATTACTCATTACACTTATTTCGACTGTATTAAAGATTTCTGGATTTGCACCAGGAAATAAAACATTTTTGCAGAAGAGAGATGTTCCTGTTTCCACATGAGTGTTCCATGTTATAACCATCGAAAAAATTAAATTCCCAGATATAATTTCCATCAGACATCATCACCAATAGGGCGATTTTTGGTATGTAAGGGGTCCAAAAAGTCCTTAAAGTGGTACTTTCCAGAAGAAACAGCTTCAACATAGCTCACCTTTACACATCTTTAACCACGCCACTCATTACAGTTTCATAACAAAAATAGGTGATATTTAACATTTAGACCAGGAACTGATTAATATGTAATAACACATTTCTGAGATTTTATTTTCTCAAAGTAAAACATAAATATTTTATTAAAGACTTTTAAAGACTGCAGGCATCTCGGAAACCGGCTTCCATCTTCAGCAGAAGGATATGCGGTACTATCTGTTGATGTTAGGCGATGCTTCTGACATCAGCGGCCTTCCAGTGCCGTCGGTTTCCGAAAGGCCTACATTTTTAAAATGTTTTTAATAAAATTTTAAACCTAGCAGAGGACGACAGCACTTGCCAGGTATCTATTTTAATATTTTATTTTGTGACTATTTACCTCAACGGAATTTTAATATGCATTTTATTAGTTTTGATTTTATTAATTGTTCAGAAGCACATTTTAGGTCTATAGTTTTTAGTTTATACTCGAGAATTAAAAAAAAAATCTCTGTCGTCAGAGACATCTGGTGTCTAAACTACATAGTTTTCACCCTATTTATAGTTTATCTTTGTCTTTCTTGTAAGCCCATGTTTCCCTTAACAGAGATTTAGGCGCTCTCCCCCTACAGGGAAGAATTTGAACCATACTAATTTAGTTACACTTGTTTTTGTATAGATGTCATTTGAATGGTCCGTGGTCAGCGTTCCACCTCATACTGACATCTAGGAAACCAAGGTAGTACTAGGACAGGAAAATTCGGTAAATTTTGCTTAGAGGTCATTTCATTCAGGCTTAAGAATCTTTTACGAGCCTGAAAATCTTCAGACTCGGGACCCACGGCTTAAAGTCCCTCCTGGAGGACTTGCTCCTTGGATTTTTCCATCCTAAAAAATCCATCGACCCCGGCCGAGTTTGAACCCGCGACCTTCAGGACCAGAGGCAAGGAGCATAACCACTAGTCCACAGCGGTCGATATGATTTTTAAAGAAATATTTTACATCAAATTCTAGAAATTGCATTGAGATGAACTGTAGGCTATATTAAATAAATTTACCTTCGCGAACTCAATATGAAAACTACAGCATTATAAATGAAGGCTCATGGGAATTTGGATTTAGGATCTACTTATTATCAGTTACGGGAACGAGGAAGAAGTAAGGTGGATATTCCTATGATAACACTGATTGTACCCAAAGTGAAGTTCCTGGTATTCAATTTAAGGGAATCCGAGTATCTCAACGTGAGTCTAAGCGTGAGAAGAAAACCAAATCAGTCTCTACGTTACTCTGCGTCGAATCTAGGCCAACAATCGATTTATCAGTGTTTTGTCTCTGAATAACTCAGTACACATAACATTTTTTTTGTTCAATGCCACCTGTTTGTCATTCGACATTTCAGGTATTCTCTCCTGGAATTGGCGTATTGTAACCCACTTCTGAGGTTGGGGCGCCTGGAAGGCGGTGTTACGCTGCCCCAATGATATGATGGGTGATGACGATGATCAATGATGCGCCAGGAGAGGACTTAAACCTAAACTTAATCTAATGAGGTGAATATGATATTCATGATAATGATTGCCAGATGATGTTCGGGGACCGTTTGGGCTTAAAGTATCCTGACATTTGTCTTATAGGTGAGGAAACACTCCGAAAAAACCTCACTCAGGAAACTTGTCCTGAGCGGAGATCGAACCCGGGCCCGCTGTGTGGCAAGCTACCTCGAGACCACAGCGGTGGACGTTTCTTAATTTGTTTAGGCCTGGCGCAGTATACTTATATTGATTTCGGCACTTTTTCCAATATCAACATAAGGCTAGTATACATATGTAATATTATATACTTCTTGTAGATTAATGAAGGACCTTATATTATATTTATAAAATGAAATTTGTGTAGTTGCAGTAATAAATGTAAAAATCTCTTCAACTAACTAACCAGCACACTGGCACTAACGAACCCGAAGGTTCATGGCCGCGCGGACATAAAGCTCTCCATACATCTCTATCCTGAGCTAATGTTTTCCAATCATTCCCTATATAATCTACTTCCCTCAAATCATAGTTAATTGTTCTCCCACCTCATTCTTGGTCTACCAACTGGGAATTTTCCTTCTGGTTTTCCTACAAGAAGTTTCCATGCACTTCTTTGATTCCCTATTTGTGCCACATGTCCTGCACATCGCAGTCTACTAGACCTAATTGTTCATGTAGTTCACTGTTATGAATCTCTTCAACTCGTGTCCGAAACAGAGTCGGATCGAGGGATGAAATGCGATGAAACCAGTTATGTTGAAGTTTGTGAATAACAAGGGCGCCGGTTGACCACCCCTGACGGAACATCACAGGGACAGATAAAATGAATGAAATGAGTGTGGAGAAATGGTAGAATGAAATTTGTGGCAGGGAAAACCGGAGAAACTTCAGAAAAACCTACCCAGACTCGTTTCCTCCACCATGAAACCCACATGGAATGACCGAGATGCGAACTCGGGACACCAATAGTGAGAAACGATAATAAATGCAACTCCTGTTTAATTGTAGTTTTGGTCAGAAAATGAAATTAATTATCTTTGTAAAAAGCCGAATAATGAATTTTCAAATGAGGATTTTTATGAATGGCCTAACCTCGAAAATGATTGGCACTTGCATTAGAATTTTTATTTGTTTATTTTTTTACTGAAATGTTCTTCTAAATTGGACAAAATAGTCTATATCTACGTAAGTACTAAAGGATTACTTTCACTACCTTCCACTTTCTATGTTTTATCAATAACACAAACAAAAAGTGAAGACAGCTACACATGCGCACTTGTAAATTTAACATCATGTAGGCTAAGAGTTTTAAATATGATAACTTAGCCTTACTTACTGCTTGATTATTTGGCGCAAAATGTATTTTTTTCTAATGCCAGCAGGTTGTCTTCTTTGAAAATTCTGGATTTCTCCGCTGGCATTGGCGGAATTGTAATCCATTTCTTAGGTCTTGGGGCACCTGAAAGGCTGAGTTACATTACCCCGATGATGTTATGATAATAATAATAATAAACCACCAGGAGAGTTCTTAACCTAAACTTAACCTAAATTCCAGAATATGGGCAACTACAGGAATAATTCCCTTTATGGAAAAATTCCCATGGTTTGACCGGGAATCGTACCTCATGAGCTGTAGTCAGAAATGCTGACCACTAGCCCATGAGGCTGGTCAGCGCAAAATTATATGAATATATCTTTAAGGGGGGGACCTACACCTTTGAGGGTAAAAAAAAGTAATTTTTCAATTTTTTTCATATAGATTGAAACTTCATCTTTAAATTAGCAAAATATTTTCATATTACTTTTCGAGTTATGTTTAAAAATATGCAATGCTGTCACTCGAGTGAGCCCTTTAATTTTAGAAGGAACCTACATCTTCGGTAAGTTTGTCGCTTGTTTTCCGTAACTTAATTTTTTCAATACGGTTTCCCTGATAACTCCCAACGTTTACAAGATATTGCGATGAAATTGTGCATGTGTATGTAGTTTACAGAGATGAACAACATATACTACAATTAGTAATGTACCTATTATATTTTATTTAAAAACAATATTTTTAATCCAAATTTTAACAAATATGAGTATGCATCAATTTAAAATGAAAAATAAAATATTTACACTGCATATAATTAACCAATTGTAGTATATTTTGTAGCTACAATATTAAAGAGTAAAATAAAACACGAATAATTAAAATATATTGACATGTAGGAAAATTATCAGGAAAACTGCAAGAAAATGCAAAATTTTCAGCTGACATTTTGAACATTTAATTAACCGTAACGTAGATTGTATTTAAGTACATAAACATGCTCACATTGTAATATAGATATCACATACCAAATTTCATTTCTGTAACCAGCATCGTTGCTGAGGAAAAAAAAAAGTATTGAAATAGGCCTATGCCATATTTTTAATGGCTAAAGGTGTAGGTCCCCCTTAAGCAGGATAGCTTAATACTCAAGAATTCCAGACTCTAGAAAAAAATATGAATATGGGCTATTTTTTAATTGTAAATAATATGAAAATAATAAAGACAATATTCTGCCCGATAACATTCGTTACTTCTGCTAGTAAAAGAGGTGGAGTGAAGCTGCGAGATAGAGGAACAAAGGAACTTATTTTTCTTTTTGAATATTAGCTTAAGCTTGAGTATAAGTTGAAAAATAAAACCTACTTTAGTAGGTAAGTTATAAAACTATACAGATCCCATTAGTCTGCGGATTATGAACATGTATCATGATTAAAAGCTTAAGAAGCCGTAGATTTTTTTCAAGGACTCAAAAGAATCCGCACAAATGCACAGTTACGCAGATTCTACTGTATCGAAGCATAGAACCATAACTTGTAAAAAATCCAAAACAATACTACGTTAGAAATAGGTCGTTACCTCTTCATGGTACAGTGCCAAAATTTTAGTTATTTTTCCTCATTCCAACGCTTACATATTTATAATCGCATAAACTTTCATTCCATTCTAAAGTAAGGCTATGGTGTTTATTAAAGAACCAAATATTTTGTGTATTATTAATAATACACCCTGTCCCAAAATGATGGACGGGGTAAGGGCAACAAAACCACTGTTGACCAGTGTAATTCACCGTGTTCCATAATGATGGACGGGATTTTAAGTACTTGGTATAGCTTTACAAACGAAATTTGATGCGTGATTATTTGCTATAATGGACTGTCAAAGTTTCATATCCTCTACGCAGTAATTTGTTTCTTGTCATTATTACGTCGTCAGCGTTAAATTTGTGAACATGGCGATTCCTGTACAGAAGTCATTCTGTGTGTTGCAATTTGCGAGGTCTGGATTTATTGTTGCAGTGCAGCGAGATTCCCGACGGCAATTTGGAATTGATCCTCCAACAGATAAAATTATCAGTCGATGGTATAAACACTTAGAAACAACTAGATGTATCTGTAAAAGGAAAAGTCCAGGACGCCCACGAATACCAAATGACGCGTCGTTCCGAATGACAAGATTTATTCCCATACCCTCCACGGTCTCCCGATCTCACACCTTGTGATTTCTTCCTGTGGAGGTATGTGAAGGACCATGTGTACGTACCACCACTTCCGGTCGACTTTCTTACTTGAGAAGAAGGATTGTTGCTGCTGTTGAATCCATTACTCCAAATATGCTGACCAAGGTTTGGGAGGAATTCGACTATCGGCTAGACGTGTGCCTTGTGATGAAATCGAACACTTATAAAGTATATTATGAAAACTCGAAGAGTTTCTCTTTAACCCCATGTAACTTTGTTGTTGTATATATATATATATATATATATATATATATATATATATATATCATGTAAGGGAAATTCAATAACTTTGAAACCCCGTCCTTCATTTTGAAACACTCTGTATAAGAGAACACTGTATAACCTAAGTATAACGATGTCAATGTTATATTAAAATTAACTTGATAAGATTGAAATCATCTAATCAATCTCATTAATCTTAAGACAAAAACGTCTTCTTCTTCTTTTTCTTCTTCTTCTTCTTCTCTTCTTCTTCTTCTTCTTCTTCTTCTTCTCCCTTGCAGTTTAATATATCACCTTATAATTACAAATAGAACAAATTTGAAATTGGATAAACAATAGATGGGAAGAATGGAACGAACGTATAAATAGAATGTCAAACGATAGAATAGTTAAAATAAATAATAGTTTTAAAAAACTAAAAAAAAACGCGCTTTATTAGAAAACCGATCTAAAAAATTGAAAAATAATTTAATTTCCAACACGCTTGGGATAAATAATTTTACAATCAAAAGCGTGGGGTGTTGTTTACCAATTAATATATTTGATAATAAACAGATATTGGTAAAAGTAAAGTCTCTAAGAAGAAAATGTAAAAATCATAAAAAGCACCCCACGCTTTTGATGGTAAAATTATTTATCCCAAGCGTGTTGGAAATTAAAATTATTTTTCAATTTTTTATTTCGGTTTTCTAATAAAGCGTGTTTTTTTAGTTTTTTAAAACTATTATTTATTTTTTATTTTTTAGATTTATATTTTACAGAATAAGATAAAAATGTAATTATCTTTAAATTCGATAGGCTACTATTGTAGTATGAGCTAAAAGTAATAAATACTCTTCTAAAAAAAACCTCCCAGCCGGATTTGAACCAGCGACCTATGGATTACTGAAATTATATACCATTAGAGTTCACCGCTCTACCAACTGTGGTAATGATGATTATGATGATCGGGGAACATTTGGGCTTAACGTTTCCTGGCTTTTTTTACAGGTGAGAAAAAACTAAAAACATCATTATCATAAGTAATGCCACGAGTGATTTCCAAATTATCGATAAATTCACGACTCACGAAGTGAGGAGTGAATTTATCTAGAGAATTTGGAAATCAAGAGTGGCATTTGTTAGGACTATTTAACGAATAAAATTAAGCTTTACTAAAAAAATAATTATTTGAATATAGTTACCGGTGTTTTAAAATATTTATATAGTTAATGTAAACGACGATGTTTGAAAACAAATTAGAAATGTGAGGTTATGTATATTCACTGCAACTCGATCATATTATTTATTGCCAAATAGAATCGCAATATTGTAAGAATGCACTCTAGTGGAGAAATAATGAAACACATCAAACTATTATAATCAACATTATAGGTTAATCATTTATATTTTGAATAAACAACTCAGTAAAATCACTGAATCTATTCATTATTTGCTATATTCAAAGTATTTGTTGGAGAAAAATAATGGTCTAACCTGTTCAGAATATTAAAAATGGAGGAGCTTTCTTTATCACAAAAGCAGGAGCTGATAAAGAGAAATCGAATAAGAGCGAAGTGAAACACGACTGTTATTGGTGTAAAACAGAATTCATTGAAACGTGATTGGTTATTGACTACCATTTGCGACATGAGTTAAACAGTCCAGGAAACTTATCCCCACCGGCGATCAAATCCGGACCCGCTGCATACAAGGACAATGACGCTAACCCCATACAATAGCAGTGAACAGGAGACGCGAGTTCAAACTCGTCCGTGGTCGATGGATTTTTTAGGATGGAAAAGTCGAAGGGATAAGTCCTCCGGGAAGGACATTAAATCGTCGTGGGTCACGAGTCTGAAGATTTTCAGGCTCGTAGAAGAACGACAAGCCTGAATAAAAAAAAGGCCTTTGTGTAAAATTTACCGAATGTCCCCATCCTAGTATTACCTTGAGCCACTTAATGGTATCTATCCGAAAACAAGTGTAACTAAATCAGTATGGTTGAATTTCTCCCTTGTACGGAGAGAACACCTTAAGTTCCGTTGAGAGATACATGGGCTTACTACTACTACTACTACTACTACTACTACTACTACTACTACTACTACTACTACTACTACCACCACTATTTAAATAGGGTTCTTCTACTAAATTGTCGGTATATAAAACATACAGCATTTTTACTTTGTTTGACTCTTCTATCATCGGCCTAAAGACAGAAAATATGTTCCACCATTATTTTAATATCACAAAATTATTACTGACACACGCACAATGTGCCCTAAGATAGCAATTCTTAATACACTAAGACTTATAGCAGGGGTCACCAATTAGATTTTATGGAGATCTATTTTCAAATTAGTAAATTAAGTCGAGGTCCGGAACCACAGTTCATTAAACATACGAAACCTTTATTAAGTAATTAATATTATAAGGAAATTATTTAAATTATGTTATGGGTATGAATTGCACAAATTAAACAAAACACATGGTAAATACTAAAAGGTACAGCACACAATAGTACACAGTTATTAATTCTAATAATTATTATTTCATCCATAGTAATTCTGCCCTAAGGCAGGTCCTTAACTGCAATCATAGCATATTCATGCTATGCTTGCAGCTTTACTAGGGAATTGTAGGTGTGGTAGCTTCCCGTTGCTTTCCACACCGGAAGGATGATGATGATAATGGCCATATGATTTCGGGGACCGTTTGGGCCTTAAAGTTTTCCTGACATTTGTCTTACAGGTGAGG
This sequence comes from Diploptera punctata, assembly GCA_030220185.1. Lineage (NCBI taxonomy): Eukaryota > Metazoa > Arthropoda > Insecta > Blattodea > Blaberidae > Diploptera > Diploptera punctata. The sequence goes on along the minus strand of JASPKZ010001617.1, from coordinate 1,011,610 downwards.
AAAAACCCCGATAAAACCTCACCTAGAAACTGACCCGACCGGGGATCGAACCCGGGCCCGCTGCGTGACAAGGCAGCACGCTACATCGAAACCACAGCGGTGGACTTAATTATTATTAAGTTTATGATAAACTTATTGCATTATGGTCAGAATAATATTTAAATATCTCCCTTCACAAATTTCGTCTTTTTCACGACACCAGGTTTCAAACGGAAACCGTTCATCTTCAGTTAAATATCCGACCATAAGCAGTACTGCCAACCGAGCCAACAATAATACTATCATGACATGGAATTTAGTACAACTGGTTGTATTCTATGTTTAACCGGTTTTAAAATTTTGTGTTAATTCGATATTTAACCGATCTGGAAACAAAAACCCCAGGGTCCGGATCCGGACCGCGGTAGCCAATTGGTGATCCCTGACTTATAGCAACAAAAAAGTTGTTAGGCAGCCGAAAGTTCATAAAAATAAGATGCTAATATTATAATAAAATACGGAAGAAGTCTCCTGTTATTCTGTGACAGTGTAAAATGAGGTGTAATGTAACCTTGCAGCTCTGTAAATTCTTATATGTAAAGCTTATGACTCATCCTTAATCCTACACTTATTCACAAATAAATCTGCTTTTGATATTAAATTTCCTTGTGTTATAAGTTGGCTTGGTAAGTTCGTCCTTGGTATTGAAGAAGTGTTTACATAATGTGCCTGTGGGTGTTTATATGACTTCTCATGAAGTCAGTACCATGCACCGAACGTAAAAATAATCAATAAATGTGCTAGTAAAATACATGAATCATCACATTTCGAAGTCAGTAAACAGTCAACTGATGGATGTTTTGTGTTCACATTACTAAGTTTGTTTATATAAGTGGTATTAAATAAAACACTGTGCAACAAAAGACCTCAGTAGGCCTAGATTGTCAATTTATTTACTGCATCGGTAAGTAGATTCTGAACCTGATGCCACAGACGAACTCCGTTCTTAAAAGATTCTGAAAGCTACATTAAGTTATAGGGCACGCGTGACAAGTATGACGTTTGTGAAAAAATATTAAAAAAAAGTGATTTTAGTAACGAATATGGATCCTTCAAATATGTGAATTAACAAGAGAAAACCCACACTTCAGAGTTTTAGTATAATCTTCAAATTTTGTACTTTTAAAGTTTGTACATACAAGCTATGATTTTATATCCAAATTTCCCAAATTTCAGGACCAACCTCATGAGCTTGTGGTCAGCGTTTCTGACTACAGTTCATGAGGTCCCGGATTCGATTCCCGGTCAGACCATAGGAATTTTTCCTGTGGTTGCCCATAATTTGGAAATAGGTTAAGTTTAGATTGAGGACTCTCCTGGCGTTTCATTATTATTTATCACCCTTCATACCATCGGGGTAATGTAACTCTGATTTCCAGGTGCTCCAATCTAAGAAATAGATTACAATTCCGCCAATGCCAGAGGAGAAAGCCAGATATGTCATAAAATACAACTGAGGGGTCTAGTGAGAGAGGGAGCTATGCCACTTTAAGAAGAAGTGGAAATAAATTGGGTTTTGTAAAGCATTATATTACGAAATTAATTTTACAATAAAGGGTTAACTTTTTTCTTCTTTAACTTACTGTTATGTAAACTATGCAAAAAGAAAAACATATATTTTAATATAAATAGCACTGATTATTTCAATTTCTTCTCAAAGTGGCATAGCTCTCTCTGTCATTAGACTCCTCAACTGGTGACATTGGACAATGTATATATATATACATATATAATTCCAAATTTCGGAAACAATAAAATTGTAGGGTATTAAAACATTGTTCTGAATGTAGTAATAACAGAGGTTATTTGAGTACAGTGATGGCAAAAATAATGCGGATCAGGATTGGTAAATGTTGAGGCCAGAAGGAAGTGATACATAACTATCTCGTCATCCAGCAAACCTTAGGATAAAAAAAAAAATCAGAAATCAGAAAATCGAATTTATTTTTTCTCGTTTTTATTTCTTCAATGTTTACCTTTTTTTATCTTCTTCATTAAAGCACAGGGTCCAGACCCAAAGCGCAGATTTAAAACCATACTCCACCGGTAATGTAACTCGGGTAACTACTCCATGATGTCGAACTTGTTTATTGGGAGCAGAATCAAGTTTTCTAATCTACTCTATTATTCATATTAATATTTTGTCTGTACTACAAATTAATGATTATTATGTTCGCGGTCTCGTTTCGTATATTTGCTATATTCAGCTCACTGTTATGTATTCTTCACCAGACAGGGAATGAAGAAGACAGTGAGCTACATGATCTTTATAGGAAACCAGATATAATAAGAACAGTTTAGTCTCGTAGACGTGATAAATAGGACATGTGACACAAAGGGGAATAGAAGAAGGAGTTGGAGGCTTCCTGTAGAAAAACCAGACGGAAAATGCCCAGTTGGTAGACCAAGAATGAGGTGGGAGAATAAATTTTACCATAATTTGAGAGCAATACAATATATATAGGGAATGATTGGAAAACATTAGCTCAGGATAGGGAAGTATGGAGAACTTATGTCCGCGAGGCCATGAAACTATGGGTTGGATAGTGCCAGTGAGATAGTTACTTAGTTAAAAGAACCTCGAATATCTGAGAACTGTAAACGAAATGTGTCTTATTCCACATGCAGTTTTGTAATGCGGCGGAAAAAATTTAATCGTATAAAATTATTACCTCTTACTATTTAATATTTTAAGTCTATATGATTGTCTCATAGGATGCGACCTTCTCGTATGCTAGATTTGAAGGTCCTAACTTTGAACAGTTGAACCATTGAAAGCGTAATTTGAATTGAAGATTTAAGGTCACGTAACTCCTCTCTGTTTACCTAACTTGATAATCAAACTCTATGATCTCTCCTCTCATCTACTAGGCCTATAGCGTTTTTCCATTTCAAACCAATAAAACGTATTTGAAATAAATAGTCAATTGGAGAAAGTTTTTGTTTTCTCAGAATATAATTATTTGCCTCTTAACCATTTAGAAAAATATGAACCTTTCGCATTTGCGTAAAATGTCAGGAAGCACAAACTAATAAAGCATTTAAAAAGTTGTTAATTAAATTGTGCATGAATGGAGTACCTAACAACAAAATAAACTATCGAACAACAAAATGAAGAAGGTACCAAGTACCGAAACAGCTGTTACAAATGTATAATGTAATAAATATGAAAATCGAATAAAACTTTAAGTTTTATTTTTATTTAAGTAAATGAAATGAGAATGTGTTAGACTATTTAAAAGCTCTAATACGAAAAAATATTAGTTTCTTATAGGAAAAACTGTAAATCACATGAAAACTTTATAATCATATAAATACAATGGGAATATATTGCAGGATATTGGTAAACTCGACTTCATTATTATCAAGTGTAAGGTATATATATTAATTGGTGTTTCCCGTATAATGTATCATATTTATATTATTATTATTATTATTATTATTATTATTATTATTAATTTTATTATTATTATTATTATTATTATTATTATTATTATTATTATCGTATCATTATTGTTATTACCCTATAAAATGTTGTTTGTACATGACATTTACATTGCTACATTTATTGTATCTTTAACTGTTTATAATTATAGTGTATATCTATATTTGTCAAATATTTATTTGTATTTGTGCTGGTTGAGTGGAAGAGAGGGCCTTATGGCCTTAACTCTGCCAGAATAAATAAGTATTATTATTATTATTATTATTATTATTATTATTATTATTATTATTATTAATGTGAATATGATATTATATATGGATGCGAAACTTGGACTCTTACTTTAAGGGAGGAAAGAAGATTATGCGTATTGGAGAATAAAGTTCTTAGGAAAATGTTTGGACCAAAAAGAGATGAACAGACAGGTGAATGGAGAAAACTACATAATAGTGAGCTACATGATATGTATAGGAAGCCAGATATAATAAGAACAGTTAAGTCTCGTAGGCTGCGATGGGCGGGACATGTGGCACGAATGGGGGATTAAAGAGGTAGATGGAAACTTCTGGTAGGAAAACCAGAGGGAAAACGACCAGTTGGTAGACCAAGAATGAGGTGGGAGAGTAATATTATCCATGATTTGAGGGAAATAGATTCTACAGGGGATGATGGATAAACATTAGCTCAGGATAGGGATGTATGGAGAGATTATGTTCGCGCGGCCATGAACATACGGGTTCGACAGAGCCAGTGAGTCAGTTAGTTAGTTAGAATATGAGATTATTCTTATTCCAGCAATTTTACAACATTTCTTTAGCATATAGATATGTTACATTTTCATTCCATGGTTCAATGAAAGCCCGAATAAATTTCTCGTAATAGTAATTTACTTCTTAGTATGATATTTAATAGGCTATATTTTTAATCAATGCCACCAGTTGTTATCACGGCATTTCTCGTGTTCCCTCCTGGCATGGCGTACTTGTAACCCACTACTGAAGTTGGTGTAACTGGAAGGCGGAGTTACGTTGCTCCGATAATATGAAACGTGATGATTAGGGAAGGATATTGAGGGTCGGCACTTTTCCAAAAATATAGCTGTTTTCATAACAATGGTTCAATATACGTATTCGGGGGGATGAAATGAAGCGAAATGATCACAATTTCTTACACCTTTTTGCAGATTTCGTGAGATTACTATATTTCGCTCCTTTTTCCGTCTTTTTTTTATGCTTCAGCACCTTTTCCTCCACTCTTCTGCGTTCTTAAAAGATAGGGCAGAAAAAAAAATGTTTTTTCCTTCCTGAACAGCTTTTTAAAATCTCAATCAGAAGTCAACATATAAAATAAATATTAAAATATAATTTATGTAATTTATACCCCAGAAACAATGGCCAATCTGTAGTGTGAAGTCAACAATAGTAAAATAATAAATATCATCATCATCATCATCACTCCAGGGATTAGGCAATTGCCCGTTCCGACTTCATATTGCATCAGCCCAACGTCTTCTAGGTCTTCCAACATCACGCCTTCCTCTTGCTTGATAATTTCTGGCTAACAATGGATATCTCTCCTTACTCATTCCATCCATGTGATCAATCCATTTCTGTCTGTAATTCGTGACTTTATCCAATAAAGGCTGTACTTTCAATTCTTCTCTTATATAATAAATATTAAAATATAATTTATGTAAATCACCAGTAATTTATATCCCAGCAACAATGGCCAATCTGCAACTGTGAAGTCAAATTAAAACAGTGTTGCTGCAACAGTTTAAAATAAGTTCAGTTAGTACTGGCAATAATTTAACAGTTTTCTATCCACCGACTTGGTCTCGAGGTAGCGTGCTGCCTTGTCACGCAGTGGGCCCGGATTCGATCCCCGGTCGGGGCAGTTTTTCTGGGTGAGGTTTTTATCGGGGTTTTTCCTCACCTGTAAGACAAATGTCAGGAAAACTTTATGGCCCAAACGGTCCCCGAAATCATATGGCCATCATCCTTATCATTATCATCCTTACCATTATCATTATCATCATCATCCTTCACCGGTGTGGAAAGCAACGGGAAGCTACCACACCTATACAATTCCCTAGTAAAGCTGCAAGCATAGCATGAAAATGCTATGATTGCAGTGAAGGACCTGCCTTCGGGCAGAATTACTATGGATGGATGGATCCACCGACTTGTTGTTGGCTGTGTTTTACTAATCTGAACCACAACATATTTTATTTAGTACTAACGTACCCGGCAGACGTTGTCCTGCCCGAACGTTCAATTCTCATGTAATGGGCGGACGATAAAAATATGTTACTTTTTTACCATAAAATTCAGCAATTAGGACATAATTAGATATTAAATAAGTTCGCAAGAAAACCTTTTACAGCCATCTGTTGTGGCTCAAGAAGTGTGAATGATGACGTCACATAGTTATGTCGAAACATAACAATAATGCAGATGACTACGCATCTGACATAAAAAAATGCTATAACCCGATCGCCGCGCCACCTATCAAGTCCAATTGTGAATCAAAACCATCCAGGGACCCACTCAAACACACAGAAAAAAAAATCATCCAAATCGGTCCAGTCGATATACAGGAGTTTTTAATTTCGGATTTCAAGTAAACCTCCACTTCTAATTGTCAGAATTTCACCCATTTTGGACAATATTGAGTTGTGAAACGTCGAAAAATGTGACCGCTAGAGCGATTTTTCAATTTTCACTTCAGGTGAACTCCTACAACTAATGGTTTTATGGACTCAAACAGACACACAAAAATTTAATCAAAATCGGTCCAGTCGTTTAGGAGAAGTTCAGTGGCAATACACATACAGAAGAATTATATATATAGCCTATATATATAGGGGCCTATATATAGGGGCCTATATATATAGGGGTCTATATATATACATACATACATACATACATACATACATACATACATACATACATACATACATACATACATACATACATAGGGCCTACATACATACATACGAGAAACTCGATCACCAGTCTACTCGTGACCGGTCAGCAACGCTCTTTGCCACTTAATACATCGAAGTTTATTTGATTTTTTTAAGTGTACGATAATAGTTCATTAATTAGAATCATAATTTATCTTTAAAAAATTGGTGGGGGGGTGCATGGTCCCCTCCCTGAAACCGCCACTGCTTTGTAGCTCAATTTAAAATAAGACGTTTGTGTAAATTTTTTAGTGCTTGGAAGGTACGATTCCACATATATTTAACATAATAACTGGTTATATAGAAACACATTAAATATATTAATAAAATTACAAACCTTGAGGTGAAATACCATTTAGAATAAGAAGAAAAGCTCACTGAACTTGAACACATAACGCTAATAAGGCAACTGGGATATGACCAGATGAGTTCTTAACCATCGGCAACTTCCGATGTTTATATTGTCTTCACAAACATTAGATCTGTACCCTCCTTTGCAGGTAAGTTAAGAACCGTCATATAACAATTATATTAGAGTGAAAAAAAAATGATGAGAGTGAGTCAAAATATTTTTTTTTTTTTTTCCCAGCTAGATTTCATTTCTGACCCACTGTGCACCTGTTCCATGCTTGCCGAAATTCCATGAGAAAAAGTTCTTCCCCCATAGAAACTCGAACCAGCGTAAGTCCCGTAGTTCTGACCCCAAGACTTCTTGCCTTAACCACTCGGCTACGGCGCGAGACTCTTGGTATTAATGAAAGACAAAAATGGTTATTGTGAGTTATCCGTAAGAGATAAGGGACTCTTGGTATCAATGAAAGGCAAAAATGTTTTTTGTGAGTTATCCATAAGAGATAAACATATAGCCTACTGTCGCGGACTTTTTTGTAGAGCTTTTTGAGATATTCAATTCTGTGTACATTTATTTTGTGTATTTCTTCTTGTTTAGGCAGCGTAAGCCATTTAAGCGTCCAAAGAGCTACTTTTTTCACTTTTCCACTACAAAGGGCGATTTTTAAGGGTGTAGGAGTTGAGTATCACAACTCTCTTATAGTCTATGTTCATCCCGGGAATCTCCTGAACATATTGCAAAAAACCCATCACAGTCGGATTAACGGTATGGCCGCGCATAAAGTACGAACAAACATACAAACAAACAAACATTAATTTTTATATAGCCTATAAGATTACAACTGGGTTTTCACAACAATAACATGGCGAATGTTAAGAAGGATAAGTTGTATGCACTTTCAGAATTCAAAACGCAATTTTTCGAAACTGATGGCATCATTTTTCGATGTTCCATCTGCGAAATATATATTGCAATAAACTAAAGAACTATGACTTACCTCTTATGGACTCTATAAAGAAGAATAATTTGGTGCAAAATTATATGCATATTATATAAACCGAGTTCATGTCACTGGTTTAACCCTTAATTCAATTGTTTCGGCAGCACCGTTTTTTGCACCTTTTTGTATGTATTTTCAGAACCTTTTTTCCCCCTTTTACAACCAAAAATTGCACCTTAAAATCCTTCCTCTAGTGATGATGATGGTAATGATGTACCAGGAGAGGTCTTAAAGTAAACTTAATCTAATGAGGTGAATATGATAATTATGGCCAGATAGTGTTTGGGGACCGTTTCCTGACATTTGTCTTACAGGTGAAGAAAACCCCAGAAATAAATAACGTCATCAGGAAACTTATCCCGACCGTGGATCGAACCCGGGCCAGCTGCGTGACAAGGCAGCACACTACCTCGAGACCACAGACCTGAATTTAAATATTACCAGTTATATTATATTGATGCGAAACATGGACTCTTACTTTAAGGGAGGAAAGGAAATTACGAGTATTTGGGAATAAAGTTCTTAGGAAAATGTTCGGGCCAAAGAGAGATGAACAGACAGGCGAATGGAGAAGACTACATACTTTGTACATAAGGACTTTATATAAAAACTACATAACAGTGAACTACATGGTATTTATAGGAAGCCAGATTAAATAAGAACAGTTAAGTCTCGAAGACTGCGATGGGCAGGATATGTGGTACGTATGGGCAATGAAAGACGTGCATGACAGCTTCTTGTAGGAAAACCAGAGGGAAACACCCAGTTGGTAGACCAAGAATGAGGTGGGAGAATAACATTAACTATGATTTGAGGGAAGTAGATTATACAGGAGTCCCGCGCTGTAGCCGAGCGGTTAAGGTAGGAAGCCTTGGCGCAGAGCTACGGGACTTGCGCTGGTTCGAGTCTCCATGGGGGAAGAAATTTTCTCATGGTATTTCGGCCAGTATGGGACCGGTGCCCACCCAGCATCGTGAGGCAATTGGGTAGCTACAATAAGTAGCGGCTCCAGGTTGAGGAACCAGCTATAACGGCTGGGGGACTCGACATGCTAACCACATGTCACCCCTATACTGGCTATTGATCATCTACCTCTGTGATTGACACATGTGGATGTGAAGGGCCAGCAGCCGGCTGGTAAAAGGGCAACCGCTGAAAAGTGGAAAGACCCTCAATCGGAGATTATACAGGGAATGATTGGACAGCATTAGCTCAGGATAGGAATATATGGAGAGCTTATGTCCGCGCGGCCATGAACCTACGGGTTCAATAGTGCCAGTGAGTAAGTAAGTGGCACGCAATTTTTATAAACATGTTCCAATTCCAGCATGCAATTTATACCTGTTACATCGTTCAGCTCTTCTAAAATATTACATTATAACGGAGTTTATGTTCCATCAGATTTATGTATTATTCAAACCTTTCTACCTTAATGATGAACTGTGTGAACTTATAAAATATGGAATGCACTCTACCCGTTTTGACACAAAGATAGACCGTTATTATACTTGACAGACTCATTGCATGCTACAGTAGATTTCCATTCATGTGAAATTGAAGAAAATTCTATATTCATATCTTCTCCAAAGGGTTGAGGCGTCGCGAAGAAGAGGCTACTGCACTCTGGCGGTGCAATAGAGTATGCAATGAAATGGATCACTTGCAAGTGTATCGAAGTGAATCGCCTGCCTTGCCGATACAATAGTTGCAAGTGCTCATATATCTGGATCAATACCACAAAATAAACCATAACTCCAACCTCGTCTCGTGTTCTGGAAACACCTGTCATACGTTATCTTGCACAATCCGGTAAAAGAAAGCGCGTTCTTCCAAGCTTTTTACAGTTAAGCCCTACCAAGTTTAAACTTCAGTTAAATAGCTAATTAAAAATTTGTTCTGAAATAGTATAACAATAAGAAACTTATGAAAATGTTGGTATACAGGATGCTCGAAAGTTCCCCTTACAAACTTCTAGGAATTGTAGAGGGGACTGAGTTGATAATATTTAGAATTGTAAATCATATCCGGAAACTTACCGTTTCCGTGCTACAGACGTTTGGAAACAAGCATTGCCTGAACGTACGTCACGTGCCTAACCTGTCTAAATCCAAAATTTCCCTATCGAGTATTCCAAGACTTAGTGTTTTTTATGTCATTTTTTTTCGAAATCTTGAAAATTGCAAAAATTGATTGTGGAGGGATTATTAATGCAAGTCATGATTCAGTTTCCATTTTGTTTCGTTGGTTATTAATGAGTTGAATTGTGAATCAAGTGATGTACTGTCACATCTCATAATAAATTACTTGTAAAAGTGGTCGCGTTAAAAAGTTTCGGGACATGGTTTCCAATTTTAAATATTATCAACTCAGTCCCCTCTACAAGTCCTAGAAGTTTGTAAGGGGAATTTTAGAGCACCCTGCATAATGAATCAGAAGCTATTAACAATATTTTTTCATCAGCTGTTGACAGTGACTGAAGTACCAATTAGTATATGAAAGGTACGAACTCTTACCTTAAGGGAGGAAAGAAGATTACGAGTATTTGAGAATAAAGTTCTAAAGTATAATATACATCCTTCAAATCATGGTTAATATTATTCTCCCATCTCATTCTTGGTCTACTCTTGTTTTCCATCAAGAAGTTTCCATGCACCTATTTAATTTCCCAGTCGTGCCACATGTCCTGCCCAACTCAGTCTACGAGACTTAATTGTTCTTATTGTATCTGGCTTCCTATAAAGTGTAACAAATGTAACGTCGTCGTCGTAATCAAAATAAATAACGTTCTCGTTTTTTATGAAACTTTTTTTCTTTTATTTGGGATATTCCAAGATACTGTTTCTCCTTCAACCCTAAGTGATTTCTCGCTTCCTGTCAAAAGCATATTCTTCCCTCAAATATCTAGCTTCCGTACTTATCTTCACTCCATCCATCCATCGTTCTCTAGGCCTGCCTCTACCACTTCTTCCATTAGCTTTCCAATTAAGGATCTTCTTTGGCATTCTGTCTTCTTCCATTCTTATGAGGTGTCCATACCATTTCAGCTCGAGGTAGCGTGCTGCCCTGTCAAGCAGCGGGCCCGGGTTCGATTCTCGGCCAGGGCAGGCTCCTGGGTGAAGTTTTTTCGGGGTTTTTCCTCACCTGTAAGACAAATGCCAGGAAGCTTAGGCCCCAACGGTCCCGAAAATCATCCGGCCATCATCATCATTATCCTTCACCGGTGTGGAAAGTAACGGGAATCTATCACACCTATAATTCCCTAGCAAAGCTGCAAAGCATAGCATGCAACCTCTACCACTTCTTCCATTAGCTTTCCAATTAAGGATATTCTTTGGTATTCTGTCTTCTTCCATTCTTATGAGGTGTCCATACCATTTCAGCTCGAGGTAGCGTGCTGCCCTGTCAAGCAGCGGGCCCGGGTTCGATTCTCGGCCAGGGCAGGCTCCTGGGTGAAGTTTTTTCGGGCTTTTTCCTCACCTGTAAGACAAATGCCAGGAAGCTTAGGCCCCAACGGTCCCGAAAATCATCCGGCCATCATCATCATTATCCTTCACCGGTGTGGAAAGTAACGGGAATCTATCACACCTATAATTCCCTAGCAAAGCTGCAAAGCATAGCATGCAACCTCTACCACTTCTTCCATTAGCTTTCCAATTAAGGATATTCTTTGGTATTCTGTCTTCTTCCATTCTTATGAGGTGTCCATACCATTTCAGCTCGAGGTAGCGTGCTGCCCTGTCAAGCAGCGGGCCCGGGTTCGATTCTCGGCCAGGGCAGGCTCCTGGGTGAAGTTTTTTCGGGCTTTTTCCTCACCTGTAAGACAAATGCCAGGAAGCTTAGGCCCCAACGGTCCCGAAAATCATCCGGCCATCATCATCATTATCCTTCACCGGTGTGGAAAGTAACGGGAATCTATCACACCTATAATTCCCTAGCAAAGCTGCAAAGCATAGCATGAAAATGCTATGATTGCAGTGAAATACCTGCCTTCGGGCAGAATTACTATGGATGGATGGATACCATTTCAGACGTTTTTCTTCTATTTTTCCTAATATTTTTTTTTAACTTGCATAATTTCCCTTATTGTGCTGAACCGAAAGTGCGTTTTTCGGCTCATTATTGTAGCGACGTTCTCCTCCCTACACTGGAATATTTATGAACTATGCCAATATCCTTTTCTCCTAGCAGTTACCCCCACTCTCCCCTCGTTACCCTTCCTGCCGCGCAATGTCTACGGCGCATCTCCCCTCTACTTTGGAACCTTCATATACGTGGTGCACTAACAGAACAGTATCATTCGATCATTCAAGCAGTCATCGTTTAGTTGTTCAAGGGATTCAAGGTTTGAATCCGCATCCAGGTCGCCATGCGACTGGACTTCTAATAGACAAGGTAGTCTGAGGCTGAGAAGAGGCGTGATTGAGTTAGTCCGGCAGACCAGGGAAGAAGCGGTCCCTGACTCGGACGCAAGTATGAGTGTTGCGTGATATATGGTATGTTTTTTTCTTATGTAAGAGTATCGTCATTTATTTATTTACATTGCTATTTTGGTTGTATGATCAGAACAATTATTTTTGTTAATTTATTTTTTTATTCAGACAACTTGTTTATATTAAATGTCATCTTTTAAACAACTTCTCTGCTTCTTGATTAATGTATACGTAGTTGTTTACAATCCTGTACGGAAAGTCACTCAAGTAGGAAACTATTCCCAGCTCCTTTGCTATTATGCTGTTTAGTTTTCTTGAAAGACAATTATTATCTTTTTCACTCACTCTATGTATTTAAGAATCATTATTTTTCTATGTCAGAGAGAGAAAGATGAATCAATTGCTGCCTTCTATGGGCCCAAGGCAAGCAACTTCCTGATTGGTAACCTTGCAGGAAATCAGGTCCACGTTAATAGAGACAGCAATTACAAAACCCGATCCCGGATTAATGGTAGTAGTAGCGTGGTTCTCTTGCCCACAAATGGTTGCGCAGAAGCGTGGTTTATTAATTGGGGTATTCAACCCTACAAATGGTAAAAGAGCGTGGTTTGGGTTTCCAACCCCCACAGTGCTATTCCTGACCTTATCCATTTTTTAAAAAATTGTGGATCGCTTCCAAAAATCCATTTCTACTGTCCAGTTTTCGGACCCATATAATAAAATGCTTTGTAACGGTACTTGAAATATAGTTTCCTTCGTTCTGTATATTATATTTCTATTCCAAAGCACTGAGTTGAACATACTAATGATTCTTCTTCCATTAGTTAATCTTCTTTCAATTTATGTAATTGAATTCAATGTGTTTTACGAAACGTGATGTTTCATATTATTTAACGAGACTTAAATATTAATCCCACGCTACTACTAACTGCTACAAAGTGAAACACAATTTCAGTTAACAGTCGTAATTAATAATTAACGCTCATCTTAAAATTTATAGTTTTAGCTTATGAAATGGTGTTACGAAACAGCAACAATTTACGAACACATTACTGGAGACAGGAGGTGAGTTGTTAAAATGTCGGACCGTACGTGACTCAGGTTAATAATAATACCAAGGCGACAAGAAAATGTGCGCCGAAACTTTTCAGTTTAAACAAAGGGTAGGAAGTCGACGCCCACTTAATACATAAATCTCAGAGTGTTTACTTGCTCCACTTGTTTAATACAGAAATCAACTACTGTGTGATGGCAATACAACTGCTCCAAATATATAACCATCAAACTTACATCATAAACGAATATTAAATAGAAATTAGGCGGTTCTGTAGCGGAAATGGTTAATCACTCGCCCTCTACATCTGAGACTCGAGTTCGTGTCTCGGTCACTCCGTGTGGAATTCGTGATGATGGATGCTATACCATAATTTCACTTTTTTTCGCCAATTAAAATAAATTTATCATAAGTAATGCCACAAGTGATTTCCAAATTATCGATAAATTCACAACTCACGAAGTGATGAGTGAATTTATCTAGAAAATTTGGAAATCAAGAGTGGCATTTGTTAGGACTATTTAACGAATAAAATTAAGCTGTTTACTCACAAATCATTATTTAAACATAGTTATTTTAAAAATGTTTATATATGTAATGTAAACGGCGATGTTTGAAAACAAATGAGAAACAATTGGTACGCTTTATTTGCTTCTTTTGTTCGTCACTGCAACCAGATCATATTATTTATTGTCAAAGGAACGCAATATTGTAAGAATGCACTCTAGTAGAGAAAAAAAGAAACACATCAAACTGTATATTAGTTCATTTCTGATGTCCTATGATGTAAATATGACAATTATATTTTTCTCGAAAAAATACATTTAAGAAAGTGCAAACAGTGTTTTTTTTTGGTGGTATAATCAATTGCTACAAATGTTTTTATATTAACTCCCGCATGCGGTGTGTTGACATACATGCGCTATATATATACAATCTGGTAGCCGTATTTCTTGGTGGGTCAGTCACTGCAAAATAATGCTATGACCTATTCAGAATGTTAAAAAAGGAGGTGCTTTCTTTATTATGATAAACTTTAGTTGGTAAATTCTAGGCGAAACACGACTGTGATTGGTTGTAAATCAAAAATCATTCTAACGTGATTGGTCATTGACTCCCATTTGGGGCATGAATTAAATAGTCATAAGTAATGTCACAAGTTATTTCCAAATTATCAATAAATTCACGACTCACAATCATTATTTCCGATTGAGGATCTTTCCACTTTTCAGCGGTTGCCCTTTTACCAGCCGGCTGCTGGCCCTTCACATCCACATGTGTCAATCACAGAGGTAGATGATCAACAGCCAGTGTAGGGGTGACATGTGGTTAGCATGTCGAGTCCCCCAGCCGTTATAGCTGGTTCCTCAACCTGGAGCCGCTACTTATTGTAGCTACCCAATTGCCTCACGATGCTGGGTGGGCACCGGTCCCATACTGGCCGAAATACCATGAGAAAAAATTTTCCCCCATGGAGACTCGAACCAGCGCAAGTCCCGTAGCTCTGCGCCAAGGCTTCCTACCTTAACCGCTCGGCTACGGCGCGGGACTACAATCATTATTTAAGTATAGTTATTTTAAAATAAGTATATATTTAATGTAAACAGCGATGTTTGAAAACAAATGAGAACGGTTTGTTGATCACTGCAATCACGTCATATTATTTATTGCCAAAGGAGAAAAAATGAAACACATCAAACTGTTTATAACCAACATATTAATTAATTTCTGATGCCTTATGATGTAAATTTTTCTGGAATGTAAATATCCTGGGAAATAATACGTTTAAGAAAGTGCAAGTAGTGGTTTCTTTTTATTGTGGTAAAATCAATTATTACGAATGTTTTTACATCACCGCAGTATCTGTTTACATTCGTGCACTATATATACAATCTGGTAGCCGCATTTCTTAGAGAATCAGTCACTGCAATGCTCTGGGCTATTCAGATTGTTAAAAAGGAGGAGCTTGATTAAACTGATGAAATCGAGGTGAAAAAGACTGTCATTGGTTGTAAATCAAAATTAATTGAAATGTGATTGTTCATTGACTCCCATTTGGGGCATGAGTTAAGTAGTCACAATAAAATATCTGTATAATAAGATGCACAAATAAATTAAACATAGACTCAATTTTGGAAATGCAAGTTATAACTCATTTCAAAAAACATTAAACTGAAAAATATATAAAATATTTATTCTCCCCGTTATGTTATGGATGCGAAACATGGATTCTTACTTTAAGAGTGGAAAGGAGATTACGAGTATTTGAGAATAAAATTCTTAGGACAAATTTTGGACCGAAGAGAGATGAACAGACAGGAGAATGAAGAAAACTCCATTACGGTGAGCTATGTGATCTTTATAAGAAACCAGATATAATAACAGTTTAGGTCTCGTAGACTGCGATGTGGAACGAATAGAGAATGAAAGAGTTTTATGGAAGCTTCTTGTAGGAAAACTTGAGGGAAAACGTCCAGTTGGTAGATCAAGAATGAGATGGGAGAATAACATTAACCATGATCTGATGGAAGTAGATTATACAAAGGATGATTGGAAAGCTTCAGGATAGGGATGTATGGAGAGCTTATGTCCGCGCTGTCATGAACCTACGGGTTCGACAGTTGCCAGTGAGTTAGTTAATATAAAACCCTAAACAATAAATTGAAAATTTCGCTAGTTTTTGCCATTACTTCTCCAGAATTATCGGAAGAAATGGGAATGCGGATATAGAAACGGGAAGTATGAAACTACTGAAATAAAAATTCAGATCACTACTAATAAACCCAGTGACCTCGTAGCCTATTGAAGTGTCGGTCCCTTTTCATAAATCACCGTACAGTAGAAGCACTTCAGACAATGGACAGTGTCCATAGCATTCAGAGCAGAGCGTTTAATTATTCTGACTCTAGAACGGATATCCTGTAGAGGCATCACAATAAATCTTCAAACAAAATAATGATGACAGCACCTCAACACCCATGTCAACTACTTATATGTCTGTAGTAAAACTTTAATTAACGTTACAGACCTGACTTTCACACATTGAAATTACATTACACTGAATCCAAAACATATTTCAATTTTTGTTTTTAATTTAAGATTTCTTGATACAATTGATATAATAAAAGTAAAATTTTGATATAAAATAATATATAGGCCTATATATAATTTCTTATTATATATCCATCCATAGTAATTCTGCCCGAGAGCAGGTCCTTCTTTGTAATCATCGCATTTTCATGCTATACTTTGCAGATTTACTAGGGAATTGTAGGTGTGGTAGCTTCCCGTTGCTTTCCACACCGGTGAAGGATGATGATGATGATAATGATGGCCATATGATTTCGGGGATCGTTTGGGCCTTAACGTTTTCCTGACATTTGTCTTACAGGTGAGGAAAAACGCCGATAAAAACCTCACCCAGAAAAACTGTCCCGACCGGGAATCGAAGCCGGGCCTGCTGCGTGACAAGACAGCATGCTACCTCGAGACCACAGCGGTGGACTTATTGTATATATATAAAATAAGAAAATAACCCTATTAAGTCTCATCAGTCAGTCTTTTTCACCTCGATTTTATCAATTTAATTTTATCACTTTAAGATCAAACTCCTCATTTTTAACATTCTGAATAGGTCAGCGCATTATTTTGCAGTGATCGACTCTCTAAGAAATACGTTGAATATAACAATGTATGTATTAAGATTTAATAATTCTAGAATACATGTGGCTACCAGATTATATATATAGTGCACGAATGCAACTAGATAGTGCTTGCGGGATATAATATAAAAACATTTGTAGCAATTGATTATAATAAAAAATAGTAAACCAATGTTTGCTCTTTCTTAAACGTATTATTTCCCAGGAATTTACGTTCCAGAAAAATATAATTGACATATTTACATCATAGGTCATCAGAAATTAATTAATAACCTATAATGTTGGTTATAAACAGGTTAATGTTTCATTTTTGCTCCACTAGGATAAATTCTTAGAATATTGCGATCCTTTGGCAATAAATAATATAATCTGGTTGCAGTGATGAACAAATAAAGCATAACAAATGTTTCTCATTTATTTTAAAACATCGCCGTTTACATTAAATATATTTCTTCTTGTAAGCCCATGTTTCCCCTAACAGATATTTAGGCGCTATCCCCCTACAGGGAAGAATTTGAATCATACTAATGTAGTTACACTTGTTTTCGTATAGATGTCATTTGAGTGGTCCGTGGTCAGCGTTCCACCTCATACTGACATCTAGGAAACCAAGGTAGTACTAGGAAGGGAAAATTTGGTAAATTTTGCTTAGAGGCCTTTCCATTCAGGCTTAAGGATATTTTACGAGCCTGAAAATCTTCAGACTCGGGACCCACGGCTTAAAGTCCCTCCCGGGGGGGACTTGCTCCTTGGATTTATCCATCCATAAATATTTAAAATAACTATATTTAAATAATGAATTGTGAGTAATCATCTTAATTTTATTAATTAAATAGTCCTAACAAATGCCACTCTTGATTTCCAAATTCTCTAGATAAATTGAAAATCACTAGTGGCATTACTTATGATAAAATGGGCAAGTTAGTATTAACGTTATTGCCCATCCAAAGTAATCAATGTTTTTAATGACCGGCCTTTTTACGACATATCCCGTATTTACTTAATTGTCCGAAACATATATATGCTAGCTGGTGATAGCAATATTGACATGGGGTCGATCCCGGTAGACTACTGGTTGCATACTCGCCTCTGGTTACAAGGTTCGTGGATTTAAACCTGCCGGAATCGATGGATTTTCAAGAGGACAAAAATCCTGACTATGGTATCCGGAAGGAATTCAAGACCTGTCGTAGATTTACGGCGAGTAAAAGAACTTCAAGCCTGAAATACGATGCTTCTGAGCAGAATACGTTCACATTTTAATTGAGACCAGAGCTGCCGTTAACTAAAATAGGCTTCGCCAATATTCATACATTTGGATAGTGCCGTTAATAGCCTATATTATTTAGTTATGACTTGAATATACTTTTGTATTATTTCTACTGGGACTTTTTTTTTGGGCTCTACGGCTCAATATTATAATTACCATAATTTGAACAAATATATATATTTTTTCCAAATGCCCCAGGTTTGTCTTTCGACATTCCTGGTTTCTCTCCTGGCATGGCGTACTTGTAACCCACTTCTGAGGTTGGGGCGCCTGGAAGGCGGGGTTACGTTGCCCCGATGATATGATGGGTGATGATGATGATAATGGTGCGTCAGAAGAGTCCCTAATGCTAAGCTTAACCTAAGATGAATATGAATGATGATGTTTGCGATGGCCATATGATTTCGGGGACCGTTTGGGCCTTAAAGTTTT
Organism: Diploptera punctata; assembly: GCA_030220185.1. Taxonomy (NCBI): domain Eukaryota; kingdom Metazoa; phylum Arthropoda; class Insecta; order Blattodea; family Blaberidae; genus Diploptera; species Diploptera punctata. Next base: position 992,961 of record JASPKZ010001617.1, on the reverse strand, counting down.
CCTGACATTTGTCTTACAGGTGAGGAAAAACCCCGATAAAAACCTCACCCAGAAAAACTGTCCCGACCGGGGATAGAACCCGGGCCCGCTGTGTGACAAGGCAGTACGCTACCCCGAGACCACAGCGGTGGATATTTGAACAAATATAGTTCTTAGGAAAATGTTTCTACCAAAGAGAAATGAACAGACAGGTGAATGGAGAAGACTTCATAACAGTGAACTACTGTACATAGTCTTTATAGGAAGCCAGATATAATAACAGCTAAGTCTCGTAGACTGCGATGGGCATGACATGTGGCACGAATGGGGAATGAAAGATGTTTATGGAAGCTGCTTGTAGGAAAACCAGAGGGAAAACGCCCAGTTGTTCGACGAAGAATGAGGTGGGAGAATAATATTAACTATGATTTGAGGGAAGTAGATTATACAGGGAATGATTGGAAAACATTGGCTCAGGATAGGGATGTATGGAGAGTTTATGTCCGCGCGGCCATGAACCTACGGGTTCGATAGTGCCAGTGAGTTAGTTAGTTAGTTATAGATTATTCCGAACGAGCAAATTTAGATGGTATCCTTTAAAAAGTCTTGCGGTCTCTGTTTCAAATTCAGATGCACACACTCCCTACTGTGGAGTTTCCCTTATTTTTCCCGGTTGTAATTTAATTATTGGAATCAATTTTATCGTATAAGTATACGTAATATACCATTTAAATAAAATTAACGAGTTTTTAAGAAACGGAAAATAAAAAAAAAAGGACTTAACCGGATTCAGCCAATGATTTTAGATGCAGAATGAAATTAAAAAAAAAGTGGATATGTCGCCTTGAAAATATAACAGTGCATAATTGATCAACTTGGATTAATCAAGATTCGTTAAAGTGCAATTTTTAAAATTCAAGTTTTATAAGGAGGAGGAAGACATGTGGCCCTCAGACCTTCTTGAATGTTGTTCGGTCTGGAATAGTTCCAGTGAGCGACTCGGGACGGTAGCCAAGAATCTGGTCCAGAACAAAACATGATCAATAAGAACCAACCATTATTCCAGTCAGAATTCCTTTTCTTTATGTTATACACGTTTGAGTCTACGGGAATTGTGCACCAACTTGACTCACATAATCAAAACTTACATATATTATTCGCAATTTATTGCAATAAAAATCTCAGCTTTTCTAAAAAATAAACTTTAATTTTTGTTAACTCCATTTATTTCCCTCCCTAGTTCCGTAAAAAGTTACCGTATATAGTATCCTGCTGAAGTTCGGAATTCTTAAAACGTTAGACTTATACGAATGTGTCTGAATGGCACAAGGAGTAGGGTGCGTGTAGGCAGATATTTTTCGGATACTTTTGAAATCCACAATAGGTTGAAGCAGGGATATGTACTATCTCCTCTACTATTTAATTTTGTACCAGAGCATGCCATCAAATCTTTAGAGAATGAGGAAGGCTTACAAGTCAATGGTATTAATAAGCTGTTAGTTTATGCTGATGATGTAATACTATTGGCCGAAAGCGAGGAGATATTAAAAGACAACACGCACACACTATTGAGTAACACTAACAAATTGAGACTGGAAGTAAATATCAATAAAACTAAATATATGGCCACATATAGAAATTCATTTTATAAAGGAAATGGACAGTTAACGACATATGAGGGAAATTTTGAGGAAGTGGTTGAATTCAAATACCTAGGAACATTAATCACAAATAGGAATGAGATGCACAAAGAAATTAAACATAGGCCGAATTGTGGAAATGCGTGTTATTATGCATTACAGAGATTCTTGACTTCCCAACTCCTCTCTAAAAACAGTAAACTGAAAATGCATAAAAATATGATTTTACCAGTTATATTATATGGATACGAAACATGGACTCTTACTTTAAGGGAGGAAAGGAGATTACGAGTATTTGAGAATAAAGATCTTAGGAAAATTTTTGGACCAAAGAGAGATGAGCAGATATGTGAATGAAGAAGACTACATAACAATGAACTAAAGGTAAAGTGATCCCACTACAGGCCTCAGGAGGCCCTTGGGGTAGTAGGAGGTTAGGGCTCCCACTTTTTCTTGACAATCGGCACTTGATGTCAGCCGGGGTGTCAGCCCTGCGTGACGGCCGCCTTTACCACAGAACAAGCGTCTGGTACTCATTTCAGTTAGAGGCTGAGTCGACCCCAGGGCCATAGTGCCGCCAGAAGGTTTGGGTCAGTTTAAAAATCCTGACCCCACCGGGACTCGAACCCTCGATCCTCCGGCTTGTAGCTCAGTGCCTTAACCACTACGCTACGGCGTGCCCCAACAATGAACTACATGGTCTTTATAGGAAGCCAGATATAATAAGAATAGTTAAGTCTCGTAGACTGCGATGGGCAGGACATATGGCACGAATAGGGAATGAAAGACGTGCATGGAAGCTTCTTGTAGGAAAACCAGAGAAAAAACACCCAGTTGGCAGACCAAGAATGAGGTGGGAGAATAACATTAACTATGATTTGAGGGAAGTAGATTATACAGGGGATGATTGGAAAACATTATCTCAGGATAGAGCTTATGTCCGTGCGGCCATGAACCTACGGGTTCGATAGTGTCAGTGAGTTTTTTTAGTTCCGTAAAGCCAGTCAACAGTTTTTTTTCTATTTTACCGGTACAGTTTTGCATGAATTAGGCCCATAACCATCCAACTGATAACATATATTTAGCGATTATACCTTATTATAATTAGGAAATAACATATATTTGATTTGGCTCAACTTTGATTATGCCGCATTTCGATTACTGTGACTCAATCTTTACCGATATGAGCATCACATCCGGACAAAGACTACAACGAGTTTATAATGCTTGTGTACGTTATACATGTAATCTCCGTAAAACAGATTACGTAACTCCGGAATTTGAAATGTTGTTTTGACTCCGATTGGAAGACAAGCGAAAGATACATTCCTCTGCTTCTTATATAACATTTTGTTCACCTCATCACCTTTTTATATTTCTACTCGCTTTCATTCATTATCTTCCCACCATTACTTACAAACACACGATCGAAAGAAAATTTAACTCTAACTGCACCTCTACATCGAACATCTCACTATTCCTCATCCCTCTCCTTTCAACCATCCCACTCTGGAATTCCCTCCCCTCTACCCAACTCAAAAACAGTTAAAGAAGTTCACTAAATATTTCCTTAGACAATGTACTGTAAAACCATGTTCTATGTGTATTTTTTAATTATTTTATATTTTGCAACTTCTTTGTCAACCCAGTTATACAATCATTATAAGTTACTGTTATCATTATTATTGTTATTATTACAATTATTATTATCATTATTATTAGATTATCACTGTTATTATTATTATTTTAATATTTTTGTTCTTTCCTTGTCATCAGTATATTGTGTAGGCTATTTATTATTAATAAATTCTAGATAATTCATAATTGTTAATATCTTAATATTCTTTAACACTGGTGAAGTGGAAGAGAAGACCTTACGGTCTAAACTCCATCAGCTAAAAGAAACAATTATTATTATTATTATTATTATTATTATTATTATTATTATTATGAACCTCGAAAACACGTCGTTTATGAGTTCGGCGCATTGGTCAAAGTTCTCGCTCGTAATATTCGGACATTGAATAAGACAATTGTACGTCTACATAGATTTATTTTTTAAATTCATTATATGAAAGTTTAAAAAAAAGTAAGTATATGAAAGTTTAAAATATGTCTTCATAGAATCATTAGCCATTACATATATTTATAACTTTGCAATAACGATCGTCCAACTCCTTCGAACATTACATAATTAGGCAATGTTTGATTTGGAGATATGTATAATTGATTAGGATAATCAGCTAAGCTCTGGTGGCAACTCGAGTTTCATACCCACAAAAACGTGTTTGGGAGTACTGTTTCCTTTACAAAAATATTCTCTCTATATGACCTATCGTTCATAAACATTTGTCCGCGAGATCCTGTGAAACCCTCTATATACTAAACATTTATAAATTAAACCTACATATGACCATGTTATTGTTAACTGAAATTTTCTTCTTCGTAAATAAATTGAAATACAATTTTATGACTTCAAACTAAACATACAAAAACTTGTGTCTTAACTACGCCTACAATCTAACACCATATTCTTTAACCAGGAATAAAGGAAATATCCAGCGATATGAAACATTGTTTATGAAAGAAAATATTCTACACAGTGCATTCCAAGTATAATGATCCATTGTTCTACGATTTAATAGAATATAACTTTTCGAATCAAATTCTTTTCTAATTTGCTGGAGAAAAGGTGAAATCAGTGTTGATAACTGTATGTATGTGTGTGTGTACCTGTGCGTGTGCATGATTTGCGTAAATAATATAATCAATTTATTTAGCCTGGTGGAGTTAAGGCCATGTGACCTTCTCTTCCACTCATCAGGACAAACATATGTTACATTCAAATACAAAAAATTACAATAATAGTATGTACTAAGCAATTAAATCTCTGTCAAACTGAACAATAATGAAAATAATGTCTAATAATACAATAAAATTAAATACAATTAAAATTAAACTAATGAAATAATGTATACACAAAGGAATAACAGCTCGAATCTACTATACATAAAAAGAAAAGAAAAAAATACAAAGAAAGTAATAAACTATAATGAATTAATCTATCGCGTATGCATTAGGTAAATATATTGACAAATCTTAATACTATTTTCATTAAGTAATTAAAAAAACATTATTAATTGTTAAAAAAGTAATATTAGTGAGATGTTTCTCATAATTTTATTTTCAATTTGCTTCTGAAAGATGGCAAAGTTTGGCAGTCTCTAACATAGGGTGGAAGGGAATTCCATGTTCTAGCAAGAGAAGCTGTAAAAGATTTCGAATAATAGCTAGTGTGATGAGGAGGGATATAAAGGACAATGCACTCAAGGGATCGGGTATCTAATTTATGTGTATTAGAGAGTCTAATGAAGCGGTGTGATAAATAATAAGGTAATGATGTGTGTAATATTTCATAGAGAAGGCATAGGGAATGGATGGTTCTACTAGACGAAGCCATGGCAATTGTTCCAGATATGGTGTAACGTGATCAAATCTGCCTGTACCACAAATAAAACGTATGCAAGAATTATGAACACGTTGAAGTCTTTGGGTAAGAACATATGTTAGTGCGTGCGTTTGCATGTGCTTGATACAATTTTTTTTTCTTTTCTGCAAAGTTTTCAGAATTAGCATTTGCATTTACAACTACTGTATGAAGCGTCGAACAAATCACAAGTAATTACTGTATACCTATCTTCATTGATTAAAATACAATTTCGAAATATTCACATCGTGTACGTTTTTATCATCATAACCATCATATTCATTACGTCATGACGTCCATAATAAGATAAGTAAATTATCTTGGAAGAATCCTTTGGGTGGGGATCTAAAAATAGTTACATTACGCAGGCTTATCAGATGTTTCTGTGTCCTTGGCTTCTTATTATAATGACGATTAATATTTTAATTGTCCCGCGCCGTAACCGAGTGGTTAAGGCAAGAAGCCTTGGCGCAGAACTACGGGGCTTGCGCTGGTTAGAATCCCCACGGGGAAAGACATTTTCTCATGGAATTTCGGCCAGTATGGGGCCGGTGCCCACTCAGCATCGTGAGGCATTTGGACAGCTATAATAAGAAATGACACCGGGTTGAGAAAACCAGCTATAACGGCTGGGGGAACGACATGCTGACCACATGTTACATCTACACTTGCTAGATTATCGTCTACCTCTGTGATTAACACATGTGGATGTGATGCCAGCAGTCGGCTGGTAGGCCAAGGGCATTCTAGGCCTGTTACGCTTGGAGTTAATATGTTAATTTGTTTTTTCGCTCTCCCTCCCCTCCCCTCTCTCTCTCTCTTCTCTCTCTCACACACACATACACCACCTACAGTCATGGGGAGAGATACATACAAAGGGAATTTCAGATTCAATCTTTCATCTTTTTCCTCTTCTTCCGCCTCCACTTTTTCTTGGACATACAGTTCTTACAATAAAAAATCGTAGACTTTCCGTCCTTGTCGCTGCATCCGAGTGTTTTAACTAACATTTCCGACATCAGGTCGTGGCTTTTTCGAAGTTGGTCTGAAGAAGGATACGGTATGATGGTGGAAACTTTAGTTAAAAACTCTTGGACACCCGGACAACAAAAACTTCAATGAATACAGCTCTTATAGTTTAGCTAGTGTCTCCTTCAAAATGATAATGTATTCAGAAAGATCTTCAGTTCTTCTCTTCATAATTCATATTGCCAAATCCAGTATTTTCTACATAGTTCAATCATCTCACTCCAAATTATTGTCCTCTATTCCTTATCGTTTTGATCTTACCAGTAAAGATCCTCATCACATTCCTTGTGTCCTTCATTAAGTGACCTACCCACTGAAGTTTTCTAACTTCATGATATTAAAGGCTTTCCGCTCTTAAAGTGATCCTCATCAAAACAAAACCATGTGACCTGCTCACTTTTGATTGATTACACTGAGCAACCAAAAATATACTTTTTTGTTTTGTCTCAGAAAGAAAAATATGTGATTCTGATAGTATTTTGTCTCCTGAATTCAAATATGATATCGGGGTTTCTCCATCATGCAAGGTTTCCGAGAGACAGGAATTTATAATTTCAAACACTTTAATATTTTCTACATTCGTAACTACACAATATTCAAACATTCGGACTCACCTAGAAAGTAGAAATCACGATTTTCTGCTACATTTCGCCTGTGGAGCATCTCTCTTGATATTCCAACAATAATCGGCCAGCATATTAGGATTCCATTTGCCTCGATACCTCTTTTCCATAGCTGAAATCTCCTGATGAAAGTGTTCCCCGTGCTCATCGCTCACTGCGCAGATGAAAGTGTTCCCTGTGCTCATCGCTCACTACGCCAATGGACGAAAAAAGTTTATTTAAAAAAATAATTATTTAAATCCATTAATTGAAATTGAAATAAAAAAACTGTGGGGGATGTAAAAATTCCGAATACATATTTGAAAACGATAAAAACTGCATTAAGTAAAACTATTGGTACTCATGAGACAAAAATGTTATGGATACTGACGTACGATGTAGAAGCAATAAGTACGTGAAAAAGTAGTTCTCTTCATTAGATTAAAAATATGCCCTCTGAATATACTTATTCTTCGTAAATGAAAATAATGATATTTAGACCATAGAATATATTCTAAAATATAGCTATTACGACTTGAAATAGTTTATTACATGTGGATGATGAATTTGAGTCATGCTTCAGTCGATTCTGATATACAACAAAATGGAGAATGACTGTTGCTGTGTCGTCATAAAAATTTTTAAACCACAAGTCTGGAAAACCTTCGACTAGGGTAAAAACAAAGTTATTTTAAATGTGTTTCACAAGTTCAGTGAAAAATCTCACCAGCTTTCTTATAATTGTGGCGCGAATGGCGGAAGGATACAATTGGCATTTGTTTATGTTAGGATCGCTCTAAGCGCGGGTAAGGTTTAGTTTTCTGTTTATAACTTAGTGCGAATTCCCATCGATGTTGACCTTTGACTGGAGCATAAATCCTCATTAATATTTTTTTCTCTCCGTTTATTCCAGTTGCTATATTTGCTCCAGGTTCCTTACATTATTCATTTATGTAGTAGTTATTAATATTTTTAAGGCCAAGCGAGTTGGTTCTGGCGGTAGCGTTTGAGACTCATATTATTCTAGAGGTCCCGGGTTCTAACACGGTGCTCATCAATCTGAGCCTTCTTCTGGTTTTCTCAGTCAATGTCAATGCTAAATTATAATTTCATTAGCAAGACCCATTTTATCACAATTAAATTTTCATAAAATAATTAATTAAATTGGCGAATTTCATACACAAAACACTTTATAAACATAACTAAATAAAATGGCATTCAACAGGAAGGATCGCATGAGGTATAAAATCAACATTAATAAGAGTACAATAGAAGAGGCGAACAATTTCAGTTGTTTGGGATGCAATGTATCACACTGCCAGAAGGAAGATATTAATTTTAAATGAAATAAATTTTATAGAATGTGTGGCACTATAAAACGTACAGAAAAATAAAACTTTGAGGAGTACACAATTAAAATTTTACAAAATTATGACAGTGGCTGTCTTAACATATGCAAGCGAAAAACTCTTAACCGTTCAGACAGAAAAAAAAATAGAAACTGCAGAAATTAAGTTTTTACGTACAGTAGCATGTGTGTCAATTTTGGACAGAAAAATAAATGAAGACATTAGAAAAGACTTAAATACTTTTATTTTAACAAATGTAATTGACAACATGAGAAACAACTGGTATGAACTTGTTAAAAGAATGCCTACAGATAGAATCCCCTAGCTGTTATTAAAATACAAACCAATAGGACATAGAAGTGTTGGATGCCCATTTACAAATGGGAAGATTCATTAAATCCCAGTTTGTGAAAACAGGTCAAAAAGCCTAATTACATGAAGTAGAAGAATAAATAAAGTTGCAGCCTACTGGATGAAAATATGCCAAATATACACGCCATATGACATTTTATGTTAAATTTTCTGCAAATAAAATATCATCATCATCCATGCGAGTATTAGGCCGTGTGGTCTGTTACGGTCTCAAAGAGGAATTTTCCATCCAGCGCTTTTTTGGACGTTCCAGCGATTTTTGCCTTGGGGGCAGTAGCGAATTATGGCTTTTGGAATTCTACGAGACGGCATTCGTTGAAGATGGGCTTTCCAGTTGTTCTGGTAGTTTTGTATATGGTGAAGAATGGGTTCAACATCCAACTCTTCCATAATTTCCTCATTTCTTTTATGGTCCCACTTTGTGCAGCCTGCTGTACGGCGCATAAATCGCATCTCATTTGCTGTTATTCGGCTTTCATCTCTTCTTCGTATTGTCCATGCTTCACTATCATATCTTAATACTGGTCTTGCGAGAATCTTATAAAGTCGTAATCTTGTGTTCTTCTGTACTAAAGACGGTTTCATTACACTGTTAATTATCCCCGTTGTTTTTGTAAAATTTGTGATTTTCTTTGATATATCAGCTTCATCTTGAAATGTTAAATTATAACCCAAATAATGTAATTCGTTTACTCGTTCTAAAATTTCATCATCCAAAACAATTTTGCTAGGTATAGGGTATTCCCACAAAAGGCCATCACTTTAGTTTTCTTTGTATTGATTTCCATATTGCACCTTTTTGCAATTATATTAATATTGTGTATAGAATACTGTAAATCTGTTTCTGTTGGAGCTATTAATATCAAATAATCTGCAAAAAGCAAAGAGTCTATTTTATGGTTTCTATTACTTTGGATAGAACCGTGTCTCATAATAAAAGAATCCACCAATAAATTCTACTTAGCTTCTAGTGTATAACTAGCACTTTTCTACCACAGAACCCAGAGCTGCATAGCTGTGCTTATTTATGCTCTTCAGTCCTAAAGTTGAATTATGATTTTTTTTTGTGTTTAGTGGATATTTTGAGAGTAAAGTAATGTTAATTTGAAAGAAAAAGTTGATCTTGGGCTTCACATTTGGGAGACTTCACTGATTTGGAGACTTGCAACTTTATATTCTTTACATGATTTATCATATGCTATTATGTATTGCAGGGACTCTCGTCGTCCCAACTCCTTTCAAAAATGTTAGACTGAAAATATATAAAACAGTTATTCTCCCAATTATATTATATGGATGCGAAGCATGGACTCTTACTTTAAGGGAGGAAAGGAGATTACGAGTATTTGAAAATAAAGTTATTAGGAAAATTTTTGGACCAAAGAGAGATGAACAGACAGGTGAATTGAGGAAACTATATAATAATAAGCTACATGGTTTTTATAGGAAGCCAGATATAATGAGAACAGTTAAGTCTCGTAGATTGCGTTGGGGAGGACATGTGGCACGTATGGGGGTGAAAGAGGTGCATGGAAGCTTCTTGTAGGAAAATCAGAGGGAAAACGCCCAGTTGGTAGACCAAGAATGAGGTGGGAAAATAACATTATCCATGATTTGAGGGAAGTAGATTAAACAGGGGGATGATTGGAAACATCAGCTCAGAATAGGGATGTATGGAGAGCTTATGTCCGCGCGGCCTGAACCTACGGGTTCGATGGAACCAGGAGTTAATTAGTTAGTTAGGTATACGATTTGTCAAATAGCAAAATTATTTACATTTTCACAAAAATCTAAGGATAAATTTGCTAGTGGTTGAGAATTTAACGTTTATTACGTGAAATCTTTATTACCTTTTAAATTATTTGTACATTACTGACAAATAATTTAAACAGAAATAAAATGAATATATGAGCATAAATCACAGTTATGTAATATCAACCACAACAAATTGAGTTGTTTACAGAATTATATATAATACAGGATACAAAGTAACTAAAGAAGAAGCCCGTTTGATTATTGTATCACCACTTCCATTTATATCTAGAAGATAATTTACTAGAATTTACTTTAGAGCATAATATATATGCGCTATATTACGTAATAAGTTATACAATTTCATTTTTTTCCTTGTAGGATTATTCTTGCACAAACAAATATAATGTTTACTTTTGAAGTCATTATACGACGTTATATTTTCTTAAATGAGAAGTAGTAAAATTATTCCGGTGAGAAATTAAGTAAGTGAACTTCTTACAAAAACAAAACACTGTTTAAGTGAACTAGAATGTCTTTTTTTCTAGAAAAAACTGCGGGATATTTTATTTTTTTAAAATTACCATATGTTACATTTTTCTTAAATGAAAAGTAATACGAATCATTCCGGCATTAATGAGAAATTAAGGCAGAGCACCTCTTACAAACATGTAATAACAGTTTAACAGTGCACAATTTTTTTCTAAAAAAGCTGCGGAAAGTTCTATTTAAAACACATTCTTTATGTTTTATTAAGAGGGAAGTAGTACAAATTATTTTGATATTAACGTAATAAGCAAATGCACTTATTACAAAAATAAAGTACGGTTTAATAATGCGTCTCTTTTTCCATAAACGAACTGGGGAATGTTTTTTTTAATTTTTTTTTTTTTGCCCGATAGTGGGTTTTGTCGTGCTTACACCAAAGGCGACCATGATTGAAAGTTCATCTTCCTAAATTTCGGGGTTGCCAACCTAAATAACTAAACTGTAATATTACGTATAACAGACTTCGTGCCCTTTACTACGTACAATGCATATACAAAAATATATCCAAAAGGTAGTGTTAATATGTTTGTCCGTCGCCGTGGCATAGTCGGAAGAGTCCCTACCTTCCACTCCGGCGACCCGGGTTCGACTCCCGGCGGGGTAGGGGATTTTAAATCTCCGCCTTGGGTCTGGGTGTGTGTCCTGTCTTGTGTTTGTATGTGTGAATAACATAAAACGGTTAAAAAAGGTAAAACGAAAAGGAAGAACAGTGTAAACGAAAGAAAAAGAGAAAGAAAGAAATTTAAAATATACGGTATATATATATATATATATATATATATATACACACACACACACACACACACACACACACACACACACACACACACACACACACACACATACACTATACAAAACAAATCACTGCAGTTTACTTAATTTAAATTTTATTTGAAACAATATAAAACAAATATGTACTTGTCGCCATTTTATGACTGATTGGTGTCACAGTCTACTGTAGTCTTAACTAATAAACATTGCTCACACTGTTAACGTTAGCCAGTTGTTTATAATGAACGCAAATATTTCCAACAAAAATATTATTATTTTACTATTATTTTTTTAAGTACCATCGCGCAGAAAATAATGTACAACGCACGTTTGTAAAGTGTTTTACAGAATCTTGGAAATTAAAAACCTCTATATCGCTCGGTTTTAAACCAATTTCTCGCATATGTAAAAATCACTTCCCAACTTCGCATCATAATATACTATTGTTAAATTTTCTAAATGAGATGTAATACAAACTATTCCGATATTAATGAGGTATTATGGACGTGAACGTATTACAAAAAACAAAGTAGGTTTGGACCAATGAGAGATGAACAGACAGGTGAATTGAGGAAACTATATAATAATGAGCTACATGATTTTTATAGGAAGCCAGATAAAATAAGAACAGTTAAGTCTCGTAGACTGCGTTGGGCACGTATGGGGGATGAAAAAGGTGCATGGAAGCTTCTTGTAGGAAAACCAGAGGGAAAACGACCAGTTGGTAGACCAAGAATGAGGTGGGAAAATAATATTATCCATATTTTGAGGGAAGTAGATTATACGGGGGATGATTGGAAACATTAGCTCAGAATAGGGATGTATGAAGAGCTTATGTCCGCGCGACCTGAACCTATGGGTTCGATGGAGCCAGGAGTTAATTAGTTAGTTAGGTATACGATTTGTCAAATAGCAAAATTATTTACATTTTCACAAAAAATCGAAGGGTAAATTTGCTAGTGGTTGAAAGTTTAACGTTTATTATGTAAAATCTTTATTACCTTTTAAATTATTTATACAGTATTGACAAATAATTTAAACAGAAATAAAATGAATACATGAGCATACATCACAGTTACGTAACACCAACCACAACGAATTAAGTAGTTTACAGAATTATATATAATATAGGATACAAAGTAACTAAAGAAGCCCGTTTGATTATTGTATCACCACTTCCATTTATATCTAGAAGATAATTTACTAGAATTTACTTTGGAGCGTTATATTACGTAATAAGTTTTACAATTAAAAAAAATTAGTAGGAATATTCTTGCACAAACAAATATAATGTTTACTTTTAAAGTCATTATACGACGTTATATTTTCTTAAATGAGAAGTAAAACCATTTTCTCGCGTATGTAAAAACCACTTCCCAATTTCGCATCATAATGTACTATTGTTAAATTTTCTTAATGAGATGTAATACAAAATATTCCGATATTAATAAGGTATTATGGATCTGAACGCATCACAAAAACAAAGTAGGTTTAAAAATAAACAACGCACTTACTGCGTCACTTTTTCCACATAAAAACAGCGAATAGTTTTTAAATACTTTATGTTAAAGTTTCTAAATGAGAATATAAAATATTCCGATATTAATGTGAAATTAAGGAAGTGAACTTTTACAAAAATAATCAACGGTTTAACAATACACTATTGCGTTTTTCATCTAGAAAAACCATGGAAAGTTTTTAAAACATCGGATTAAACAAGCAAAGTATGGAAGTTTTTCCTAAGAAGTTCTATTACGTAATTCTTATTTGGCAACCAGGCAAAGAAACTTTTATTTTGAAATGAAATGAAAGAGTTTATTACATACACAGAAAAAAAAGCTTAAAAGTAACATACTGCTACGACTTTGAAGTGTCATCCGTCAGATCATCGTTTCCAAAAGTTAAAAAAATAAATAAAAACTTGAAAGATAAATTAGTTCAGGCAGTCGCTAGTATTCGGTAGCTTCTGGACTCGAACCTTGCCAACCTAACTGGTCTCTTCCTAGTTTTCATGAGTCTTGAAGTCCTTATTCATTTCGTTATTAATCATCACTTCATAATTCACTTCAAACTGAATTTAGTAACCATGACAGATCAATATCAAACGCACGATAATCATAAGATTGAACTTAGAGAATATACTGACTGAAGTTTACTCAAAAATATTTATTTAAATACAGTTACCGATATTTTAAAATATTTATACATTTAATGTAAATGGCGATGTTTGAAAATAAATCGATAATGTGTGGTTATGTTTTATTTATTCATCTACTGCATCTTGATCTTAATATTTATTGCCAAACAGGATCGCAATACTGTAAGAATGCACCCTAATGGAGAAAAAATTAAGCATACCAAACTGTATATTATAAGCAACATTATAGGTTGTTATTCCACCGCTGTGGTTTCGAGGTAGCGTGCTGCCTTGTCACGCAGCGGGCCCGGGTTCGATCCCCGGTCGGGACAGTTTTTCTGGGTGAGGGTTTTATCAGGATTTTTCCTCACCTGCAAGACAAATGTCGGAAAACTTTAAGGCCCAAGCGGTCCCCAAAATCATATGGCCATCATCATCATCCTTATCCTTATCATCATCATCATCATCATCATCATCATCATCATCATCCTTCACCGGTGTGGAAAGCAACGGGAAGCTACCACACCTACAATTCTCTAATAAAGCTGCAAAGCATAGCATGAAAATGCTATGATTGCAGTGAAGGATTACTATGGATGGATAGGTTATTAATTTTTTTAGTAAACAATTCATTAAAATCATTATTTAAAGACACAATTATTGAACACACAATTATCAAACGTGTAGTTCGAAAGAACGTGTTCATTATTTACTATATCCAATGTATTTGTTGGCAAGTCAGTCACAGTAAAATAATGTTCTAACCTGTTCAGAATATTAAAAAGGAGGAGCTTTCTTTATCACAAAAACAAGAGCTGACAAAGAGAATTCGATACAGAGCGAGGTGAAACAGGACTGTCATTGGTCGTAAAACAAAATTCATTGAAACGTGATTGGTCATTGACTGCCATTTGGGGCATGTGGTAAATAGTCATAAATAACTCACTGCCACTATCGAATCTAGAGGTTCATACCCGCGCGGTCACAAACTGTCCATACATCCATATCCTGAGTTATTGCTCCAAATTATTGCCTGTACAATTTACTTCCCTCAAATCATGATTAATGTTATTTTTCCATCTCATTCTTGGCCTACCCACGGGGCGCTTTCCTCTGGTTTTCCTACAAGGAACTTTTATTCGTTCGTGTCACATATCCTGTCCTTCGCAGATTAAGGGACTTAATTGTACTTATTGTCCCGCGCCGTAGCCGAGCGGTTAAGGTAGGAAGCCTTGGCGCAGAGCTACGGGACTTGCGCTGGTTCGAGTCTCCATGGGGGAAGAAATTTTCTCATGGTATTTCGGCCAGTATGGGACCGGTGCCCACCCAGCATCGTGAGGCAATTGGGTAGCTACAATAAGTAGCGGCTCCAGGTTGAGGAACCAGCTATAACGGCTGGGGGACTCGACATGCTAACCACATGTCACCCCTACACTGGCTGCTGATCATCTACCTCTGTGATTGACACATGTGGATGTGAAGGGCCAGCAGCCGGCTGGTAAAAGGGCAACCGCTGAAAAGTGGAAAGACCCTCAATCGGATTGTACTTATTACATCTGATTTCCCAAGAAGTTAATGTAGCTCACTTATGTAGTCTTCTCCATTCACCTATCTGTTCGTCTCTCTTTGGTCCAAAAATTTTCCTAAGTATTTTATTCTCAAATACCCGTAAATTTCCTCCTCCATTAAAAATAAAAGTTCATGTTTCATATTTAATGTAACTGGAAGAATAACCGTTTCATATTTAGTGTATCTTTCTTTGAAATAATTTGGGAAGACAAGAGATCTTGTAAAGCGTAATTGCTTGCGTTTCCATAATTGAACCAATGTTCAATTGCTTTCTATATCTCATTCCTGTTCATAATAAATTACACTGAGCAACAAAAAATAAACTTTTTTTTTGTCTCAGAAAGAAAAATATGTGATTCTGGTAGTATTTTTTCTCCTGAATTCAAATATGATATCGGTTTTTCTCATTGCAGATTGCAAGTCAGGGTACAACACTTGATTTTGACGTAATCCCTTTAATGTTTGTTAAGCAGAATTTAAAAGAATAATTATTTAAATCCATTAATTGAAATTGAAATAAAAAACTGTGGGTGATGCAGAAATTCCGAATACATTGTGCCGGTTCGCTCAGGGTAGAATATGATCACTCAGGGATGTTTTAAATTATACACTTATTATTTTGTTTATTGGATACATTTGTATACACAATTTTATTTACAATGCTTGATATTTCACTGTCTCGGAGTGGAGTTGATGAGTTATTTGCGCCCACGTGTTTTAATATCACCTTCGCGGACGGTTACTTAAGAACTTAAGTATTGCAGAACGTAGGAGCATGAGAGTGAGAGTGTTTTCACACGTGTCCTCGCCTTATAAGGGCGATGACTCCTCCCATAAGTTGCCAACCCCTCTCCGAGTGTATATGTTATTCATTAGAAGGGTAGGTACCATTCGTTTAGGTTTCTATGTTGGTAATAGACTCGTGTGCACGTTTTGTGCGCCTTCCTGTTATTACTATTAATGGTACGTTTAATACTCACGAGTCTATTACTTCTTGCCACAACATATTTGAAAACACGATAAAAATTGCATCAAGTACAACTATTGGTATTCATGAGACAAAAATCACGTTGAGCAGTGTTATTGTTCGTAGGCATTTGAATTCAGTCACTTGTTCAAAATTTTCCTCATTTGCTATTATCTGCCCATTTCAATTATATAAAGTATTTCTATGTTTGGTCATATATTTAGTTTTATTGAATATGTTACAATACAAAAAATCTTGCGTTGGCAAAACGAAACTCTGTGATACAACGTCTATTCAGACAAAAGTACAAAAACATTCACCACATTAGGGAAATAATAGACAATGATGCAAACAGATTAACGATAACGGCAGAGTAGATCTACTAGAAGGAAAAACAAAAGGAAGTACGTGATTATGAGAAGAAAATGTTTACAGTTTGATGCTGAATCCTCCATAGTACATTACACGCCGCAGTCAACTGTTAAATACAATCCCTAAGTCAAATGTGTATGACGTCGTGATGAGGGCATTGAAATCATATCCCTATAAAACTCTTGCATGCAATCAAACCACAGAGCAGGATAAATTACGATCAGTTGAATTAGCTGTTGCCATCCTACAAAGACTTGAAGATGATCCATGATTTTATAAAATATCCTCTTCTTTCTATGTAAGTTGTTGTGTAAATCGCCACAATTATCAAATTTAGGTTTTGGAAAATCTACATGTGACACGCAAACACATTCGAGATTCTCTAAAGGTCAATATTCGGTGCATCCCAAGTCGGAACTAGATATTTATCCATTCTTTATTCTTAAAACTAACGTCTATCCATTGTAAACCTAGATATGCTATACACTGTATAGTATACAGGTTCCTCTTTCTTCAAATCGATCAAATGAAATGGATAATAATAATAATAATAATAATAATTATTATTATTATTATTATTATTATTTATTTTAGCTGGCAGAGTTAAGGCCATAAGGCCTTCTCTTCCACTCAACCAGCGAATAGTAAAATTATACAAAAATTACGTACATATTACAATTTTAAGATATTATTAAAATACAGACTAAACAAAATACAATGATGATGTAATCTAATACTAGCTAATACTAACAAAAACATAGAATATAATAAAATTAAGATGATATAAAATAAAGTAAGTAGCTTCCTAGATGATTATTAATGGAATGCTCTATATAGTTATTATGCAGTTAACGTTTTCATTGTGTCGAACTTAAGATATCAGTTAATTTGGATTTAAATAATGATAGCGATTGACAGTCCCTGACATGACTAGGAAGTGAGTTCCATGCTCTAGCCATAGATATTGTGTAAGATTCAGAGTACAGACAGGTCCTGTGTTGTGGTATCAAAAGTAAAGAAGAGTCTTGTGATCTTGTTCCTAAATTGTGATGAGTCGATAAGTTTTGAAAACGTGTTGTTAAATAAGTTGGTAAATATGTGTGCAGAATTTGGAATTATAAGGTATGTGAATGTAAAGTTCTTCTGTCATTTAGGCGTAGCCATGATAATAATGAGTTACAAATAATCTTTCAACAAGAATGCAGAAAACTATTTAACAGAACTACATAATCTTTATGGGAAACGAGATGTAAGAAGAATGGTAGTCTCTTAGACTGTGAGAGAACATGTATCACATGCCGAGAATGAAAAAGAAACATGGACATCTTGTAGGAAATTCAGAGTTAGAGCTCTCAATAGGTATGCCAAGAATGAAGTGGGAGAATAACCTTAACCTTGAATTAAGATATGTGAATTTTGCAGGGTATTATTAGAAAATATTAGCTCAAGATAAGGATGTATGGAGAGCTTATGTTCGCGCAGCCAGTTTCGATAGTGACAGTTAGTTATTCGGGCACTTATAATTCTAAATTATAAAATATTATCAATTATCCAAAATTCATTAAAAATTAACATGTCAATAAATGAATTAAGGGGGAGATGGGTGAAATTTCTATTTTCTACATGTTTTGAGCTAGAGACTTGATTTTTGTACGCACATTCACTGCATAATACATAATGATGTGTTTAAGATTCATTCTTGTGAGACATTTATGTTACGAGTTATTAAATATTATATATATATATATATTTTAATTTGCATACATTATAATTAAATGGGTTCCACAATTTTTTTAGTAAAAGTCTGATTTTTTCTACAAGACGCCTAAAATATTTACAAAAACATCATGCATTAGAATTCTTATAATGTGAATACAAAGGGAGAAAAAAAATAATGTTGGACCCCATGCGTGGAATTACAAAAAAAAATAATAATTGCATACATTTATTGTTTATTTCTTAAAATACTACATCAATCATGAAACCCGTGCACTACTTTGTTACCCATTCTTTTTAGGACATGCAGTAAACATTTGAACATTCTAGGACTCAATTCCTGAATTCCAATCAATTTTGAATGTACAAAAATGCAGTGAAAATAAAAGTGTGGAAAAACAAGTTTAAAGATTTGCATGTATGGCATTTAACTGGCGCAGCCTTTTAACTCTGACGTAATTTAAGGCACTTAGGGTCAGTTTCAACAATAGAGGTAATTAATTTACGCCAGTTTAAGCTATGCATTACACAAGGGAAAACTGGCGTAATACAGTTACCTCTGTAGTGAAACCAACTCTTAGAAGCGCAATAGGCCTCTGAAATTTACATGTACATTAGAATACAGGCTATTTTTTAGTACAAAAAAAAAGTCAATTTTGATCACATATGGTCTTTTTTTCACCCATCACCTCTCTTGAGTGCATAAAGTTAGTATTTGTTTAATGACGCTCTTTAACGGCTCAGGTAATTTCCGTCCGAATTTAAATATGGACATTAAAGTGTCAATACTCTGTTACTAAAGGGACTCATGTATAGGTTTCTACGAATAGGATCCACGGCTTTACTTCACTTCCGAAAGAAGCCACACTCAGGAATTTTATGTCATGACAAAAATCCATCCAATTGCAGAATTTAATTCACCAAACCTCGGGACCAAAGTCGTGCATGATAACCTTTCGCACACAATTTGTGTATAAATTCAGAAATGTATATTATATTCATATTGATTCAATGTGCACAAGAAAATAAGCCATCCATGTGTGTGCTGCAAGAAAACATACGCCCAAATTACTCCATTGTTTTCTGCAGATTGTTAAGGGCGGGATTTTAAATTATTTTCTACGGCAGGAGCAACATCAGATTAAATCTACATTGTCACAACTTGTCATTTTAATATTATCAAAACTACAAACCGCTTCATTCTACTTATTCTTACTGAGATATATTGATATAAATCCTATAAAATTTAATATAAAACACATAACATCTGCAATGTCTTAAAAAGAGGATATAAACTTATGTAATACCAGTATCTTAAACAAATGACAAACTGTGTGCATTATGTTTCAAACGTACTAAATAAAATAGACTCGAATAGGGACATTGGCATCTTTTAAAAGAAATCTAAATTTATATTTGCTCTAAACTCGACTTCATTATTATCCAGTGTAAGATATATATATATATATATATATATATATTAATTGGTGTTTCCCGTATAATGTATCATATTATTATTATTATTATTATTATTATTATTATTATTATCGTATCATTATTGTTATTACCCTATAAAATGTTGTTTGTACATGACATTTACATTGCTACATTTATTGTATCTTTAACTGTTTATAATTAGTATAGTGTATATCTATATTTGTCGAATATTTATTTGTATTTGTGCTGGTTGAGTGGAAGAGAGGGCCTTATGGCCTTAACTCTGCCAGAATAAATAAAGTATTATTATTATAAAGTATTTCTTGATTTTAAAACAAATGTTAGCCTCATGGGCTAGTGGTCGGCGTTTCTGACTACTGTTCATGAGGTCCCGGGTTCGATTCGCGGTCAAACCATAGGAATTTTTCCTTAAAGGGAATTATTCCTGTGGTTGCCCATAGTTTGGAATTTAGGTTAAGTTTAGGTTAAGAACTCTCCTGGCGCTTAATTATGATTTATCATAAGTGGGTTACTATTAAGCCAATGCAAGGGGAGAACACCAGAAATGTCGAAATGACAACCTGGGACTCTGAATAAAAAAGAAATTAACTTGAACCATAAAAATCTATTTTTTTAATACATTGAGTGAATTGTTTGTGAGGCTGCCCTGGATTGAACTGATCAGTGATCACTCATTCGAGGAGGCCATCCATGTCCTTGTGTGGTGTGATCCAATGTTTAAAACCTCTCTCCCTAAAGGTCATGCTCCAGGGTGCTTGGAACATGTAAATGTACCTGTTAGAGTCAGTCAAGTGCACATTCACTGTCGCAGGAATCTCGCTCCCCGAGTTTCCCACTCTAGTTACGTCTAAGGTGGCACTTGACGTATTCAGGGTTGTGGATGGGAATGTCAAACCCATGCGCAGGAGCAGAATGCGAGCGAGAGGGACAGGAAGTCCCGTAGGATCAGATTTCCCGTGAGCAGTGAAGTCTTCTTAAGGAAAAATAATGTATACAATGACTGCGAAAGCTGAAGAGAATATATATTTCCGGTTTTAACATTGTTATACATTTTTCCGGCACCAATGATTTGTCTTCAATTCCGCTTTATAATTTTCCTCCATTCGTCTCTATTATAACACATTTACTCCTATATTTCCCAGTCCTTGAAAGTTTCTCAAATCCCATGGATCCATGTGAGATTTGGTCGTCCTTTCCTTCTCGTTCCTGATGATGTCCATTCCATTATTTAATTTGGTAATCTTTCATCCTTCGTTCGCCTAATATGCCCGTACCATTTTAGTTGCTTTTCTTGAATAAATTCTAAAATTGAGTTTTGTACATTATACATTTGTAAAGAGAATATATTAAATAAATTATCTGATGGAACCTACATTCTATAAGCCTTACGCTTTGAATATAAGCCTGTACACTACTTGTGAAATATATTAATTAAATATGTACTTAGTACGTAAATAAAGCGTACTCCTACATCACTAAACGTGTATTTAGAATTCACATCAATTTATTAACATACCAAATTGTTAATAAAATATAAATTACGAGCTTCCTTTCCGATTGAGGGTTTTTCCACTTTTCAGCGGTTCCCCTTTTACCAGCCGGCTGCTGGCCCTTCACATCCACATGTGTCAATCACAGAGGTAGATGATCAACAGCCAGTATAGGGGTGACATGTGGTTAGCATGTCGAATCCCCCAGCCGTTATAGCTGGTTCCTCAACCTGGAGCCGCTACTTATTGTAGCTACCCAATTGCCTCACGATGCTGGGTGGGCACCGGTCCCATACTGGCCGAAATACCATGAGAAAATTTCTTCCCCCACGGAGACTCGAACCAGCGCAAGTCCCGTAGCTCTGCGCCAAGGCTTCCTACCTTAACCGCTCGGCTACGGCTTCCTTTCATTAACCAAAAAATAAAAAATGTTAGACAATAGTTGGTCAGTACAGAATTTTTATAAAAGTGTTAAAATGGTCAGTTGTATTTTAATTGAATTTATGTCGTTTAGAAAAACGAATTATCAGCTACTAATTTTCAAGCGATAATGCATAAAAGTATATATAATACGTCTATGTTTTCAAGTTCAGGAAGTAGGTACATTTTGAAAAATTTATTTCAAACAAAACGCTTATTTTTAAAAATACGATAAATTGACAGATTATATTATTCATAAATTACATTAACCATGATTTGAGGGATATAAATTATACAGGGGAAGATTGGGAAACAATAGCTCAGAATAGGGATGTATGGAGAGCTTATGCCCGCGTGCCATGAACCTATGTGTTCGAGTGTAAGTAAGTTAGTTATAACCATTATATTGAGGATAAGAAGAAATGAGAACCATATCAAACTTATTCTTCACTCCTCAGGACTAGCAATCCTTTGGGAGAACTAATTTATATGTATTTAAATCTCAAGAGGGGCCTTGGAAACGGACGGATCTTTGGGACATCCGAGAAAGAGATGGATTTAAAATCCAGCCCCTGAAATGGTAACAGGCCATCAAGTCTTATTCTTATACGGAATATGATGTTCGATATTAACCAACTCTATCCGTGGTTCATTGAAACGTTTATCAGGAGACTTCATAAAAATAACGGCCCTCTTTTTATTCTTTTCCAACGATTTTAACAAGTGCACTTTTCCAAACCCAAAGGTTCGAAGCAAATTTCTTAGAATGAACATTCCTCAGAATCGATTATCCTTATCCCAATATCACAAATGTTCATATTTATATGAATAAATGGAAATGAAGTCGCCAATATGCTGGCAAAACGAGGAGTAATGTGTTTACAGCAACCTAACACAAACACATCTCATCGCTCAGCAATCATTTCTATTAAACAAACAATAAAAAAAACACGTTCTCAACCAATCTTCAGATCCGAATTCAAGAAAAAACAATGAAAAAACACTATCCACACTACACCAGATGCACCTCGAATGGAAGCTGAAGCATATTTTCGACTAAACACAGGACATGATTGTCTTGCAGCTCATCTTCATCGGATTGGAATTTACAGATGTCCTCATTGCCCACTGTGCTCCACCAACATGGCCAGAAACCACCTGTTAATTAAGTTTAACTAACTAACTCATTAGCACTATCGACCGCGTAGGTACATGGCCTCTCGCACATAAACTCTCCACACACCCCTATCCTGAGCTATTTTTTTTAATCATTCCCTGTATTATCTACTTCCCTCAAATCATAGATAATGTTATTCTCCCACTTCATCCTTGGTCTACCAATTGGGCATTTTCCCTCTAGTTTTCCTACAAGAAGCTTCCATGCACGTATTTCATTCCCCATTCGTGCCACATGTCTCCCCTTCGCAGTCTATGAGACATAACTGTTCTTATTATATCTGGCTTCCTATAAATACCCAGTAATTCACTGTTATGTAGTCTTCTCCATTCACTTGTCTGTTTATCTCTCTTTGGTCCAAAAATGATCCTAAGATCATTATTCTAAAAAAGTAATTAAGACATAATGTAACCAATTTCTAAGGTTGGGGGCGCATGGAAGGCGGGGTTACGCTGCCCCAACGATATGAGATATGGCTATGATGCGCCAGGAACTTAACCTAATGAAGTGAATATGATAAATTATGATAATGATGGCAGCGTCGGCCGCGGTGGACTAGTGGTTATGCTCCTTGCCTCTGGTCCCGAGGGTCGCGGGTTCAAACCCGACAGGACGGAAAAATCCAAGCAGCAAGTCCTCCGGGAGGGACTTTAAGCCGTGGGTTCCGAGTCTGAAGATTTTCAGGCTCGTAAAAAATCCTTAAGCCTGAATAAAAAGGCCTCTAAGCAAAATTTACCGAATTTCCCCGTCCTAGTACTACCTTGGTTCCTAGATGTCGGTATGAGGCGGAACGCTGATCACGGACCACTCAAAATGACATCCATACGAAAACAAGGGTAACTAAATTAGTATGTTTCAAATTCTTCCTTGTAGGGGGAGAGCGCCTAAATCTCTGTAAAGGGAAAACACGGGCTTACAATAGAAAAATAATGATGACCAGATGATGATCGGGGACCATTTGGAATTTAAAGTTCCTTGACATTTGTCTTATAAGTGAGGGAAAAATCCGAAAAAAAAACTCATCCAAGAAGCTTTTCTCGACCGGGGATCAAACCCGGACCCCCTGCGTGACACGGCAGCACGCTACCTCCAGACCGCAGCGGTGGACTTTCTGAATAGTACTGTGGGAGGTATGTAGGCCTACTGTAATGTTCGATTTTCAGACTTTTTTTTTGTGTGAAATCCTGAATAAAAATACAGGGCTATTCAGAAAGAAGGAACAGACTTCATACATTTATTTCTTTCCAAACTACAAAATGTATAAATACAATTCCAACATTCCTAGAAAGAGAAAAGTCTGAAGTTCCGATCATGGCCGCATTGGCGCTGTTGCTTGAAGTTGAGATCACGGTCGCGTTGCGTTGTTGGATCAGAAGAGGACGAGCAGATGAACTTCATCGCCGGTGGCCTCCAATCTCATCAGACCTAACCCCGTGTGATTTTTACCTGTGGAGTAACGTAAAATACCGTGTTTTTATCCCCCTTATGCCTGCCACTCTTGAAAATCTGCGACATCGAATTGTTGAAGCTGTGAATCCGATAACTAGAGACCAGCTGATTTGTTTGTGGCAAGAAATGAGCCAGCGTTTTTGATATTTGTCGAGTAACACATGATGCACATATTCTTCTTCTTCTTCACTTCACGGGCTAGGTAAAAATTGCCTGTTCCGCCTCACAGTTGTTCTGTATATCTTTTTCACTAGCCTTCCTACATTCCTTGAACCTCTTGGCTTGTAGTTGAATGCTGCTCTTGGTAATCTTGTTACAGTCATTCTTTCTACATGTGTAAACCATTTCTCTCAGTATTCTTTGATTTTCTCCTGCAATGGATATATATTTAACTCTGTTCTTATATCTTCATTCTTTATCCTATCCAATCTTGTGCAGCCTTTTGCTATGGTGAACTAATTGAAAGCATAAATTAGCGAAATTTGAACTTTTCTCTTTCCAGGAACTTTGGAATTGTGTTTCTAGTTTTTGTAGTTTGGAAGAAATAAAAATTTGAAGTATGTTCCTTCTTTCTGAATAGCCCTGTATATGTCAAGGTTATACGAATAGCTCAAGTAATTAACCGAAACGGATCAACAGAGTATGTAGCTACGTAGAGTCGAGAATTTCAAATTTTACAGGTTTATTAGGCTACATAAATTAGTTGTGTGTTTTTCATATACTCCAGTCTCTTCAATTCTAATAGAACAACAGAAGGTTAATGAAATGTCATGTTCATTTTATTGCAAGAGAACACCTGATGAAGAGACAGTGGAGTTGTGCAACAATTTGAATGGTCAACTACTTTACATAATGCGAGTAGGTGTGGTGACGTCATAATTATGGAGGTTAACCAGTTAAATACACTGGGTGGAGAAAACTTTTATTACTCGAGTGTGACCTGCATACACCCTTCCTAAACGCATCACATGATGCAAACTACCTGCATTCTATGCTTAAGGTTACCAGATTACGGGACAGGCATTTACTTACAACCCTTAAATTGGCAATGTATCCTATTAGATACACTGATTTCATTTATTTAATATTGATTATAAAATAATAGAAAAATAAATATTAAATTATTGTATTGTCACGGTTCCTTTACAAGTATACAAAATTTCAAGTCGATCCAATTATTTTAAGTGGGCGAAAAACGCGTTGAAATATTCAGTTACATAGATAGATAGATAGATAGATAGATAGATAGATAGATAGATAGATAGATAGATAGATAGATAGATAGATAGATAGATAGATAGATAGATAGATAGATAGATAGATAGATAGATAGATAGATAGATAGATAGATAGATAGATATAGGTCAAGCTAATATAAAGCGTGTAACAAACGAGTAGAAATTTCTTTAATTTGTGTCAAATTACGCAATAATGTACAGTAATAACTTAGAACACCATAACAACTTCGGGGAAAATATGCAGTTCGATGGAAAATATGGGCGTTCGATCGAAAATATTTTCGAACGATAAAATTATCGAATTAGGCAAGAGTTTTAAATATTTAGGATGTCACTTATCTTACAATTGGGAATATTATATAAATGAAAAAATATATAAATTTCAAAGTATGTGTGGGACTATTAAAAGAACACTGCAAATAAAAACAACAAAAGAAACAAGCTGAAGTTTTATAAGGTAGTTCCATTTGTGACATACGGATCAGAGAATTGGGCCATGAATAGATCAGACAGAAGATTACTAGAAACGTCACAGATGAAGTTCCTCACATACGTTGCAGGATATACTCTAAGAGAGCACATAAACTGTCTTCCTCTGGCATTAAACAACTATAATAACAACTAACGAAAAACTGAAAACAGGCTTGTTAGAGCTCAATCGTCAGATCTTTGTTTCCTGATCTACGGCTGGTTATGGCTGGCGGCTGGATCATCACTCTATCCTCAACTTAGAAATAATATCTATATGCTAAAGAGAAAATTTAAGTTCCTAAAACAGCCGGAAGAGACAGGCCACGGCCCTGCTCGTTGATTCCACCTGGCTACTGAGTGTGCACCTGGGCCAAACTGAGTGTGGGCTCGGCGGACCGGGGGACAATGAGTATGGATACATAAAAGGTGGCTCTGCACTTCCAACCCCATATCTTGTCTTGCTTTGCCAATTTAAGGTATAACAACATTGAGAGTGGATTTACTATCATCAAATAGCAATCATGTGTTAGGTCATGGTGACACTGGTCGACAAGGTTTTCTTCATAAGAATTTTGATTAGTGAATCTAGTGCATTTGTTCACACTGAATTCAGATATGTAGTCAGAATTTTTCCATCAGGTACAGTTTTTTTGTGACAGCTACTTTTTAAAAATTGATTTTAGCATTTTCTTTGACCTGTCATAGGAACCATTACCTCATATGAATAGTTTCATGTACCAGTATATGCAGATATGACCTTAACTCATAACTCTGATTCTGACCTAGCTCAAACTGAAAATGATTCAGATGGAAATAAAAATGGGTTTACATAAAATATGCCCGAAAATCAATATCAACTACTTTCTAGGTAAGTCAGAATGAGTTAGAGTTAGATGGATTTTATTAAAATTATAAAAATTATAAAAAAATGTAAATTAATATCACAGAAAACTTTTGCCTGATAGGAAAAAACTGAAATGATATTTAAATTCAGGACGAAAAATACTTCTAAAATCTCATATTTTTATTCTTGTGAAAGAAAAAAGTTCATTTTTGTCGACTAGTGTAATCAATCCATCTTATCTAAAATAGCTGATTCCTTCCCCGTATGTAGGGCCTACTTGTCTTTTCTTTTTCCTACTAATTTTTTTTTTCGACGGGGGTGATTCTATTGTTGCTCAATCCACTGACATTGTCTTTCCATCTTCATTTTTTCAATCGACTATGGTATCTAGGGTTGCCTTGTCACTCAGCGGGCCCGGTTTCGATTCCGAGATTGGTAAAGCTTCCAGGGTGAGGTTTTTTTCGGGGTTTTTCCTCGCTCGTAAAACAAATGTCAGGTAGTTTTAAGGCCTAAAAGGTCCCATAACATCATCTTCCATCATCATTATCATCATCATCCTTCGCCTGTGTGTAAAGCAACGGGAAGCTACCACACCCTCTGCATTGCACAAGCAGGAAGTCCATCTGCCCCATACAGTAGATTGTCATTGCTAGATTCTGGCTTCTATTTCTGTGTCTTTCAATTAAAAAAGGCAAATAATTTTTTTGGACACTGCCTTGTTAAATTCACAATGCTCCTCCAAAAGAAATTTCAAGATAGGTTGGCAGTTGCCTTGATAGTATGATCTTCGTAATATAAATAATACTTGTATTTCTCATATGAAGTGTCAAATGTTCTATATACAGAGGAAGAGAACTTTACCGACAATTTTACACGCATTCTTCAAGGATGATTTGTTTAGTGTTTTGGTATAAGGAAACTATGGACAATGGAAACTTGTTATAAAGTAATGTGTTGTTAATGTGTAATACGTACATGCAGATTTATACCAAAAACTCATCCAAAATCCTACGAAAATTTGTCGGCAGAGTTCTGTCTCAACCAGTAGAAATAATTAATGAAATAAATCACACGAGATTTTATAAACAATTCAATATTTATTATCAAATATTTAATACTATTGGTAATATTTGTATTATTAACAAACACTAATAATTTAATAAAAGAAGTAAAGAAACAAGCTGATAAAGCAGCACAAATATCAGGATATATGAAAGATTTAATTTGGCGCAACAAACATATATCAATAGAAAGCAAAATCCGCATATAAAATGATAATTCGACCAGTTATCGTTTATGTAGCAGAAACTAGGACTGATACAACAAAAACTAAACAAATAATAAGCACATGTGGAACGAATAACTTAAGAACTATTCAGGGAAAACATTATTTGATAAGATACACAACACAAAAGTTAGGGACAAATAGCATATTCAAGACATAACCAAATTTATTATAGATAGACGAGAATATTGGAGAGGTCGTATAGAAAGAATGGAAGACATACTTGCAAAAAGAGCTAAAGAAGATAGACCAATGGACGAGGGAACAAGAGGAAGACCAGATGGAGATGAATAGACAGTGGATGCACATCCAATAAGTATTTCTCTGAGAAGTGATTTGGGAAATAAACAGGATAAAAATTCTACAAATTATGAATAATAATAAGGTAATGCTGAATTTTAATAATACACATGTTGATGTAAGAGGAACTGGTAAATTGATAATAAAATGCACCTCACTTATATTGCGTCCATCAAGGATTTGAAGATCCTATGGTAAAATCGTCCACCGCTGTGGTCTCGAGGTAGCGTGCTGCCTTGTCACGCAGCGGACCCGGGTTCGATACCCGGTCGGAACAGGCTCCTGGGTGAGGGTTTCGGAGTTTTTCCTCACCTGTAAGACAAATGTCAGGAAGCTTAGGGCCCAATGGTCCCCGAAAATCATCCGGCCATCATCATCCTTCACTGGTGTGGAAAGCAACGGGAAGCTACCACACCTATAATTCCCTAGTAAAGCTGCAAAGCATGGCATGAAAATGGCATGACTGTAGTGAAAGACCTGCCCTCGGGCAGAATTACTATGGATGGATGGATGGTAAAATCTTGTCGAGACCTATTAGGATTTTAATTTTATAAACGTGGATAATAATTAAAAAAATGTTTAAAATCCGTTTTCATGTGGTTGAAAATTGACCATTAGCAGTTAAAATAACTCTAGAATTATAAATTGAAAAAGTAAAAATACCACTTATAAAACATTATTTTAAATAAATATAATTGCTATTAGCTTCGGACTCATACGAAGCTATTAAATAAATTTAATATAATGTATGGCACTAATAAAAGAACCCTTAAAAACACAAGAAAAGAAACGAAAATGAAATTCTATAAAGTAATGACTGTTCCTGTTTGATGTATGGATCAGAATGTTGGACGATCACTAAAATACAAGAACAAAGATAGGAAGCAGTTGAGATGAGCTTTTTAAGAAATATATCAGGATATACTTTGCTGGATAAGAAAATAAATGAAGATATTAGAAAGGAACTAAAATTTTTCAAACTTACAGACCGAATAATTAAATATAGGAACGCCTGGAAAGAACATGATGATAGAATACCAGAAGAAAGATTTCCAAAATTATTGCTAAATTATAAACCACACGGAAGGAGAAATGTTGGACGCCCACACAGAAGATGGTCTGAACAATTTTAACAATTCTAGCTTTCATGAAAACGGAACGAGCCAACAGGCCTAATCCCTGGATGACGATGATGATAATTTTAAATTCTGAAACATTTATATATAGGCCTATATATATATATATATATATATATATGTATCAATGCAAATAAATTATTTAAAAGATAGATGTTTCTCTTATGAATTGTAATAAATGTAAAGGGTTTTCTTCTTCTTCTTCTTCTTCTTTTTCGGCTTTCCCCCACTTATAGGTTTGCCGTCTTCAGTTTCCATTTATCTCTATCATTCCAACCTCCCTTTTCCAAATTCCTATCCTCCATTATTGTTCTGACATAGGTTTTCCATTTCCATCTTGGTCTGCCACGTTTATTTCTTCCAGGGGGTGAACATTGGTATATATTTTTTGGCCATCTTTCATTTTCCATTCTTTGTACATGACCACACCATTTAAGCGTTTGATTTTTAATCGTCTTAACAACAGATGTGGTGACCTTCATTTCTCTCCAAAGGAATTCATTTCTTATTTTATCCTGTCTTGTTTTTTGGAGGCTTCTTCTAAAATAATCGAATTCAACTGTTCTAATGTTATTCTTTTGTAATTCCGTCAAAGACCAAGTTTCGCTTCCATATGACAAAATATTCTGTATTATGCTCTTATAAATTTTCATTTTAGTTTCCTTTGTAATATTTTTGTTCCAAATTACTCCATGTAATGTCTTAGTTGCATTTTTAGCCATTGCAATTTTAGCCTGCACATCTCTCTCACAGGTACCTAAACTTTTAATTATTGACCCAAGATATTTAAAGGGTTGTCTTAAAATTATAATTATTTAAAGAAATATTATATTTTGTCTAGCAAAATTACTACATCGCGTTTTCAGGTAGGTAAAAAAAAAAAATAGGTGGTCATCCCACTTACGATGTGATGATACGATGTTAAGACTTCCACATTTCTAGACAATAGGCATGAGATGTCAGCCTTCGTGTTGGTCGCTTCTCCCCCAGTAAAGCATCTGGTATTCATTTCCGTTAGAAGCTAAGTCTACTCCAGGACCATGATCCCGCCGAAGGGTTTAGGCCAGTTTAAAAATCTGATCCCCCCCGGACTGAAACCCCCGAGTTTCCGGTTTATAAGAGCATTGCCTCAATCATCAACGCTTTTGGGTATGTATTTGACCATATTATGGATAAATGTATGCATATACTCCATACGTCCACCGCTGTGGTCTCAAGGTAGCATGCTACCTTGTCACGCAGCGGGCCCAGGTTCGATTCCCGGTCGGGACAGGCTCCTGGGTGAGGATTTTTTCGGGGTTTTTCTTTGCCTGTAAGATAAATGTCAGGAAGCTTAGGGCCCAACGGTCCCTGAAAATCACCCGGCCATCATCATCATCCTTATCATTATCATCAACATAATTCACCGGTGTGGGAAGCTACCACACCTATAATTCCCTAGTAAAGCTGCAAAGCATAGCATGAAAATGCTATGATAGCACCGAAACACCTGCCTTCGGGTGGATACTCCATACATCTCGGTTGGGGACATAGGTGCTCCTTAGCGGAAGTTTCTTTACAAGCTAATCTAGTTACACTTATTTACCTACAGATGTCAACGAGTGGCATGTGGTAGCACATCGCCTTAACCAGACATCTAGAAGGCAACTAAAATATCACTTGGATGGATGAAGTTCGGTTAAATTTTGCACAGATGCCTCTTTATTCAGGCTTTCGGTTCTTTTATGAGCCTCAAAATCTTCACACTCAGCACACAGGACTTTAAGTCCCTCCCGGAGGACATGTGCCTTAGATTTTTCCATTCTTGAAATCTATCGACCTTGGCTAGTTTATAATATGGATAACATACGATGTGTCTCATTTCATCACGTTAGGTTCATTTTCTTGACTTGAAACATTCATGTTACCATACAAGGAAACAAACGAAAATAGAACAAATTTAATCGATATTTATATAACAAGCAATGGAACTGGTGGTGCAACGGCCGATATACGCGACGCAATTCGAATTTATAAATATCTAATCACTAAACAGCAGAACTAGAATTTAAGATCTCAGTATATTTTAGACTATAAACTGTACTGCATAACTATACTTCAATTACAAAGAATTCTAAGACAAGAATCCAAAACGAAAATAATGGTCTGTGA
Organism: Diploptera punctata; assembly: GCA_030220185.1. NCBI lineage: Eukaryota > Metazoa > Arthropoda > Insecta > Blattodea > Blaberidae > Diploptera > Diploptera punctata. Next base: position 961,251 of record JASPKZ010001617.1, on the reverse strand, counting down.
ACAAGTTCTTGTGTATAAACATTAAATAAGTGTTATGCCTTCGGTAAATCTTATAATGTTATAATATGGGGAAGTGCTAATAATATATACTATAGGACTCTTACTTTAAGGTAGGAAAGGAAATTACGAGTATTTGACAATAACGTTCTTAGGAAAATTTTTGGACCAAAGAGAGATGAACAGACAGGTGAATGGAGAAGGCTGCATAACAGTAAACTACATGGTCTTTATAGGAAGCCAGATGTAATAACAAGTGTTAAGTCTCGTAGATTGAGATGGACAGGACATGTGGCACGAAATGGGGAATGAAAGACGTGCATGGAAGCTTCTTGTAGGAAAACCAGAGGGAAAACGCCCAGTTGGTAGACCAAGAATGAGATAGGGGGAATAAAATTAACTATGATTTGAGAGAAGTAGATTATACAGGGAAATCATTAACTTCATCCTCGTCAGAAAAACAGACTACGTAACAAACAGAGTAGATTTAATTCCATTCAATTCATAAATGAGAAAGCGCAATATATCTTTCAGGTCTCAGTACTAGGGTAGTCTGCCCTGCCAGTTTAAGAAAATAAAATAGAAAACATTAAAATGTAAGAGAGTGAATGCTATATTTGCTTCAATAAGGATTAGTGTATATTTGTTTTGTTGTAATTTAATCAGAAAAACAAAGAGAGTCACTCTAATTTCCCTATACCGACAATCCAAAATGAATAATCATATAATTGATACCATTCAATTGATCCCCCAAAATTGTACCAATAATGGTAAATATATCTCTAATCTAATATATGAAAATGAATGTATATTTGTTTGTTTGTTTGTTCATACTTGATGCGCGGCCATACCGTTGATCCGATTGTGATGGGGCTTTTTGCACAATGTTTAGGAGATTTTCGGGATGAACATAGGCTAAAGAGAGTTGTGATACTCAACTCCTACACCCTTAAAAATCGCCCTTTGTAGTGGAAAACGTGAAAAAAAAGTAGCTCTATGGACGCTTAAATGGCTTACACTGCCTAACCTTAACAAATACACAAAATTAATGTACACATAATTGAATATCTCAAAAAGCTCTACAAAAAAGTCTGCGACAGCATATGTTTATCTCTTACGGATAACTCACAAAAACCATTTTTGTCTTTCATTGATGCCAAAAAAGATCGAGACAAATACGTAGATTCCTGTGCAAGCATAGCAGCACATGGCGGATATTCTTTTACGGATAACTTACAATAACGAATTTTGTCTTTTAGCTCATTTATGCCAAGAAGATCGAGATAAGTAGATTCCCGGGCAACACGGTTATCAGCACGGGGAATCTTAAAATAATTACGATATACATTTATAATTATTTTTCATTCTACTGATTCAACTAATCATAAGAAGTACATTAATTTTTTGTCTTTCAGCTCATTTATGCCAAGAAAATCGGGATGAGTAGATTCCCGGACAACGCCGGGTAAACAGCACGGGATATCTAAAAATAATTACGGTATACATTTTTCCTCTTACTTATTTAACTATACATAAAACAAATTAATGTTCGTATTTCAGCTCATTTATGCCAAGAAGATCGGGATAAGTAGATTCAGCACGAGGTATCTAAACAAAATACATTTATGATTATTTTTCCTTTTACTTATTCAACTGAACATAGAACCACGTTATTTTTTTCATTTATTTAGGCGCATCAGCGCACGCCAGGCATTAGCTAGTTGCATTATAAATGTTTCTACATTATTTTTAAGTAAAGTATTCATTTTTAGCCCTGAACTTTTAGTCATGTGCAGATGGAGTTGTTGTTTGTTGACATCAGATCGAAAGGGTGGAGTATCCGCTGGGACACTGGACACGTACTCTCAAATTAATATTAAAGTAAAGGCCGGTTTACACGCTACGTCTTATTGTACGTTCTGTCAATCATACAAAACGTAATACAAAATGTACGTTTTGTCCAATGTTTACACAGTAACGTTTTCCCTTCCATTTTCTACCTCAGTTCCAATGCAGGCTCGAGTTGTAGTTATTTTCAGTTATTTTTTTTCCTTAATAAAATTGAGAAAGACATCAGTAATTTGATTATGGAGGAAGCCCAGTTGCTTTCTTTTATTTTTTTCCCTCGTAAGGATTAAAAAACTGGGAGGAAACGTGATGAAGAATTGGTGTTAAAGTTAAAAAATGTTTACTATAGAAGTATTGAATCTTCAACTATGTATGATACTAATGTGTGCAGAAATGTTATTGTGCTTCTTGCAGTAATTATAAAATGTATACTTTTTCATATTATTAATTTTAATACAAGACAATACATGAAACCGTGTTATTTCATTTTTAAAAGCAAACAAACTAATCAAGGCAAGTCTGGTTAATAAACAGAGTTGATGTGCATGCATTTACAAACAAACATGGAGAATAGTTCAGAATAGAGAAACGATGCATAGGTTTTAGTTTGAATTTATTTTTGCTACATTCTTATAGGCAAAGGCAATCAGCTGTAACAGCTGGGGAACCGACATGCTGACCACATGCCACCCCTACACTGATTAGATGACCTCTGTGATTAACACACGTGGATGTGAGGCCAGCAGATAGCTGGTAGGCCAAGAACCTTCTAAGCCTGTTGCACCATGGAGAGAAAGAGAATTAATGTTAGACTTAAAAAAAATGTTCAAGAATAAAATGTCAAAACTATTTGGATTCTTCTCACGTGTGGATATTGGGCTATCAGCTAACTGGTAGGCCAAGGACGTTCTCAGCCTTTGCACCTTGGAGAATATTCTTGAACCGAAAGTGTGTTTTTCGGCTCATTATTGTAACGTCGTTCTCCTCCCTAGACTGGAATATTTATGAACTATGCCAATACCCTTTTCTCCTTGTATTTACCCCCTCTCTTTACTCTTTACCCTTCCCGCTGCGCAATGTCTACGGCGCATCTCCCCTCTACCTCGGAACCTTCATATACGTGGTGCACTGGCAGAACGTTATCATTCAATCATTCAAGCATTCATCGTTCAGTTCTTCGAGCAGATTCAAAGTTTGAATCAGCATCCAGTCCGCGATGCGATTGGAGCTCTAATGGACAAGCTCGTCTGGAGCCGAGAAGCGGCGTGGTTTAGTTGGTCCGGCAGACCAGGGAAGAAGTGGCCCCTGGTTCGGACGCTAGCATGAGTGTGGCGTGAGGTATGGTGTGTTTTTTTTTCTATTGTAAGAATATCGTTATTTATTTGTTTATATTTTTGTTTAATTGAATGATCGAAATGTCTTTGTTAATTTGTTTTACTTCAGACAACTTGTTTCTATCAAAGGCCATCTTTTATACAATTTATCTGCTACTTCATTGTAGCACGTAGTTGTTTTCAATCCTATACGGAAATTCACTCACGTAGGAAATTATTTCCAGCTCCCTTGCTATTTTGCTGTTTAGCTTTCTTGAATGACAATTATTATCATTTTCACTCACTCTATGTATTTGAGAATCATTATTTATTTATGTCAATATATCTGAGAGAGAAAGATGAATCGATTGCTGCCTTCTATGGACCCAAGGCAAGCAACTTTGTGATTGATAACCTTGCAGGAAAGCAGATCCACGTTAATAGAGGTAGCAGCAACAAAACCCGATCCCGGATAAATGGTGGCAGTCTGCGTGGTTCTACCCCGCACAAATGGTTGCGCAGATGCGTGGTTGTACCCCGCACATTCTTAAGCTTTCTTCTTTAATGCAATATTAGATTTCCTAAGTAAAATGTAATTGTTGGTGATCCCATTACAGGCCTAAAGGCTCTTGGAGTAATAGGAAGCTAATGTGTAAATAGGCCTAGTCTTCTTAAAAATTACGTATAAAATAGGTATGTTTACTATACAAGTGTAGAACTTCAACTATGTATGTAACCTTAATGTGTTTACTGTGTAAACGAACTTTATATACAGGACTATTCAGAAAGAAGGAACAGACTTCAAACATTTGTTTCTTCCAAAGTACAAAAAAATAGGAACACAATTCCAATGTTTCTGGAAAGAGAAAAGTTCAAATTTACTATTTTTATGCATTCAATATGAGCACCATGTGTTACACGACAAATACCAAAACGGTGGTTCATTTCTTGCCACACATGAATCAGCTGGTCTCAGTTATCGAATTCACAGCTTCAACAATTCGATATCGCAGATTTTCAACAGTGTCAGTCATAGGGGGGATAAAAACACGGTCTTTTACGTAACCCCACTGATAAAAATCACATGGGGTTAGGTCTGGTGACATGGGAGGCCACCGGCATTCAAGTTGATCTTCTGCTCCTCCTCTTCCAATGTAACAGCGCTAATGCAACTATGATCGCAACTTCAAGCAATAGCGCCAATGCGGCCATGATCAGAACTTCAAACTTTTGTCTTTCTAGAAACGTTGGAATTCTGCTTATTTTTTGAAGTTTGGAAGAAATAAATGTTTGAAGTGTATTCTTTCTTTCTGAATATCTCTGCATTATTTTCTTTAGGAGTAAGGGAAGCATTGGAAAATCTCTATCAAGTTCGTAGATTGGAACTCGAGACACATGGGAATCACATGGAACAACTTCCCTCAGTTAATCAGTATTGAGCGCTGAGGTACAATTAACTGGAACATCATTACAATAACGTAATCAGTAAACACCTGGCTATTTTTAAGTGTAGATTTGTTTAAAACGTGCCTGGCCAACTGCCAGGCACAAGTTACCTCACATCTTATTTACATTACAATTCGCTACGTTACAGTTAGGTGACGTCAACCTTTTCAAATCTCACTTCTTATTAAATGTCATGTTCCACAAACTGTCGCGAATCTAGAATTAAAGAGCAGACATCTGGAATCAGGGAACTCATTAAGCATAAACTGTGTGAAAACCATGAACCATGAAATTGTCTGATATGAAATGCGTTTTCAATTACATGCTGATCAGAACACGTTTGCAGAGTTTGGTGGTAGCGACACGGTCTGCGAAATTTGTACGGTACTGGGAAGAAATAAAATGAGTCAATAAGAAATGAATTGGAGATATCTTCAATACTCGATAAACTAGAAGAGCACAAACACCGATGGATAGAACATTTACACAGAATGGACAATACAAGATTACCCAAAACTATCAACACCTACAAACTACATGGAAAAAGATATTTGGGACGGCCAAGGAAACGATGCAAGGAAACGATGGACTTGAGACAAGTACAGCTTACATTGACCTATCCTGGAAAGGAAGAAGAAGAAGAATTCGCATTCTATTTAACTAGTATTATTTTCAGTCCAAAAATATTAATGTAGGTATCCCTAAATGTACTGTTTATAGGCCCATATGAAACTGAGCACAAACTCTAATTAAAGCAACAAGAAATATGGGCTATAAGGATTTGTAAAGTATTAATAAATAAGGTAATATACAGTTTTTAAATAGACATTTCATAGGGAATGGAGTATAATGCAATTATCGATCTGATCGATGTATTCACTTCAGAGTCTGAAGTTAAAAGCAAGGAAAGACCGCAAACTCAATTAGAAACCTAGCACTCAGATTCAATTTACTGCACTAGCACTTAGATATTTTGTATAGGTATACGAACCTTTCTACTTTCATTAATATATCACTTACATAGAACATAATGTGAAGTAACATTTAAAACCAACTATTTTACGAAAAAAAAGAAGAAAATAATAATCGGAATTAGCCAAATATGTATTGTACTTCAACTTCTATATTTTATCTAAACCTAAAACGGCATGGTATGGTAATTAAAAATTATTTGACCATTAATAACTAAACGGTTATGCCAAAATGATTGTAAAGTGGTTTAAATAAATAAACAATATTATTTTAATATAGGTTTGACTTTGGAATATACATAGTGTTTCAGAATAAATATCAGAGACTTATAGGTTTTGTAGAGAGGACTTAGTAGATAAAGTTTTGATAAGGAACCCATGTCCGGAAACGTACAATTTCTATGTAAAATAGATTTGAAGATCGAAACACAATGGGCTGATATCGTGCGTCTTGTGTTTCAGAATAAATATTACAGACTTCTGGGGTTTGTACTGCACGTGTGGTTCTACATGGCGACCCTGTTGTTCGTTGCACAAAATGCAGCCTACCTGCGATGCATGTTTTCATACATGCGCCTCACAAGACCTGGGGCTCGATAATGTGTGCTACCGCCAGAATTCGTGAAAAGATCTTCCTCCGACTCGACAGGTGTCCTCTGGGAGGGACTTCAAGCCATGGGTCCCGAGTCTCAAGATTTTCAAGTTCGTAAAAGAACTACAAGCATGAATAAAAAGGCCTCTGCGCAAAGTTTACCGACCGTTTCCCATCCAGTAATACCTTAGTTATTCTCTAGATGTCTCATCTAGGCTCTAGGCTGATCCCTCTTACTCGCTGACATTTAAGAGTAAATGAGCATGATTAAATTAACTTTATCAATACGTTCTAATTAGGGAGTGCCCTCATCCCCGCACAGATAAGAAGAATAAGAGAGATTTTATTACGAGTTCTTTGTTCAATCTTCTTACAACCATTTTGTCTTAAAGTCTCTAAATTAATTTAGCCCGAATGTAGTCTAGTTAATTTCACTTTAATTAATGTTTAAGTTTTCCTCGCTACAAACAAATCAGAATTGTTAATATTATCTTTACATTTTAAAGTAATTGTTTTATAATCCATATATAAAATCCGCTTATTTACACAAGAACTGAGAAACAAATATCCGGTTTATTTGTTGGTACTTTTAACAAAATGCGAGTTCTATGCAAAATAGCTAACATTATCAAATGTCTCTCAAGGATGACATAGCAAGGAACAAGTGAAAAATTACTTTTGTCTCGAAGTGCACTCACGAACTGTCATTCACAAGTGTCATATAACGGATATATTTCTTCATAAGTTTCCTGTTCATATAAGCTATTAAACGCATGCAAGGATTCCATCGAACAAGAGAAAAAGTTCTTGTCCTGGTTATTTTTAATTTTTGTTTTCAGTGAACGGAATAAAGGACCTCCAGCAAGCTGCACAATAACACGTAACTTACTTCAGTGCCATATTAAAGGTCACTGGTATCGCATCAAATGGTTTCATCGCCACATAACTTATTTTAAGTTTTAGGCTTATTAAACTATTACCCACACGACCAAGAGCTCTATTTATTTTTTTTTCTTTTATGATCAAGAATAGTTCGCCAATCTATTAACATCTATCATTTCTATGTGATAGTACATTTTTCTCTTTAAATTTAATTACGTTGTCAAATGAACTCTTCTACAACATAAGTCCATGTACAGAATCCCAAAAACCATGCTTCACTTCCATCCATGCAAAGAGATCTTAGAGCTGTTCGAAGAAGAGATAGATTCAAAATCCAAACTTGAGATCGTAACAGTACATAGGTCTTATAGTTGTATATAGATGATAATATTGTCAAAAGGATTCATAATTAATAAGGAGATGTATATGAATATTTTAATGTATGCAGACGGTCTGGTAATTAAACAGAAGTCAGAGGATGATTTACAAAGAGTCATTTACATGTTGAATCAATTAGGACTCTATTATAATCTCAAAATATCAACTTCAAAAACTAAAATTATGACTTTTCAGGGCAAAGTGCCAGTCATAGCAAAAATAATAATCAATAATGAAATAATAGAACAGATAGCACACTTTAACTATCTTGGTTCAGGTATAACATATAGCTACGATTGGGATATACATAATAAATTAAACCGATATCAAATGATATGTGGCACCCATATGAAGAACCCTCCGAAAGCCTCGAAGAGAAACTCAGCTCAGGTTTTATAAAATTATGGCTGTTCCTGTTCTGTTATATAGATCTGAATCTTGGGTACTTACAAACAAAGATATCTCACACATTCAAGCCACTGAAATGAAATTTTTTAAGATCCGTAAAAGGATGTACGTGCATGGATAGATTACACAATGAATCAATAAGAAATGAACTGGAGATATTTTCTTCCCTTCTTCTTCATCACGGTTTAGGTTTATTTACTAGCCTGTTCCGGCTCCAAATTGCTGCTGTTTCCATCTATTTTCAATAGTCGATACACTAGAAGAGCATAAATACCAATGGAAAGAACATTTAGACAGAATGGACAATACAAGATTACCCAAAAAGATCAACACCTACAAACTACATGGAAAAAGATATTTGGGACGGCCAAGGAAACGATGGACTTGAGACCGGAACAGGTCGCATTGACCTAATCCTGGAAAGGAAGAAGAAGATGAAGAAGAAGAAAATAATTCATTTTAAGTTTAAACGTGTAGCAATGTATAAAAATAAAGTTATTTCTATATTTGTGTTACAATGCTTTAAAAATTAGAATATTTTAAATATACTTCATTATTCTATTATATATTCTATGAGTTTGTTTTTTTGTTCAGAGTCTCAAATTGTGTTACTCAAATAAATAAAACATCTAAAACTGAAAATAATCTATATAAAACAGCGTTTTTTCCATGTATATTTTTTTAGATGTGAAACATGGTACCTAACTTTAAGAACGGAGAAAATATTACGAGTTTGGAATAAAGTTCTTGGAAAGTTTTTGGGCTAAAGAGAAATAAACAGACCGGACCGGTGAATGGAGGAAACTATATAATATTAAGGAACATGATCTAAATGAGAAACCAGATGTAATAAGAACAGTTTAGACTCGTAGATAATGATGCGCAGGACATATGCCACGAGCAGAGAATGAAATACGACATAGCAATTTCTTGTAGGAAAAATCAATGGGTAAACGTCCAATAGTTAGACCAAGAATGAATAGGAATGTATGGAGAGCTTATGTCCGAGCGATCACGAACCTCCGAGTTTGAGAGTGCCAGTGAATTGGTTAATTGAATGAAAGGATGCAATATGAGACTTTAATTTTTTAATTGCCGACTGGAGAGATTTTCAATTTAAAATTTAATCAAAGGTAGTACCATTATTTTTTATTTTTAAAATATACAGGTATACTTTAAAAATCAACCCCTTCCACAATTTGTTTTTATTTGTACACAAGATATTATATTTTAACAGTATAATACTGATATGTTCTGTGACGTCAATTACTGAATAGCAGAAGTAGATGAATTTACACCAAAACTAACGCTACACGTTAGGTACTACGTGGAGTATAGAAAGAGGTGGACATTAGTATGCGGTCCTGTGGAGTACCATCCGATTACTATACAACTGTATAATAAGTTCAGGGGGTAACATTTATTTCAGTTCTGATACACATATTAAGATATTGATGGGCTTATAAAGTGTGTATTGATTTGATAATGTTTATCTCTCTTTGTTTTCTAGCATCGACAACACTGCATGGTGTTTTAGTTACATTATTGTACAGTTGTAATTGTATTATACAATTTTGCAGCACCTAACTATATATGGTACCATTTTAATGTTGTGTTTCTTTTGCTCCCGTCCCTCGTCCTTGCAACAGTTGTTTACGTCGTTATTACATCAGGTCGTTCTGTACTTAAAGGGTTCGATGTAGGATTCTCTAGCCCTGTTCAGTAGTCATAAGATAAGCCGGTTTCAGAACAAGGATTTTTCGAATAATAATAGGAAAATTTATCCTCTATGCCAAATCGTACAGTGTCTTTATTTATGTGGGCTGTTTATGGAATGTTGTTCAAGTATTTGAAATATAATTGAGATTAAATTGATAAAATCGCACTTAAACCAAGGATCACTATTACTTTAATAGGGATGTTAAATTTGAACAACCAAAGTATAAAGATAATATGCTTCAGCGAAGAATGGGTTAGGCAAAGAATCAAAACATAAGTAGGCCTAAGTATAATTAGGTAAAAATATTAAAAAATGTAATTTATTGCACATTATTCTTCTCTGAACGCCATCATGGCTAATGTTTCACTCATTATTTGCGGCATTTTGTTACGCCTTCAAACAACTGAATTCCTAACAGTTGTACATATTGTGATGTTTAGAAAGAGTGTGAACAGATGATTAAAACCTTGTTATAACAAACCAATTATATTATTGTATCTTGTAAGTCCATGTTTCCCTTAACAGAGATTTAGGCGCTCTCCCCCTACAGGGAAGAATTTGAACCATACTAATTTAGTTACACTTGTTTTCGTATAGATGTCATTTGAGTGATCCGTGGTCAGCGTTCCGCCTCATACTGACATCTAGGAAACCAAAGTAGTACTAGGACGGGAAAATTCGGTAAATTTTGCTTAGAGGCCTTTCATTCAGGTTTAGGACTCTTTTACGGTCCTGAAATCTTCAGACTCGGGACTCACAGCTTTACGTCCCTCTCGGAGGACTTGCTCCTTGGATTTTTCCATCCTAACAAAATCCATCGACCCCGGCCGGGTTTGAACCCGCGACTCTCGGGACCGGAGGCAAGGAGCATAACCACTAGTCCACCGCGGCCGATACAAATCAAACCAATCATAAGTCAGTAAATAAGAAATATATCCCCCATTTATTTGTCAATATTGATCATTGCCCAGAGATTTTAAAACATGCTGAGAATATAAACAAGAAGTAGTAATTTGTACATTGGCAACATTGCTGTTTACATTTGCACATTTTGGTATGTCTCATCTATATACCGATCTACTTGCTGACTTGTATTTACATTGAGATCTTTGTTTAAAAAAACGCAACGAGTAGCGACCAATGATGTATAAACGGAATCATATTTTTCTATCCCTTTTTTGTGTAACTTAATTTGTGCCTTGTGTTGAACTATAGCTTGGCAGCGAACAAAATGCAGTGTTAATAAACTCTTACCTTGACTGTACATCTCTCACTACCCAAACCAGTGTTCTCCACTGCCCCTAATTGTTCAACTAATAACCCCGAATCGCTTGAATTGGAATCACCATAAAAATGATAAGTAATAACCAATATCAACTATACTGATGTAATCGAAAGCCTCGCAAGCTTAACGCTAAATCACGTGATCACGGATGAATCCCAGCACAATGTGACAGGAAAAGGAGCATTACGTCATAGAATTCTAGCGAATGTCCAGCATAAATGCGTTTTGTTCGCTGCCAAACCATAAATAACAGAATATGACAAATAGACTTACAGTCTACCTGTATAAACGCCTTCCTCCTTCTTGTGTTTACAAGTCTACAGTTATGCTAGATATAATAACATTTAATTATTTGAGTATAGGCCCTACATCAGCAACGTATTACCTGATGTCAGTCTGTATTGAACCTCAGAGCCTCACGGTCTGAAATAACTCTATCGTAATGTTTTATGTTCAAAATTAAAAATGTAGGGTTAGCTATTATATTTATCTTTTTTTACTAGTCTTTTTTTAGTCCATAATGTTTGCTGTAAATCTACTGATCTTTGAGCTGAGCAATCGTAGTCTTATTACATATTTAAAACTGTATCAAAGCTAAAGAAGTGATTTTAAATTTCCGTATTTATTTTCAGTTACCATTTAGCACTGCTTCAGTAACTTTTAACACACTCATAATCACGATCTGAATATAACAGTTAAATTCCCTTATTCTACGTAACGTCAGTTCCTGCAGTACAAGTGTGAGAAAAGATTTAAAGGAAATGTAACAGATGTTGCAAATCATCGCTCTGACACACAGGACATAGGTAATGCTCTAATGAACAATTTGAAGTAGGGAACCAACTTACGGGAATATGGAAGTCACTTGCCTATTGCATTCCTGTCCATTACTGTTTTCCGGGTTTTACAAAATGTACATGTACTGTGCTGTTTCGTTGCGTGTAACTTCTTATTTACAACTACGTTCATGTTTCATTTACATTCTTTGCAGAAAGTTGCAAGTAACATAATTGACACACGTAAATTTATTGTGTAGCCTATACCTATTATATATCATTAATCAACTTGTAAATAATTCATAATTGTTATTATATGTATAATTTAACCTTGGTAAAGCGGAAGAGAATACCATCAGGTAAAATAAATAAATAAAATTAATTAATATATGTTGTTGTATCATACTCAAACTGCCGACCACCAATATCTATGCAAGCATGACTTCGACAGCACCCTGACATTCATTGTGCATAAGACGAAAAGCAGCAAGTATAATGATGGACAGTAATGGATCAGGCAAGTTTATTCAAACACCCCCTTAACCCTTAAATTGGCGAAACACTGACTGACTGAGTGATGGCAATGACTGGCATTGCCCAGTGTGCCGTTTTTCTGGGAACCTGTTTTGGTCCCTTGATGGCCGAATTCCATTGAGCTGTTCATTATGGAGTTTAACCACTTAGCCTTCGCGTGTCTCGCGGCATATTGGCGAAACCACTACCACCACCATGTAATGGAAATTGTGTCACTTCTCAAACATTCATTTTCCCTCTATGTCCGTCAGGGAAACATCCATTTTTATGGAAGCGTTCCCCGGCCGCCTGTATGGGAATTGTTCGATGGTGAACATATTGGCGAAACACACATGTCTTGGGTCAGTTATTTAAATGTCGCGGACCGCAGTGAAAACGGAATATTGTATAACTGTTATTATTACGATTATTCTATAATTGGAAACACATTTAAGTGCTTTATTTTTGTTCGCTTTCTTCTGATTTATTTATGATATTAAATTAATTAAACCAACTGATGTATCACATACGATATATTATGAATTTAAGGGTTAGCCTGGTTTTTCTGACCATAAGTTCTCTACTTCAAATTGTTCAGTAGTAGTTCGTGCGCGCACACATGCACACACGCATATATCAGGGTGTCCACCGCTGAAGTCTCGAGGTAGCGTGCTGCCTTGTCACGAAGCGGGCCCGGGTTCGATTTCCGGTCGGAACAGGCTCCTAGGTGAGGCTTTTTTCGGTTTTTTTTTTCCTCGCCTGTAAGACAAATGTCAGGAAGCTTAGGGCCCAACGGTCCCCGAAAACCATCCGGCCATTATTATCATCACCATCATCATTCCTCACCGGTATGGAAAGCAACGGGAAGCTACCACACCTATAATTCCTTATTAAAGCTGCAAAGCATAGCATGAAAATGATTGCAGTGAAAGACCTGCCCTCGGGCATACCTACTACAGATAGATACATAGATATATAGATAGATAAGATAGATAGATAGATAGATATCAGGGTGGACCAGGAAAATGGCACTTGCTGGTTATACAACTTAACCCTCAGACAGACATACGCGTCGGTGCGCCTCCCTGGCCTCACCAATTGCTGTTTCAATAGGCAAACGCTCTTATATTTTATAGATTTCATAGAGTAAAGCTTAATTAAATTATGATTGTAACGATATTTTAAATTCAAACGTTGTACAGAATGTTTTGAAACGCAGACAATTAATTATATATAATTTTAATGAACAATGAGTTTGTAATTAATAGGGAGACCTATGCCCGAAATTGGTTGATGAGCATTCTAAAAGCTAGAGTATGGATAAAGGTGATCTTAGGGGAACAGCTCATTTACCCATCAACGTAAGATGGTGGACTATCTGCGGCTGATTACATTTCTACTTATGAATAATAGAATGATAAACCACATCTTATTGTCCGTCTATGAATTTACCCACGTGTGCCGATCTCAGACCGCCAATGAATCCTTTCCACTTACAGTGAATTTGAAGTCATCTATTTCTGATACGGGATTACTAGCAACGTTATGGAAGCGTGTTTTTAAACCTGTGAAATTTAGGAGAATATGCTCACATCCGAGGGATCGTTAATATGCACACATAGGCCTATCTGTATTACGGGACCGAACGTTTGTAGCTTTTCACCGGAGGACTCATCTACTCAAATTTAACTCGTCCGATTTTTTTAACAAACTTGGCGAAATCAAACTCGCAACTGTATGGTACCAATTCAAAGCGCTATCCATATTTTAACATGTTTTGTGTAGAAGTTTAATATTCACAATTTTAACTAGATTAATCCATTATCATCATCAGGAGCAGCATCAAGGATTAGACCTGCTGGTCTGTTCCTATCTGATGTTAGAAATGGTCTACCCATCTTTTACTGGGTCTTCCAACATTTCTTCGTCCTAGTGGTTTGTAATGAAGAATCTGTTTCGGAATTCTATTGTTATCCATTCTGTTGATGTGGTCCATCCATTAATCTCTGTACTGTGTAATTCTCTCTAATAATTTGAATATATTCAGTTCTCTTCGTATATCCTCACTTCGTCTTTGATCCATTATTGTATAGCCAGCCACACTCCTCAGAAACCTCATTTCTGACGTTTCTATTCTTCGTTACTGGTTTTTGGTTAAGATCCGATGTTCCGATACATACAGTAGTGTTGGAACCGCCATTGTTTTATATCATTGTAAAAGTGTCCCTTTGACACTTCGTTTTATGGTGCCACACATATAATTAAATTTATTTATTTTGATTTAAATGTTTTCACATTTTCTATATGATACATTGTATCCCTGGTAATTAAAATTTCTCACTTGTTCTATTATTTTATTTTCTAATTGGATATTTACTCTTAATGGCTCGTACCCTCGAAAAGCTAAGGGTGATCCATTATTACTTGTCAATTATGCAGCAAACTTACGTTCAAAGCGCTACTAATACTTTGATATCGCATATTAACCAAGCCATCTTGTGACATTGATTGTACGTTCTAAAATTATTAATGTGTTGTCCTTTATTATCACATACTGCACCTTGTCAATAATTTTCTAGGACATTATAGGTAACTAAATATAGAATGGAAATGTACAAATTCTAATAACTCTACACAATTTACGCATGAATTGTTGCTTCATCCTCCACAGACTATTTTAAATGCTCCCACACAACAAATCCAAAGTGTTTTTATCATTAGTCATGCCACGTGTGATTTCCATTCTATCTAGAGGATTTGGAAATAAATAGTGGCATTTGTTAGGACTATTTAACGAATAAAATTTAGCTGTTTACTCACAAATCATTATTTAAATAAAGTTATTTTAAAATATTTATATATTTGATGTAAACGGCAATGTTTGAAAACAAATGGCAAATCTTTGGTTATGTTCCATTTGTTTATCACTGCAATTTGATATTATGTATTGCCAAATAGGATCTCAATATTGTAAGAATGCACTCTAATGGAGAAAAAATGAAACACATCAAACTGTATATTATAACCAACATTATAGGTTACTAATTTTTTTATGAAACAACTCAGTAAAAACCATTATTTAAATACACAATTATTGAACACCACAATTATTAAATGTGTAGGTCGAAGGAATCTGTTCATTATCTGTTATATTCAACGCATTTGTTAGAGAGTCAGTCACTGCAAAATAATGCTCTGAGCTGTTCAGAATATTAAAAAGAAGGAACTTTCTTTATTTTATTAAACGAAATTCGATAAATATCGAGGTGAAACACGACTGTCATTCACTGTAAAGCAAAATTCATTGAAACGTGATTGGTCGTTGACTCACAATTTGGGTCATGACTTAAATAGTCAGAATATTGCTCGTTTAGAAATATATCTCTAGTCGACTACTAGTAAACACCTCAACTTATATATAGAGGTGTTTCTACATACGTATGTACATACACACATGTATACATATATAATCTTTGTAGAAGACATTTTCCATTATCAGAAGCAGTAGTGAAGGCTGAGGAGGCGGTTTTGAATGACCTGTCAAAAAACTGTTTCCAGCATATCTTTGTAAACTAGCAGAAACGCTGGGAAAAGTGCATTCCATCCAAAGGAGACTATTTTGAGAAGGACCTTCAAAATTCTGAGGATGAGTAAAGACATTCTTCCAACAAAAAAAAACATACTTTATTGAACAGTCTACGTATATTAACTTCAAGGCCCACAGCGACACACACACACACACACACACACACACACACACACACACACACACACACACACACATATATATATATATATATATATATATATATATGTCCATCCTTAGTAATTCTGCCCGAAAGCAGGTCCTTCACTGCAATCATAGCATGAAAATGCAGCTTTACTAGGGAATCGTCGGTGTGGTAGCTTCCAGTTGTTTTCCACACCGGTGAAGGATGATGATGATGGCCATATGATTTCGGGGCCTTAAAGGTTTCCTGTCTTACAGGTGACGAAAAACCCCGATAAAAACCTCACCCAGAAAAACTGCCCCGACCGGGGATCGAACCCGGACCCGCTGCGTGACAAGGCAGCACGCTACCTCGAGACCACAGCGGTGGACTATATATATAATCTTCTTCATCCAAGGATTAAGCCTGTTGGCTCGTTCCGGTTTCACGAAAGCTAGAATTGTTAAAATTGTTCAGACCATCTTCTGTGTGGGCGTCCAACATTTCTCCTTCCGTGTGGTTTATAATTCAGCAATAATTTTGGAAATCTTTCTTCTGGCATTCAAACAACATGTCCTTTCCAGGCGTTCCTATATTTAATTATTCGATCTGTAAGTTTGAAAATATTTAGTTCCTTTCTTATGTCTTCATTTCTTTTCTTATCCAGCACAGTATATCTTGCTATATTTCTTAAAAATCTCATCTCAATTACTTCCAATCTTTGTTTTTGTCTTTTAGTGATCGTCCAATCCATACATCAATACAGGAACAGCCATTACTTTATAACATTTGATTTTTGTTTCATTTCTTGTGTTTTAAGGGTTCTTTGAATAGTGCCATATGTTACATTAAATTTATTTATTTTATCAATAATATATTTAATTTTAACATATGATAAAATGAAAGCTAGATATTTAAATCTGTTCACTTGCTCTAAAATAATTTATCATCGTTTTTTGAACAGTCCTCGTATGTCAATCTCCAGGACCACAGCAATATATATTTTTTATTCCTTTAAATATTGTTATGTATTTTTAAATACGCCCACCCGTTTCTCTATATTTTGATTACCCTCATTTTTCCACCCTCAATGAACCAGTTTATAAAAATGATTTATACCAAAATCACATACATCTTGAAAGAACTGAATCTTTAGCGTCCATAAAGCATAATATAAGAAAAAAATATATAAACATATTTTGAAACAGAGCAATTATATTCTACCGCTGTGGTCTCGGGATAAATCGTTGCCTCGGACGCAGCATGCCCGAGTTCGAATCCCAGTCGAGGTAAATTTCCTGGATGTTGTTTTTTCTCACCTGTAAAATAAATTTCGGAGAACTTTAACGCTCAAATAGTCCCGGAAAATAATTTGACCATAATAATCATCTTATAACGTTCAGCTTGTTTAGTATGAATATGTCAGTGAATGGAATACCTTGTCTTAAATGTTGGCGCTCTCTCGGAGGTGGGCATGCAATGAGCTGATCCCTCATTCGGGGTTGCCGTACATGGACTTATGTACTCAAAAAAGTAATTCAAAGTTTAAATAACCTCTCCGGAAGGTTATGTTTCTTTAAGACACTATTGGCATGATATACATAAAAGAACTTATAAGGGATGGATTAAAATAAGATTATATTATTATTATTATTATTATTATTATTATTATTATTATTATTATAGGCACAAATAGTATATTGCGATGCGAGTTTGGGAAGTGGTTTTTACAGAATGGAGAAAAATGTTTAAAAACCGAGCTATAGCTCGGTTTTTAATTTGCGAGATTCTGGAAAAAACTTCACAAACATGCGTTGTACATTATTTTTTGCGCGATGGTGTTTTCAAAATAATAAATAATAGTAAAATAATAACATCTTTGTTGGAAATATTTGCGTTCATTATAAACAATTGACTAACGTTAACAGTGTGGACAATGTTTATTAGTTGAAACAACAGGAGGTCGTGAGACTAATTTAGAGATAAAATAACAGGAGGCCGTGAGACCATTTAGTGATAAAATTGCGGCAATTACGTATTTATTGTTTTATATTGTTTCAAATAAAGTTCAGTTCATTTAAAATGCAGTGATTTGTTTCGTATAATGTATATTAACACTATCTTTTGGATATTTTTTGTATATACATTGTAAGTAGTATACATAGAGGGCAGTGGTTTTACTTCCCACACGCGTGTTTGTAATATATAATTGTATAATATAGTTATTTTATTATAGTATAGTTATTGACAAATCCGAAATGTAGGAAGTTGAACTTTCAATCATGGTCGCCACTGCTGTAAGTACGACAAAACGCATCATCGCGCAAAAATGTAATAAATAATTTTATAAGAAAATGGTGTGTTTCATGGACGTCACCGAACGTCTGTATAAAAAATCCGTTTAAAATTATAGTGTAACTAATCTTGATCTTGTAACAAGAACTATTATTAATATCCTCAAATCAGGATATACTGGAGGTGTCTGTTACTTAATGCGAGGTTGTCATTTCCTTACTGTAATCTTATACCACCTGTAATTGCAAGGTTGAGACATTAATTTTTTGTGCGTCTATTCGTGAGTTGTATCAGATGATATTAACATTACTAACAGACTTTTTAAGGCTAACGGTATATATAACTTACGGAAGATATGCAAATGACCTTTGTGTGACTCCATCTGAAACCACATTGTGATTTCTGTTTTGTTCTAGAATAAAACAATTTGTTTTAACCAGTTCTTATGAGATTAATTTCAAACCAGCCTAGCCTCTAGCCACTGAGCCCTCAAGGTACAGGACTACACAAATTACGTTTTAAATTTAGGATGGTATTAGTTTACCTACGCATATAAAATATGCAACATGCACACACTAATCAGCAACACTAAGAAATTAGGACTGGAAGTAAATATCAATAAAACTAAACATATGGTCACACGTAGAAATACATTATATAATGGAAATGGACAACTAATGACAAATGAGGGAAATTTTGAGGAAGTGGCTGAATTCAAATACCTAGGAACAATAGTCACAAGTAGGAATGAGATGCACAAAGAAATTAAACATAGCCTCAGTTCTGGAAATGCGTGCTATTATGCATTACAGAGACCCTTGATGCCCCAACTCCTTTCAAAAAAGTTAAACTGAAAATATATAAAACTATTATTCTACCAGTTATATTATATGGGTGCGAAACATGGACTCTCTTTAAGGGAGGAAAGGAGATTACAGGTATTTGAGAATAAAGTACTTAGGAAAATTTTTGGACCAAAGAGAGATGAACAGACAGGTGAATGGAGAAGACTACATAACAATGAACTACATGGCCTTTATAGGAAGCCAGATATAATAACAACAGTTAAGTCTCGTAGACTGCGATGGGCAGCACATGTTGCACGTAGGGGAATGAAAGACTTGCATGGAAGCTTCTTGTAGGAAAGCCAGAGGGAAAACGCCCAGTTGGTAGACCAAGAATAAGGTGGGAGAATAATATTAACTATGATTTGAGGGAAGTAGAATATACAGGGAATGATTGGAAAGGATTAGCTCAGGATAGGGATGTATGGAGAGCTTATGTCCGCGCGGCCATGAAGCTACGGGTTTGATAGTGCCAGTGGAAAGAGAAAAGTTTGAAGTTCCGATCATGGCCGCATTTCTCTAACCACGACCAACGTTACCTGAATAACAGGACGTTGGATTGGAAGAGGAGGAGCAGAAGATCAATTTCATCGCCGGTGGCCTCCCAGGTCACCAGTCCTAACCCCGTGTGATTTTTATCTGTGGGTTTTACATACAAGACCGTGTTTTCATCCCCCCCATGCCTGACATTTTTGAAAATCTGCGACATCGAATTGTTGAATCCGTGAATTCGGTAACTAGAGACCAGGCGAATCGTGTGTGGCAAGAAATGAGCCACCGTTTTGATATATATATATATATATATGTCATGTAAACATGGTGCTCATATCGAATGCATAAAATAGTGAAATTTGAGCTTTTCTCTTTCCAGGAATATTGGAATTGTGTTTCTATTTTTTGTAGTTTGGAAGAAATAAATGTTTGAAGTATATTCTTTTTTTTAAATAGCCCTTTATAATTTGTTGAGGACGACTGCCACAACAGGTACAAATTTTATTGTTTTAAATATTTAACATGACCTCAACGGTGAAAATTGTTTATTAACGGTATAAAATATGTTACATAAAGGAAAGAATCCAAAATTATTCTAACGTTCTCATCTCCATTAATTAAAAAAAACAATAATAAATAAATAATTAACTGCACCCGGAATAACATTTTAAAGGAACGCATTAAATTCTGATATATAATAATAATAACCTATAAAAAGATAGAGAGATAGTAAATCATTCAATTCTGTTGCTTCAAAGTAAGTGTACAAAAACGTTGCTGGAAGTGTTGACATGGTCTCAAAGCGACTGAAAAAAGAAAGAAGACATTCTGCCAATTCTAGCCGCACTAAATTGTCCTCGCCTTACAGTATTCACGCAACAATTACCATATGTTTTGGCTCTTGTAATATGTAATTACTGTAATTTTACCAATGGACATCCCAAAGGAGCACATTAACCTACCTTAACGAGTTATTCGAAGTTCATCATAAAAAAGGTAGCCCATAACACTATTTTCTGAAGATACTCGCAAAAAGAATGAAATATGTTCAATGAATATAATATTTAAAATATTCATTTCAAATTACTTACATTTTTCAACACTTTAACACTTTAATATTATATACTCATTGCAGCGACTCTTGTCCCATTTCTTTGAAGAAAAAAAAGTTAAACTGAAAGTATATAAAACTTATTTTCGCAGTTGCACTGTATTATAAAGATGCGAACGATGGACTTTTACTTTAAGGGAGGAAAGAAGATTACGAGTATTTGAGAATGAAGTTGTTAGGAAAAATTTTTGACCAAAGAGAGATGAATAGACAGGTGAATGGAGAAAGCTACATAACAGTGAGTTACATTATAGGAAGCCAGATATATTAAGAAGAGTTAAGTCTTGTAGACTGCGATGGGCAGGACATGTGGCACGAATGGGGAATGAAAGAGGTGCATGGATCTTCTTGTAGGAAAACCAGAGGGGAAAATACCCAGTTAACCTAGAATGAGGTGGGAGAATAACTAACCATGATTTGAGGGAAGTTGATTATACATGGGATGATTGCAAAACATTAGCTCAGGATAGGGGTGTATGGAGTGCTTATGTCCGCGCGGCCATGAACCTACGGGTTCGATAGAGCCAGTGAGTTAGTTAATATTGAGCAATTCCATATGTGACTGACTGGCATTTACATATAATTATCATAAAATTGAGGGGGGATTCTTTACAACATCTGACGCGAAAAAGTTTTCTAAGTTCCAATCATACACCATGCGCATGCGCCAACAAACGCGAAGCGATTTACACTATGAAATCACAGGATGCAGTCAACATGTACACGATATTTAACGAACCTAAAAGCTAACCTAACACAATTTAAGTACTCTAACCTGTGAAAGATCAACCTAAAAGCTAACCTAACGCAATTTAAGCACTGTAACCTTTAAAATAATGCAACGCCCAAAATTAAATAGGGTAGTAAGTTCTGAAATTCTGAAGTATATGTGTACTGTACAGTTAATTAGTACATATTCTATGTTGGCTGCACTGGAACATTCTTTGTTGTTGCATAGAATATTCATTAAAATCAATATAGCTGCAACGTCTTCAGCGTATGTAGTTGAATATCACAGAAAAATATATTGAAATAATAGTTAGAAAAATTTAAAAATCTTTATAAATAGTGGGAAATAATTTGAAAAATGAAATGCTAAGAATAAAATTTGACAGGAGTTTACGAAGGAATTAAAAAAAATCGCGTCACAACTTGTAAAGAATAGCCAAATTTAGCTATGCTACATTAAGGTTTATCCCTCAGTCGTTAATAAGTATTTTTTTGCGCTACCCTATAAATCAAAAAGTAGGAAGATATGCATGGAATATTGTAATTCGAGATAGTCTTTTAAGATGTATCGCCTTTAGAGAAGTGTATCTAATTTTTCATGATTGAAACTGACTGATATTGGAATGATGTCTCTAGATTGCTATACGTAATAAGAGCAATGACCTTCAGGTGACCACACGTTGTACAACTGCAAACGTGTGACACGTGCTATATGAGGTGTAGACTGACACAAGTTACACTTGCCACTAATTAACGTCAATTAACTTAAAAACGGCAAATATATTCAGTCCTCTAACGAGACAAGTTTTATCTACAGGTAATTTACATGATTTGGGCATCCATCAATTTCAATTTAAATTGTCTACAAATATTTCCTTCGTTAGAGCACACACACAGATCCTTTATCTGGCACTGTCTTCTGGATAATCAACTGGTATCACTTTTTTTGGTAGACCATAGGCCTACTATAACAAACTTACTAAACATTTCCTTTGACAATATAATGTACTAGTCAATCCCGGCGTGCGCTGCTAGACCTAATTGAGTTAAACGTGTTTTCATGTTTAGTTAAGTAAAAAGAAAAATAATTATACATTTATATCGTAATTATCAGTTTAGCGATTGTTTGGTGTCGGGTTAGAGGTTAATTGGCCGGTTTACTGGTGATTCGATCGTTTTAGAGATGGATTCAACGGTTTAAGTGAAATTTTATCGTTTTAGAAGTAGCTTGATCGGTTTACGGGTAGTTTCTCGTTTTAGAGGTAGTTTAATCAGTTTACTTGTAGTTTTGGTCTTTATAGAAGTAGTTTGATTAGCTGCGGTAATTTGGTCGTTATAGTGGTCATTTCATCGGTTTAGTGGTAGATTGGTCGGATCGGTTGGACTTTTTAGTTTATGTTTCTGAGTTAGGTTAGGTGTCGGCCAGGTATCGGTCAGGTCAGGTTCGGTTAGGTTAGGTTAGGTTGGGTTCGGTTAGATTAGGTTTCGTTAGGTTCGGTTCGGTTAGGTAAAGGTTAGGTTAGGATAGGTCAGGGTTAGAACAGTATCATGTCCAGGTTAGTTCAGGCTTAGGTCAAGTTTAGGTTAGGTTTAGTTCCGGGTTTTGGTTCGGTTTGGATTTTAGTTTTTCTTTCAGTTTTTGGTTTCGGGTTTTGGTTTTTTTTTGTTTTGGATTCGGGTTTATGTTCGGGTTTGGATTCAGGTTAGATTAGGCTCGGTTGGGTTAAGTTTAGGTTCGGGTTAGATTCGTATTGAGTTCAGTTCAGGATCAGTGTAAGGTTCAGTGTACGTTCAGTTAGAGCTTTGATACAGATCCTTTAACTGGCACTGTCTTCAACATAATCAACTTATCTAATATAACACTGTTTTTTTGGTCAACCATAGGTCTACTATAACAAACTTATTAAACACTTTCTTTGACAATATAACATATAATCAAGTTTTAAGAACTTTTTACTATGTTTTATGTTTTGTATTCTTATTATCAAGTCAATAATTTAATGATGTTATTGTTTACTAGCTAACACCCGATGTGCGTTGCTACGCCTAAATAAATTAAAAATTATTGTTTAGTGATTAAATAAAATAAAACTGTTAAAGTTTTATAAGATTTTCATATTTATTTTAATACAAATTCGTTACAGCTGTTTCACTACTTTGTACCTTCTGCAGACGAATACGAATTGAAACAACTGTAAGGAATTTGTATTAAAATAAATATGAAAATCGTATGAAACTTTAACAGTTTTGTTACATTTGATCACTAAACATGATGGATCTCCATCAAGTAAACACCAAATCAATTAATTATTAAATATTAAGGGTTAGTTAAATGATATGGTATACACTAGGATGAACCAAACATTGCGGCTGCTAGACAATTTTTAAATTTGGATATCAAGAAAAAATCCCACTTCTAATGTTCGGATAATACGGACCTCGGTTTATTTTATTAGGATATACCGAATTGCATTATAAAACATCGAAAATTACGACCGCTAGAGCGATTTTTAAATTTTTGTTTCAGGTGAACTCCTAAGCCTAATGGTTTTAGAACATAATAGGTAACATAAAAACCCTCTGCTTGAAAAAAATAATAAATGTGCCAACTTTCGTGTTGATCGGTTAAACAGTGTCGAAGACTGATACAGGCGCCATATATGAAAGTAACGCTGATTTCGAATTAGTATCACAGCCATTAACAAACTCTATAAATCAATATGTATTTAAAATAAAATCAATCATGTTCACGTTCATTGTAATGTTTTAATAGACTGAGTTCATTCCCTGAGATTAAAATCTCCAAACCAAAGCCTTGTGAAAATCAACAATATGTCAAGGCTACCTTACCTTAGTATGTAGTGCGTATGTAAGAGTTGAAAAATAATCATCGTCGAACACAAATTGTTGAATTTTGCCTATAATAGCAATTAAGACCCTCATTTGAAAAATTATGAAACTAGCTTACGCTTGTTTCATAAACATATGTACTTGTCTTATTATTACGTACTAAGCTCGTTATGTATTAATATACAATTATTTACATATAAGGAAAGGTCAGATTCAAAACGTTCTTATTAATTTCATATTTCAACTGATTTCAAAAAACATTCTTAAGTAATAACAGTATATCTACTGATGTATAATGTAAGACTTAGTCACTGGAGATAGCTTACGATAAAAAAATCGCTTTCAGATGGTATGTTCAAATTCATATTGCGATTAATGTGGATATGTTAAAAAAATCGTGGACGCTTGGGCACAATGGGTAAATAAAAGAAGAGCTTTAGCCTATTTTACTAATTTATCTGACTTATAAATGTATTATGCAAAAATATTAAAAAAATCCCGAACAAAATGTAGATCAATAAACCTTTTCAAATTTCACGAAGGTTCATATCCACTTATTTTTTCTGTAATATGGAAGAAGCATCCATATATTGCTGATCTCTCATCACAAGAGCCTCTAGTCTAAACACAGACTAAACATTATTTCCATCCCACAGACATTTTCACGTACGGCAAATAAAAATAAAACTTGGAAGAAAAAAAATGTTAACTAGAAATGGAATATCTGTTAGAAAATATTGATGTTTTCGTTTTACGTGTATTTCGTCTTTTACTTTAGGTGTGGAAATGGACAGCTAATGACAAATGAGGGAAATTTTGAGGAAGTGGCTGAATTCAAATACCTAGGAACAATAATCACAAATAGGAATGAGATGCAAAAAGAAATTAAACATAGGCTCAATTCTGGAAATGCATGCTATTATGCATAGTAGAGACTTTTGATGTCCCAACTCGTTTCAAAAAACGTTAAACTGAAAATATATAAAACTATTATTCTACCAGTTATATTATATGGGTGCGAAACATGGACTCTTACCTTTAAGGGAGGAAAGGAGATTACGAGTTTTTGAGAATAAAGTTCTTAGGAAAATTTTTTGGACCAAAGAGAGATGAACAGACAGGTGAATGGAGAAGACTACTTAACAATGAACTACATGCTCTTTATAGGAAGCCAGATATAATAAGAACAGTTAAGTCTCGTAGACTGCGATGGGCAGGACATGTTGCGCGTATGGGAAGTGAAAGACGTGCATGGAAGCTTCTTGTAGGAAAGCCAGAGGGAAAACGCCCAGTTGGTAGACCAAGAATGAGGTGGGAGAACAACATTAACTATGATTTGAGGGAAGTAGATTATACAGGGAATGATTGGAAAGCATTAGCTCAGGATAGGGATGTATGGAGAGCTTATGTCCGCGCGGCCATGAACCTTCGGATTCGATAGTGCCAGTGAGTAAGTAAGTAAGCCAGAAAAAGATTATTTACCTCACTAATCAAGAAATAAATCAACAGTTTCCGAGTAAGCAGAGCCGATACTGATTGATACAATATTCAAGAAGTACCGATAGTGAAAAACCTTATGTTTTATTGTTTTCTAATTTTCCTCACTTGCCCAGGTAATCTCCAAGTTGCAGGGTCTATTTAATTATGTTCGTTTGATAATATAATTCAAATAAAACCAATGGACTTCAGAAAGCACATACAAATATAACAAAAATGCACAGCCTACTGAAAAATATATAAGTAACTCACTGGCTCTATTGAACCCATAGGATCAGGCCGCGTGGACATAAACTCTCCATACATCCCTATCCAGAGCTGTTTTCCAATCATCCCCTGTATAATCTACTTCCCTCAAATTATAGAATAATGTTATTCTCCCACTTCATTCTTGGTCTACCAACTGGGCGTTTTCCCTCTGATTTTCCTACAATAAGCTACCATACACCTCTTTCATCCCTCGCACGTGCCACATGTCCTGCCCATCTCAGTCTACGAGACTTAACTGCTCTTATTATATATGGCTTCCTATACATATAAGGTACCTCACTAACTATGCAATTTTCTCCATTCACCTGGTTTCTTCATCTCTTTTTGGCCAAAAAAGTATATATTAAAAGAGAGAATATAAAAAACAAATAGAAAAAAACTTTTGCTTATAAGCTTCAACTTGGAAATTTCATCTATGTAGGAATGAAATGAAGCATAATAGTAGTAAAAACATACTATAAAGCTGTAAAGAAAACAAATCAGGACGTCAAGGGGACACAGCTCTGCTGCTCGTAGTTTATATTCTGGTGATAAGGACCCCATGTTGCAACCGCAGGCTTGTGTAGTGCAATGCGAACGGCAATTAAAAAAATCTTTACTGTAGTCTGATAAGGAAAAACCTTTTAACTTAATATAATACTATTCAAGGATTTTTAAGTTAGCTACCTTTATTAATTATTATGATTAATTCAAACCCGGCCGAGGTCGATGGATTTTTTAGGATGGAAAAATCCAAGGAGCAAGTCCTCCGGGAGGGATTTTAAGCCGTGGGTCCCGAGTCTGAAGATTTTCAGGTTCGTAAAAGATCCTTAAACCTGAATAAAAAGACTTCTAAGCAACATTTACTGAATTGTTCCGTCCTAGTACTACCTTGGTTTCCTATATGTCACTATGAGGCGGAACGCTAACCACGGGCCACTCCAATGACATCTATACAAAAACAAATGTAACTAAATTAGTATGATTCAATTTCTTCCCTGTAAGGGGAGAGCGATTAAATCTCGTTGAAGGGAACAAGGGCTTACAAGATACAAGAAGATTATTAATATTAATTTATGTATATTCATTACATTTTATAGGTTATTCGCGTCTATTAGGCAAAATTACAAATATATCAGAACAAAAATTTGGTAACTGAATGACATCCTGACTAATCTAAAATTATTAAAATTTTAAAAATGTATACAAATACAATATGTAGAGGACTTTCGCATTCTCAAGCAGTGCATCTATTTACTCATCAAAATGCATATAATAAAAAAATATTTATTTTAGATAATATTAAAATCATTGGATAATTATTACGTACATACTAGAATATATTATATATTAGCGAATATTTACTTAAAATATACGCTATTGTTATCTTACACATTTAATTAAAAAAGTGAACACACACACACACATAGAATGTAAAATTATTAAACCGAAAATATTTGTCGGATTACTGAGGGTTTGAGGTAGGAACCCAGGATCACAATCAAAATATATCTCAATTATCGGTTATAAATTCATTTACCATTACATTCATAAACCAGCATTAAAATCAAATAGAAGTGAGGAATGGCATGAGGTGGTTTCGGATCTTAATTAGCAATTTGATAAAACTAAACTATTAAGAACTATTCACATATACACGGCGTCACATTCAAACCTCCTACATTTTAATTAATCATAACTCTCAAAGTATGCGGAATTATGAAATGAGGTTGGTATTAGAAGAAAGAGAAACTCAAAGAATTTTTGTTTTCTCTTGTTGCTGTTAATTCATCTGTCGCATGTTGGATAATAATGACATAAAACCATGTTCGCCAGACATCATTCCAGTAATTCCTCTGGGGGTATGTAAAAGACCGTGTGTTTGCGACTCCAGTAAAAGATCTTCATGATTTACGAACCCGTATCCCTGACACAATTGCAACTGTACCAATGGTCATGTTGGACAGAACGTGGCACGAAATCGCATACAAATTTGATATTGTTCGTGTTACCAATGGTGCACATATAGAGGTGTTTTAGTGTATGGCAATGTGTGGCAATGGAAATTCTTTGAGTTTCTGTTTCATTTAATACCGGCCTCATTTCATAATTCCGCATACTTAGTTATGATTAATTAAAATATGGAAGGTTTGAATGGGACACCCTGTATTTTTAGATTTAGTTCTTACAGAATATTAGTATTCGCCCTCTTTTTCCCCCACTACATAAAAAAGAGAGAATAAGACAAATGTTGGCGATGCAGTATAAATTATTGAAATATCCCTGCAGGCATTGACACAGAGACCATATGCATTCAAAAAAGAAGTGCTATTGATGTATTCTAAATTAGTTATATAAACAATAGCTTCAAATGAACAAAAGTTTTATGGAATTATTGATGAAAACAAGGAAATTAACTAATTATCTGAACAGACTAATCCAATGAATAATCACCCCAAGTGGGAGTAGTGGGAAATGCGAAAGATGATATCCTGGACAAAAAAAGAACAAAAATAGTACCATATAAATCTCCAAATTAATTTTGAAACTACAAAAGACTAATAAGAAAAAACTGTAAACATTCTCGGGAGATGCAAATCAAATTACAAAATATAAAGTTTGGAACAAAATACAAGATAATAGGGAGTTACTCAAAATAATAATAAGAAAACAATATATACCTATTAGAATGACTATTGAACGTGATTGTTTGGCAGAAAATTTGATAAAGTGAATATACACCACATATAATGAAGACTTCATCAGGAATAATGGTCTTACGAATGTCTGAATTAAACTTTATCTGTGATGATTAAGAGAATATTGTTTAATTATATTGCGAAGGCAGGAAACTAATGGAATAAACTCAGCAATTTCCTATTAGAAACAACTAAAAAATATATTATAACATTGCTAGTAAATAATAAGCAATTATTTAAGAGTTAAATTAAAAAAAAATTGTTGGTTATATCTCAATAGTTGCCTTTATCCAATCCTTAATTCACTATATTCTGCATTCCTGTTTTAATTTTGATATTGGGTTATGGATATTAAATGTAAAAACTTCAAAACTGATTATAGAAATTTATCTGGGATTTTGGTATTCCAGAATAAGGTTCCAGAAATGTAATAAAAGATCAGAATTCATTTTGAAATTTAAGGGCAAACAATTTATTCGATATCGGTCTATTAGTGATAATTTTTGTATACATAAGCGCAACATTAAAAAATAAATTAAATTCGCCTTGCATACACAATTTCAATAAAAGATCATTAACTTTGAAGGTTATTTAGGCTATCAAATTTTATGTAAAATCTAAAATAAAACTTCTAATCACATGAATGACGGATAAATATGTAACGGTGGATATTGCAAGGTGTTTAATCATTGAACAGAGTAGCACTTTAAATCTGAGATTATGCCAACAAACAAATGTATACATACATATATTATTAAAATTTATATGGTTAAATTTTCGCAAATATAAGTGTCATTAACAAAGGTTTCTTGGGTTTTCCACGTCAAAGATTCAAGGTTGGTCCCTAGTCATTGGTTCCAGGATTTTGACCACAGGGAAACGAAGGGTTTTGATATGAACCCGCATCAAGGATACGTGCGATCATGCCGAAACATTGGAACCAGTAGCCAGGCCAACCTTGAATTTTTGACGCGGAAAGCAAAGAAACATTTGTTAACCATATATATATATATATATATATATATATATATATATATATATATACATACTTAGTGCATTATACTAGAGAGATGAACACACAGGTGAATGGGAAAGACTGCATAACAGTAAATTACATGGTCTTTATAGACAGTCAGATATAATGAGAACAGTTAAGTCTCGTAGACTGAGATGGGCAGGACATGTGGCACAAATGGGAATGAAAGATGTGCATGGAAGCTTCTTGTAGGAAAACCAGAGGGGAAACGTATAGTTAGTAGACCAAGAATGAGGTGGGAGAATAACATTAACTATGATTTGAGGGACGTAGATTATACAGACGATGATTGGAAAACATTGGCTCAGGATAGGGATATATGGGGAGCTTATGTCCGCGCGGCCATGAACCTACAGGTTCGATAATGCCACTGAGTTAGTTAGTTATATACGTAGTAGTTAACGCAACTGGACAAATTGTTTTAAATTGAGCCGGGATTTTAAATCTGTCCGTCACCGTGGACACTCAACTCCAGCGGTTCGGATTCGATTTACGGCAAGGTAGGATATTTTAAAACTCCACATTGGGTCTCCCTATTTGTGTGGAAAGAAACAAAAAAGTGTGTATTCCTATGCCACCCTCTGTACTAGACTGATGTGTTGTAATATACCATCTCTTCGACATACAATTACACATAGATAATGCATACTTATATTGTTCACAGTGAGGAGTGTATATTTAACCCTTAAATTGGCAATGTATCCTATAAGTTTCATTGGTTTGATTTATTAAATATTTTAATAATAAAATGAATGAGTATAAATTACTTAAATTTGCGTCGAATCTGTACCGGTATAATTGGAGGGCTCTTTTGATTGTAAAAATAAAGTAATATGTTCTAGTAAACAAGTAATTGCCGACAGCGGCGTTTTAAGTTATTTGAGGGTGTCTGAAGTAATATGAATAACTGTTAAGTTTATTATCTGGTCATATGTTACGAATTTTGGACGTCGATTGATATTAAAGACAGTTATATTACGGTCTTAGACTTTATGCAAATCCTCAAGGTTAAAACTCAGAAGGGGAGCATCGATACGGTTAGGAGGGATGAAAGGTTGGTTTATTGCTTTTAAGAAACTTCAAATTAAAAAAAAAAAAAATGATGTAGCCTCCAAAATCATAGCGGGCAGCTAGAGAGATTATTGACCTCGAATAACTTGGAAATGAAGATAGTCATGTAAAAGGCCACGCCGTAAATCTAGTAGGCCTATATCGACTTGCACATGTAGCTATAGAGGTGTGTCAAAACATGTATTTTATCCAATGAAAATTTTGTATAAAAATTGTAATGGCGACGGAAAAATAAGTCAAATCAACGACTTTCTTAAATATTAAAT
Source organism: Diploptera punctata (assembly GCA_030220185.1). Taxonomy (NCBI): domain Eukaryota; kingdom Metazoa; phylum Arthropoda; class Insecta; order Blattodea; family Blaberidae; genus Diploptera; species Diploptera punctata. The sequence goes on along the minus strand of JASPKZ010001617.1, from coordinate 930,272 downwards.
TTAAAATGTTATGTAAGTTAAAAAATCCAAGCAAGAGGAGCGAGTGCTCCCTTATAGTCAGTAGTCGAGTAAATAGGGCGAGTGCCCTACCTGAAGAACCTATAGTTAATAGTAAAGCAAGAGGGACAAGTGCTCCCCGATAGTCAAAGTGCGTGGAGCGAGTGTTCCCATTAGGAGAACGTACAAAACAAAGATCCGCGATAAGCATTATTAAAATTGAGTCGTGGATTTTGGCCGTTCCGTAGTCAAGTTATAAGATAAAAGTGTATTATTTATTATTGAAGGAAAAGAAAATTAATAAAATCCTTCTATCACGTCACCTAAAATTAGTTTGATCACTATTTTCCTTAAATAGTTCCTTATCTATCACCGATTAAAATCATAAGTTCAGCCCGACCCTAGATAATCTCATACAAATTCCTGGTACAAATCACACAATATACAGTAATATCTTAAGAGTTATAAATTATTTTGTTTTCACTGCGGTCCGACATATAAATAACTGGCATGAGGAAATAATGTTTCGTTAATTTAAGGGTTAAGTGTTTTCGTTCAATGTGTATATGTTATGTGTCGAATGACGAAAACAAGGAAACATGTTTATACCCTGAAAAAAATCCACAGACCCGGGGCAGATTTGAATACTTGAACATCATGGTATATAACAATGTAAGGTTAAAACTGTGAAACAATGATATCCTTTGCGGTAATGGATTTACAGCATATAATTCGCGAATCACATAAGAATAACATTTGAAAGAAAATGGATAGTAGGATCTATAAACAAATTACATGAGCAAACAATAATTAATCAATAAATTTGTATACCTACGATTCAAAAGGAAGAGGAGACAGTAATACATTTTGATTAAAGAAAGAAAAAAAGACAAAGACCAGGAATCTAAACCGTCCAGACACCCATCTGGAAGTTATCTGTAATAGAGTATTTATAAACAACAGGAAATGGATATGCTATTTTTTAAATAACAAAGGATATGAGTGAAGAAATCGAATGTCGCCTCCAGACAGAACAACGGCCAGGTCGTGCTAAATCTGGAACCGTTGATCATCAAGTAATTCCAGAAACATGTGCATCTTGTATCAACTGGCATCACAGGGATGTTTTTTATGCGGAAACACTTTTATCATAAGTAATGCCACGAGTGATTTCCAAATTATCGATAAATTCACGATTCACGAAATGAGGAGTGAATCTATCTAGACTATTTAACTCATGCCCCAAATGGGAGTCAATGACCAATCACATTTCAATGATTTTTTATTTACAACCAATCACAGTCGTGTTTCGCCTAAAATTTACCAACTAAAGTTTATCATAAGTAATGCCACGAGTGATTTCCAAATTATCGATAAATTCACGACTCACGAAGTGAGGAGTGAATTTATCTAGAGAATTTGGAAATCAAGAGTGGCATTTGTTAGGACTATTTAACGAATAAAATTAAGCTGTTTACTCACAAATCATTATTTAACTGTAGTTATTTCAAAATATTTATATATTTAATGCAAACGGCGATGTTTGAAAACAAATGAGAAACGATAGGTACGCTTCTACTGCTTCTTTTGTTTATCACTGCAACCAGATCATACTATTTATTGCCAAAGGAACGCAATATTGTGAGAATGCTCTCTAGTGGAGAAAAAATGAAACATCAATCTGTATATTAATTCATTTCTGATGTCGTATGATGTAAATATTACAATTATATTTTTCTGGATTATTACCTGGAAAAAATACATTTAAGAAAGTCAAAACAGTGGTTTCTTTTTTGGTGGTATAATAAATTGCTACAAATGTTGACATGTATGCACTATATATACAATCTGGTAGCCGTATTTCTTATAGGCTCAGTCACTGCAAAATAACGGTCAGACCTGTTCAGAATATTAAAAAGGAGGAGCTTTGTTTAATATATGGTAATTATAACACTGATAAATATTTCGTGAAACACGACTCTGATTGGTTGTAAAACAGAAATCATTGAAACGTGATTGGTCATTGACTCCCATTTGGGGCATGAGTTAAATAGTCATAATAAAGAAAGGGCCGCCTTTTTAACATTCTGAATAGGCCGTAGCATTATTTTACAGTGACCGACTCCATAAGAGATACGGCTACCAAATTGTACATATAGTGCATGAATGTCAACACATATCGCATGCAGGAGATAATATATAAAAACATTTGTAGCAATTGATTATACCACCACAAAAAAGAAACCACTGTTTGCACTTTCTTAAAAGTATTTTTCCCAGGTAATAATCCAGCAAAATATAATTGTCATATTTACATCGTACGACATCAGAAATGGATTAATACACAGTTTGATGTGTTTCATTTTTTTTCCACTAGAGTGCATTCTTACAATATTGCGTTCCTTTGGCAATAAATAATATGATCTAGTTGCAGTGAGAACAAAATAAGCAAATGAAGCGTACCCATCGTTTCACATTTGTTTTCAAACATCGCCGTTTACATTAAATATACACACATTTTAAAAATAACTATGGTTAAATAATGATTTGTGAGTAAACAGCTTAATTTTATTCGTTAAGTAGTCCTAACAAATGCCACTCTTGATTTCCAAATTCACTCCTCACTTCGTGAGTCGTGAATTTATCGATAATTTGGAAATCACTCGTGGCATTACTTATGATAATTTGAAAATCAAGAGTGACATTTCTTAGGACTATTTAACGAATAAAATTAATCTGTTTACTCACAATCATTATGTAACTATGTTTTTTAAAATATTTATATGTTTAATGTAAACGGCTACGCTTGAAAACAAATGAGAAACGTTTGTTATGCTTCTTTTGTTCATCACTGTAATCAGATCATATTAATTATTGCCAAAGGATCGCAATATTGTACGAATGCACCCTAGTGGAGAAAAAAATAATCACATCAAACTGTTTATAACCAACATATTAATTAATTTCTGATGTCCTATGATGTAAATATGTCAATTATATTTTTCTGGAACGTAAATCCCTGGGAAATAATACGTTTAAGAAAGTGCAAACAGTGATTTATTTTTATTATGGTATAATCAATTACTACGAATGTTTTTTCTATTATATCACAGCAAGCAGTATCTGCGTACATAGGTGCACTATATATGCAATCTGGTAGCCGTATTTCTTAGAGAATCAATCACTGCAAAATAATGTTCTGGACTATTAAGAATGTTAAAAAGGAGGAGCTTGATTTTAAAGTGATAAAATCGAGGTGAAAAACGACTGTGATTGGTTGTAAATCAAAATTAATTGAAATGAGATAGGTCATTGACTCCCATTTGGGGGCATGAGTTAAATAGTAAGTATTAAAAAATCTTTTAAGGTAATAGAACTCGATATCCTGCCTACAATAGGCCTATGCAATATATTGAAACAAAATTTTATAATAAATAAGGTAGTAATTAAAATCTGAAAACGTAACTTATTTAATTTAATGGCGCAGTTTTTAAACAAGTCAGATCACTACATCCGTGATTTAAAACTGAGCGCTTAAGGGTTACTCAAACAGGTTATGTAACATTTACAATAATCATTACTAGTCTTATAACTATGTTGTAATAATTAAGTAAAATAATTGAATACTTAGTAGGCCTACAATATTATTACCTTGTCATTTATTCTAAATTCAGCTAATAAAATACAAAAAGTACAAAATAGAAAGATTTAAATGAAAATAAAACTAAAACATACGGTAATATAATTCATTGCTTAACAGAGAAAAATTAATTGTACAACAGCAAGTATTGAATAAGTTTGATTTAAAAGTAATAAGGTACTGACATATTGAGAAGGTAATTCCAGGAGCTCCTAGACGAGGATCGTATTTCAGATTCGATTTTATTTTACGTAAATCGAGACAAATTTACTTCATTATACTGGAAAACAAATTCAAGATGGCTTTGCCTTGGAATAAGTCCTTGTGTACTAATTTCGTTTAGCGCACACACACACGAATACACACACACACACACACACACACACACACACATATATATATATATATATATATATATATATATATATATATATATAATTTTCCCGGAAGAATTATATTCTAAAGAAAGATCTTAGTTTTAGCTTCATAACTGTGAAAGTTCTGTGTTTTTAGATGAAATGGTTCCCAATGTAACTTTATTTTATCATCACATAATCTATTCAGGAATTATGTCATTTGTTGATCTGTTTCGGTCTCAACAGAAATACCATCTAGAAGTATTTTAAGTGGACGTCCTGGTATCCTTCTTCCTACAGGTAGATAGCTTAACATCTGCATGGATATCCTGTAATATTCCATTCGAAGAACATGTTGCATTTATATTTACTTATAATCAGAGAATTTGTTTTCAAAACTGGGAACCGTACCTCAATATAGGACAAATATATGTTTCTGGACTGCTCCGTTGCGCAAGCGGTTAGACGCTCGCCTCTTACCGCTGGGGTCCCGAGATCGAGACTCGGTCACTCCATGTGAGTTTCGTTGTGGACGAAACGGACCGTGGGCAGGTTTTTCTCGGGGTATCTCCCGTTTTCCCCTGCCACAAAATCCATTCCACCATTTCTCATTACTCACCTCACCTTTCGTTTCATTTAATTGATCCGTCCCTGTGACGGTGCGTCAGGAGTGGTCGTCCAGCACCCTTCTAGCTCGTAGACCTCTATAAGTATAGGGGCTTCATCCCTCGACCCGACCCTGAGTTGAACACGAGTTCAGGATATTTTTTTTATATAGTTCTCTGGTTGGGAAATCAGTATATATGTATTATAATGTACAAGTCCACCGCTGTGATCTCAAGGTAGCGTGCTACCTTGTCACGCAGCGGGCCCGGTCGGGACAAGCTTCCAGGATGAGGTTTTTTCAAGGTTTTTCCTCACCTGTAAGGCAAATGTCAGGAAGCTTAGAGCCCAACGGTCCCCGAAAATCATCCGGCCATCATCATCATCATCATCCTTATCATTATCATCACCATCCTCAACCGGTGTGGAAAGCAACGGGAAGCTACCACAACCATAATCCCTTAGTAAAGCTGCAAATCATACATTGAAAATGCTATGATTGCAGTGAAAGATCTGCCCTCAGACAGAATTACTATGGATGGATAATGCACAAGGGCATCAGAACAGTCGATATTCAAACTTTAAGGTGCAACGGATAACAGGTAGAGATGCTACAGTCATACCCATGAGCATTTCGGTTTCCCTGTGTACACCGTGCTCCAAAATGATAGACGGGGTTTTAAGTAGTTGGTATAGCTTTACAAACGAAATTGGATGCGTGATTATTTGCTATAATGAAAGAAAACTATGAAAGTTTCATATCCTGTATGCAGTAATTTGTTTCTTGTCATTATTGTCGTCAGCGTTAAAAAAATGGCGATTCCTGTAGTGAAATCATTCTATGTTTTGCAATTTGCGAGGTCTGGTTCCATTGTTGCAGTACAGCGAGCTTTCCGACGGCAATTTGGAATTGATCGTCCGACAGATAAAATTATCCGTCGATGGTATAAACAGTTAAAAACAACTAGATGTATATGTAAAAGGAAGAGTCCAGGACATCCACGAACACCAAATAAAGCGTCGGTCCGGATGGAATGATTCATTCCCATACCCTCCACGCTCTCCCGATTTCACACCTTGTGAATTCTTCGTGTGGGGGTATGTGAAGGACCATGTGTACGTACCACCATTTCCGGTCGACCTTCCAGACTTGAGAAGAAGGATTGTTGCTGCTGTTGAATCCATTACTCCAAATATGCTGACCAAGGTTTCGGAGAAATTCGACTATTGGCTAGATGTTTGCCTTGTGACGAAAGGTTCTCACATCGAACACTTATAAAGTTTATTATGAAAACTCTTAGAGTTTCTCTTTAATCCCAGGTAACCTTTGTTCTTATATATATCATGTAAGGGACATTAAGTAACTCTGAAGCTCCGTCCATCATTTTGGAACACTCTGTATATACTACCACGGTTGTTATATTGCAATGTTTAACTATTTAACCATGATATTCTTTTCTTTTCTTTCCAGAAAGCAGCTACAAAGGGAGTTTTGTTCCTACAAAATCTATAATGGAAACCATGAATCCAGCAATAGTAGTAACAATATTGGCAGATTCCATTGGCCTATCAGAGGCAACGTCAAGCCAAGTTGATCTTATGAAATTTGATCACATAAAGACGGAATATCCACCGCTGTGGTCTCGAGGTAGCATGCTGCCTTGTCACGCAGCGGGCCCGGGTTCGATCCCCGGTCGGGGCAGTTTTTCTGGGCGAGGTTCTTATCGGGATTTTTCCTCACCTGTAAGACAAATGTCAGGAAAACTTTAAGGCCCAAACGGTCACCGAAATCATATGGCCATCATCATCATCATCCTTCACCGGTGTGAAAAGCAACGGGAAGCTACCACACCTTGAATTCCCTAGTAAAGCTGCAAGCATAGCATGAAAATGCTATGAGTGCAGTGAAGGACCTACCTTCGGGCAGAATTACTTTGGATGGAAAGACGGAATTGTTTGAGGAGGATCTAATTGTGGGGGGGGTGAATAAACTCGTGCATGTTGATTTATTACCGTCTGACAGTGAGATGAGGACACAGACAGCGACTTTGGAGATGACACCCCAACACGTCACGAAAGCAGCAATTTCTCATACGCACCATAACCAAAAAGGACGCGAACCAAATTCCAAATAGAATACGTGGCAGACGCGTACAAAATTTTGACAAAGCAACCAAGAGCAAAAGATGGCAACACCGACCCTCCTTCCAGGATTGGCCATTGATTTGTCATCTCGAGTGCCCTTCAAGACAGTTATGAACCTAAAGCGGAAAATAAAGAATAAGACTGTCTTTCAAAAAAATTAAAGAAAGTTTGAAGATGCCGGATGCTGTCCCTACAAAATCATTGAAACAACAGTTAAACAGGAAATTGTTTGAATATTTCCTTCAAATGCGTTCACAGCAATGTGTATAGTTGAGTTTCTATGTTACGTTGTTTAGTTTCATTTCTCATCCATTGCACCTAAAACTTGGCGATTCTCCATTATTTCTTGTGTACTTTCAAATGGCGTCTCAGGCATTATTCATTTTACAACCGTTCGTACCATTCCCTTGTAAGACATCTTTATTATTAATGATCTAGTAGTGTGTATCCCATAGTCCACCGAATATATCCCATTTCAGAAGATCTAAGTACCTAAATATATTTCTGTTTCAACGTCCATACTTCGTTACCATGCAAAGAATTTAGAAGGGTCAATGTTTTATATACTTTTAATCTTGAAGGTTTTTGGACTAACTGTGGCTTGAAAATAAAATGTATTAACCCTAAAATTTTGTATAAAATATATATTTTGACAAAGTGTAAAATAATTACCTGATCCAAATTTTGCCAAGTACATTCCCTTCGAAATTTAAAACATTTAAATGAAGATATCAAACAATCCAAAAAGATTAATTGCGGAGTAACAAAATAAGATTTTTTTTATTATAATACTCTTTGGACTGACAGTACTTACGAATATATCATTTTCCAATGTAATAATGGGATAGGTTACACAATATAATTGGAAGAATTGATTAACAGTTTAAAGAAAATGAAAAATGGCAAGGCAACAGGCAAGAGATGTCTTGAATTCTGGATTGCATTTATAACTATTTCTTATTGCAATTTATATTGCATCTGTACAATGATAGTGTGTTTAAATGAAGATAGTTTCACATACATTTGCTATGAAATTGACATTTATTGTAGGCCTATAATAAATTCCATTTCATTAACGCAGTTTTAACCTCTCACCTTATATGTTCGAGAGAGAGGGAGCTGCTCTGCGACCTGCGCGTACAGGTGGTGGACAGTTCTTCGGCCCACTTACACAAGTGGACCCCGGGTTCCTAGAAATGTCCACTTGTCCCGGTACACCTTATAATGTACTTTCACGTGTCTTACGCTATCCGGACCGAACAGTGATACGATCTGTCGGGAGAAAGATTTTAATTTAATTAAGGATCACACACATGCCTTTTTTACCATACAAGGCCATTAAGGGCCTCTCCGAATGACTGATCAGCTAAATGATAGGACCTCCTCCGAGAGAAATTGTTTAATTAATTTAGATAAACATGCATGTTAGTATTGCTATTAAACTATAGAGACAGGAAGCAGGAAAAGCCTGGTAATGTTGCGAACCTTCACGATTGGCAGTGACTCATATGTCATGAAATAATCCATTCATTATAGCAAAATTCAAAATTGTAATGGTATCAAAGAATGGTATTATTATTATTATTATTAACAGGTCATAAAGTAATGTGATCCTACTACAGGTCTTAGTAGGCCCTTGGATAGTAGGAAGTTAAGGCTCCTGCCTTTCTAAACAATGGGCATGATTCGTCAGACGGATTAACACCACTACTGACAGCCGTATTTATCCCCAGAACATGTGTTTGACACTCATTTCCGCTTGAGGCTGAGTCAACCTCAGAGCCATAATATCACCAGAATGTATAGACTTAGATAAACATTTTAAATTAAAAACTGTACCTGTTGGCAGGTGTCGTCACCCTCAACTTTCTTAAAATAATGTATTTATAACATTATTTGGAGGCTTTTCGGAAGCTAAATTTCGTCATCAGCAGGATGAGTATATGCTAATATGCTACCAGTTGTATCTAAGACGTTGCAGACCTTGATGTGTAGCAACTCATTTGCTACTAACGACACATCAAGGTCTACAACGTCTTAGATACAACAACTAGTAGCATATACTCATCCTGCTGATGATGGAAGTTAACTTCCGAAAGGCCTCCAAATAATATTTTAATAAAGTCGAGGATGACGGCACTTACCAACATGTACATTTTTTAAATTTTTATATTATGACTATTCGCCTTAACGAAATTTGATATGAATTTTATTAGTATTGAATGTTTAGAGTAATTAAAAATACTGAACTTATGCGAATTCGAACTCTCGACCTCCTGCCCAGTAGCGTACTGCATTAAGCAAGTACATTACCGCGTGTCCCGTTAACAGCTCATGATAATTAGGCCTTGCAAATAATTTCGAAGATAGCTGAGAGTTTTTGTTGTGTTTCACTCAGATGGGAACGTGCAAGACGCACTCACGTACATCCAACTTCGTGATCTGCACTTAAGTACACACATAGCTCCTGTCAACTTCATTAATTACCACCAAGATATCTGACGTACGTGGAGAACATAACTGTAGCAAGAATGAAAAGAGAAAAAATGGCACACCCACATCGAGTTCACTGACTCAAGTGATGGCTCAGGATGCCGATTTTGGAACTGTCGCATCACCACTTACATGTTATACTGGTGTTGAATGCTTGATAGCCACAGCTGCAACTTGCAAAATACCTTAGTCTTTGACTTTATTTTCACCGATTTCGTGCCAATTATTTGCATTTTCTTTTTACATTTATGAAAAATTGGATGGCAATTCTTCATCACCCACATCTGTAACTTATAAAATATTTTAGCTGTTCACTTTATTTTCACGGATTTCTTGCCAATTATTTGCATTTTTTTTTTTACTTTTATGCCGTCTCATAGAATTCCAAAAGCCATACTTCGCTACTGCCCCCAAGACAAAAGATCGCTGGGACGTCCAAAAAAGCGCTGGATGGAAAATTCCTCTTTGAGACCGTAACAGGCCACATGGCCTAATACTTGCATGGATGATGATGATGATGAAAGTCGAGGATGACGGCACCTACCCAACAGGTACATTTTTTTTTAATTTTTATATTATGACTATTCAACTCATTCGCGTGAGGTATGTTCCGCAAATATGCCACGAATCAGAAACTAGGAACATGGAATGGTAATTTGTATGGGTATATATATATATAGGGGATACGTTCCAAGGTTCCAAAATAAAATAAAAGTTATCAAAATAAAATCAATTGAGAGATTTTGAACAATATCCCCTTTACTCGACATTATAAATTGGCAACAAAGCAGAAGAGACGCGTGTTATTCAATCAAAATTATTGCAACGAATGACAAGTTGAAACAATAAAAGTTGAATGCAGGCTTTCACGGTCGGTAATCATAATGTTGAGTGATTCAGGGCTATGTGGTCATGGTCCATTACTGGTGTTCCTACCAGACGCTTCTCCCTCAACTGCGGAGGGCATATTCAGTGGCGAGTACTTCTAGGTGTTGTTTCCTGGTCGGAGGCTCAATTGTGAACTTCACAGTCGAGCCTCCGACCAGGAAACAACACCTGAAGATGGTAGGAACACCGGTAATGGACCACAGCCACATGGCCCGGAATCACTCAACATTATGAAACAATAAAACACCGATCGTGGCGAGGACGACATGTATCAACAGGCATTCCGGCACGTGAAATACAGCGACCGTGGCCTTTAACAACGAACTTTAGGCTTAGTGACAATAAGATTTGTTTTACTTTAATAGCTTTTGTAGAAGAGACCAGCCTTTCTGCTAAATATTGGAGTGCAAGAGAGCGAATGATTTCATTATCAAGTGCTCGACATTAGATACCAACCAACTTTAATATTAATTTGTCCATTTGATTTGAATCACTCTTTGTAAAAGCCTCCTTGGCACGTGTCTGCAGTAAAAAAAGTTGCCGATGCGTTAATAAAGGATACTCATTTTTCTAATACACCGACTGGATCCGCGAATAATTTTTAGCCACGAATACAGGAACTGTGTCGCAATTTTTTAACCCGCGAATAATGAAAACGCGAATAAGGGAGCTTTTACTTTATTAGATAGCAATTCTTCGACACACCATTTTTTATTTTAATAATCTATTTCATATTTTATTTTTTAATTATAATCGTTTTAACATCTAAGGCCATGTTGGGATAGAATCGTTGATTGTATCACTACGAAATGAATTTAAATTATATTTATTTGTACAGGAAAACGTTGCTTTAATTTTAATGCCATAAAAGTTATGATAAATGGTTCTAGTAATGAAATTTCAATCCAATATATTTTCTGACGACTGAAGAAAATTAGGAGAAACTTTCAACGGGATTGATCGGGACCAGAATTAAACTCGGCACCTCTCTAACATATGTCCGTCGCTGTGGGTTAGTCGGTAGAGTCCCTCCTTACACTTCGGAGACCCGGGTTCGATTCCCGGCGAGGTAAGAGATTTTAAATCTCCACCTTGGGACTGGGTGTATGACGTGTCCTTGTGTTTATACGTATGTGTAAATAAGGAAAAAAGGTTTAAAAAGTAAAACAAGAATGAAAAACAGTGCCAACGACAGAAAACAAGAAAAAAATACGAGTATCAACGCTACCGGTAATTTGTAATGAAATTTCAATCCAACATTTCTCTGACTGAAGAAAATTAAGAAAATCCTTCAGCAGGATTGATCGGGACCAGAATTAAACGAGTGTTAACGCTACCGGTAATATTTTTGCCAACTCGCTCGATTTAATGTAACTATTGCCATTCATAAACGATAATTTTGTCCACCGCTGAGGTCTCGGGATAGCTTTGCTCCCTCATATGCAACGGGCCCGGATTCGATGTTTTTTTTGGGGGGGGTTCTTCATCCACAAAATAAATGTCAGGAAACTTTAAGGTCCAAACGGTCCTCGAACATCAACTGGTCATCATAATTATTAACATATTCCCCATGTTTAGTATGTATGAATGGTGTATTTCGATTTAATAATATAGATAAGTCTTGGATGAGGCCCTAACATTGAGCTGATCACTTATTCGAGGAGAACCTCCATGTCCTTGTGTAGTCAAAATACAGTAAAACTTAATCCGGAACGTGAATAATGCGAAAATCTGTCCAATGTGAACAAATGTATTGGTCCCGGCGAAATAATAGGAACTTTACGTGTATTTGTTTTGCATAAAACTGAATCTGTCCAATGCGAAAACGGAAGGATTTTTCTACACAGTTCATGAAAAAAAGTTTATAAAACGGAAAGACAGAGAAATAAATTAGTTTCCACTTCACTGAATTTCCGTTATGAAAAAAAAACATATGGAATGATTCCTGCCGTAGGGTGAAGTACAGATTCTATCTGTACCTGAAATTTTATTTCGGCCTCACTGCACACCCGTTATGCGAAATACAAACACCTGTCTTACAAGTAACCATTGCACTGTAAAATATTAAATTAGTTTAAGTTCTGAGACCAATCTTTCACATGTAGCGTTCTAAATTTATGAAATAAAGATGGCTAAAACGTATGTTTTACTGTCATTAAACGAAAAGTGAAAGTGAATGAAGATAAATCTCAAATTTCCGGACCGATGCTCCAAAGTCAAGCTCTAGCTGTTGCTAAATCCCTAGGCAATCACTATTTCAATGCTTATTCGGGTTTGCTGGACAGTTTTAAAAGACGACACAATGTAGTGTGGAATCAAATTTGCGGAGAATCAAAGGATGTGGACGAAAGTGTAGTTAGTGAGCGGAAAGCGAAACTGCATACTTTAATTTCAGGATACGCACCTAAGAGATATTTTTAACGCTGGCGAAACGGAACTGTTTTTTCGTGCGTTGCCGCCGAAGTCGCTCATACATACTATACTTCACATTTCAAAGGCAGCGGAACTACACTAATTCGTAAGGGCGAGAATAACTGAAAGCAACGGCGTGGACATCTAAAATTGAATTAAAATTGGAATTTAAACTTGATAATGAAATAAAATTGTGCAGGTACAGCGTTTTCAAATGTTATGTTTCAAAGGTACTTAATATTGCTTACCCACCAACCTCTCCTGTTTTTTCGATCCGGAATTTCTGTTTTGGCGTGGTTGTTGCCAGTGTCTCTGACCGTGATTATGTTGTGCAAATATTTGTCTGGGTGTCTGATCCCTTTTTATCTCTCAGTCGAACAAACGACTGCTTTCGTCAGGATTCCAACGAGTCCCGAAACAGGATTCAGTAATAGTAATCATCATTATTAAACGGCGGACGGCCTCACAATATCGTAATTTCAATAAACAACTTCACTATGGAATGTTCAGATCTCAACTGATACGATTGTAATCTATTTAATAGTATTCTGCTGGATATTGTTATAGTGGTCCCCGTCCCGAGGGGTGAGCAACGGGAAGTACGGAATAGCTCTATTGGGGTGATGTAGTCGGTGGGGACTAGTACAGGAGTGACCGCGATGGTAGCCGAGAAGGCCGCAATAGTAATCCCTAAAATCGGCAAATGAGACTCGGGTTAGGTCCCCCAAATGCGGGGGTTGGCGAAGGGCTACAACCCGGTTCCATAAAAAATAATTGTTACGTTTCCTGAAAGAGAGGGATTAAAGCCCGGACAGATCAACAGGACCATACACTTTGGCCGCTAAGAAAAAGGACAATGATTTTGGCAACTTGAGAGCATACACGGTTGGAATACTAAGAATAATGAACAGTATGTAACGAGATTACAAAGAAGGGGGTGGCAATAGCAGTTCTGACCATAACGAAAAGGAAAGGGAAAGGTCAAGAACTGATTGATGAATTTATTCATGTATGGAGTGGGGTGGAAAAATCGGAGAGAGCTAAAGGAGGGACGCTACGCACATTTACTTAAGAAGAGATGGAAATCCCTCAATAAAACAAATAGAAGAAATAGAGGAAAGACGTATAGTTATGAAAATAACAATATATGGGAAAGAAGTAGTAATAATAGGTACATATGCCCAATAAACGATGCATCACAAGTATAAAGGAACAATACTTTGAAAAATTTACTGGATTGGTAGAAAAGATTTCTCAAAAGAAGGAATTAATAATTATGGGAGATTTGAATAGCAGAGTTGGAAAGGGGACAGGTGACATAGTTGGTCCATATGGAGAAGATATTGAGAATGAAAATGGACAACGTTTAAAAGAAGAATGCAAAGTGAATGACCTAATTATTATGAATTCGATGTTTAAACATCGGGACATCCATAGACATACGTGGGAACAACGCACTAAAGGTCTACGATCGATAATTGATTATGTAATAGTGAGGAAACGGAGAAATATTATACTCGTAGTTCAAGGTGTTAGAGTGAATCGAGGACTCGAATGTGGAACAGATCATTATATGCTGTCAACGAGGATAGTATGCCCTATAACAGGCAAAAGGTAAATAAAGATCAAAATATAGAAATAGAAAATGAATTAGAAAAATGTAGATATAATCTACATTTACTACAAGATGAGAGTATTAAAAATCTATATGCCCAACGCCTCACCGAAAAATTAAATTTGATGAAGATTGGAACTCTGTCGTTATTTATGAACATTTGAAAAAATATATACATGAAGCAGCAAGAGAAACACTTGGTGTGGAAAATGATAAACACCATAAAAACCATTGGTTGAATAAGGAAATACTTGATATCATAACAGAAAAGAAAAATGCATATCAAAAATATTTAAGTTCCAAGAAAGATGAAGATTATCAAAGTTATAACATACTTATAAGAAAGGTTAAAGCAGAAGTCAGGAAACATAAAAAAGAAATGTGGAATAGGGTATGTGGAGAAATCGAGCATACAGTAGGCTATTCAAAGTCAGCCCAAGCATGGAGGACAATTACAAACATGCGAAATGATAATATGGCAAAGAGTTTTAATTTAGTACCAATGAAAACTTTTCAGGAATATTTTAAAAATGTTTTTAACAGAAACTAGGAGAGAATTTATAGACTATGCTACACTGGATAATGGAAAGGGTGACTTAATAGAACCTATAACAGAAGAGGAGGTAAGAAACGTGTTGAAAACAGCAAAAAATGGAAAAGCGGCAGGTCCAGCAGGAATAGCCATGGAACTAATTAAATATGGTGGTTCAGGAATTATAAGAATTTTAACTAGACTTTTAACCAAGTGATAGAAGGAGATCCTATTCCAGATGAGTGGAAGTTATCGTATATTAGTGCAATATACAAAGGGAATAAAAGAGATCCATCAAACTATAGAGGCCATCAGTGTTATGGCAGCAATTAGTAGAACGTTAAGTACAATTATTAAAATCAGATTGGAGGAACTAATACAAAATAGAATATCAGAAGAACAAACAGGTTTCACAGCAGGTAAATCGTGCCTTAATAATATATTTGTGATCATGCAGATTACAGAAAGATGTTGGCTAAAAAAAGAAGTTCATATGGCATTTATAGACCTGGAAAAGGCATATGACTCTGTACCCATCAACAAGCTTTGGGTGGCAATGGAGAAGTTTGGAATATCTAAATCTCTCATACATTTTATAAAAAGAATGTATGATTGTAAAGCAAGTATTAAGGTTGGAAATAGAATATCCTCAGAATTTGATATAACAAAATGATTAAGACAAGGATGCGGGATGTCACCAACATTGTTCAAGATATATTTAGAAGATGTATTAATGAAATAGAATAAGTCGTGTAAGGGAATGGGAAACAACATTAATGGCCATTTACTGCACAATTTATTATTCGCTGATGACCAGATTATAATAGGACAAGATAAAGAAGACATAGAATATATGATCAGAAAGTTGGTCGATGCATTTGAGGTAGGTGGACTGAAGATAAATTATATCAAAACAGAATATATGGTAATCGGAGGAAATTCAGAAGACCTACAAATAAATAATATGATAATTAAACGTGTTGAAGAATTTAAATATCTTGGATCTATAATAGATAAATCTGGTACTTGTGAAAAAGTTATTATTAACAGAGTAAATTGTGCAAGGAAGGCGATTAGATCCCTGAATAGTCTTTTATGGAATAGAAATTTGACCAAAAAAACAAAAAAAGGGATTATACAGACAATAATAGAAAGTATACTTACATATGGATCAGAAAGCTGGACAATAAATGAAAGGATGCAGAAAAGAATCTTGGCGACAGAAATGGATGGATTACGGAGAAGTATGAGAATATCCAGGCTACAACATATTCGAATTACATATATCAGACAATAAATGGATGCACAAGAAACTGTTATCGATAGGATAACAAAGAGAGCTCTACAATGGTATGGACATGTACAACGGATGCCGGAAGACCAGTGGCCTAAACAGGTGTTGGATTGGATGGTACCAAGCAGAAGGAGAAGGGGAAGAAGTAGAAGAGCATGGTATGAGGGAATATATGATGCCATGATGAAGAGGGGTATGGAAGATGGACAATGGGAAGATAGGAATATCTGGAAAGCAGGAATCAAAGGCAAACTGCTGTAAAGTGGAAAGCCTGCATTAAATTAAAGGAATATTGTTATAGTGTTTATGTTATTTATAGTTATTACAAATATGTTAATAAGGTCTGTCATTTGGGTGAATGATCTATATTTCAAGTGCCCTGCAATAAATTAATAACAATTGTAGCATGATTTTAATGTTGTTTACTTTGAATAACACAGAAAGGGTGCAAAGGGCATTCTGGACAGATATGCAGCTGAAGTCAAGATCACATTCGTGCGTCAGTCCGTTCGAAAAGGGAACAACGGCGAGTTGATCCTTTTTCAAAATGACTACCTGAAAAGTAAAGTCAGAAAGTGGCAAAATAATTGTGTATTTGATCAATTCTCACGCGGAATCGATGTAAGGACATATGTAAACATGGAATAACGAAAAAAGTGAATTTCAGAAAAAATCGTTGATGATCCCTTTCGAAATTACTGATTCAATTAATCCAAGGTATGTAAAAAAAGACATATACGGTACTCTATAATTTAAGATTATTAACACGTTTTAGTTTTTTTATAATGCGGAATTCTGTCTAATGTGGAAACAATTGGTCCCATGCGATTCCGTTTGAGCACGTTTTACTGTAATATGTATGTGACCTAAGTTAAAATCTCTCTCCCGACAGGTTTTTCCACTGTAAGACTCGGGTCACATGTAACGCATAAAGTACCTATAGGTTGAGAGGGTAAATTGCGTTAATGGAATGGAATAAACAATAATTTTATAACAGGCGATTTCCTACAAAAATAAACGTTCATGGTAAAGAATGTCATTCATTTTTGTGAATTTTCCTCATCATTGAGGGTTTTCTCCAATCAATCTTAGTAATTAATATGAATTAAAAAAGAAACTAACTGACTACTGACTTACAGACTATCAGTTTAAATAAACATTCACAAGTTCCTTAATTAAATTTCTCCAACGTTCTCTGTCCCCTGTGTATTCATCTGGTAGGCCCTACATCACATTTCCTCATTGAATTTTGAATGTTATTCTTCCAGGTTGTTCTTGGTTTTCCTTTTCTGCTCCTTCTTTCAATTTACTATGCATAGACAGCATTTGGTAGTCTTCATCCTGCATTCTTCTTACGTGTCCATACCATTTTAGCCTTCTGTGTTCATCTGATCCATTGTACTTCTTTCTGCATTCATCGATTTTCTAATTTCTATATTTCTATTTTTTCCAATCGAGATGGTTAAATAACTTATGTATATGGTTTCACAGTTCTGAAGATGTTAGGACCAAAAGGTTAGTATTATTACATCCATCCATAGTAATTCTGCCCGAGGGCAGGTCTCTCACTGAAATCATAGCATTTTCATGCTATGCTTTGCAGCTTTATTAGGGAATTATAGGTGTGGTATCTTCCCGTTGCTTTCCACACCGGTGAGAATGATGATGATGATAATGATAAGGTTGATGATGATGATGGCCATATGATTTCGGGGACCGTTTGGGCCTGAAAGTTTTCCTGACATTTGTGTTACAGATGAGGGAAAACCCCGAAAAAACCTCACCTAGGAAGCCTGTCCCGACCGGGAATCGAACCCGGGCCCGCTGTGTGACAAGGCAGCACGCTACCTCGAGACCACAGCGGTTTGACTATTATATTATGCCTGCTTATTATTTATTCCTAACACATTTTTTGTCTTTACTGTATGTTTTTAAACAGTAGGTCTATATGTCTAATACAAAAAAAAAACCTTAAGTAAAACAAATATGTATTAATTAAATAAGTGCTTTATAAATATTATTTCATAAAGTTAAACAGTTTGATGAGAGGTTATGATATTTAATTAAGAATATTGTAGGGTGTTGGGAGTATTGTGTGGTATGTTTTTTATCACCACAACACTCTGTTTCCCTTAATTACAGCAGTTTTCACCACTGTAACATCATGTTGACTCTGCTTCTTAAGAGAAAGCCACATGGCTTATCGTTGTCGGTACACGTGGTCTCAACTTAATTAAATTATGAAGGGAGACATGTTTGTACATTTACAGCATGATACCAAATTATACTTACCTTCGAAATCTGGCAATATCTAGCTCAATATAGATGTAATACAAGGCTATATAGTTACACTAAAATAAAAAAAATTGAATTTTTTTAGGAAATAAGACAAAAATTGCCATAAGTAATGCCACGAGTGATTTCCAATTTATCTAGCGAATGTGGAAATCAAGACTAGCATTTGTTACGACTATTTAACGAATAAAATAAGCTGCTTACTCACAAAACGATCACTAAATAATAAAACAACAAGAGAGACCCAATTGAAATTTTATAAAACATTGGCAATACCGGTACTGCTCTATGGATCAGAAGCCTGGATACATAAAAACAAGATCTAAGTAGGATAACGGCGGCAGAAATGAAATTTTTGAATCTGTTAAAGGGTGCACTAAGGAAGACAGAATCAAGAACACAGAAATAAGACAGGAACTTGAAATATTTGCAATAACTGATATAATAGATACATATAGACAAAAATGGAAGCAACACATAGACAGAATGAATGAAGATAGATATCCAAAACAAATAACAAAATACAAACCTAAAGGCACCCGAGATGTGGGCAGACCTAGAAAGAGATGGGCTGAAGTCGGAACGGGTCAACAGACCTAATCCTGCAGATGATGATGATGACTCACAAATCATTATTTAAATATCCATCCATAATAAATCTGCCCGAAGGCAGGTCCTTCACTGTAATCATAGCATCTTCATGCTATGCTTGCAGCTTTACTAGGGAATTGTAGGTGTGGAAGCTTCCCGTTGCTTTCCACACCGGTGAAGGATGATGATGATGATAATGATAATGATAAGGATGATGATGATGATGGCCATATGATTTCGGGGACCGTTTAGGCCTTAAAGTTTTCCTGCCATTTGCTTTACAGATGAGGAAAAACCCCGATAAAAACTTCACCCAGAAAAACTATTTAAATATAGTTAATTTAAAATATTTATATATTTAATGTAAACGGCGATGTTTGAAAACAAATGGGAAACGTTTGTTATGTTTGATTTGTTCATCCACTGCAACCAGATCATATTATTTATATTGTAAGAATGCACATTAATGGAGAAAAAATTAAACACATCAAACTATATATTATAACCTACATTATAGGCTATTAATTAATTTCTGATGTTCTACGATGTAAATATGTTAATTATATTTTTCTGGAACGTAAGTACCTGGGAAATAATGCGTTTAAGAAAGTGCAAACAGTGGTTTCTTTTATTGTTGTATAATCAATCGCTACAATTTTTTCTATTATATATCGCAAGCGGTACCTGGTTACATTCGTACACTATATATACATTCTGGGAGCCACATGCATTCTAGGATACTAATATATAAATTGATATATTCAACGTATTTCTTAGAGAGTCAGTCACTGAAAAATAATGCTCTGGCCTGTTCAGAATATTAAAAAGGAGAAGCTTTCTTTAATATGATAAACTTAAGTTGATAAATATCGAGGTGAAACACGATTGTCATTGGTTATATAACAAAATAATTTAAAGGTGATTGGTCATTGACTCCCATTTGGGGCATGAGTTAAATAGTCTTCTTAATTAGCATAATTTTAAGGACCAGTAACTTTTTTATTAAAAAAAATTAAAAATTATCTGCAGATAAAATCTGTACAATTATAAATATCATATTTTATTACTTTTAAGAACCTTAAATGCTGTTATATGTTTTTATGTGTGTCGATATAATATAAAATCTCTGCAAGTAAAACAAAAGTGATAGCGTTCAAAGAAGATTACTGTTCGTAACAAATCTTCTGTTTTAGATTTTAGATTTAGATTTATTTATTTAGCCTGGTGGAGTTAAGGCCATGTGGCCTTCTCTTCCACTCACCAGGGCAAACATATATTACATCAGAATATAACATTCACAATGAACTCTAATATTAAATACTAAATAAAAATTTGATCAAAAGATAATATCTATATATTACGATCTATAATGCAACTAGTTAAAAAATGTATACAAGCAATACATATTAAATTGTCTAATGTATATATAAAACAAAGAAAAATAATAGATATAGAAAACTAATTTTACGTTTGTACAATATTTAAAACAAAACAAAATAAAATATTTAACCTTAATATTAATTTCATAGATCATTTATAATAAGATAAATGAACAAGTTTATTCATTTACATATCTTATATATAATTTTAGTTATGCCAGCAATTAAAATTCAAAATTATAATAAATCCATGGGAATCATTAATATATTCTTTAAAACATCTTTAGTACAAAGGCATACAAGAATAAGAGCTTATAAAACCTTAACGAGACCAATGCTTATCTATGGAAGCGAAGCTTGGACTATATACAAAAGAGATATAAGCTGAATAACAGGTAACGAAATTAAGTTCAGGAGAAGAACAGCTGGATACACAAAGTTAGACAAAAAGATAAACGTAGATATCCTTCAACAACTTCAAATCACTTCGGTTATGGACCATATAACTACATATAGAAATAACACATTCAGCGTGTGGATCGATCTCGCATCTCTCGTCAGATTTTGAATTATCATCCCCAAGGAAGGAGATATTTGGGAAGACCACTCAAAAGATGGCAAAACACCGTAATGGGCCACCAGCCCTAATACATGGAAGAAAGATGATGACGATGTCAATATAATATTAGAATTATAGTGAACAATAATTTAACTCTTGAATGTTTTTTTATTGAATACATTTTACATTATTTTTAAACAAATTCCTGTTATAATAGATATATATATATATATATATATATATATATATATAAAGGAAGGAACAGGGAAATGAGTCACACCTGTATTAGACCCATATTTATAAAACTTAAAGACACATCAATTATTGAAATTATTTATGATGAGTACAACCAATATAGATTACAACAGCTAAAATTTTAACAATAACTATACGCATGATTACGAAAATAAATAAACTGTTCTATAATAGGAGCAGCTCTATTTTGTAAATTTAGAGCCTGGGGTGGTATTAATAAGCTATTAGTTTATGCTGATGATGTAGTACTATTGGGCGATAGCAAGGAGGTACTTACTACAGGCCAACATGCACACACTACTGAGTCACACTAAGGAATTGGGACTGAATGTAAATATCAATAAAACTAAATATATGGTCACACATAGAAATACATTATATAATGGAAATGGACGACTAATGACAAATGAGAGAAATTTTGAGGAAGTGGCTGAATTCAAATACCTAGGAACAATAATCACAAATAGGAATGAGATGCACAAAGAAATTATACATAAGCTCAATTCTGGAAATGCGTGTTATTATGTATTGCAGAGACTTCTGATGCCCCAACTCCTTTCAAAAAACGAAAATATATAAAACTATTACTCTACAAGTTATATTATATAGATGCGAAACAAGGACTCTTACTTTAAGAGCCGAAAAGTGATTACGATTACTCCGTATTTGAGAATAAAGATCTTAGGAAAAATTTTGGACCAAAGAGATATGAACAGACAGATGAATGGAGAAGACTACTTAACTGTGAACTACATGGTCTTTATATGAAGCCAGATATAATGAGAACAGTTGTCTCGTAGACTGTGATGGGCAGGACATGTGGTACGAATGGGGAATGAAAGACGTGCATGTAGGCTTCTTGTAGAAAAACCAGAGGAAAAACGCCTAGTTGGCAGACTATGAATGAGGTGGGAGAATAACATTAACTATGATTTGAGGAAAGTAGATTATACAGGGGATAATTGAAAAACATTGACTCAGGATAGGTATGTATGTAGAGCTTACGTCCGCGCGGCCATGAACCTACGGGTTCGACAGTGCCAGTGAGTTAGTTAGTTAGCTAGTTAGTTACAGGCCCTTGGGGGTGATAGGAGGTCAAGGTTCCCACCGTTCTAGTCATTCGGAATGAGATCTCAGCCTGTGTGATGCAGTCTTTACCCCCAGAACAGGCGTTTGGTACTCATTTCCGTATTTAGGCTTAGTAGTCTCCAGATCCATGGTGCTGCCAGAAAATTTAGATCAATTTAAAAATGTTGAACCCACTGGGACTCGAACCCCTAGCCTTCAGAATTGTACCATATTACCTTAATTGACTACGCTACAGCGTGCCCCACATTTATAAGCATTTATAAAGTTTTAAATACAAATATGCCGTCACATATTAATAGAAAAATAACTGAAAATGATAAAGATTTAGATACAATGGTTCTTTATTGCCTGGAACATAGAGAAGGTATAAATGTTCTATGTCTGACATTTAAGCAGTCGCAATTAAGAATAAAATTATATGGTTGCGGGAATAAATATTTCTGTTATTTACTTTGATTAATAAATCAATGTAGCCTATCATTATTTTACAAATATTATAACATGGAGCTATTGGTTACATTCATTAACATTACGTTTAGTTGTACTTTAAAGTTTTACATTGTGTATATATATTATATATATATATATATATAATATATATATATATCCACCCATAGTAATTCTGCCCGAGGGCAGGTCTTTCACTGCAATCATAGCATTTTCATGCTATGCTTTGCAGCTTTACTAGGGAATTATAGGTGTGGTAGCTTCCCGTTGATTTCCACACCGGTGAAGGATGATGATAATGATAAGGACGATGGTGATGGCCGGATGATTTTCGGGGACCTTTGGGCCCTAAGCTTCCTGATATTTGTCTTACAGGTGACGAAAAATCCCAAAAAAATCCTCACCCTGGAGCCTGTCCCGACCGGGAATGGAACCTGGGACCGCTGCATGACAAGGCAGCAAGCTACCTCGAGACCACAGCGGTGGACATTATATATATATATATATATATATATATATTTTGTTTTGTTTGTAAGCCCATGTTTCCCTTAACAGAGATTTAGGCGCTCTCCCCCTATAGGAAAGAATTTGAACCAAACTAATTTAGTTACACTTGTTTCGTATAGATGTCCGTTGAGTGGTCCATGGTCAGCGTTCCGCCTCATACTGACATCTAGGAACGAAGGTAGTACTAGGACGGGCAAATTCGGTAAATTTTGCTTACAGGCCTTTCATTCAGGCTTAAGGATCTTTTAAATCGATTGAGGGTCTTTCCACTTTTCAGCGGTTGCCCTTTTACCAGCCGGCTGCTGGCCCTTCACATCCACATGTGTCAATCACAGAGGTAGATGATCAACAGCCAGTGTAGGGGTGACATGTGATTAGCATGTCGAGTCCCCCAGCTGTTATAGCTGGTTCCTCAACCTGGAGCCGCTACTTATTGTAGCTACCCAATTGCCTCACATGCTGGGTGGGCACCGGTCCCATACTGGCCGAAATACCATGAGAAAATTTCTTCCCCCATGGAGACTCGAACCAGTGCAAGTCCCGTAGCTCTGCGCCAAGGCTTCCTACCTTAACCGCTCCGCTACGGCGCGGGGCTAAGGATCTTTTAGGAGCCTGAAAATCTTCAGACTCGGGACCCACGTCTTAAAGTCCCTCTCCGAGGACTTGCTCCTTGGATGTTTCCGTCCTAAAAAATCCATCGACCCCGGCCGGGTTTGAACCCACGACCCTCGGGACCAGAGGCAAGGAGCATAACCACTAGTCCTAACAAATCTCCTATATAAATTGGAAATCACTCGTGGTATTACTTATGATAAATATTGAATAGTACGTGTATTGATCTAATAACATGTTCAGGAACTGCTGAGAAGTATATTGTTATAAGTTATAATAATGAGAACTATTCCCATACAGTGCATTTACCTGGTTGGCATCCTTCCTATTGTTAATGTGAGTGGGATATGTAACACTACAAAACTTCCCGTGTAAACTAAAATTGTGAATACCATTATCTCGGT
This sequence comes from Diploptera punctata, assembly GCA_030220185.1. Lineage (NCBI taxonomy): Eukaryota > Metazoa > Arthropoda > Insecta > Blattodea > Blaberidae > Diploptera > Diploptera punctata. The sequence goes on along the minus strand of JASPKZ010001617.1, from coordinate 906,159 downwards.
GACTCATGCTCTTGCGAGAGAGAGACCAACATTCTACCGTGACTAGTGTTTTAATGTTTTCCGTATATTGTTATTCTTGTGTAATACAGTAAAGTTATGTACCGTACCAACATTTAATGTATTGCCACTTCTTGACTCATCGTTGTATTTCACAATTAGGTCTATATATATCATTTGTCCAAATTATATTATTAGTAGAAACTTGTTTACATATTTCTAACCGGCACCATAATAATTATTTATGATAAGTAATGTCACGAGTGATTTCGAAATAATCGAGAGGATTTGGAAAATCAAAACTGGCATTTGTTAGGGCTATTAAGCTGATTACTAACAAACCATTATTTAAATATAGTTATTTTAAAATATTTATATATTTAATGTGAACGGTGATGTTTGAGGCAAACATTTTTGGTTATATTTAATTTGTTGATCATTGCAACTTTATCGTACTATTTATTGCCAAATAGGTTCGCAATATTGTAAGAATGCACCCTAGTGGAGAAAAAATGAAACAAGGAGGAACTTTCTTTATTTTGGTAATCAAAATTCGTTAATGTCGAGATGAAACACGACTGTGATTGGTTGTAAAATAAAATTCATTGAAACGTGATTGTCATTGACTCCCATTTGGGGCATGAGTTGAATAGTCACCGATAATATATAGATATAAAAGTAATTTTGTATATTTAATTTATTTATTTCTTTAAATTTGATCAAAACCGACGGGAAACGCATTAAACAAAAAAGTATGAAAATAATTAATTTAATTTATATAAATTGGGGAATGTGGCGAAACTGGAAATCTTAAAAAAAATTTTAATGATTTTTAAAAATAAAAATTTGGAAAACAAGATTACCGGATATGTTTTAATATTATGTGCTATCGGATATATATATATATATATATATATATATATATATATAGTCCACCGCTGTGGTCTCGAGATAGCGTGCTGCCTTGTCACGCAGCGGGCCCGGGTTCGATTCCCGGTCGGGGCAGTTTTTCTGGGTGAGGTTTTTATTGGGGTTTTTCCTCATTGTAAGACAAATGTCAGGAAACGGTCCCCGAAATCATACAGCCATCATCATCATCATCATCATCCTTATTATCATCATCATCATCATGCTTCACCGGTGTGAAAGCAACGGGAAGGGTGGATATATTTAATGTAAACAAACGAGAAATGTTTGGTTATGTTTCATTTGTTCATCACTGCAACTTGATCATATTATTTATTGCCAAATAGGATCGAAATATTGTAAGAATTCACCCTAGTGGAGAAAAAAATAAAACACATCAAACTGTATATTATAACCAACATTATAGGTTATTAATTCTTTTTTTTTTCAGAAACAACTCAGTAAAATCAGTATTTAAAAACATAATTATTGAACACACAATTATCAAATGTGTAGGTCGAAGGTATCTGTTCATTATTTGCTACATTCAACGTATTTGTTGGAAAGTCAGTCACTGCAAATAATTCTCTGACCTGTTCAGATTATTAAAAAGGAGGAATTTTCTTTTGTTTTGGTAATCAAAATTCGATAATTATCGAGGTGAAACACGTATGTGATTAGTTTTAAAACAAAATTCATTGAAACGTGATTGGTCATTGACTCCCAATTGGGGCATGAGTTAAATAGTCATGAAATATATTATTTGAGTTTTATTGATTTTCAAATATTAATTAAGATGCACTTTTCTAATTTTTATTTTATTTAACCCTTAAATTGGCGAAATAATAATTTATCGTACAAATTATTTAAATGTTCACACCGCAGTTAAAACAAAATCGTGTAAAACTGTAAATTATTGAGTATTTTGGCACAAATTAAATTAATTCTTACTCGTTTGTTTTCTATTGTTTTATAAATAATTTTAATAAGTGTAATCAATATATTTTATAGGATTCACTGCTAATTTATGGATTAACAATCGGTTAATTCTCATATAGTTTCAATCTAAAATGGACTATGTACATTAAATTGTTTAAAGGATTAATTAGTCTAAAGTAATATAACAGTTCAATTTTGTACTAGAGCATGCCATCAAATCTTTAGAGGATGAAGAAGGCCTACAACTCAACGGTATTATTAAGCTGTTAGTTTATGCTGATGATGTAGTATTATTAGGCGCTAGTGACATGATACTAAGGGCCAACACATACTCTATTGAGTAACACTACGAAGTTGGGACTGGAAGTAAACGTCAATAAAACTAAATAATACATGTTCACACATAGAAATATATTATTATAATGAAAATGGGCAGTTAATGACAAATGAGGGAAATTTTGAGAATTGGCTAAATTACTCTATTGAGTAACACTACGAAGTTGGGACTGGAAGTAAACGTCAATAAAACTAAATAATACATGTTCACACATAGAAATATATTATTATAATGAAAATGGGCAGTTAATGACAAATGAGGGAAATTTTGAGAATTGGCTAAATTAAAAAACCTAGGAACAATAATCACAAATAGGAATGAGATGTACAAGGAAATTAACATAGGCTCAATTCTGGAAATGCATGCTATTATGCATTACAGTTCTCTCAAAAAAGTTAAACAGAAAATATATAAAACTGTTATTCTCCCAATTATACGTGTTTATATGGATGCGAACATGGACTAAAACTTTAAGAGAGGAGAACATATTACGAGTATTTGAGAATACAATTCTTTGAAAAAAAAATGGACCAAAGAGAGATAGACAGGCGAATGGAGAAAACTACATAACAGTGAGCTACATGCGTTTATAGGAAACTAGATATAATAAGATCAGTTAAGTCTCATAGACTGCGATAAGCAGAACATGTGGCACGAATTGGAAACGAATAAGGGGCACGGAAGCTTCTTATAGGAAAACTAGAGGGGGAAACCCCAATTGGTAGATTAAATATTAGGTGGGAGAATAACATTAGCCATTATTTAGAGAGGTAGATTATACAGGGGTGATTGGTAAACATTAGCTTATAGTAGGGTTGTTTGGAAAGCTATGTCCTCCAGTCCTCTTGCATTCATTTCAGTTCTTATTCCTTGTAGCCATGAATTTCGAGGTCTTTCTTTCTCTCTTTCTTTCTTTTTCACGTTGACACCATTCCAATATTTTTATGGGGAACCTTTCTTCTTGCATTCGTCGTACATGCCCATACCAATTTAATTACTTAAAACTTATAAAATCTACTATTGAATATTTAATATTAATTTTTTCTCGTATGATTTTATTTATTATTTTTTTCCAATTTTGAACATGTTGCTCGTCTCCTCAAGAAATCAATTTTCATCGACATTAGTTATTGTTCTAAGTTTCTGCTGAATTTCCATGTTTCCGCTCCATACTGTATGTGACAGCACTTCTTACTTTTGAATTATATATTTGTAATTTACATGTAGGCCTAAGTTATTTAAAAATGTATTAAATAATTATTTTACGACAAAAAACTGAGGTTTATCTGGAAAAAGAATATTAATACATAGATTATACTTTTACAAGTTTAAAAAAAATATACAGGCCCGAATAATTTAAAAGAAGTTATTTAAAAATAGGCCGAGGAGACAGCAGACCAAGGGAAAATGTAAAGCAGTGTTAACCTGACACCGCAAGTGTATGCCTATATTTAAGTAGTGTGACACTTTCCCCACAGATCATTTATATTCATAGCATAGACTTCCGTGTATTAAAATTCACGGGATCTACTTAATTGTCAGGATCACCGTTTACCATATTGTGCAAGTCAAATATAGTTCTATGCATTTACATGTTATAACCAAACTTTCACAGATTCTTTTTATGTTGTCTTGAGTGTATAATGAATACATGGTATCCGTTGTTTTATTACAGAGCAATTCGTTGATGTGTTAAATTTAGTTAATCCTTGGGTTCGTGTTAAATTGTTTCGAATAGATCATAAACAGATGTTAAGATATCAACCTGCAGGAAGAAGACCAGGATGTCCACTCAAAAGACTCCTGGATGGTGTTTCTCTTGAGGCCTAAATTCGTGAATGTACTATGATGATGATGATGATGATGATGATGATGATGATGATGATAATAGATCACATATGAACATTAAAAATGTATCAACTATTTATCATGAGTAATGCCATGAGTGATTTCCAATTTATCTAGAGAATTTGGAAATCAAGAGTGATATTTGTTAGGACTATTTAACGAATAAAAGAAAAGGATGTAAATGCAAAAATATATTTTTTTAAGAATTTTGGGGTTAATAAATTCTATCTTCAAGCCACAGTTAATCCAAAAACATTCAAGATTAAAGTTTTTAAAACACTGGCTCTTCCAACTCTTTTGTATGGTAGCGAAGTATGGACGTTGAAACAGAAGGATATACAGAGACTTAGATCTGTTGAAATGAGATACCTTCGGAGGACTGCAGGATACACACTACTAGATGACAAAAAAAAATGAAAACACCTTAGAAGAATTACACATGGGACCTTTAGAAAACAAAATTTCTGATTATAAGTCAAGATGGATGCAATATGTTTCATCGAATGGAAGATCGCAGGATATCCAAACAAATGTTAAGATATCAACCTGCGGGAAGAATAAGACCAGGACGTCAACTCAAAAGACATCTTGATGGTGTTTCTCTTGAGGCCGAAACAGGTCAACAAATGGCCTAAATTCGTGAATGTATTATTATGATGATGATTTAACGAATAAAAATAAGCTGTTTACTCACAAGTCATTATTTAAATATAGTTACCGATATTTTAAAATATTTATATATTTAATGTAAACGCCGATGTTAGAAAACAAAATAGAAATTTGAGGTTATGTATATTCACTGCAACTGTATCATATTATTTATGCCAAATCGGATCGCAATATTGTAAGAATGCACCTTAGTGGAGAAATAATTAAACACATGAAACTTTATATTATAATCAACATTAGGTTATTCATTTATATTTTAGTAAACAACTCAGTATATTCACGGAATCTGTTCACTATTGTTATACTCAATGTATTTGTTGGAGAAAGATAATGATCTGACCTGTTCAGAATATTAAAAAGGAGGAGCTTTCTTTATCACAAAAGCAGGAGTTGATAAAGAGAAATCGATAAAGAGTGAGGTGAAACAGAACTGTCATTGGTTGTAAAACAAAATTCATTGAAACGTGATTGGTCATTGACTACCATTTGGGGCATGTGTTAAACAGTCACCTGAAATAGATACTGTAAAAATTATAATTGTAACACAACAGTACAAAAATTACATGAACAATGAAACAAAACTTATACTTCTGAAGCAATATTAAGGGTCGCTGAAGGAGTATGAAAAGTTGAGATGAGATGAAAGTTCAGCACCACTTTACTTGAAGTTCTCGTTGAAATTGTAAGGCATGGGTTGTCAGCTATATTTTAGAAATCTGGTCGTTATAGGCCATATAAAGAATTAGAAATACTGGGTTCGGTTAGCTTTTGGTTAAACATGGATTCTCTTCAGGGAAACCAAAAGATAATGAAAAGGAGTTAATCTGAAAATACACAAGTTCTAGAGAATCTTACCATATCAATTTATTTATCTTCTTTTGGCACTAACACTTTTGCAATGAAGATCGATTCACTTCCGGCAGTATTGATTTATTCTCCCCGGTAACGAACTTTTTGATATCAAAATAATTTAATATTTTAATATATTAAAATTCTAATTATTCACTAACTCTGTTAAATTATTTGTTCGCACAATATATATTAGGTCTTTACAAAGATATTGGTGATTTATAAATATAACGAACTTATTGTAGTGTACCGAGATGCGTTCATCCTCCACAAACAATAGGAACTGATGAACTACCTTATTTGAAATTCAAGAAAACATAATTTTCATAACATAATGTAACTAAATTCTGTCATAGTATTGGACAAGGCTTAAATATTTAAATATATACACTCTAATTTAAAATTTCAAAGTCTTAAATATATGTATTCACGTAGACTTTCACGGCCGGAGTTGCTACGATGATCTTGAAGAAGATTCTCGGGCTGTAGGCCGTGGTCGTGAGGCTTGTAGTTCCCCGACGTTTCGCCAGAGACTGCGTCTGGCATCCTCAAAGGTTGTCTTGACCACGGCATATAGCCCAAAAATTGTCTTCAAGATCATCTTAAATATATGTTTATCTTAATCCAATCAGATTAAATATAATTAATTTAGATATTCAATTAATTGTTTGAAATCATAACACTTTATTAAATCTTAGATTTCTTAAAATTGAATAGCTACATATGCTAGTGGTCAGCGTTTCTGAGTACTGTTCATGAGGTCCAGGGTTCGATTCCCGGTCAAATCATAGGGTTTTTTTCTTAAAGGGAATCATTCCTGTGGTTGCCCATGGTCTGGAATTTAGGTTAAGAACTCTTCTGGCGCTTCATTATCATTTATCACCCATCATATAATCGTGGTAACGTAACTCCGCTTTCTAGGCGGTGGGTTGCAATTCAGCCAATGCAAGGAGAGAAGACATAGGGCATTGAATAAAAAAATTCTCAAAGTTTACTCAATAATGTACAAAAGCAAATATTAATGCAATATATTTTAATTATTATGACAATTTATTTATGTATATGAAATCTTTCAGATTCTTTAACAAGCATAAACTTTTAATAAATACTTTATCAAATAAAATATTTCTTTTTAATGTTTTTATATTGTCCTAATTCCAGTACTTATTTCTTTGCATTGTTTGTGTTACAGTTAATGTTTTATAGTAGGGCCTATCTACTACTCATAATTTATTAATTATTTTTATTCATAATTTATCGGAAGATGTGAAAGTTTATCGATAGAGCTCTGTTGCAATCTGTGTCAATGGAATTCATTTCAAAAGTGTTGGTAAAATATAGTTTCAAACCCATAATTTTAATAATGTTGGCATGATAGCTGCAATGCTACATAGTTTCAAAGCATACATTAAATACGTCAGATCTATATTAATGGTCACATGGAATTAATTGCAAATATAACATCGCTACATATCAAAAAATAGCTTTTTAACCGAGAACATACACTATTCTTACGAGAAAATATAAATAAATATATTTATAATTCATCTAACGGAGCTCATGGGTTCCTTATATAAAAACACTAGGCCATCATTTCTTAACATGTGGAAGCTTGTCAGTGTAGTTCTGTTTCACTCTGAATCTATGAATACAAAAGGCAATTGAAAATATAAAATCTGGAAAACGTGAAAGTCTTGAAAACCTAACAAAATTGGATCTGAAAAGTAATGAAGATATAAGAGACTAATTGAATATATACAACTTAAATGTGAAAATAGAGGAATATAAAGACAATTTGAGAGCCTATCTGGATCGTATGAATAACGAAAGAATCCCAGCACTAGCGTATATCTATCAATCTCAAGGAAGAAAAGATGTGAGACGACTAATCCCTGCAAGGATGATGATTGATGATGAAATCTTGAAATAATAAGCTAATTTAAATATAAAGAATGGAATAAAATTGCAATAAAAATCGGTGAACAAATATAAAAAAAATAATTTGAAAGTTTTTCTCATTTATTTGGTAATAGTAGAGGAACTTCGGATAATGTGAACCCCTATTTTGAATTTGTTGTTTTTATTATTTTACTTAGATATTTGAATTTTGTTTAATTACAGTGATTATCATTAGTGTTGTATCTATGAAATAGCATTGTTATTTTATTCAAATATGGAAAAATCTTAATAATTTATAAACTTTTACATTACAAGAAAGGTCCACTTTAACCTCCATATTCGGATAAAATGGTCCCCAGATTCCACCCTAGCTTTTAGACTATTTTTAAGTTTATTTACTCTATTAATCCTAATAAGCCAATAGACAGTATAGCAGAAATCATACCTAAGTTACCGAAGGCCTCCTTTTTACCTCTTTCATGACAAATAATATGAGACGGAGAGTCACAAATTATTCTGACTATTTAACTCATGCCCCAAATGGGAGTCAATGACCAATCACGTTTCAATGATTTCTGTTTTACAACCAATCAGAGTCGTGCTTCACGAAATATTATCATTGTTAAATTTACCATATTAAAGAAAGCTCCTCCTTTTTTAATATTCTGAACAGGTCTACCATTATTTTCCAGTGACTGAGCCTGTAGAGAAATACGGCTTCCAGATTGTATATATAGTGCATAGATGTCAACACATAGCGCTTGCAGGAGTTAATATAAAAACATTTGTAGCAATTTATTATACCACCAAAAAAAGAAACCACTATTTGCACTTTCTTAAATGTATTTTTTCCCAGGTAATAATCCAGAAAAATATAATTGTCATATTTACATCACACGACATCAGAAATGAATTAATATACAGTTTGATGTGTTTCATTTTTTCTCCACTAGAGATCATTCTTACAATATTGCGTTCCTTTGGCAATAAATAGTATGATCTGGTTGCTGTGATAAACAAAAGAAGCAGATGAAGCGTACCAATCGTTTCTCATTTGTTTTCAAACATCGCCGTTTACATTAAATGTATAAATATTTTAAAATAACTATAGTTATATAATGATTTGTGAGTAAACAGCTTAATTTTATTCGTTAAATAGTCCTAACAAATGCCACTCTTGATTTCCAAATTCTTTAGATAAATTCACTCCTTACTTCGCGAGTCGTGAATTTATCGATAATTTGGAAATCACTCGTGGCATTACTTATGAATGATTTATGACTAATCGTAATTAAATAATTACAAAGTGTTGATATTTATTTAACGTTTTGAAAAAATATTTACATATCATTCATCTGCAGTCAGCGATTTGGGTTTAGTAAAATTACAAGGATATTAAATAAAATTAATTGAGTGCACATGTTTTACATATAGCATCCTCATTGATAAAATATACGTATTCGTATAAAGTGGACCTACGTCTACTTCAACCGCCTCGTGGAGGGTCAACATTAACCGAATTCCTTTATTATGTTTAATTATTTTATACAGCCGCCATGTCACATAATATCGAATCAAACCAGTCAGCATATTAAAACAGCATCTACATAATGCCATATATTTAGGAGATGTTTCAATATTTATAACATTCAACAGCAAAAATTAAGAATTAATTCTTAGCTTGAGAAGCTCTTAAACTGGCCGTTTTCATAAATGTCACAAATAAACTCTTTTGCGCACAAAAAATAAAATAAACAGACCTTGCACACGTCAAAGTTGATTAGGGGAAGAAGGTAAAATATTTTCGGTTCGAGGGCAGCGCCAATTAAAGATATTAACAGGGTCCACTCATACCGGAGGGTCCACATTACCCGAACATCCTCTATATATTACTTGCTTCTATGATGAAACTATCTGAAACTCGTAATGAAGTTACTCAGACCACTGTTTGTAAATAAAGTTATTCTCTCAATAATTGATAAATTCATTTCAATATTTTTTTCCGTCAAATGTTGATTAGTTGATTGCTGCGTGTTCATATTTGAGATACGAGTATACATAACAAAAGAAAAAAAATCCGAATAAATATCGTACTTAAGTCAATTTGCCTTAAACACAAAGCGCAGCCAAAGTAATTTAAACTAGTCTGTCTCTATTAAAGAGAAGAATGTAGCAACGAGATTTCACGGTTTGTTTGAAGGAAGAATTTAAATTCCTACAATTCCAGAAGAAATTTACTTTCAAGGAACTTACAAGTACCCGGAACTAACTCGTCCTTCTACCAAAATCAAAGGGTTTCTTATGAAGCAGAACAATGGAAAATAAAATCCGTTACACATTTATGAAGATCCAAGGTCGATTGAAGTGCTGTCAGTAAGAGGTGACAATACAGGGAGTCACATGGCACTGAATCTGAGTTTCAGTTTTTTTTACCCGGAATTTAGCTAATTCTCACATCAGGTAGCAACTCAGTTGTGCTCACGAGGCTTAGTGGATTCCATTCTAAACCCTATGTATTAAGAAAAAAATCTGGTTCCAGACCCTACGCATAAATAAAAATGTCTATAGTAAATTCCGAAATCAAACCCGGCTCCTTGAGATTCCAGCCAGACACACTATTACTCGACCACATTAAGTTTCAATGCGGAAAAAGTGGGAACTAAAAGAATGTGGTAAGGACGAATAGGGGTTGGAGGTAGTAGACCCTTGTCTTAGGTAGCAATGCCAGTGTTTATTTTCCGTAAGTCGTATATAGTCAGTTATTAGTGACAGAGTCAAGTGCGAAAGTTAGAGCCTATATTCACAGTACATAAACATTTAAGTCTGACATACAGTTGCTGGAAATCAGTACTGATTTAATTTCTCTGTACATAACTTTATCCAGAAACCCCGTAGGCATGCAAACTCTGACGATCTTTCATTAACCTCATCTCCTACTTCAAGTAGGCCTAACACTATATTTTTCCACTGATTATACCACTAACCCAGTCAATCGTTTGTACCAAAGGTGGAGAGGAGACACTTTCCCCATCTTCAACATTATAGCGCCTTTGTTTCCCCTCATCGGCTAAAAAAATCACGCGGTCGAGTAATAACTGCTACATCACAAAAGCAGTCTTTTGTAAAATAAATATTTTTTGTCCTATAACATCAGGTTGTCTTTTATGGCATTTCTGTTTTCTCCCCTGGCATTGGAGGAAATGTACTGTATGTCTTAGGTCGGGGCATCTGGAAGGCGGAGTTAATTTACCCCGATGATATGATGGGTGATAAATGATAATGAAGCGCCAGGAGAGTCCTTAACCTAAATTCCAGACCATGGGCAACCACAGTTACGAATGTCTTTAAGGAAAAATGCCTGTGTCTGACCGGGAATCGAACCCGGGACCTAATGCTGTAGTCAGAAACACTGATACTAGCTCGTGAGGCTTGTTTAAAGTAATTATTATCACAAATACAAAACGACTTTCATTATCAAGGTACACTATTAGACACAACCCTTAAAAAAATAATTTTCGAAACTATATAACTTATTTTTTCGAACTTTTGTATGTCATAATATAATAAATATTTATTTATAGGCCTACTGGGAGAGTTAATCCCAGGAGACCTCTTTTACCAGTAACAATTAAAAGTAGGCTATATAATACACACAAATAACACTGAGCAACAAAAAATATATTTTTTTTTGTCTCAGAAAGAAAAATATGTGATTCTAATAGTATTTTTTCTCCTGAACTCAAAAATGATAACGGTTTTTCTCAATCGCGCAAGGTTTCCGAGAGACAGGCAGGCATTTATAATTTCAAACACTTTAATATATTCTACATTCGTAACTACACAATATTCGAACATTCGGACTCATCTAAAAAGTAAGAAGTGACGATTCTCTGCTATATTTCGCCTTTGGAGCATCCCTCTTGATGGTCCAACTATAATCGGCCAGCATATTAGGATTCCATTTGCCTTGATATCTCTTTTCCGTAGCTAAAACCATTTGAGTTAGCTCATTTGGTTTTATTGTACAATGGACAAATGGATGAAAAAAAAGTATTAAAAATAATTATTTAAATCCATTAATTGAAATTGAAATAAAAAAAACTGTGGGTGATGGAGAAATTCCGAATACATATTTGTAATGTGTGTACTCAATGAATTTTACAAATTACCTTTAATTAAGGATGGCAATATTGACCAGTATTAACAATAACGGTAATAATAAATAATAATTAATCGAGATATAATAACAATAATAATACAATTTAATTAGACAAGAACCAACTAAACACAAGATAATATTTAAAATCAAAATTAACGTTTGTTGTGGAGTGAGGTTATGTCCTATATCCAAGTATATCATCATCATCAATGGCAGTCATGGATTAGGCCATTGGCCTGTTCCGCTTCAGGAAAGAAATTGATCCCTCCATCTCTTCTTAGGTCTTCCTGGGTCTCTTCGCCTGTGGGTCTGTAGTTCAATAGCTGCAGAGGTAGTCTATTTTTTGGCATTCTCAGAAGGTGTTCATGCCAATTATTTTGATATTTTTGAATGATTTCAGTTATTGCTGGTGTGTTGAGAGCTTTGCGGATATCTTCATTACGTATGTGATCATAAAGCGTATAACCCGCTAAAGGTCTTAATAACTTCATTTCTGCAGCTACTATCCTATTTAATTTACCTGTAGTAAGAGTCCAGGTTTCAGAACCATAAAGTAGAGTTGGAAGAGCCATTGTTTTATAAAATTTTAGAATTGTATCTGGACGTACTTTTTCGGAAAAGAATGCTTTTTATTGTTCCTATAAGTTTTTGAAATTTGACCAATTTTATGTATATTAAGTATATTAAGCAAGGGATCGCTACAAGGATTCAAGTTTCAATTGGTTTTATTTCCTATTTATTCCTTGCGGTATGCATCGCATTCCACATTCACTCTCATTACAAGGCAGTACTAATATAAATTTTTAAAAATGACGAATTCAATTTATTATCGAACTTCGAATCCAAAGGCGAGCATTTTTAATCCCACGGTCGGTTTTAGACAAAATATATTAAAATAAACTAATTGATTTGTAATTCATCGTATTATCAATGCAATTGTCTATTATTTGAAGTTAAAATTATGTAAAATTAATTGTATGACGCGACAGCCCTTATAAGATCCTTAGCAGTTCTGCCGGTTGCTAGCCTTTCATCCACATGTCGCATTTATGGAGGTTGAATACAAGTACACAATTCTTATCTAATTGTTGATTAGTCATTAAGTTTTAATTTAAAAACTACATCCTACTACGATTTACAGATTACTAAATTGATTTTTAACAAGGGGCAAGGAATTCATCAATCGTCTTTCGACATCTAACATAAATTATTTATTGCACTGAAATCAGTAGCATTATATCTGCTTACGTATAATGAACCACTTGTTCAAAATGTACATGTTGAAATACTTCCTGGAACATGACGTATAGAAGATAGTTGGAAACAGTGCATTGTATGACATATTTTCCCTACGTCTTAATTCCTTACGAGTACGTTCCCTCACTCTGTCGTTAACAGTTAGGGAAAATTATGCAACTCGACTATAAGAAGTTTATGGTAAATATTCATATCATTAGCTACATTGTTTCTACTTGTTCTTTTCTTACTTACTCACTGGAACTATCGAACCCCAAGGTTCACGCCCGCGCGGACATAAGATCTCCATACATCCCTATCCTGAGCTAATGTTTTCCGAACATTCCCTGTATAATATACGTCTCTCAAATCATAGTTAATGTTATTCTCCCACCTCATTCTTGGTCTACGAACTGGGCGTTTTCCCTCTGGCATTCCTACAAGAAGCTTCCATGCACGTATTTCATTCCCCATACGTGCAACATGTCCTGCCCATCGCAGTCTACGAGACTTAACTGTTCTCATTATATCTGGCTTCCTATAAAGACCATGTAGTGCATTGTTATGTAGTCTTCTCTATTCACCTGTCTGTTCATCTCTCTTTGGTCCAAAAATTGTCCTAAATACTTTATTCTCAAATACTCGTAATCTCCTTCCCTCCCTTAAAGTAAGAGTCCATGTCCCATATAATATAACTGGTATAATACTAGTTTTATATATTTTCAGTTTAACGTTTTTTGAAAGGAGTTGGTACATCAAAAGTCTCTGCAATGCATAATAGCACGCATTTCCAGAATTGAGCCTATGTTCAATTTCTTTGTGCATCTCATTCCTATTTGTGATAATCGTTCCTAGGTATTTGAATTCAGCCACTTCCTCAACATTTCCCTTATTTGTCATTAGCTGCCATTCCCATTATATAGACCTAATGTATGTCTCGGAAGTGGTACTGGCATTTATCTGATAACCTATCCGGGGCGGCGCCCCATGTCCTTATGTGGTTTAGAAAGTATGTATGTGATCCAGAGTATAAATTCTCTCCCTTCAGTTCGTGTCCCTGTAGGACACAGGTAGTGTAAGTCATGCAAAATACCTAAAATAACTATTCATCTCTTTTTTGGTCCAAAAAATTTCCTAAGAACTTTAATCTCCTTTTGTCCCTTAAAGGATATATTTTTACATATTTATATAGTATTTTCAATTTATCCGGTATTTGCGACTGCCATCCCCACAAATGGAGACTTTTTTGTTTCATATGCTTCAAAAACTATTCACCAGTTAGTAGTTCAATGTTATGATAGGGGTTTTAGATGGAAATTTTTAGGAGAAATTTAAAATTAAATTTACCTTTATAATGGTGATCTGTCAGTCCTCCGTGATATTTCTATAGATGTTATTTGTTCGCTCTTATAAGATAGTATTTGCTCTTTCTCCACATCTTACAATTCTGGTTTTCGTTTCATTGCCTTAAACACCTGAAACTAGGTAAAAAAAACCAGCGTGCAAGTGTTTTTATTCTGTTACATTCTTATACACGCCCTCTACAGTAAACATCAGCAGTGACAAGGAGTAAGAGAAGTATGACTTGTGTTTGTTTACAACCAATTGGTGGTTGTATCATTATGCAATAGCTGGTTGTATCAATATGCAACAGGAAATTGAACTCGTGGGTGCATTATCAGATAGTAGGGAATGTCTTACTTTATATAATGATAGTGTGCACAGATTGTCTATATACAGTCTAGGATAAGTTTTTACCAGATCATTTTGCCACTTGTTTCAGTAGACTCTCAAAACATTTAGTGATTATATCATTATGCAACACATATTTTCTTTTTTTGTTGATTAAATCGTATGTATCTAGTTACATTGTGTGAAAGAAAAACAACTTGACATTATATCTTCAAGCAAATCACCAACATTCTATCAATCTCTTAATTTATCAGACACAAAAAAAATGTCCTTTTAGCAAATTCCAAAGGAAAGAAGCATTTGTACTTGTTTTCATGAACAAATTTTTGAAACACTACACATTTACATCGACCCTACCTAGTATAATACATATTTAAGCAAAACACGAAACATAGCCAATGAATAAAAACCTCATTAATTGTTATTCTATACCAGCTAATACCCGGCGTGTGCTGCTACGCCTAACTAAATTAAAATTAATGTGTTTTTATGTTTAGTTGAATACGTAAAAGGAAAAATAATTATAAATTTATATTTTTAGATATCCGTGCTGATTACCCCTTGTTGCCCGGGAATCTACTTATCCCGATCTTCTTGACATAAATGAGCTGAAATACGAAAATTAATGTGTTTTATGTTAAGTTAAATAAGTAGAAGGCAACATATTTATCGTAATTATTTTTAGATACCCCGTGCTGTTTACTCGACGTTGTCCGGGAATCTACTCATCCCGATCTTCTTGGCATAAATGAGCTAAAAGACAAAATTCGTTATTGTAAAAGAATACCCGCCATGTGCTGCTATGCTTGCACGGGAATCTACGTACTTGTCTCTATCTTCTTGGAATCAATGAAAGACAAAAATGGTTATTGTGAGTTATCCGTAAGAGATAAACATATGCTGTCGCGGAGGTTTTTGTTGAGCTTTTTGAGATATTCAATTCTGTGTACATTAATTTTGTGTATTTGTTATGGTTTAGGCAGCGTAAGCCATTTAAGCTACTTTTTTCACGCTTTCCACTACAAAGGGCGATTTTTAAGGGTGTAGGAGTTGAGTATCACAACTCTCTTATGGCAATATGTCCATCCCGGGAATCTCATGAACATTTTGCAAAAATCCACATCACAATCGGATCAACGGTATGGCCGCGCATAAAGTACGAACAAACAAACATTCATTTTATATATTAGACGGATTTGATAAATTGACTGGTAGGAAGACCAAGAAAACGCTGGGCTGTAGAAATGTGAGTTCGGAACAGACAGGGACCTAATCCATGAAAGAAGGTGATGATGATGTAATAAATTGACCATTGGGTAGTGACACTGCTTCGTACGCAACGGTCCCGCGTTCGATCCCCAATCAGGACACGTTTCCTAAGTGATTGTTTTTTCGGAGTTTTTTGTCACATGGTAAGACAAATGTCAGGAAACTTAAAGCCCATACGTCTGCAAACATCATCTGGCCATCATAGTCATTATAATATTCACCATGTTTAGTTATGAATGTATATGTGTGTGTGTATGTGGTGTAATAATAATAATAATAATAATAATAATAATAATAATAATAATAATAATAATAATAATAGCTTGTGTGTGTGTATGTGTGTGTGTGTGTGTGTGTGTGTGTGTGTGGTGTTTCATATTCATGTTGTGTGATCTAGGAGGAGGCGCTGTCATTGAGCTGATCACTGAATACGAGGAGGTCCTTGTGTGAGTAAAAAATTATGAGTGTGATCCATAGTTTAAAATCCCTCTCCTGACAGGTCGTGCCACTGTAAGATCCGGGTGGCACGTGACTTGTAAAAAGAACCTATAAGGGAAGAGGTTAAACAAAGTTAATGGAATAGAATCTTATATATAAAAATCAATGTTTGTTTGTTTGTATATTTGTTTGTTTGTTCGTATTCCATGCGCGACCATACCGTTGATCCGATTTTGATGGGTTCTTTTGCAAAATGTTCAGAAGATTCCCGGGATGAACATAGGCTATAAGATAGTTGTGATATTCAACCCCTTCACCCCTAAAAATCACCCTTTGTAGTGAAAGCGTGAAATAAAGTCCCCATTTTGACGCTTAAATGGCTTACGTTGCCTAAACCATAACAAATTAATGCACATAGAATTGAATATCTCAAAAACCTCTATAAAAAAGTCCGCGACAGCATACGTTTATCTTTTACGGATAACTCACAATAACCATTTTTGTTTTTCATTGATGCCAAGAAGATCGGAATAAATCGATCCCCGGACAAGCGTGCTCTGCCATACTGTTCATCCGATTGAGATGGGGCTTTTTGAAAAATGTTCAGGAGATTCCGGGGGATGAACATAGGCTATAAGAGAGTTGTAATACTCAATCCCTTCATCCCTAAAAATCACCCTTTGTAGTAAAAAAACGTGAAATAAAGTCCCCATTTTGACGCTTAAATGGCTTACGCTGCCTAAACCATAACAAATACACCAAATTAATGTACACAGAATTGAACATCTCAAAACACTCTACAAAAAAAGTCCGCGACAGCATCTTCTACGGATAACTCACAATAACTATTTTTGTCTTTCATTGATGCCAAGAAGATCGGGATAAGCAGATTCCCGAACAGTGCACGCCTGATGGTAAAAACATATTCGCATTTATTTTGAGTAGCAGCGCACGCCGGGTATTAGCTAGTATCTAATAAATTAAGATATAACTCAAATGTTGACAAATTTAATAATAATACCAATAATACTTACTTACTTACTTACTCACTGGCACTATCGAACCCGTAGGTTCATGGCCGCACGGACATAAGCTCTCCATACATCTCTATCCTGAGCTAATGCTTTCCAATCATTCCCTGTATAATCTACTTCCCTCAAATCATAGTTAATGTTGTTCTCCCACCTCATTCTTGGTCTACCAACTGGGCGTTTTCCTTCTGGCTTTCCTACAAGAAGTTTCCAGGCACGTCTTTCATTCCCCATACGCGCAACATGTCCTGCCCATCGCAGTCTACGAGACTTAACTGTTCTTATTATATCTGGCTTCCTATAAAGACCATGTAGTTCATTGTTATGTAGTCTTCTCCATTCACCTGTCTGTTCATCTCTCTTTGGTCCAAAAATTTTCCTAAGAACTTTATTCTCAAATACTCGTAATCTCCTTTCCTCCCTTAAAGTAAGAGTCCATGTTTCGCACCCATATAATATAACTGGTAGAATAATAGTTTTATATATTTTCAGCTTAACGTTTTTTGAAAGGAGTTGGGACATCAAAAGTCTCTGCAATGCATAATAGCATGCATTTCCAGAATTGAGCCTATGTTTAATTTCTTTGTGCATCTCATTCCTATTTGTGATTATTGTTCCTAGGTATTTGAATTCAGCCAATTCCTCAAAATTTCCCTCATTTGTCATTAGCTGTCCATTTCCATTATATAATGTATTTCTACGTGTGACCATATATTTAGTTTTACTGATATTTACTTCCAGTCCTAATTTCTTAGTGTTACTCAATAGTGTGTGCGTGTTGGCCTTTAGTATCTCCTCGCTATCGGCCAGTAGTACTACATCATCAGCATAAACTAACAGCTTATTAATACCATTCAGTTGTAAGCCTTCCTCATTCTCTAAAGATTTAATGGCATGCTCTAGTACAAAATTAAATAGTAGAGGAGATAGTGCATCTCCTTGCTTCAACCCATTCTGGATTTCAAAAGTGTCTGAAAACTGTTTGCCTACACGCACCCTACTCGTTGAGCCATTTAGACACATTCGTATAAGTCTAACTAACTTTTTAGGAATTCCGAACTCCAGCAGGATACTATATAACTTCTCCCTCTTAATTGAATCATATGCTTTTTGGAAGTCTACGTATAGTTGATGTACAGTACCATTATATTCCCATTTCTTTTCTAAAATCTGTCTTATACTAAAAATCTGATCTGTTGTAGACCTGTTTCTTCTAAATGCACATTGATGATCTCCTAGAATGTCATCAATATAGGGAGTAAGTCTGCTTACTAATATATTTGTTAGAATTTTGTACGAAGTTGAAAGTAATGAGATGCCCCTATAGTTGTTGCAATCAGTTTTATCTCCTTTCTTATAAATTGGTACGATAATTGATTCCTTCCATTCATCTGGAAGAGCTTCTTTTTCCCAAATCATACTAAGCAAACAGCGTATCTTGTCCATCAATTTTTCTCCCCCTGATTTTATCAGTTCTGCTGGGATCTCATCTGAACCTGATGCTTTATACATTTTCAATTTTTCAATTGCCATTTCAACCTCTAATGCACTTGGCTCTGCGACTAGCATTTCTGCTGTCTGCAACTTATCCTCCTCAATGTCCTGTTCTGTATGTACATTTAATAGCTGATTAAAATAACTTTTCCATCTATTTAATATACTCTTGGAATCTGCAATCATATCCCCATTTTCATTCTGAATTATGTTTGTTCTAGCCTGAAACCCTTTCTTCTCTACACTAATTCCCTGATATAATTCTCTAATGTTCCTATTTTTTGCATTCATTTCAAGATCATTAATCTTCTCTCTCAAATATTCCCTCTTTTTACTCTTTAGTAACTTGGTGGTTTCCCGTCTAACACTACCCAATTGCTCTAAATTTACCTCATTTGGCTCGTGTAACCATTTCATTTTTGCTAGCTTTCTTTTCTTTACAATGTCGGCACATTCCTCATCAAACCATTTCTTGTTTTGCCTCTTTTTTAAACAACCAATGCTTTCTGATGCTGACAATTTAATAGTATCTCTTATAGCCTCCCATTCTTTATTTATATCAGTTTCTTCTTTCGTTTGCCACATTGTCATCTGAAGATTCCAGTACTTCAAATCTATTAGCAATTTTGATTTGGTACTCTTGCTGCATTTCATCATTTTTCAAGTTTTTTTAATTCATATTTTACACAATCATCTTTAGCGTTTGTTCCTCTCATAAGCGATAGCCGTTGTCTGATTTTCACCCTGACCAGATGATGATCTGAATTGCAGTCTGTCCCTCTAACTGATCTAACATCAATGATGCTACTGTGCCAGCGTTTATCCACTAATACATGATCTATCTGGTTCCGAGTTTCTCCATCTGGGGACGTCCAGGTGTATTTATGAATATCCTTATGCTGAAATGTTGTGCTCTTAACAATGAGATTCTTTGATGTGGCAAATGTGACTAATCTAACCCCGTTGTCGTTACTATCTTCATGAAGACTGAATTTGCCTATTGTTGGTTTGAATATATCTTCCTGCCCCACTTTTGCATTAAAATCTCCTAAGACAATTTTCATATGATATCGTGAAAGGCTATCAAATAAGCATTCTAATTCTTCATAGAACTCATCCTTGATGTTGTCATCTTTATCTTCTGTGGGGGCATGTACATTTACAATTATAAAATCATGTCGTTTACCCTTTAGAATTATGTATGATATCCTATCACTAACAAACTTAATATCTCGGATAGCGGATAGGATCCTCCTTCTGACTAAAAAACCCGTTCCAAATGCAGGTCTTTCTGCACCCCCATAGTATAATGAAAAGCTTCCTGATTCCTGACTACCTTCTCCTGGCCACCTAACTTCCTGTAAAGCGACTATATCCAAGGGTGATTTATCTAATTCCCGCGTTAATATCTCTAGTGCCCCGCTATTGTATAAAGTCCTAACATTCCATGTTCCTAGGAACATGTCCCTGTGTTTGAGCCTTTGGCATGGGTTCCCTGAAGTAGTCCCCGCCCGGAGAACCGAATGGGGGACTATTTGACCTCCGGAAAATTTTACCCCAGTAGAACCCATGTCCGCATTTCTTGACGGTTGTATTTTTACGGTGAAAGATCGTCACTCTTTCGACCAAGGTACTTATTTCGTCTGGCTTATCACCTTCGACCAGTCCGGCATGGGTAACCCTATCGGCAGCAATGCTACCGCCGGCATAGCTCTCAGGATCATTTAAGCACACAAGCCACTCCACCACGACAAGGTAAAGATACCATGGAGGGATAATAACAATAATAATAATAATAATAATAATAATAACAATAAAGTTATATTTATTCCGGTAGAGTTAAGCCATAAGGCCATCTCTTCCACTCAACCAGCACAAATACAAATACATATTTGACAATATAGATATACACTATACTAATTATAAAGAATTAAAAATGTATTAAATGTTGCAATGTAAATTTCATATCCAAACAACATTTTATACGATAATAATAATAATAATAATAATAATAATAATAATAATAATAATGATAGATATCGGTTGATTAATGTCTTTGACATCGTCCGATTCCTAATAGCCAATTTTGTCGGTCCATCCAATCTCCTGGTTGTAGATGTTTCTCCTTCATATATAAACATATTTCCTGACTCCAGGAGGTTTTAGGTCTTCCTCTGCTTCGTCTTCCCTCAGGTTTCCATTCCAAAACAGATTTTGATTGTCGACCCTCTTCCATTCGCTGGACATATCCGTACCATCTTAATTGCTGAGTTTTAATATAATCTAAAATAGTGTCTTCAATCTTCATTTTCTCCCTTATAACTGATTTTCTAATGTTTTCTTTTCTTGAAATTCTTGCGGCCCTTCGTATAAAATCCATTTCCGTTGCCAAAAGGTACTTATTTGTTTTTGTTGTTAATGGCAAAAGTTCTGCTCCATAAGTAATAATGCTTTTAACAATTGTATGATATATATTTATTTAATTTGTATTACTTATGTTTTTATCCCACAATATTCCATTGAGGCAAGCAATTGCAAATTTTCCTTAATAATAATAATAACAATAATTCATTCATAGTGTTCTGCTCAAGAGCAGGTCTTTCAATGCAAACTTAGCATTATCCACTCTTTCCTTAACTCAGCTTTCCTTTTTGTATCTGCATACAAACCATTTATTTTAATATTGTCTATCATCTGATGTCTTTTTCTGCCTCTAACTTTCTTTCCGTTGACCATTCCTTCTAGGGCATCCTTCAGCAGATAGTTTCTTCTTAACCAGTGGCCAATCCAATTTCTTTTCCTCTTCTTTATAAGTTCCAGCATTGTTCTTCCTTCACCTACTCTGTCTAGCACATCTTTATTTGTTACTTTGTCCGTCCATTTTATACGTTC
This sequence comes from Diploptera punctata, assembly GCA_030220185.1. Taxonomy (NCBI): domain Eukaryota; kingdom Metazoa; phylum Arthropoda; class Insecta; order Blattodea; family Blaberidae; genus Diploptera; species Diploptera punctata. Next base: position 884,504 of record JASPKZ010001617.1, on the reverse strand, counting down.
CATTCTTCTCCATATCCACATCTCAAAAGCTTCCAGTCGCTTTTCCTCATTCCGTCGTAATGTCCAAGACTCTGCACCATACAATGCTACACTCCACACAAAGCACTTCACTAGCCTCTTCCTTAATTCTTTTGCCAAAGGTCCGCAGAAAATGCTTCTCTTCTTGTTGAAAGCTTCTTTTGCCATTGCTACCCTCTGCTTTACTTCTTGACCGCAGTTCATGTTACTACTGATAGTACAACCCAAATATTTGAAGCTCTCCACTTGCTCAATGGCCTCAATGGCCATTAATCCTCATGTTTATCTTCCTTGATTTCTTTCCTATAATCATGGCCTTCGTCTTATTTATATTTATCTTCATCCCATAATCCTCGCACTTATCATTCAGCTCCATCAGCATGTTCCTCAATGACATTGTATCTTCTGCTAGCAAAGCCATATCATCAGCAAATCCCATGCACTTTATTCTTCTTCCTCCCATGTTTACGCCTCCCGTATTACTGAAGCAGTTCTTCATTAGGTCTTCCAGGTAGATGTTGAAAAGGGTAGGTGATAGAGGACATCCTTGCCTCACCCCTCTTCCAATTTCTCTTCCCTCTGACATTTCTTCTCCTATCATCACTTTTATTCGCTGTTTCATATAAAGACTACTTATGAGCCTCCTTTCCTTCCAGTTCACGCCAATTTTCTTCAAGATCTTAAGGAGTTTATTCCAATTTACTCTGTCAAAGGCCTTTTCCAGGTCAACAAATGCTGCATAAACGTATTTATCTTTTTCTATATATCTTTCTCCTATTGTTCTTATCCCTTTCCCTTCCTGAAGCCAAACTGTTCTTCTTCCAATTCGATTTCCATCGTAGAACGTAAACGTCGATTCAGTATTCGCAGGAGAATCTTTGCTTGTGATATCAAGCTGATAGTCCTGAACTCCTTGCATTTCTTTGCATTGTTTTTCTTCGGTATTGGTATTAACACCGTCTCAGTCAATTCTTCGGGCCATTCACCTTCTTTATATATCTTGTTGCATAACGCAGAATTTCCTTCTTTCCTTCACCCAAGCATTTAACTAATTCAATGGAGATTCCATCTACCCCTATTGCTTTCCCATTTTTCATTTCCTTAATTGCTAGTTCAACTTCTTCCTTCAGAATTGAAAATCCTTTTTCATCTTCTGATACGTCTTCTTCATTTTCTATATCCAAATTAGACGGACGATTTCTTGTCTCATATAGCTCTTCTACATATTTTTCCCATGTATTCATAATTCCCTGTTTGTCTGTTATTTCTTCATTATTTTCCTCCTCAATCAGCCACATAGTTTTCCTGCTCTTCTTTCCATAGTCCAAGCTTTTAACTTCCTGGTACATTAAATCATATTTTCCTTTCCTCTCCAGATTCTCTAGCTCTTCACATTTCTGCTTCATCCATTCTTCTCTTGCCTTGTCAGTTTCTCTTCTTAGTTCGTTGTTCAGTTTCCTGTAGTTTCTTTTGGCTTCTTCTGTATTGCTATTTTTCCATTTTCTTCTTTCATCCATCTTCTCTAACATTTTTTCTGTGACCCAAGGTTTCTTAATATTCTTGCTCTCTTTGTATCCTATTGTTTCCTCTGCAGCTATCTGTATACAGGTTTTCAAATGACTCCAGTGTTCCTTGGTATTGCCATATGAGATTTCCATGGTAGAGGCTTTCTCCTGAAAATTTTGTTGGAATTTTCTCCTTTCCTCTTCAGTTTTGAGTTTCTCCAAACCAAATTTCTTTGTTGCCTGTCTTACTCTTATCTTCTTCAGGCAAATATCTACTTCACCTATTAGTAGGATATGGTCTGAATTGATATCTGCTCCTGGTAGGGTCTTCGCATTTTTCAAGCAATTTCGGAATCTTTCCTGTATCAGTATGATAATAATAATAATAATAACAATGATAATGATAATGATGATAATAATAATGATAATAATAATAATGATAATAATATAAATGTGATAGATTATACGAAAAACATCAATTAATATAATTACCTTACACTTTACTTTAGAAGGCAACATTGTGATCTCCTTATTCCGATTATTTACATTAAGGAATACATTTATAAGCAAACATGAAGGATTACAAATTAATAAATAGCTCAATAATTCAAGGCCACCAAATAAAAATAATATATCAAGACAACGACATATTAAGACTAGCCTAATAATCTGTTCTCAATGGACCTGTGCAAAAATGTACAGATCCATTTGATCCCAAGCCAAATACACGAATTAATCTAACATGCAGTGTAATTCTAATAGTGTATTCATTACAAATTGTTAGCCCACGTTTTGGATATTACATTTACTTTATTTATTTATTTTTATTTAATTTTGAGAATTTTCCTCATCATTGTGGGTTTTCTCCAAACCAATCTTGGTAATTAACACGAGTTTTAAAAAAATACATAAATGACTACGGACTTACAAACTATCAATTTGTAACAAACATTCAAAAATTTCTTTTAAAAAAAGCTCTCCATCGTTCTCTGTCCTCTGTGTCTTCATCCGTTACACCAAATTTTCTCATTGAATTCTGAATGCTATTCTTTCAGGTTGTTCTCGGTCTTCCTTTTCCACTCCTTCTTTCAATTTTCCATGCATAGACAGCCTTTGGTAGTCTTCCATCCTGCATTCTTCTTACGTATCCATACTATTTTAGTCTTCTATATTCAATCTCATCCATTATACTTCTTTCTGCATGCATCCATTTTTAATTTCTGTATTTCTAATTCTTTCCAGTCGAAATTTTCTGGCAGTATATTTTTAAGATTTATAATAAAATTAATTAACATAATATTTAAGTGATCTCCTCTAATCAACTCATTTACAGTAATTTTGTCCTTAATTGCTACGTATATTCATGGACCAAAACGAACTAACTTCAGTACAATACATTGTATAAATGTATTTATTAAACATTCATTCTTAACATAGATATTATTTGACACTTTGCTACTAACAAATTGTAAACAAATTTAACTGTTGGATTCAACTGTCAAACTACATCTAAAGTGATGCATTTTCAATTACGAGAACACAGTTCATCTAGTTAATACGTTTAAAAACAAACGTGTTTGCGTGAAGCACGAAAGCTTTCCACTCATGTGTCACTGTCACAGACAGTTTTTAAATTCTCATAACACCGCAGATTATATTACTCTCCTGTCAAACACAGTTCTGCTATTCATTTCAGTATGCAGCTCAAACCCTTGTAACATACAGTAAGAGGCATAGTTCCAACCAACGATAATCCAATAAACGTTCCAACGTATATGCAAACAAGGACATTATTCAATGAGTCAATACCTTAAAAATGTATTCTGAACCACCGTAGAAGTTAAAGTTTTACTATTTTAACTTTTTATTCAATGAGTCAACATGTTTATTCACAGCATGATGGTGTAAAATTATAATTTAATAGTGAGAGACCAGTAATAAAGTTATGAAACAAATTGGCTCAAATAGCAGAATTGGGAACTTGTATTCGAGACATCCCGAGTTCAAATCCAGTAGCTGACCTCCTGAGGGGAGATTTTCCTCAATCTATCACCCCTCCTGGTCCCGTGGTTAGCGTTCCTGGTTACAAAACAAGATGTTATGGGTTCGATTCCAGAGCATTATTCATAGATATTTTTCTCTTTAGGAAATTTACTGCATCCCTTCATTATCTGGGTATGCCAATACATTTGTGTGTATCTATGTGTAAAATAAAAAAAGATCATCATCTTCATGGTAGGCCGTCGACCTGTTCCGCTCTCAGAATTCATCTTCCCATCGTCTTCTAGGACGTCTCACATTTCTATAGCCTTGAGGTTGGTACAACAGTTCTTGTTTTGTTAGTCTAGAAGAGTCCATTCTTAAAATATGTTCATGCCATTTTTATTTATAGCTTTCTATTGTTCCAGTTAGATTAAAAATGTTGTGTTCTTTCCTAATTGTTTCACTAGGAATGAGGTCTCTTACGAGTATATCCTGCAACGTAGTTGAGGAACCTCATATCTGATATTTGATCTATTCATGGCCCAATTCGCTGATCCATATGTCACAATGGGAACTGCCATTACCTTATAAAACTTTAGCATTGTTTTTCTTAGTTGATTTTGTTTGTAGTGTTCTTTTAATAGTCCCACACATTCTTTGAAATTTATAGGCTATATATTTTTTCATGTAGGCCTATATCATTTTCCTAAATATTTAAAACTCTGTATTTGTTCGATAATTTCATCGTTCAAAACTATTTTCGATCGAACTGCATATTTTCCCCGAAAGGCCATTGTTTTTTGTTTTCTTCGTTGAAATCTTGAGATTATATTTCTCCATGGTTTTCTTGTAAAAAAAAAGATTATATTTAAAGTCCATGTTTTCCCTTTACAGAGATTTAGGCGCTCTCCCCCTACAGGGAAGAATTTGAACCATAATTTCATCGTTCAAAACTATTTTCGATCGAACTGCATATTTTCCCCGAAAGGCCATTGTTTTTTTTCTTCGTTGAAATCTTGAGATTATATTTCTCCATGGTTTTCTTGTAAAAAAAAGATTATATTTAAAGTCCATGTTTTCCCTTTACAGAGATTTAGGCACTCTCCCCCTACATGGAAGAATTTGAACCATACTAATTTAGTTACACTTGTTTTCGTATAAATGTCATTTTTTAGTGGTCCCGAAGTCAGCGTTGCGCCTCATACTGACATCTAGGAAACTAAGGTAGTACTAGGACGGGAAAATTAGGTAAATTTTGCTTAGAGGCCTTTCAATGCAGGCTTAAGGATCTTTTACGAGCCTGAAAATCTTCAGACTTGGGACCCACGGTTTAAAGTCCCTCCCGGAGGACTTGTTCCTTTGATTTTCCGTCCTAAAAGTGCATCCATCCGGCCGGTATGAACCGGCCGGGTTTGAACCCGCGGACCCTCGGGACCAGAGGCAAGGAGCATAACCACTAGTCCACCGCGGCCGATAAAAAAGATAAGGAAAGTAAAACATTAAAATAGTAAAATACTGCAATAAAAATAAAAATAGTCATCTCCTTAAGCTCTATCCTCCTCTGTGCCGGGATTAGTTAAGCTCATTTATCCAGATATGTTAGCGAGTGATAAGGGTCGACACAGCGCCTTGGTGAGACATCTAGTAGGCAACTAATGTGTTAAGTTATGTAGGTAGGACATAACACTATCATGTTTATTTCATTAATTTTGAGTTTTTTTTTAACTCACCTCATATTTCTTGACTCCCATGCAGACCCAGGTTTCTTCACTGCATCTGTGACATTATCGATGCAACACCACGATCACAACTCAGTTGGTGGTGTTGCATCGATAAAGTCATAAATGCAGTGACGAAATCTGGGTCTGCATTGGAGTCAAGAAATATAAGGTGAGTACATGGAATAATTTGGAACAAAAATATTACAAAGGAAAATAAAATGAAAATTTATAAGAGCAGAATATTTTGTGATATGGAAGTGAAACTTGGTGTTTGACGGAATTACAAAAGAACAAAATTAGAACAGTTGAATTTGATTATTTTAGAAGAAGCCTCCAAAAAACAAGACAGGATAAAATAAGAAATGAATTCCTTTGGAGAGAAATGAATGTCACCACATCTGTTGTTAAAGAGGATTGAAAATCAAACGCTTAAATGGTATGGACATGTACAAAAAATGGGAAATGAAAGATGGCCAAAAAATATATACCAGTGGTCACTCCCTGGAAGAAATAAACGTGGCAGACCTAGATGGAAATGGAAAACCTACGTCAGAACTATAATGGATGATAGGTATTTGGAAGAGGGAGATTGGAATGATAAATATAAATGGAAAATGAAGACGGCGAACCTATAAGTGGGGGAAAGCCGAAGAAGAAAAAAAAAAACAACTCAAAATTAAGTAACCAGGTTTGAACCCGGGTCCCACGGAACTAGATGCAAGGAACATAACCACATGTACCAGCAGTCGCGGTTATACTTAGAATGTAAGTACATATTTTTAGTTAATAGTAGGTTAAGTTAAGGGGTTAAGATGAAAGTTTTTAGGTGCAATTTAAATTTTAGTTTACCTTATATTCCCACCGAGGCACTATTAAAAAAGGTATATTATTTAAAAGTATTTGGAAAAAAAGTTCTCAAATAAACGCTAATTTAAAATATCATTGGCAAAATCCATTACACTATTAATTACAACTTCGCAGTTCATTTAAATTAAAATCTGCTGCATTAATTACGACATTTGAATAATCACAATAGACATGTACTAGTAGAATTTAGCCCACACCATAAAATTCTGAACAACCTACTATGGTTAAATTATTCCATATTATAAATATGGAAGTGAATTAAAAATTAATAATCTAATTTTACGGTTGTTATTTCACTCGGTAGATTAAATTAATGTTTTGAACGTTCATTAAGACCTGGACTTTTTAATTACTTTATTCTCTAGACTACCATATTTGTTCCCACGACGAGAAAACCAAAGACATATAAAACCAATGGATTATTATTAACTCTTTCTTTCCCACATTATGAATTCAGGCGAGGAAAATTTTATAAAGAATATTTTTGTATTAATACAATATGTCGAGAACAAAAAAAATTAACATTTTAAAACTAAACGTGTTTAAATAATAATAATAATTATTATTATAGTTATTATTACTATATTATTAATTACTATTATCACTACTATTACTACTATTTTATTATTATTATTATTATTATTATTATTATTATTATTATTATTATTATTATTATTATTATTATTATTATTATTATTATTATTATTATTATTATTATTATTATTATTATTATTATTATATAAAAATATTAGTCCACCTCTGTGGTCTCGAGGTAGCGTGCTGCCTTGTCACGCAGCGGACCCCGGCTCGATTCCCGGTCGGGACATGCTCCTGGGTGAGTTTTTTTTCGGGGTTTTTCTTCACCTGTAAGACAAATGTCAGGAAGCTTTGGGCCCAATGGTCTCCGAAAATCATCCGGCCATCAACATCATCTTCCTTATCATTATCATTATCCTTCACCGGTGTGGAAAGCAACGAGAAGTTACCACACCCCATAATTCCCTAGTAAAGCTGCAAAGCATAGCATGAAAATGCTATGGTTGCAATGAAACACCTGCCCTCGGGCAGAATGACTATGGATGGGTAACAATATTATTGTTCAGGGACAAAAAAAGAATGAAGAAATTTTAGAACAATTAGAAGTAGAATCAGTAGAAGAACTCAACAGATATAAATTAAACTGGCTAGATAATGTAAAAAGAATTGATAATTCAAGAATCCCAAAATTTGTGATTCAATGTAAGCTCAAAGGACATCGTCGACCAGGAAGACCTCTTAAAAGACTGCTAGACGGGCCGAAACAGGTCTATAAAGGCCTAATTCGTGACGTATGATGATGAAGTTCACGAACATCACAAGTAGATCCACACTCTATTTCGTGGTAAAAGTTGATACTAGAAGCTTGTTCAGCAACAGCAACGTTTTTCGAAATATGTACGCACGCAGTGGCCTGTATCACAGATTTTAATAGAGATGTCAAGGGAATACTCTGGAAGTGAAGAGGCTCTTTTCTGTTTAACAAAAAGAAACTAATGTATAACCCTCTGTTCATCGAGAGTTATATTACGGGTATTTACAGAGATATGCACATGAATACTTCAACTACATAGTTATATAAAATGCGGAAGATTAAGTCTATTAATCTTTGAGAGTAAGGAAGATGTATTTAAGGAAGTCTTATAGTTCGACAATGTTGGTGTGATATTTCAATATGACTAGCAGAAGTCCCGATTTTTAGAGTAGCTGGTCGGTTGTTTGAGAACAAGGTAATCAGTCATGGGATGAAGAGCCAATTGTTGTAATATTTCAGAACAATTGCATAACATTTTAATAAATATAAAACAGTACCTGAGATCTCAGCCGTCCTTAATAATCAGCAGTGTAGTTTTGTAGGAGGTATTTCGAAAACTTATGTTTCATCTTCTGCTTTCAATTCAGTACCAAACTGAAAGCAGAAGATGAAACTTAAGTTTTCGAAAGGCCTCCTACAAAACTACACTGCTGATTATTAAGGACGACTGAGATCTCAGGTACTGTTTTATATTTATTAAAATTTTAACATAGTAACCTCAACGGAGTTTCGTAACGTATATTAAAAATCTTTGCCATTACATAGTGGGGGAGTTGACTTGTTCGTCTTGTATAGGTAAAAATGGAAGCATCCATGGTTTGTTGCGAAATGGGCGAGAAAATAACTGGGCCAGACGAATAAGGAAATTGCATGAAGGAAAACGTTAAACTCTGAAAAATATAAAGTCCTATCTGTATCACATTTTATAAGAAACAATTATATAGCTATAGCGAAATCAATGTTTAAAGCAGTGAAATGGCATATTGAATATAAAAGCCCGAATTTGTGTGAACTCAAACTTAAAAATATGTAGGAAAAATATAAACAATACTCAAATACAAAATTATATAGATCAAAATATTTGTCTCACATAGAGAATAATACAACCATGTGTATGATTTTCTTACTCATTCTTTTAAATTATGTTTTATACTACGTAAAGTCAGCCCATGACGTTAAAGATCAATTAATTTATTTGTATTCATTTATTTCCAAAAACTTCTAATTTTGTAGATCAATTATGAAACAGGGTTCTACGTAATAGGTTTATAGAAAGCATAATTTGGTCCGTCACAGTGGCTTTGTCGGTAGAGTCTCGTGACCTGTATTCGATTCTTGGCAGAATCCCACCTTGGGTGTGGGTGTGTATCATTTTCCTTGTTCTGTATTATGCTGTCTTCGGCGATGACCCTAGCACTCCAGAGTGTTTTGCGCTTGTATAAGTGTGTGGTTTAGAGTTCTTGCTCCCTGTCTGCAGACGATCCGCTCAGGGTTTGTAAGTCCCGTGAGGGATGTAATTCCTGCACAATGAGGGAGCGGGGAGTAAAAAAAGATTAAAAAGAGATATTGCAATTTTTGCTACACACACACACACACACACACACACACACACACACACACACACATATATATATATACACACACATACACACACACACACATATATATATATATATGTGGGTGTGTGTGTGTGAATCAACGTTTGTTTGTTTGTTCGTACTTTATGCGTGGTCATACCGTTGATCCGATTGCGATGGGGCTTTTTGCAAAATGTTCAGGAGATTCCCGGGATGAACATAGGCTATAAGAGAGTTATATAATACTCAACTCCTACACCCTTAAAAATCGCTGTTTGTAGTGAAAAACGTGAAAAAAAAAAATAGCTCTTTGGACGATTAAATGGCTTACACTGCCTAAACCATAACGAATACACAAAATTAATGTACACATAATTGAATATCTCAAAATTCTCTACAAAAAAGTCTGCGACAGCACATGTTTATCTCTTACGGATAACTCACAATAACCATTTTTGTCTTTCATTGATGCCAAGAAGATCGAGACAAGTATGTAGATTCCTGTGCGAGCATAGCAGCACATGGCGGGTATTCTTTTACGGATAACTCACAATAACGAATTTTGTCTTTTAGCTCATTTATGCCAAGAAGATCAAGATAAATAGGTTCCCGGGCAACACCGGGTAATCAGCACGGGATATCTTAAAATAATACGATATACATTTACAATTATTTTTTATTTTATTTATTCAACTAATCATGAGAAGTACATTAATTTTAGTCTTTCAGCTCATTTATGCCAAGAAATTCGGGATGACTAGATTTCCGGACAACGCCGGGTAAACAGCACAGGGTATCTAAAAATAATTACGATATACATTTTTCCTTTCACTTATTTAACTAAACATAAAACATTAATTTTCGTATTTCAGTTCATTTATGTCAAGAAGATCAGGATAAGTAGATTCCCGGGCAACGCCGGGTAATCAGCACGGGGAATCTAAAAAATGTAAATTTATTATTATTATTATTATTATTATTATTATTATTATTATTATTATTATTATTCCTCTCACTTATTCAACTATACATAAAAGCACATTACTTTTCATTTATTTAGTCGTAGTAGCACACGCCGGATATTAGCTAGTATATATATATATATATATATAATTATAACATCGATAAAGCGTCACTGCTATAAAGTAAAAATGTTCTCTTTAATTTGCTTACTTGTTATAGTCAGCTACTAGATGGCAGTGAAGACCGAGTTCTCGCGACATCTAGTAATAATAGAGAATATAATACATAATTATATAAGAAAAATAAGTGTTTGAATTGGATTCGCCTGGTGGTGTAATGGATATCACGCTGAGGTACCGACTCAGAGTGCCGGGTTCGAATCCCGTCCGGGCATTTCTTTTTCTTATCATATCATACCATATATATATATATATATATATATATATATATGAAGATACTGTAGAATGTAAATAATTAACTGCTGGATATTAAGTTTGAATTCCTTGGTTTAAATAAAATCAAATTAAACTTACGAGGTTTTTTCAAACAAATTACATTTTTACAGAAATATGTATATTTCGTCTGATGTGGGGCACTTTGACATATCTGTAAAGAAGGAAATAAAATTAAGAAAAAGAAAGAAAGTTAATTTGTGCATTACGTTATACTATTGGGGACACGCATTAGAGTAGTTGGTTCAGGCAATACGCTACAAGCCGTAAGATTTGTGCTGTATTCATTATTCAATCAAGGCGGTTATTCAGATTTCTATTAGCAGAAGAAAATAAGATCTCCGTTGCCTCGTACTGTTCATTCTGGTGTAATTTATGTATATGAACAAAAAATATTAGAAAAATAGAAGAAACATGTTTCAAAAGGTGTGGATACTTAATAAGAATGTCAGAATAATTTGGAATGCCAAAGATGTTACATGTATATATATACATGTACAGGGTATTGCAAAAAAACACCGACAATAGAGGTGAGGTACATTCTGTCCAGCCTAAAAAAAAGACACTTCAGGAAAATAAATGGGCGGGTAATCCAAGAAGCACATGACTGCTGCAGTTACTGAGATTAGTTCATGACCAAAGCACAGTTCAGCGGAAGCGAAAAAATAGATAATGTACTCGATTAATATAATTACGTATTTAATGCTATTTATGTTAACTATAGTTGGTCAGAAAATACAGTGTTTACCTACATATTTCTTCGAAGGTCGGAGACTAACTAAAAATTCGCATTTGTTTGAAACCGAACGATTCTTGAGAAGTTGAATGTCAGTTACAAATATGGCGGCTGTCGGGTAGTTTATGTTAACTTAACTCGGCGATAAAATGCCTGATCAAAATTATTAGAAGTGCTCTAAAGGGAAATTGTTAAATACTGGTGGAAAACGATGTTAAATATATTTTGTAAGTTTATGGAGCATAATCCTAGCACTGTAGTGAACTATATAGTTAAATTAACTGCAGAATATACTGGTGTGTCAGAGTGTAGTGTTTGTACATATACACAGGGGATTAAAAGAAAGTGGTAATATCAAAATGCCCAACAGAAGAAGAAAATGCCTAAACCTGTTTTAAGAGTGGTGGATAACTTTGTGAAGTGTACAGTTCATTACAAGGTGCTTAGGTTTCTTATTTTATTGCTGTAAGTACAGTTATTTTAATTTAAATGTTTGATTTGAATTAATTTGTTTAATATTACAATTGTCCACCGCTGTGGTCTCGAGGTAACGCGCTGCCTTGTCACGCAGCGGGTCCGGGTTCGATCTCCGGTCGGGGCAGTTTTTCTGCGTGAGGTTTTCATCGGGGTTTTTACTCGCCTGTAAGACAAATGTCAGGAAAACTTTGAGGCCCAAACGGTCCCCGAAATCACATGGCCATCATCATCATCCATATCATTATCGTCATCATCATCCTTCACCGGTGTGGAAAGCAACGGGAAGCTACCACACCTACAATTTCCTAGTAAAGCTGCAAGCATAGCATGAAAATGCTATGATTGCAGTGAAAGACCTGCCCTCGGGCAGAATTACTATGGATGGAATATTACAATTATAATTTAATTAGTTTTCGACATACCTTGTAAATGTTAATACAACCTGCAACATTAAAAATTAAAACGATTGTTGTGCATTAATTTATGGGCTTGTAACAAACAGCTGACAGAGTTCTCCTGCACTCTTATACGTGCTGCGCGGAGTAATACATTCGGAAGTTAATGTCAAAGTGTGCTTCTTACGTTGGATAGAGAATAGTATATTGAGATATGTTGATCATTTTTAATAAGGTACCATTGTACGAAAAGATGCGTTTTCACACTATGAGTAGCTAACTTCTCAAGATCCTTGATTGGAAAGCTAATGGAAGAAGAGGAAGAGGCAGACCTAGAGAACGTTGGATAGATGGAGTGAGGAGAAGTATGGCCCATGGCCGCGCGGACATAAGCTCTCCATACATTCCTATCCTGAGCTAATGTTTTACAAACATTCCCTGTATAATCTATTTCCCTCAAATCACGGACATAAGCTCTCCATACATTCCTATCCTGAGCTAATGTTTTACAAACATTCCCTGTATAATCTATTTCCCTCAAATCATGGTTAATGTTGCCAAACGGTCCGTGTTTCGCGCCATATAATATATATACATACACACGCAGTTAGAATAGCTGGCTAGGGTCAAATTATGAAAAAAGTAATTACTTTATTTTTTTGTTACCAATGAATTAACTTGACAAGTCATTGCTTTCAATTCTGCAGTAATTCGATTAAGGCTTGCTTTGTACGTTGTGGAATTCATGTAGGAAAGTAAGATTACAGCGACATAGTGACTAAATTGTATAAATTGAGGAATCTGCTAAAACGTAATGACGTTACCACAGCAGTTACAAGAAACGAAATGGCCGGATGATTTGATCCAACATCCAGTTAACTCTTCACGCCTCGCCGATTTCACGAGTCACCAAACGGTCAACGAACCCAAGACTTCCTAAACTATTTTTATTAGTTTTTGTGATTCATCTAGCGGAAGTAATGCGTGTTATAAGAAACGCATTTGTTAGATATTATAATAATAGGAAGCAGTGTATTGGATACCGTTCATTTCCACTTTCATCTCGAGCACGATGATATGCATGTCTGAAGTTCTTCAGGCAATAATTCTGCAATCAATAAACTACCATACTACAAAAAAAGTAGGTCTAGTGTTTTTCCTATGCGGATAATCTACAAGATTATCATAAGTAATGCTACGAGTGATTTCTAATTTATCTAGATGATTCAGAAATCAACAGTGGCATTTGTTAGGACTATTTAACGAATCATATTAAGCTGTTTACAAAAAAATCACAATTTAAATATAGTTTCCTGTATTTTAAAATATTTGTAGCGCCTATATTTAATGTAAACAGTGATAAATCTATGGTTATGTTTATTCAATACAACTTGATCATATTATTTATTGCCAAATAGGATCTCAATCAGCGATAATCCACTAAGATCGCAATATTGAAAGAATACACCCTAGTGGAGAAAAAATGAAACACAAAAAAAACTGTATACTATAACCAACATTGTAAGTTATTAATTTATTCTTTAGTGAACAACTCAGTAATATAATTATCTAAAAACATAATTATTAAACATACTATTATCAAATGTGTAGTTCGAAGGAATATGTTCATTGTTTGCTATATTCAGTGTATTTGTTGGAGAGTCAGTCACTGCAAAATAATGCTCTGACCTGTTTAGAATATTAAAATGGAGGAGGTTCTTTATCATAAAAGCAGGAGCTGGTAAAGATAAATCTATAAAGTGCGAGGTGAAACACGACTGTGTCATTGGTGTAAAACAAAATTCATTGACTCCCATTTGGGGCATGAGTTAAATAGCCAATGTAAACACAGATCAATAAACTTATAAAACCATTACATCATGAATATCATTGTTCGTCGCAGTTACTAGTTCTCTCTTTGTTTTGAGTAACTATTTTAAAAATACTAACTCACTGACTCTATCGAACCCGTAGGTTCATGGCCGCGCGGACATAAGCTCTCCATACATCCCTATCCTGAGCTAATGTTTTCCAATCATCCCCTGTATAATCTACTTCTCTCATATCATGATTAATGTTACTCTCGCATCTCGTTATTGGTCTACCAACTGGGCGTTTTCCCTCTGGTTTCCTATAAGAAATTTCCATGCACCTCTTTCATTCCCCATTCGTGCCACATGTCCTGCCTGTCGCAGTTTAAGAGATTTATCTGTTTTTATTATATCTGACTTCCTATAAAGACCATGTAGCTAACTTATGTAATCTTCTCAATTCACCTGTCTGTCCATCTCTCTTTGGTCCAAAAATTTTCCTATGAACTTTATTCTCAAATATTAGTAACCTTCTTTCCTCCCTTACATTTTATGAAATGTTAATATATGGATTTCATCCAATATATAGGCCGTAGAAGCAATTTTTCATAAAAAACAAGTTTCGTGCATAATTACAATCTTGAAGCTTGATTTTAATTATTAACAAAAGGAATTACATGTATGCGTTAAGAGTAGATAGAGAATGATTTTTATAATTTTCAATATTACCTGTATTTTTTTATACGACTTCAACTTTAACCCTGTTTTTCTCAACACTGCAAAACTTGCACTTGATTTCAACCACCTGAATTAAGGTCTGAAACCGACCTACTCCATCCTATACCCTGCTCAATTTAACCCTGGTTTATGAGTATCAAACGTGAACCATATTTGGTTCGTCTTCCGGGCTTATAGACCGTGGTCCGGTTGTCTTCATACTTGACGTTTCGTCTACTGCTGCGGTAGACCTCATCAGGAGATACTACGTGCTCTCTGTGAACTCCTCAACAGTCGGCTGCAGGCTGTTGAGGAGTTCACAGAGAGCACGCAGTATCTTCTGATGAGGTATACCGCAGCAGTAGACGAAACGTCGAGTATGAAGACAACCGGACCACGGCATATAAGCCCGGAAGATGAACCAAATATGGATCAAGACGCCGGCCGTGAAAGCCTACAATTATACATCAAACGTGAACTTTAGCTGGCGATTCAAATATGATTTTGTCTGATACACTGTCCTTATCTCAAATTACTTGTCTTCAATATTCTTCTATAATCAAATTAATTTCTTATGATTAATTCATATACATCATATAAAGACAATTTTATTCCATATATGATACATGCCATCCATAGTAATTCTGCCCGAGGGCAGGTCTTTCACTGCAATCATAGCATTTTCATGCTATGCTTTGCAGCTTTACTAGGGAATTATAGCAGTAGTAGGACTTTATTAGACAAAAAGTATTTACAATATTATTTACAAATATGGGTCGCACGGGCAGTAAGCCGTACGTGCTGTTGACAATCCGTTACAATAAGTAATAGATGGTAATAGTATAAAGAAAAACAAAAAGAAAACAATAACATTAAAATTACATAAAGAAAACACAATAATATTTCAATTACATAATAATACAATAACATTATACATTAATTAAGTTATGTAGAATTATTAAGAATTAATGATATTGCATTTTGAAACATGTATTTATTCATGAATGAGTGTTGTTCTTATTTTCCGCGTTTCGTCCAGAAATTTACCCACGTTTACCCAATTTTCTGGATTTACCATTAACTAGTAGCATAGGTGTGGTAGCTTCCCGTTGCTTTCCACACCGGTGAAGGATGATGATGGCCATATGGTTTCGGAGACAGTTTGGCCTTAAAGTGTTCCTAACATTTGTCTTACACATTAATGTTTGATAATATACTTGTACACACATTTCCATTCCATTAACTCGGTTACATTTCTCACCTTATAGGTCTTTTTTACATTCCATAAGACACCAAGGGCCTGTAATTATACCTAACTTACCAAACACGAATGCCGCTCTACCTTATATTTATTACAAGCCCATAAGCATACTCTCGCTAATTCACAATAGCTCTATTCCATTCCTATAACTAACTAACTAACTGGCACTATCGAATCTGTAGGTTCATGGCCGCGCGGACATAAGCTCTCCATACATTCCTATCCTGAGCCAATGTTTTCCAATCATCCCCTTATAATCTACTTCCCTCAAATCATAGTTAATGTTATTCTCCCACCTCAATCCTGATCTACCAACTGGGCGTTTTACCTCTCATTCTTACAAGAAGTTTCGATGCACGTTTTTCATTCCCCATTCGTGCCACATGTCCTGCCCATCGGAGTATACGAGACTGTTCTCATATCTGGCTTCCTATAAAGACCATGTAATTCATTGTTATGTAGTCTTCTCCATTCACCTGTCTGTTCATCTCTCTTTGGTCCAAAAAGTTTCCTAAGAACTTTATTCTCAAATACTCGTAATCTTCTTTCGTTCCTTAAAGTATGAGGCCATGTTTCGCATCCATATAATATAACTGGTAGAATAATAGTTTTATATATTTTTATAATAACATTTTTTTAAAGGAGTTGGGAAGTCAAAAGTCTCTGTAATATAAGTCCTTCTAAAATGTAATTCTACTTACTGATAAATAAACACTTTAGCAAGCTTACATGAACAGCAACATCTCGTATATAAATCGCTTCACATTGATTTTCCACATAGCACCAGACAAATCATTTCTGCTCAAAAGAACTCATCTCCCTTTATATCCTTCTATGTAACATGGGAATTACATCAGCTCCATTCAGGAGGGTGAAGTAGAAACAGTATCAACAATGGTAGTTATTCTTCCCTCGATAAGCAATATAATGTTATTTCTTTGAAAAGCAGATATGTTGCTCCGATCGTACTAACCCTACAGGGAATTTAAATGCCGAATTCCAGCGTAGCATATAGTAGGGGAAATGAGAAAAACTGTTCTGTCAGAAACCATTTTCTTCTTCAATATGTCTGTCTGTTTCGACATGATTTGTGGCGGATCTAAAATATTGTATCATCTTACTCCTGTCAAATCATGGAAACATGCTATTAATTCCACTATGAAAATCCTACAATTCACAGAAGTTCCTGATAAATATTTGCATTATGATATAACATTACTTTTAACTTAGCATCATGTGGAATGTTTGTTGATGGTTCAAAACACCGCATAAAATTTAATAACACGTCGTCGCCACCCGGCGATGAAATCTCCAGAATAGCGAGAAAAAAAATATTAGGCCAACTGTAATTCCTAGAGCATTTGATAACACTGGTCAAAAGAAAGAAAAATATGTGATTCTGATATATTTTTTCTCCTGAATTCAAATATATCGGTTTTTTTCTCCCCATCACGCAAGGTTTCAGAGAGACAGGAATTTATAATTTCAAACATTTTAATATTTTCTACATTCGTAACTACACGATATTCGAACATTCGGACTCGCCTAGAAAGTAAGAAATGACGATTTTCTGCTATATTTCGCCTGTGGAGCATCCCTCTTGATGGTCCAACAATAATCGGCCAGCATATTAGGATTCCATTTGCCTTGATATATCTTTTCCTTAGCTGAAATCTCCTGATGAAAGTGTTCCCCGTCTTACTTTACAATGGACAAATGGACTAAAAAACGTTTATTAAAAAAATAATTATTTAAATCCATTAATTGAAATTGCAATAAAAACGGTGGTTGATGGAGAAATTCCGAATACATATTTGAAAACACGATAAAAAACTGCATTAAGTACAACTATTGGTACTCATGAGACAAAAATCATGTTGACCAGTGTAAGTAATTGTAACACTGCTATAACACCATAAAAAATATATTTAGGTTACTTTGACATTACGAACTTCATTTATAGTATCCTGTCAAGTCATCTATACGTTGTCAAATCCTTGGAAGATGGCGCACTCCATCTGCATTACTAATTCCGGACATCTCTCTCATCTGATCGATCTAGAGCTTTCTGGATATCGACTCTTGGTTGAAATCGAATGCCTCGTAGACGTTCTATGATCTTTGAGAATAATTTATAGTAACAAAAACATGGACTCTTACTTTAAGAGAGGAAAGGTGATTACAAGTATTTGAGAATAAAGTACTTAGGAAAATTTTTGGACCAAAGAGAGATGAACAGACAGGTGAATGGAGAAGACTTCATAACAATGAACTACATGGTCTTTATGGGAAGCCAGATATAATAAGAACAGTTAAGTATCGTAGACTGCGTTGGGCAGGACATGTTGCACGTATGGGAAATAAAAGACTTGCATGGAAGCTTCTTGTAGGAAAGCCAGAGGGAAAATGCCCAGTTGGTAGACCAAGAATGAGGTGGGAGAATAACATTAACTATGATTTGAGGGAAGTAAATTATACAGGGAATGATTGGAAAGCATTAGCTCAGGATAGGGATGTATGGAGAGCTTATGTCCGTGCGGCCATGAACCTAAGGGTTCGATAGTGCCAGTGAGTAAGTAAGTAACAAGGGTTCATGTCTGGTGAATTTGGTGGAAGTTCAAGTAGGCCTAGTTCCCATATTCCGCCTTCTAAATAAATTCTTTACAGGGCTTATTACTTATTAAATGTGACAAACAATGAATGTATTCTCAAAATAGTGTTATTTCGAGACTTTCAATATTACAGATTTATACAACAAAACCTGTTCAATACCACACTACAAACTTACAATGGTCACCACTAGGATCACAGATATACAGTATTGTTTCCATTACTTATCGAATGCCCTAATAGGTATTTGAAGCAATATGAATGATGTTTCATATTTAGCAACTTAAAATGTTATACATTACAGGTCTTCTTGTATCTTGTAAGCCCATGTTTCCCTTAACAGAGATTTAGGCACTCTCCTCTACAGGGAAGAATTTGAATCATACTAATTTTAGTTACACTTGTTTTCGTATTTTGAGTGGTCCGTGGTCAGCGTTCCGCCTCATACTGACATCTAGGAAACCAAGGTAGTACTAAGACGGGAAAATTCGGTAAATTTTGCTTAGAGGCCTTTTCATTCAGGCTTAAGGATCTTTTACGAGCCTGAAAATCTTCAGACTCGGGACCCACGGCTTAAAGTCCCTCCCGGAGGACTTGCTCCTTGGATTTTTCCATCCTAAAAAATCCATCGACCCCAGCCGAGTTTGAACCCGCGACCCTCGAGACCAGAGGCAAGGAGCATAACCACTAGTCCACCGTGGTCGATTACATTACTGGTACAGTATGCAAATAGACCGTAAGTAGGGCACAGGTGTATGTGGTGGAATAAAGAGGTTTTGTTACTTTTTTAGGAAATATTAAAATTGTAAGGTTTTTACATAATGAACATGGTTCGTTAGTGCTTATAGTAGGGTACTTATTAGTATTATTTGTACTGAGAACCGCGCTTTTGATTTTCAATCCAACAATAAGAAAATACTAGGTTCTTGGTATTTGCTAATAAAGTAGCATATGCATCCCCTGGTGATATAAGGCTTTGCCAGACCGAGACTAACGTTATTTGTGGCCCACTAATTAAAAAAAAACTTATTTTGATAAGATTTGGTTTACAAGGTTTTGATGGACAACCGAGGATATAATAGGCCCCTGTTAGAGTATTAAAATCATTTCAAATTATTAATTTTCTTTCTTATTCAAGGGATACATAAAGTACCGTAATATTGAAATTAACGTATTCAGACATGCTATTTGCATGCAATAGTTAATATGACTAAAAATAAAAATTTCTGCTTTAAACAGCAAAAGAAGATAGACTGATGGACGGGAGAAGAACAAGAGGAAGACCAGCCAAGAGATGGATAGACAGTGAATGCACATCCAATACATCTTCCTCCGAGGAGTGATTTTGGAACTAAACAGGATGAAAATCCTACAAATTATGTTTAAGAAGAAGAAGCAGGAATTTGAACCTAAGGTATCCACCTTTATGTGCTGGCTCACTAACCAATTGTGCTATTCAGACAATAGAAGCAGACACAAATTTCACTCTGTTTGAAATCTCCGTATAACCCTCAGTAGTGAACTTATATTCAGATTATAACAGAGTCGTTTTTAACAAGAAGGCTTTATGATCTCATTTATTCCGTGCCATATATCCTAATTCTTCTTCTTCTTCTTCTTCGGTTTTCCCCCACTTATAGGTTTGCCGTCTTTGGTTTCCATTTATTTCTATCATTCCAATCTCTCTCTTCCAAACTCCTATCATCCATTATGGTTCTCACGTAAGTTTTTCATTTCCATCTTGGTCTGCCACATTTATTTCTTCCAGGGGGTGACCATTAGTATATATATTTTTGGCCATCTTTCATTTTCCATTCTTTGTACATGGCCATACCATTTAAGCGTTTTATTTTCAATCCTCTTAACAACAGATGTGGTGACATTCATTTCTCTCCAAAGGAATTCATTTCTTATTTTATCCTGTCTTGTTTTTTTGGAGGCTTCTTCTAAGGTAATCAAATTCAACTGTTCTAATTTTATTCTTTCGTAATTCCGTCAAAGACCAAGTTTCACTTCCATATGACAAAATATTCTGTATTATGCTCTTATAAATTTTCATTTTAGTTTCCCTTTATATCCTAAAAATTACAAACGTAATATTGACTTAATGAAGTCAAGTAAGCTATTGGCATGCAATGGTTAATCCAACTGAAATACATTTTTTCCTTAGTAGAAGCAATCTCTTGTAATGTGAATAGAAGTTCACTACTATGGGTTATGCCGGGATTTCAAGTAGAAAGAAATTTGTGTCTGCTCCTGAATTACCTGAGTAGCAAATAGTTATTGCGCCAGGATGTAAAGCTGGTGATCTTGGGCGAAAGGTCTTTTTAGTTGTAAGCCTATATGATATCGATTTAGTATATTTTTCACTTCATGCTTATTTATAAACGATTTAACTTCTAAGGTCAAATATTGTATGTGAATCTTCGACTGTTTCCAGTAGAGTATATGGATCTATTTTTATGCAGTCACGTGTTCTTGTATGTTTACTTTTTTTTTTGGTAATAAAAATCCAACCCAGCGTTTGCCTCGATGTCTGAGCAAACCAAGGAAAAAAAAATCAGTCAGACTGATCGGCACTGGGATTTTAACCCGAGACCACCCAATATCGAGACCTCCTTTAATACATTTTACCAACATCAGTTTTTAATTTCGAAACTTTTCTCTTAGTACCTCAGAAAATCTCGATATTAAATGCTTATTATTTCACTCTTATAGTTATCAACACCTCTGTACCCGAGATATTATTACTAAGGTGATAGTTTTAAATTGATTATCCAAACAAAGAACAGACAAAATGTACGGAAAGAAACCTGAGCAACAAGATAGTAATCAGACGTATTTTCTTTACTTCAGATATCTGGCCCACTATATAAATGTACAAGTGTATGTGTATGTGTGTGTGTGTCACCTTCGTAATAACAATTTATGTTATAGCAAAATAAACTTTATCATCTTCCATAAAAGTATATGGCCTGAAGGCCTGTTACGATCTCAAGGCTGGATTTTCAAAGCATCTCTTCTTCGCCCTCTTTTCATGTGGACGATAATGAAGCATGACTAAGGGCCGGTTTCACCAACAGTGGTAACTGTATTTCGCCAGTTTTCCCGTGTGTAATGCATAGCATAAACTGGCGTAATACAGTTACCTCTGTTGGTGAAACCGACACGTATGGGATTCTGTTCATGGACATGAACATAAGTTTTCAAACTGTATTTATATTTGTTTTTAAAATGGATAAATTATTCTAACTGAAATTCTTGCAGGACCTCTTCATTTTTCTTGTGATCCCATCGGGAATAACCAGCTGTTGATCTCATGAACTTCATCTAGCAAGCTGTGATACGATATATGTTCTTATTCATAATAAACTTACTCTATAAAATACCAATTTATCCTAAAAACTCAATAAACGACAGTATACAAATTATAATCAAAGGTTCGCATGTGTATTTTAGTGTATACTAAGATTAAAATGTAGGGGGAAATATAATTATATCAATATGTTTATAAAAGGCTTACTTTCATTCTGAAAAAAAAGTCAAATTAATTGGTTTTGTAATAAGGAATCGTAGTCCAGTTTTCCTCGGATCAAAACAATTTCATGAGGTTTAAGTTTTAATAATTCTAAAACAGTACGTGATATCTCAGTCGTCCTCAATAATTTGCAGTATTGTTTTATAGGAGGCCTTTCGATAACTTATGTATCATCTTCTGCTTTCATTTTGGTACTGACTGTTGTTGGTAATTATTTTGTACAGAGGGTTTATATTGTTGGGTATGTTCTCATTCAAAAGGTGTTAATTTGTGGTTTCCTTGATAATTTCTAACTTTTCGAAAACGTTGATTTTCGATGTTTCGCTTTCTATATGCAAGATCGATAATATATTGTCTATTGTGTTGAATTGATGTATCAATAGACAATGTATTATCGATCCTGCATATAGAAAATTATACATCGAAAATCAACGTTCTCGAAGAGTTATAAATTATCAAGGAAACCACCACAAATAAACACCTGTTGAATGAGAACATACCCAGCAATATAAACCCTCTGTACAAAATAATTACCAACAACAGTCAGTACCCACATGAAAGCACAAGATGATACTTAAGTTATTGAAAGGCCTCCTATAAAACAACACTGTAAATTATTGACAACTGAGATATCAGGTACTGTTTTACAATTATTAAAACTTTAACACAGTGACCTCAACGGAATTTCATAATGTATTTTAAAAATCTTGATTCATGAGGTCTGATAACATAATTCGTTTCCTCCTTGTAAATATATGCGAATTTAAAATAAATTGCGTCACGCTGTCGCGAAAACATCACTAATGATTATTATTAATTAGTTTTCTTAGAATAGTTCAAGGTAAGTTATAAATTAAAAAGATAACTCATCTGTTATAAAAATAGGTTTGGTATTATTTTTCCTTTGTTATTTTTTTTTTCTAAACATCTTCACAAGATGTGTTCTATAAAATAAATCCCTTGAAAAGAATTCATAATAGCTTTGAAGCAATATTGCCTGACTTGCAACAGGAATTCCAATAACTTGTTAGTTACGCTTCGGAATAAAATTGACAATCGTAACTGTATAGCTTCTTTTGTTACTTTGTGTCTTGTTAATTCATCAGTAAGTCCCCTCGCATTCTGAACAAGGGATGTTTCGATAACAGAATTGTCATTCCTTTTTTAAAGAAAAAGATAGAAAAAGTATTAAAAAGAAACTTCTAGCACAATATTATATTCTTAAGAATGTTGCTTCAAGAGGAAAATGACGACATTTAAGAACTCACATTGATTACAAAAAAATCATACAATTTTGTATTTAAATGAACTGAAGTGAGGAAGAGGAGAGAGGAGAGAAAGAGAGAGAATGTGTTTTCAAATCTTGTCCCTGTTGCTTTATTATTATTTTGGATTTCAGAAGAAAGTTGTAAGTATAGCCTGTTCAAAATTTTGTTCAAGGTTTCAATCACAATTCATTAATGTTTTAAGTTTGTCTCAAATACGTCATTACGAACATTTTCGATTTATTTTAAAAATACGAACGATAGGAAATATGTGGTATAGCTTGGCTATGCCATATTTAGAAAACAATAACGCGTCATTTGGCATTTGTATACTATTTATATTATTTAAATATGCAGTTGGCCTATTATTATGTGTACGGGAATACATAACCCTTCTTTGTCTTTCACTCCGACTCGTCAATATTCTACGTCGAAGAATAATGGAAGTAGGTGCGAATATGTAAAAAAAAAAGTAATGAAATTACTGAAACAAAGATTAGACAAGGTTTAATTTAAATGATAAAATGTACTCACTTTTTTTAAACCACTAATAATAAATACGCGAGAGTAAGTCAATTAACAATGCTGCTGCACAATTTTCTTTTTGCAACAATGCAGTTTCTGTATGAACGTAAACAAATGAATGAGTAAAACACATAAATTCCTTAGACACAATTTATTTATTTTGTTTAATTTAATTTATTTATAACACATATTATACATAAATTTTATTTTTCCGCACTCCTCTATATGATCTTCAATTATGCCAAATATCATACTCCTCCGTGCGCGCAATGTGCTTAAAAAGGGGTACAAAGTTTGTTTTCTTCTAACTCACTGGCACTATCGAACCCGTAGGTTCATGGTCGCGCGGACATAAGCTCTCCACACATCCTATCCTGAGCCAATGTTTTCCAATCATCCCCTGTATAATCTACTTCCCTCAAATCATAGTCAATGTTATTCTCCCACCTCATTCTCGGTCTACCAACTGGACGTTTTCCTTCTGGTTTTTCTGCAAGAAGCTTCCATGCACGTCTTTCATTACCCATTCGTGCCACATGTCCTGCCCATCGCAGTCTACGAGACTTATTATATCTGGCTTCCTATAAAGACCATGTAGTTCACTGTTATGGAGTTTCTTCACGTACTAATATATATATATATATATATATATATATATATATATATATATATACACAACTATATAGTACTTGTTACTAAAAAATTAACTGCGATACACCCTACAGTACATTTCAAAAGTCCAGAGGAGAATACACTTGGAATAATGTCCAATTAATTTTTAAATAAATTAATAGTCAATAAAAAGATAATAGGAAAAGAAAAACTACATTCACATGATACAAATGATGTACCCATTTGAGTTCGTTAATTCAAGCAATTTTTATATTCAGATGGAACTAAATTTAAAGGAATTTTTATAATTGAGTGTTATGTAAAACATAAATTGCTTTGTAAATTAAACACAAACACGCATGCACACACACACACACACAATATAAGGATGAATGTAAATCTTACCTTATACGAGAGTACTAATGCCTTAACAATAATAACTTTTACAATATTTTGTCTTATTATGAAATGTTTCAATGTTTCTTATAAATGTACTCATTGCTGTAAAAGAATGCATCCTTCAATCTCCGATTGACACAACATGAATATAAGTTATATATATTTGTTATAATTCTTATCATGTCATATTAAGCTCGCATTGCTCAATGTCAAAAAAATTAATTATAACATCGATAAAGCGTCTCTTTAATTTGCTTACTTTTTATAGTAACTACCAGGTGGCAGTGAAGACCGAGTTGTCACTTCATCTCGTATTAATGGAGAATATATATAATAAGAAAAATAAGTGTTTGTATTAGATTTGTCCGGTGGTGTAATGAATATCACGCTGGAGTACCAATCCAGAGATCCGGGTTCAAATTCCTTCAGGCATTTATTTTTCTTACCATGTCATATATATACATACATACATACATACATACATACATATATACATACATACATACATACATACATACATACATACATACATACATACATACATACATACATACATACATACATACATACATACATACATACATACATACATACATACATACATACATACATACATACATACATACATACTACATACATACATACATACATACATACATACATACATACATACATACATACATACATACATACATACATACATACATACATACATACATACATACATACATACATACATACATACATACATACATACATACATACATACATACATACATACATACATACATACATACATACATACATACATACATAAGGACTTTATTAAACTAACAGTGAGATACATACGTTGTTATTTGCAAATATGGATCGCACGGGCAGTAAGCCGTACATGCTGTTCACAGTCCGTTATAATAAGTTGATTTTTGGTAATAATATACTTAAAACAAAAATAATAATATTACAATTAGATATCAATACAATTACATTGTACATTAACTTAGTTATGTAGAATTATTAAGAATTAATGGTATTGCAATTTGTTAACATATATATACACTGATGTCCAAAAGTTTAGGATAATTTGTAAAACGGAAATCAAATTGCTTAAAGAGGAGCAAGGGTAAAATTATTTATCAAAACGTTTCTCAGTACATTTAGTTTAGTTTACATACTAAATTATAATCTCTCTTCAACAATGAAAAAATTAATAGCAATTATAAATGAAAATTGCATTGTTGCAGTTAAGCCCTGTTCCATAAATCTTCATTTTTAAAGAGAGTTATGATATAATCAGATGTAATGTAAGAACAGATTGCAGTAAAATGGCACAAAGACAACATCTGGACCCTCTGCTTCGGGGTAGAATTATTGGGCGGCTAGAAACAGGACAGACACAAACTGAGGTCTCCATAGCACTTAATGTGCCACAAAATGTTATATCTAGGTTATGGCGACGGTTCCAAGAGACCGGAGACGTTAGGCGAAGACCAGTGGGAGGTCGTCCAAGAGTTACAAATCCTCAGCAGGATCGATATCTTGCGTTAACTGCAAGAAGAAACCGAACAATGCCTGCCAGACAACTGAGTTCAGAACTTGCGGCCGCCTCAGGTATCAGAGTATTCCAGACAAACTGTCTATAGAAGACTCAGAGCTGCTGGTCTGTATGCTAGACGGCCTGTAGTGTGCGTCCCACTCACCCTTGATAACAAGAGAGCACGTTTACGGTGGAGTCAGGAACATCGCGACTGGACTCTAAATCAGTGGAGCAGCGTGCTATTTACAGACGAGTCCAGATTCAGCTTGAACTGACTGATTCGCATCGCGTGACTATCTGGAGGGAGCAAGGAACTCGTTTACAACCCCATGAACATCATGGAAAGACATCCATTTGGTGGCGGTGGTCTCCTGGTATGGGGAGGTATAATGATGAATGCACGCACAGAGCTTCACATCTTCGCAGGTGGCACTGTTAATGCTCAGCGGTATAGAGAAGAGATCCTGGAACCTCATGTAAGACTTTTCAGCGGAGCTGTGGGTCCAGAATTCATATTCATGGATGACAATGCCCGACCTCACAGGTCACAACTGGTGGATGAGATTCTTCAGGAGGAAGATATCCAGCGTATGGAGTGGCCAGCGAGGTCTCCGGATATGAATCCTATAGAGCATGCATGGGATGCCTTAGGGAGACAAATTGCATCTCGTCAGCCTCCTCCGAGGACACTTCAAGACCTTCACATTGCTCTTCATGAGGAGTGGAATTTGCTGAGCATCGAACTCCTGAACAACCTCATCACTAGCATGCCACGTCGATGTGAGTCTTGTGTAGCTGTCAGGGGTAATCACACCCCATACTAATCATTTGAACCATTGTTGTTCAACTTTTATGTTCGAATTCTGAAATGCAGTTTTCGTTTGTTGTGAAAATGACAAGTGAATGACGTATTCATGCCATTGTTTCTTTCGTGCCATGTTTCTAATTATCTGTGACATACCCTTACCAAATTTTGTATTATTCTGACAGATGCTTTATAATAAGTCGGCAAATGAACTAATTATCCTTAACTTTTGGACACAAGTATATATATATATATATATATATATATATATATATATATATATATATATATATATCCATCCATAGTAATTCTGCCTGAGGACAGATCTTTCACTGTAATCATAGCATTTTCATGCTATGCTTTGCAGCTGTACTAGGGAATTATAGGCTAGGTGTGGTAACTTCCCGTTGCTTTCCACACCGGTTAAGGATGATGATGATGATGATGATGATGATGATAATGATAAGGATGATGATGATGATGATGGCCATATGATTTCGGGGACTGTTTGGGCCTTAAAGTTTCCCTGACATTTGTCTTACATGTGAGGAAAAACCCCGATAAAAATCTCACCCAGAAAAACTGTCCCGACCGGGTATCCAACCCGGGCCCGCTGCGTGACAAGGCAGCACGCTACCTCGAGACCACAGCGGTGTACATTTTATATGTGTATATATATATTTTTTTTTCTCATTCTCTGCGTTTGTTTGACCTTCCCATATGTGGAAACTTTCCAGATATGTGACCCACGCCTTCCCGGATCTTTAAGAGACGTGGTCTGTAGAGAGAAAATTATTTAAATTCTGGATCACATACATATTTTAACCACAGAAGAACATAGATAGCCTCTGCGGAAGAGGAATTACTTCCATATTAAAGTTCAATGATATCTGTTTTATTGATAAGGAAAAATGCAGAAAAAAATATATATCGTCCAGAAAACCTTTCCTGATCAGTGATAGAATACGAACCTGCTGCGTCCGAGGCAATGTCGTCACTCCTAGATCAAGGCGCTAATGAGGCCAGTTTCTTTATAAAAAGATATGAAAAGAAGTTATAGTTTTCGCAAATCATTCAATTTTGTCACATAATTAACAATACATTTGAATCAAATTTATCCCTAAATTATAAATCTTAATTTTACCATTTGTTATTGGAAGTGTTAGTATAAGTGAACTCAATTATTAAAACGAAATTATAGATAATAAAACTACAACTTCTTTAAAAATACTGTCAATACTCACAAATGACAAACCCGACTTATTTTAAAAATTAACAGTAAGTAAATTATTGAAGTCTAGACTAATCCATATTCAAAATAGTGGGATGGGAGGGTGAGTTAAGACGAAGAAACAAATGTCATACTTTCATCACACGTGTTAATTTAATCAATAACCTTCCGAATTTCTTGTAAAGTTATACTGTATTAAACTATATATATATATATATATATATATATATATATATATATATATATATCTAATATATCTATGTCCACCGCTGTGGTCTCCAGGTAGCGTGCTGCCTTATCATGCAGCGGGCCCGGGTTCGATCCCCGGTCGGGGCAGTTTTTCTGGGTGAGGTTTTTATCGGGGTGTTTCCTCACCTGTAAGACAAATGTCAGGAAAACTTTAAGGCCCAAACGGTCCCCGAAATCATATGGCCATCATCATCATACTTATCATTATCATCATCATCATCATCATCCTTCACCCTTGTGGAAAGCAACGGGAAGCTACCACACCTACAATTCCTTAGTAAACATGCAAGCATAGCATGAAAATGCTATGATTGCAGTGAAGGACCTGCCTTCGGGCAGAATTACTATGGATATATATATATATATATATATCCCAACTCCTTTAAAAAACGTTAAACTGAAAATATACGAGTATAAAACTATTATTCTACCAGTTATATTATATGGATGCGAAACATGGACTCTTACTTTAAGGGAGGAAAGGAGATTACGAGTATTTGAGAATAAAGTTCTTAGAAAAAAAAATTTAGACCAAAGAGAGATGAACAGACAGGTGAATGGAGAAGGCTACATAACAGTGAATTGCATGGTCATTATAGGAAGCCAGATATAATGAGAACAGTTAAGTCTCGTATACTGCGATGGGCAGGACATGTGGCACAAATAGGGCATGAAAGACGTGCATGGAAGTTTCTTGTAGGAAAACCAGAGGGAAAACGCCCAGTTGGTGGACCAAAAATGCAGTGGGGGGGGGGAAATAGGCAAGATTTGAGGGAAGTAGATTATACAGGGAATGATTGGAAAACATTAGCTCAGGATAAGGAAGTATGGAGAGCTTATGTCCTCGCGGTTATGAAGCAGCGAGTTCGATAGTGCCAGTGAGTTAGTTATATGTATATATCAACTGAGGATATTAATCACACACACACACACATATATATATATATATATATATATATATATATATAATTATTCTGTACTACGTGTGTCATTGAACTCATCCTAAACGATTAGATCGATTTTTTGATTAATTTTTGTGTCTGTCTGATTGGGTCCCTCGATGTTTAAATTCACAATTGGACCCTCTAAAACCATTATGTGTAGGAGTTCACATGAAGTGAAAATTTCAAAATCGCTATAGCGGTCACATTTGTTTATGTTTCACAACGAAACTCAGTACAATGTATCAAAATAAATCGAGGTAGGTAATGTACAAAAAAAGAGCGATATCCGACAATTAGAAGTAAAGGTTTACTTGAAACCTGAAATTAAAAACTGCCTAAATGACTGACTAAATGAAATGTTTTGTGTGTGTTTGAGTGGGTCCCTGGATGGTTTAGATTCACAATTGGACTCGGTAGGTGGCACTACTATAGGGTTATAGGATTTTTTTTATATCAGATGTGTACTCATCTGCATTCTCTACATATTTCGCGAGACAACAATGTGACGTCATCATGCACGCTTCTTGAGCCACAACAGAAGGCTGTGACATGTTTCCTTGCAAACTTATTTAATAATATCTAATTATGCCTTAATTAGCGAATTTTATGGTAAAAAGTAACATATTTTTATCATCCGGCCATGACACAAGAACTGAGTGTTCAGGCAGGACAATGTCTGACGGATATGCTAATATATATATATATATATATATATATATAAAATTGTACAAGAGATTGAAGAAATCCAACTAAGATGGTATGGACATATAATGAGAAGGGACACAGAAACAAAGAAAGAAGTATTAAAGTGGACACCGCCTGGAAAAGGGAAAAGCGGGAGACCAAAGTCAACGTGGATAAAGGGAATTCAAGAAAACATGAAGTAGAGAAATATGACAGAATCAGACACACGAGATCGGGAAGTGTGGGGAAAAAAAAGGTATATTTTGGTTGAGGAGCCTGTGTAAAGAACACAAACAATCCTAAAATAAATGATATATATATAAATTCTTGGTTAACTGAATATAACATATATTCGCTTCAATTCATAATGGTCTTACCACTACTTGTAACTACTGGACATCTGGTGCGCTCTGCAATTAAAAAAGTAATACTACTAACCTGGTCTTATTTAATCCTGCGTTTTACGTGTCCATTGGAATTCGAGTCACAGATCATCTACCGCCATTTTGTTAGACCAGAAACGATAACAATGTTTACACTTAAGAGAACACACTTTTGTTTTTCTCTTGATAATACCGTATAATTGCGAGAATTGGCATACTGCTGTTTCACTTTACTACGTCAATTGACCTTGGATGAGGGTATTTAAACAGTATGTTTAGTATGAATGATGCAATATTTCAATGTCAAGATACGTGGCAGCCGAATGATTCTATAAAGCAGACTGCGAGGCCTCTAAGGCACTCTTATCCTGCATTTAATATTATTATTACCATTATCGTCATTATTATCGTCGTCGTCATCGTCATTATTATTATTATTATTATTATTATTATTATTATTATTATTATTATTCCTCACTAGAAAATTAAAACAAGAATATAGTTTATGGGGTTTAAAGATCAATATGGATAAATCTAGATATATGACAATAGGGGATCTTCCTCAAGATTTAATACTAGAAGAAAATTTAGGGACAATTAAATACACTGAAGAATATAAGTATTTGGGAATTAAAATTACTAAAGATGGAAAACAAGAAATAGAGATAAGGTACAGGATCAATATAGGAAAGTATGCTATATGGTGTAGTGTGGGACAAACATATCTTCAAAGAAACAAAAAAAACTATTTTTAATACAATAATCAGAAGCATTATTACCTATGGAGCTGATGTGTGGGCTTTAAATGCACAAATGAAAAAAAAATTACTCGCCACTGAAATGGACTACTGGAGACATGCTGCAAGAATATCCAGGAAGGATAAAATCAGCAATTCATATAAAAAAGAAAAAATGCAGGTACAATATTCAATATTGGATTTTATAAAGAAGAAACAATTAAATTGGTACGGACACATTAGAAGGATGGAAGAAGGAAGACTACCTAAGATAATCATGGATTGGGAACTACAGGGAAGGAAAAAGAAGGGTAGACCAAATATTACGTGGATTCAGGGAATCAATGAAACTAAGAGGGAATGGGAAATAGAAGAAGATATATGGATGAACAGACAAGAATGGAAAAATGTGTTGAAACAAATGTGTAGTTAACTGTGAACATGGGTACCGGAAAAATGTATATTCATTGTAAAAGTCGGAATAATAAAAATATATTATTATTATTATTATTATTATTATTATTATTATTATTATTATTATTATTATTATAAATACTGTCATACGAGAATAAATGAATATTAGGTATTCAATAGTAGGTTAAGATACAAGCAATTAAATTGGTATGGGCATGTACGACGAATGCAAGAAGAAAGGTTACCCTGATAAGCATTGGAATGGTGTCCCCTTGGAAGAAGAATGAAAGGATGACCTCGAAACTCGTGGATGCAAGAAATAGGAACTGGAATGGTAACAAGAGGACTGGAGGACATGGAGTGGAGAGATGGAGACGAGTGGAGAAGGAAAATAAAAAAAACTTTAGGCACAGAAAGATGTGTAAGCATTAAAAACCTGTATATAAATAAATAAATAAATAATAATAATAATAATAATAATAATAATAATAATAATAATAATAATAATAATAATAAGATAAAAACTTAAAACACGTAACTATGTTGCTACAGACACTTGGAGTCTACATCGTCATAAACAACGACAACTAGTAGCAGAAGCTCATCCTGCTGATGATAGAAGTTAACTTCCGAAAGGCCTGCAGATAATATTTTAAGTTAATATTTTAACGTAGTTGAGGACGACAGCACGTGCCAAAATGGTACATATTTTAAGTTTTTTTCTTATGATTATTCACCTCAACGGAATGTGATATGAATTTTATTATTATTATTATTATTATTATTATTATTATTATTATTATTAGTGTTATAAAGTGTCCAAAACCTCTTCAGTCTAATCAAATCTGATAGAGTACAAATCATTGGTAAGAAATGCCAATTTCAAACCCCATAAAATCTCAGTTAATAAGTATGATATATATTTATGTAAGCAGCTTTAATTCCTTTTATATTAAAAAAACTTAAGTTTATAGAAACTATAGAATAGCAACCACGATCAGTAAGATATGAGACTTTTTTAATTCCAGGCTGTTTTCTATAGTGCAGTAGCTTTTTTTTAACTCAGATAATTTTACTTTACAATTTCTATATTGAGCATAATCTTATGTCAAATTCTTCCTTTTCATACTTTGCCCATATATTTCACCAAATATCTCTCTTTTTTGTAAACTTAACAGGCACCGAGACATATAAAAACAACTCCACCTAGATTTGTAACAAAGTTAGAGGAAAAATAAAGAGACGTTAGATCCAGCAATCACACTGTACTAGAATCAGGATATTTCCTAATCCAATGACTGACCATGAGGAATATTTTATCAAGATGATCGAGATCATCAAAATAACATTTCTGAATATTGCTACAATTTTAGTAATATATGAGTAGAAACATTAAAGATCTTACAAAAACGTTTCTAGTAGTTATTAATCATTCATTCTAGTAAATATCGAAGCATGTTTTTCCTACCAGTGCAGTGGTTCTCGACCTAAAGTATGTCTACACAATTTTATGAGCTTTATCATGTAATTATGAATTTCATTTTCACTACCTTCGTTGTTGAGTTAAACTGATTCATTAGGATTTATAGACTCTATATGTATACTAGATTTAAATAATTTTGCTCAATCAATACTTCTAAAATAAGTTGAAAAACAGTCCGCGCCGTAGCCGAGCGGTTAAGGTAGGAAGCCTTGGCGCAGAGCTACGGGACTTGCGGTGGTTCGAGTCTCCATGGGGGAAGAAATTTTCTCATGGTATTTCGGCCAGTATGGGACCGGTGCCCACCCAGCATCGTGAGGCAATTGGGTAGCTACAATAAGTAGCGGCTCCAGGTTGAGGAACCAGCTATAACGGCTGGGGGACTCGACATGCTAACCACATGTCACCCCTACACTGGCTGTTGATCATCTACCTCTGTGATTGACACATGTGGATGTGAAGGGCCAGGAGCCGGCTGGTAAAAGGGCAACCGCTGAAAAGTGGAAAGACCCTCAATCGGAATAGTTGAAAAACACCGTCGAGGATTTGCAATATGAAGTCTGAAGTGCACAATTATTGATAATTGCAAACTAGATATATTCCAACTTAAATCCTACCCCCCTTAAAAATAAAAATTTACAAAATTCTACCCCCCTTAAAAATAAAACTTTACAAGGATAATGAAAATATCTGGAACTTTAACAAATGTTATAACTTTATCATCTACTCTACAGGAACATTTTTATTAAATTGGCACCTGATATAGCAGTTGTCCTCAACTAAATTAAATTTCTGTTTAAGAAACTTCAAGTGATTAAAACTTTGAAGGCCTTTCAGAACCATGTTCCATCTTCTGCATTCTATTTGGTCTTCATAGTTTTAATCACTTGTCGAAGTTTCTTAAACAGAAATTAACTTAATATTATCTATCATCGCGATACTATCCACTTACTTCATTAACAGGATTAAATATCCAACATGAAAGTAGTCCATCAATTTGAACAGAATATGACAGAAATGCTGTTTTATTTCATATTTTTGAGGGAATATGCTTGGATATTTCGTACACACAACATTGTTTCTATAAGAATATATTAGTCCACCGCTGTGATCTCGGGATAGCATCGCTGCCTCTTACGCAGCGAACTCGGGTTCGATCCCCGGTTGGGACAAGTTTCCTGGCTCTTTTTTTTGGGGGGGGGGAGGTTTTCCTCATCTGTAAGACAAATATCAGGAACCTTCAAGGGCCAAATTGTCCTCGAACATAATCTACTCATCATTATCATATTCGCTATGTTTAATATGAATGTGTGTGTGAATTCTGGGTTTCATCTTAATGTTTTTATGTCTAAGAGGAGGTCCATACATTGAGCTGATCATTCGCTCATGGAGGAGCACCATGTCATTTTGTGGTAAAAAAAAAGGATGTATGTGATCCACAGTTCAAAAAAATCCCTCTCCCAACAAGTTGTGCCACTTGACACTTAACGTTCAGATATATATATATATATATATTTATTTATTTATTTATTTATTTATACAGGGAATGATTGGAAAGCATTAGCTCAGGATAGGGATGAATGGAGAGCTTATGTCCGAGCGGCCATGAACGTACGGGTTCGATAGTGCCAGTGAGTAAGCAAGTATATATATATATATATATATATATATATATATATAGGGTGAGATATTAAAATGAGATAAAAAAGAAGAAAATAATAAACTTAAAAATTCGAGTTTCATTAAATGTTAACTGTTACAATCTTTAATAGAATCAATGGAATTTGGAACCACATGGGGCCTTGGCTGGATTTATGGTGTAATCCAATAACTGATTCTCGTCCTCGGGCAGTTAGTCTAAACAGTAGATAAATAATTTATTAGAATTTCTTTGGATCGCCATATTAATTTATAATGAATAATGTATTAAAATTAAAATGGATAATTCAAAATTTCATTAAAAAGTAAAACAAGAGGATATATGAGAGCCTGCTATTTTCACGCTTAACATCTCCAACCCATGATACTTGTAAATAATATGAACTTCAATTTTTACTTATATTTTATAAGTATCATCTACATTACTTTAATCATTATATTTCATGTTTCAGATCATGTAGCTTCTGAAATTAAAATAATGTGTTACATGAAAAATGGGTTTTAAGATGTATACATTAAACAAACTTAAAGAAATATCAAAATTAATTAGGCTTACTAACTTCTGAAAAATATAGTTATTTCTATACTTCCTTAAATTGCCTAGGTACGGTAGGCTTAAATAGGGAACTAAGTGAGGCGTCCCTTTCTGGAAAAATAAGCTGATGTAACACTACTTAAGCTATCAATTTTGGCACTTAACCAAAATTCAGTTAGACGTACTTTATTTAAGTTATATTTTAAACGTTTTAAAGTGAGAATGAGTAAGCATGTATACTAGAATTATGGAACTTAAATTCAAAAAGCCAAAATTCAAATTCTTTCTCTAACTATGAAGAATTTGGACGGAACATACATACTAAAAATAAATAAGCATTAAGAGATCTTAATGCAGTGTATATGCTATATTTTGGTAACGAAAAATGCAGAAGTTACCTTTCACTTAACAATGGGTGCGACTTACTGCAAAAGATCTTTGATATATTGGAACTATGTACGAATATCATAACCTGTGGTCCATATTATGTAACCATGATGAAGTCCAGACACGACAACTACTGAAAATTTGTCATGCCCTTCAAAATCAAACGTTGTTTTATTTGTTAATGATCATATGTATAAAAATACTAGTCATTAAATAAATACTTGTTCGCGGAAAGTTTAAATCAAAATAAACCATCAATAATACCAGAATAAAAAGTTAAAAGTAAAGTTACAATAACACAGATGAATTACAAACAAACAAACAAATATATATATATATATATATATATATATATATATATATATATATATCCTCAACTCGTGTCCAACTAGGGTCGGGTCAAGGGATGAGACGAGATGAAGTCCTATATTTATAGAGGTCTGTGAACTACAAGGATACCGGTCGACCATTCCTGACGCACCGTCACAGGGGCGGATGAACGAAATGAAACGAATTGGATGATATGAGTATGGAGAAGTGGTGGAATGAAATTTGTGGCAGGGGAAAACGGGAGAAACTCCGAGAAAAACCTGCCCAAGCTCCATTTTGTCCACCACGAAACCTACATGGAATGACCGAGACACCATTTCGGTACCCCAGCGGTGATAGGCAAGCGTCTCCGCACGGAGAGATGAATTATAAGTATATAATATAAACGAGAGAATATACAGAAATAAATGTAAATGGTTTGAACATATATAAAGAATGCCAAATAACCGTTTATCAAAACAGATATTTTAATATGGACCTGAAGGCCGAAAAAATGTGGAAATACCGAAACGACGTTGGAAGGATAACCTATAATTTATTGTTCAGCGGGGAGCGTAAAGGGGCAATATGCCCATACCTTGAAGATGATGATAAAAATTGAAATTTATCAATATATTTTATTTATTATGTCTCCATTGTAGCTAAATAATTATGTTTTATTTCGAAGAATTTTCATTACAATGTTTTCTTTAATATTATAATTTTATTTGGAGGCAACGCCCGAAGAATGAAACTGCAATCACAATCAGAATTTCCTGTGTGTCCAATTCCCTTACCAGTTCATAAATAACCCATCTCTATGATTAGTTTCGTGACAAAACGTATTATTTTGAAGTCCAGAGTCTTCAAATGGATGGCCAAGCATTGGTTGCCATGGAAATACAATGTCTGTTGTTTCAGTCAGCATTATCCACAACATTTTGGTTGGAGATACGAAAAGGGGGAGTCATCGATTTTGCTCCTTGCGTTTCTCCTGGATTGAACGGCTCTCTGATGAGCAATTCAGGAGCGTCATCAATATCGCTCAAGCACTCGCGAAACCACTTCTTATTTCTTTCTTTTCCTTATTTCGACATCTCACTTTAAATATACTTTTACGTACTCAGCTCCTCCTGGACCTTATAGGGACAGACCTGTCACTAGACTTTTTTTTTATTTCGGATCACGCACATACTCTTTTGACCACAAAAGGGCATGGAAGACTTCTGCAAATGAGTGTTCAGCTCAGTGTCAGACATGATTGCATATTTCAGTTTAACCATACCTGCCTTAACAGTGTAGTACAAATGATATGTTATAATTAGAGATAAAATAATTACTTCGTAAACACTATGTAAGAGTATGGTTGATACTACCATTGTACATGACGTCAGTGGGAAGGGGATTATAATTGTTTTCTGTACCGTCTGGTTACAGCAACAGTTTAGAATTACCACTTTACATTAGTTATATTTCACTCCAAATGTTATAATTAGTTCTAGTTATAATTATCAACACTTTTAAAATTCATATTAAAGAACCGTTGAGCTTATATAATAAGATGTCAATTAATAGGATGGATACCTAGTAAGTCTGTCGTCCTCAACTAAATTACACTGAGCAACAAAAAATAAACTTACTTTTTTGTCTCAGAAAGAAAAATATGTGATTCAAATATGATATCGGTTTTTCTCCATCACGCAAGTACACAATATTCGAACATTCGGACTCGCCTAGAAAGTAAGAAATGATGATTTTCTACTATATTTCGCCTGTGGAGCATCCCTCTGGATGGTCCAACAATAATCGGCCAGCATATTAGGATTTCATTTACCTTCATATCTCTTTCAATTATCTCTTTCACATAGCTGAAATCTCCTGATGATAGTTTTTCTCCCGTTTTATTTTACAATGGTACTCACTAATGGACGAAAAAAAATTATTAAAAAAAGAATTATTTAAATCCATTAATTGAAATTGAAATAAAAAAACTGTGAGTGATGGAGAAATTCCGAATACATATTTAAAAACACGATAAAAAACTGCATTAAGTACAACTATTGGTACTCATGAGACAAAAATCATATTGACCAGTGTTATTAAACTTCATCAAGTTATTCCAATATGGAGGCCTTTCAAAAAAAATGTTTTATATCTTCTGCATTTTAACTGGTATTGATGGTGTTATACAACATATACAACACCATCAGTACCAGTTAAAAAGCAGAAGATGAAACATTGTTTTCGAAAAGTCTCCATATTGGAATAACCTGATGAGGTTTAATAATTTAGTTGAGGACGACTGACTTACCAGGTACCCATTTTATAATTAACATCTTCTAGTTATAATAGTCCACCTCTGTGATCTCGAGGTAGCGTGCTGCCTTGTCACGCAGCGGGCCCGGGTTTGATCCCCGGTCGGGGCAATTTTTCTGGGTGAGGTTTCTATCGGGGTTTTTCCTCACCTGCAATACAAATGTCAGGAAAACTTTATGGCCCAAACGGTCCCCGAAATCATATGGCCATCATCATCCTTATCATTATCATCATTCTTCACCGGAGTGGAAAAGCAACGGGAAGCTACCACACCTACAATTCTCTAGTAAAGCTGCAAGCATAGCATGAAAATGCTATGATTGCAGTGAAGGACCTGCCTTCGGGCAGAATTACTATGGATGGATGGATGGTTATAATTAGTGCGAAACTTTTATATTCCGCTGAAGTATACTCCGTCTGTAAGTTTGAATTCCTGC
This sequence comes from Diploptera punctata, assembly GCA_030220185.1. Lineage (NCBI taxonomy): Eukaryota > Metazoa > Arthropoda > Insecta > Blattodea > Blaberidae > Diploptera > Diploptera punctata. The sequence goes on along the minus strand of JASPKZ010001617.1, from coordinate 845,614 downwards.
TCTTGTTTATATCCGACCGCTGTTCAGAGTCACCTTTACGTATGGTTAAGTTAGCCAACTTCGCGTCATTGCAAGGAAATGTTTCATCTCCAGTTATAATTAGTAGGGCTGAAAAAAAAGTATCGGTATCAGGGTAGTAACTAATTTCTATACACATTGTTTACAAAATGCGTGTCTTTGTGGAGTGTCTTCACTACCTGCTCGGAACGGAGAGTATGTATGTTCGACTTTCCTCAGTAACAGACCTGTTTATGTGACGTGTGGTTGTATCAGAATGCCATGAAGAAATATATTTCCTCTTTGAAGTTCTAAAAGATTCTTATTTTTTGTTTACAAGACCAATATTTTATTTAAATTATTAGAACCATTGTCTTACGAATTTCTGATTCATCTTTTATAATTCTAGGAAGAGACCTAAGTTGAGCTCTACCCACGGTTATTTAGTGAACATATTTAAGTAGTCACAAAATAATAGAAAGTTAAAAGAGGAATTAAACCTCTAATTAGTGCTTTCAAAACACAGTTTCAATATTAAGATGATTAATTTTCCCTACTCCTTTATTTATTTGTTTGAAACAAAAATTGTGCAAAGATGAGTCCATTCCTACACAAAGCGGACTGTACTAGAAGTCTGTCCCGAGTAGTGCGTGTCAACGTGCAGTTTGTAAACACAGCGGTCGAAGTACGATGCACCCTAGCCTGTAACCCAAACTTTTTTCAGCCCTAATAATTAGACTGCTTTCTTTCGGCGCATTGACTTCCGATTGTGATGTACCAGATTTGCAAATATTCTTAGGGTCCTTTAATAGCATCTCCACTAGATTTACGGAAGCCAGATTTAATAAGAGGTAGGTCATGTGGTACGAATGAGGAATGGAAGACGGGGATGGAAATTTATTATACGAATTGGAGGGAAAGCTTCTAGTAGGTCAGTAAAAAATGGGTTGGGAGAATACAATTTTTATTTAAGGGAAAATAATTATGCCTGGAATGATTGGAAAATAAATTGTCTATAGGATCGTAACAGGCCTTGACCTAATACTTGGAAGGAAGAAGAAGAAGATGATTGGAAAATATCAATTCAGGATGGGGAAGTTTGGAGAGCGTATATACAAGCGACAATGAACCCTCGGGTTTGATAGTGCCAGTTAGTTACTTATAAGTGCTTTGGCATCTAAATAGCTTACTTTCAAAAGCAGGGCCATTATTTTAAAGTTTTTACAAATTACAGAACAAATCAAGTTTTTTTGAGTCTAAAGGTATCTTACCTCAATTTAATGTTGATTTGTTCTCGAGCATGTTTTGATATAGGAGAATATATCGAAACATGTTCGAGAACAAATCAACTTTAAATTGAGGTAAGATATTTTTAGACTCAAAAAAACTTGATTAAAAGAACCTCAAAATATTACTTCCTAAAAATCATACAAAACGAATATTTACATTTCTGGAAATCGGTGCCACATTGCTGTATTGATACAAAACAAAAGACATGTTACATTCTATAACAGAGTTAAGACACCCGTTTATACACGATCATTAAAAGTCTTGCTAAGGCAATAATTTATTATGAACATGTCTAGTGGAATCGACAGAAATGTCATTTTTATAAACAGTTGTACATTTCAAATGTTTATCAAATAATAGAAAATACAATAAAACATCGTACACAACAAGCAGTTTTATTAGAATCATCGCAAATATAATTTTTGTACAATGTAAGTATACTACTAAAAGTCACGGAGTCGAAAGCATTTTTTATCAATGCCATCAGGTTGTCATTACAACATTTCTGACATTCTCACTTGGCATTGTAACCCACTTCTGAGGTTAAGGCACCTGGAAGGTAAGGTTACGCTACCCCGGTGATATACTCGTTGTTGATGATGATGATGCGCCTGGAGAGGCTTAAATCCTAAATTAACCTAAATGAGGCTATTATGATAGTGATGATAATGATGGTCGGATGGTGTTAGGGGACCGTTTGGGCCTTACATTTTTACTGACATTCGTCTTAAAGGTGAGGAAAAAACCCGAGAAAACCTCATCCAGGAAATTTGCCCCGATCGAGGATCGAACACGGGTCCACTGCGTGATAAGACAACACGTTATCTCGAGACAACAGCGATGGACCAATATTTGACAAATAATCAGATTCGGACCGGCGTCTTTGGTGTTAAACATGGCACGTCCTACGCTACTAATTCAATATCAAAAGTTGTTAAATGACTGATTTATAATATGAAGAAATTTGAAACTTTATTGGTTTAAATCGAACAAGTAGTACAGAATACATTATAGTCTATAAAGGATACATAGTTTTACAGTAGCCTGGGTTCTCAAATTGGTGTGTATAAAACAAATAATAATTAATGTACGGATAATATCAAGTGTTTGTAGAAAGTATCAGCAAAAAAATCAGATTTATGTAGTTCAACCGAATAAAAAGTTGAAATCACTTTTCAACAAAAGTATAATAATTAATCAAAATTGACTTATTATTTTCAAGTACTTAGAACATAAAATATTAACTAATTTAATATTATAACTCTTGACACTCCAACTCGTTAAAAAAAACGTTAAACTGAAAATATATAAAACTATTATTCTACCAGTTATATTATATGGATGCGAAACATGGACTCTTACTTTAAGGGAGGAAAGGAGATTATAAGTATTTGAGAATAAAGGTATTAGGAAATTTTTTGGACCAAAGAGTGATGAACAGACAGGTGAATAGAGAAGACTTCATAACAATGAACTACATGGTCTTTATAGGAAGCCAGATATAATGAGAACAGTTAAATCTCGTAGACTGCGTTGGCAGGACATGTGGCACGAATGGGGAATGAAAGGCGTGCATGGAAGCTTCTTGTAGGAAAACCATAAGGAAAACGCCCAGTTGGTAGACCAAGAATGAGGTGGGAGAATAACATTAACTACGATTTGAGGGAAGTAAATTATACAGGGGATGATTGGAAAACATTAGCTCAGGATGGGGTGTATGGAGAGCTTATTTCCGCGCGGCCATGAACCTATGGGTTCGATAGTGCCAGTGAGTGAGTTAGTTAATTTACATTTCCTTTGCTTCTAGATTTTATGGAACTGGTTGGTCATGTGCAAACATTTTTATTACGAGTATCATCAGAGAATGCCTCAGGTTATTAATTTTCTTAATTTGGCTGACCAGCCGATGGCGATAGTTTCTTCGTGTAATTAATTTATGCTCTCGTGTAATCTGGTCACACGCAACAACACGTATTTCATAAGGCAATGCATTCCACAGCAAACGTGCTGCTCTGTTTTGGTAACTCTATTAATAACTCACTTAATAGCCTCCAACAGTTCAACTTATTGTCATAACATATGCGATCAACTTCGAATTTCTTCGAAAATTATGCGCGCTGGTAGACATAAAATAGTCTTCATGTATTTAGTATTAATACATAATTTAATATACAGTATTATTGTCATTAATATATTATTGAATACAAGAAGTAAACCATATAAAAGCTAAAGGTATAGTAGTTAATAAAATAAATCATAGATAATTCTGAAATATATTAAATACTATCAGATATGGATTAATAATAATTAATAAATTAGTTAATAATTCATATGAATATATACATATTAATACTGACTATTTAACTCATGCCCCAAATGGAAGTCAATGACCAATCACATTTCAATGAATTTTTATTTACAACCAATCACAGTCGTGTTTCGCCTCGAATTTATAAACTCAAGTTTATCACTTTAAAGAAAGCTTATTTTCTGAATAGGTCACAGCATTATTTTGCAGTGACTGACTCTCTAAGAAATACGGCTACCAGATTGTACATGCATAGTGCATGAATGTCAGCAGATAGCGCATGTGGGAGATAATATAAAAACATTTGTAGCAACTGATTATACCACAAAAAGAGAAGAAGCCACTGTTTTCACTTTCTTAAACGAATTATTTCCCAGGAAATAACGTTGCAGAAAAATATAATTGACATATTTACATCATAGGACATCAGAAATTAATTAATACCTATGATGTTAGTTATAAATTTCTCCACTAGGGTGTATTCTTACAATATTGCGATCCTTTGGCAACAAATAATATGATCTGGTTGCAGTGATGAACAAAAGAAGCAAATGAAGTGTACCAATCGTTTCTCATTTGTTTTCAAACATCGCCGTTTACATTAAATATATAAATATTTTAAAATAGCTATATTTAAATAATGATTTGTGAGTAAACAGCTTAATTTTAATCGTTAAATAGTCCTAACAAATGCCACGAGTGATTTCCAAATTCTCTAGATAAATTGGAAATCACTCGTGGCATTACTTATGATTAATTGTTTCTATAACATAACTTAAATTCTTATTTACAGAGCAAACATTTAAATTGGAATATCGTTTATTATTTGTCTTATAATAATAATAATAATAATAATAATAATAATAATAATAATAATAATAATAATAATAATAATATAATAATAATAATAATAATAATAATAATAATAATAATAATAATAATAATAATAATAATAAATATCGTCATAATCGTAATCATTATTATTACAATTATTATCATTATTATTACAATTATCATTATTATTATTATTATTATGATTATTACGATTATTACTATTATTATTATTATTATTATTATTAATAATAATAATAATTAACAAAACTAAGTATATGGTAACTGAAAATAAATCAAAGATTTGGTTTCAGAAGACGAACATGGAAAAATAAAAACATGTGATATTTGGTAACAAACATTAACACAGATGGAAGTGAAGATACTGAAGTTAATAAGAGGATAAATAAGGGTACTTGTGGGATACCTAAATTAAATGGTGTTTTATGGGATCAGAAAAAAGTTCTAAAACTAAAACAGCGTGTTTAGTACAATAATGATAACAATAAAGTGTGGTAAAAATGAGAGAATTAAAATCAAGAACAATAACTAGATTAAATTTTGTAGAAATGGATTTTTGAAGCATTTCAGCTGGAATACTAGGAAGAGATAAAATAAGAAACAGTGTAATTAAACAAAATATGAATGTGCAAACTTAAGTTATGGATTTCATAGAAATTAATTAAAATTATATGGTTTCATGTAATAAGAATGACAGAAGATAGATTTAAAAAAGATTTAAATGGATGTCACCTCGTATAAGAAGATGAGTGGACTGATAGTGTTTTAAACAGCATGAGAGAAAACGGATTGGAGGATGGAGATAGATTTAATTGGACGCAGGAATATGTTATAAAATATTTTGAAACCTGCAAAATTATTATTATTATTATTATTATTATTATTATTATTATTCATCCGGTATCATGGCAGCTGCCGCCGTCTTCCGGAAATCAAACGCCATTCCTCTCTGTCCATCCATTGATCTTCCTCCATTCCTCTGATATTCATAGCTCCTTGTACCCCTTCTATCCAAGTTTTCTTCGGTCTTCCTCCTTTCCATTGGGATCCATTCCATAACAATTTTTGGCAATCTTTGCTCTGGCATTCTTTTGACATGACCATACCACTGCAATCTTTTCTTTTCTATAATGTCTATGATGCCCGGCTCCTCTTGTACACTCATAATTTCCCTTATTTCTTTATTTCGGATTCTATCCATTCTAGATAATAATAATAACATTATTATTATTATTATTATTAGTATTATTATTATTATTAGTATTATTATTATATTAGGAAACAACTAAGAGACAAAGAAGCAGTTCTCTGGAGTCAACTTCCTCATAAAGGAAAAGGCGTTGTTCTCTATAGTGAATATACACCAGCAAATCAATGGATTCGTGATCATCAGGGATGTCTTGTCCTGCAATTAAAATGCAAGCCAGTGTATCGGCGATGCGTTGTTTGCCGGGCAGGTCTAGGGACGATACAATCTGTAGACGTTGTCGCAGAGAGCACGAAACCCTTGCACACGTCCATGAGGCTTGTCCGTTTGGAGAATCACTGAGAAACATTCGGCACCACACTATTCGAAACATGATGGCAGAAGCCTTGCGAGATTATGGATACACAGTTTATGAGGAAGTTCATGGTGTGGCCACTAATGAAAGTAATAGACGAATATATATTATTGCATTTAGACCATCATCTAAAATTGGTATGATATTAGATCCCACAATTCGTTTTGAGACTCGTAGTGGCCAACCTGGGGAAGTTGATTCTGAAAAGAAAGCCATATATGAGCCAACAGTTGACTATTGCAAAGAAAAATACCAATTAGATAGTATAATTGTCACAGGATTGATGATCGGGGCAAGAGGTATTATATCAGGATTCGTAGCTAAATTTTGGAATTCCATAGATTTGGACAAGTGTACCTGTCTAAAATTGCCATCGCTGCCATTAGATTTCAATTTTAAGAAACCATCTTTAAAAAATGGCTCCTTTATAGAATATACTTCAATTACAATCTGATTTTTTAATGTATTTACAAAATGTATTTCATCAATTTCGAAAATTAATTGTCTGTATCCCTTTGTCCTTGTGACAATCCTCTAATGAGGAACATTTTTTATAAAAAAAATATTATTAGTATTATTATTGATAGAGGATAGGATACTACAGATGGCACTGATGTATAATCCTGGAGGACGAAGATCGTTAGGAAGACCAAGAAAGAGTTGGGCTGAACAGATGTGAGATCGGAACAGGCAAAGGCCTAATCCGGGAAGTTTGATAATAGGCCACAGTGTTTCCAATAGAATAGAATATGAAACCCTGGCAGTTTGGACTTTCTGTACATAGTAAATAATTATCGTCCACCGCTGTGGTCTATTGACGATTCCTTAGACGTAGCGAGCCTGGGTTCAATCCCTGGTCGGGACAAGTTCTCTGGGCGAGGTTTTTTCGGGGATTTTCTTCTCCTTTAAGACAAATGCCAGGAAACTTTAAAGCCCAAATTGTCTCCGAACATTATCTGAATATCACAATCATTCATATCATATAGTTAAATGAGAAAAAGGAAACATTTATATCGTAATTATTTTAAGATTCTCCACGCTGATTACCCGGTATTGCCCGGGAATCTACTTATCTCGATCTTCTTGGCATAAATGAACTAAAAGACAAAATTCGTTATTATGAGTTATCCGTAAAAGAATACCCGTCATGTGTTGCTTGCTATCCTTACACAGAAATCTACCTACTTGTCTGGATCTTCTTGGCATCAATGAAAGACAAAAATGGTTATTGTGAGTTATCCGTACGAGATAAACATATTCTGTCGCCGACTTTTTTTTAGAGCTTTTTGAGATATTCAATTCTGTGTACATTAATTTTGTATATTTGTTACGGATTAGGCAGCGTAAGCCATTTAAGCGTCCAAAGAGCTACTTTTTTCACGTTTTCCACTACAAAGTGGCGATTTTAAGGGTGTAGGAGTTGAGTATCACAACTCTGTTATAGCCTATGTTCATCCCGGGAATCTCCTGAACATTTTACAAAAAGCCACATCACAATCGGATCAACGGTATGGCCGCGCATAGAGTACGAAGAAACAAACATTCGTTTTTATATATTAGAAGATAGATGTAGCATTTAGGATATCCAACAGCAGAGCAGAGAGGACATTTCAATGAAATAATGAGATGGTAGTAACAGTAGTTTCGCACTTGAACTCTGTTGATAAGCAGTTTCTCACGTTACAGCATACTTGACCTTATCAACCCCACTCTGCCACTCTTCATGAGAAGGAAACGCTCGACCTCGCAATCAAACTGCATTGCTACTTAAGCCAAACAGCATTATTTGTTAACATTACTGTGTCACTCTTATGCCATGACAGTAAGGGCAGATCGGAAAAATGGTAATCAACGAACTGCCCTCAGATAATACGTGCACTTCAATGATAATATGAGATACGCGCACAGTATATTTATATAGAATTCATAAATGTCGCCTAAAGAAATAAATAGTTTAATTAGCTTAGTGATGTTTATAGGCGCCTAAACACCAAATATCGTTAGCGCACTTTCAGTGTTACAGAAATAACATCATTATGTTCAGCATTAGCAGGTTTCACAACGATTCATATCATCCGGTGCTCAATTAATCTATAATCATTCTCCTCCATATATCTGTCATTCCAATCTCCATCGTTCAATTCATTTTCCCTCATGCTGCTCAAAATAACATATTACTTACTTACTCACTGGAACTATCGAACCCGTAGGTTCATGGCCGCGCGGACATAAGCTCTCCACACATCCCTATCCTGAGCTAATGCTTTCCAATCATTCCCTGTATAATCTACTTCCCTCAAATCATAGTTAATGTTATTCTCCCACCTCATTCTTGGTCTACCAACTGGGCGTTTTCCCTCTGGCTTTCCTACAAGAAGCTTCCATGCAAGTCTTTCATTCCCCATTCGTGCAACATGTCCTGCACATATTATTATCATTATAACTGGAAATCTTACGCAAGAAGAACGAGCAGAACAAAAATACCACGTCAAATCTTAAATTACCAGCCACCAGGCAAGAGATCTTTGGACAGACGCTAAAAACGTTGGATTTGAGACCGTAACAGACCACTAGGTCTATCACATGAAAGGAAGAAGAAGAAGAAAAACAACAAGATTATTATTATTTTCATTATTATTATTATTATCATTATTATGAAAGGAAGACCTCGAAACTCATAGATGCAAGAAATAAGAACTGGAATGATAACAAGAAGACTGGAGGACATGGATTGGATTGATACGGACGAGTGGAAAATGAAAATAAAAATTTGCGCACAGAAAGACGTATAAACACTGAAAATCTGTATATAAAATTATTATTATTATTAGTATTATTATTATTATTAGTATTATTATTATTATTATTATTATTATTATTATTAGTGGTGGTAGTGGTAGTGGTGGTAGTGGTGGCGGAGGTGGCGGTGGCGGTGCTGTTGGTAGTAGTAGTAGTAGTAGTAGTAGTAGTAGTATTGTAACAAACTCACTTGTACTATTACACAACTTGGTTCATGGACGCGCGGACATAAGCTCTCCATACATTCCTATCCTGAGCTAATATTTTCCAATCATTCCCTGTATAATAATCTAATTCCTCAAATCATGGTTAATATTATAAAATTAGACAATAATGGATAACATTATTGAAAACATACCACCAGTTTGGGTTAAAAAAAAGGGGGAAACACTAGATTTCACTCGATATGTTACACAGATCTTGTCGTTCTCCTTTTAGAATCTGAAGGTAATTTACAACGATCTTTACATTAATTTAATATAAATGCCAGAAAATATAATATGGATATTAATACTAATAAGACAAAATGCTTAACATATCAAAAGAACCAGTAAGATGCAAATTAAGAAATGGAAAGAAAAATAATTATAGAACAAGTCTTAGAATTTAATTATTTAGGTGTATTAATAACAAACACTAAAAATTTAATAAAAAAGTAAAGAAACAAGCTGAAAAAAACAGCACATATATCACGATATATAAAAGATTTAATTTGGCGCAACAAACATATGTCAATAGGAAGCAAAATCCGCATATACAAAGCGATAGTTCGGCCAGTTATCGTATATGGAGCAGAAACTAGGATTGATACAACAAAAAACTGAACAAATAATAAGCACATGTGAAATTAAGATCTTAAGAACTGCTCAGGGGAAAATAATATTTGATAAGATGCTCAACACAGAAATTAGGGACAAATGTCATATTCAAGACATAACAAAATGTATTATAGATAGATGAACATACTGGAAAGGTAATAAAGAATGGAAGACAACCGACTTGCAAAAAGAGCTAAAGAAGATAGACCAATGGACGGAAGAACAACAAGAGGAAGACCAGCTAAGAGATGGATATACAGTGGATGTACATCCAATACGTCTTCTTCCGAGGAGTGATTTTGAAAATAAACAGGTGAAAATCCTACAAATTATGAATAAGAAGAAGAAGAAGAAGATACAATTCATAAACTAGTTATGTTAACTGTTATATGGTTATAAAAATAGTGTAACTAATTATTCATTAGTTTAGATCGAAAATCTGTACAGATAAACATACTATAAGTAGTTTCGCTATCTCTATTGAAGACTCCGGGGGAAAAATGGAATCGGTGAGATAAAATGAATCGTAATGTACTCTAAGTAATTTAAATTGCAGACAAAATGGGAAGTTAACCACTGAGACATTTCTTATTACCGTTAAGGTTTGTCTCTCAGTGAAATGATTTCAGTTTAAAACTTTATAACTGTTGTTCTGTAAAGCAGTGATAAGATGACTTACCTTACTTTCCCCTTGAAGACTTAATTTGTTATTGATACTCATGTTGTCTTAATGGAACTTTCATGCTTGTCGTTGCAGCACTTCAGTCGACTTAACAAACCGATGTTCTAGTAAATAATTAAAAAAAAAACTTATCTTCAAAAATTGCCAAATTATGGGATTTTCCATCAAATATGGAGGGGTTTAACATTTACCTGATGTGGAATTTTTTATCTAGCGGCTAGTGTAAAATATAGAGGGTTTTATAATATAATAATAATAATAATAATAATAAAATAATAATAATAATAATAATAATAATAATTATTATTATTATTATATTATTATTATGCTTTATTTTAGCTGGCAGATTTAAGGCCATAAGGACTTCTCTTCCACTCAACCAGCGAATAGTAAAATTATACAAAAATACATATTTATTATAATTTTAAGATATTATAAAAACATAGACAAAACAAAAGACAATAGTGATGTGATATAATACTAGCTAATACTAACAAAAGCATGGAATATAATAAAATTAAAACAATATAAAATAAAATTAAGTAAGTAAAGCTTCCTAGATGATTATTTACAAAAGTTGAATATAGTTGTTATGCAGTCAATGTTTTCATTGTGTGGAACCTAAGATATCAGTTAATTTGTATTTAAATAATGATCGTGATTGACAGTTCCTGACATGACTGGAAAGTGACTTCCATGCTCTAGTCATAGACATTGTGTAAGATTCTGAGTATAGACATGTCTTGTGCTGTTGTATCAAAAGTAAAGAAGAGTCTTGTGATCTTGTTCCTAAATTGTGATGAGCCCATACATTTTCAAAAACGCGTTTATGGGGGGAATCTTGCGGATTTACAGAAAATTATAAATAAGTTAAATTGTAGTTTTATTATATGGACGTGTTCCTTATGATAGAACTTGCATCGCTGTAGTAAGTTATAGAAATTGACCCTATCAGAGTCACGCTAATTGTTTTTATAACACTAATTATTATTGCTGAAGTTCAAAATAATTAAGACCAAAACATTTTGAATGTATTGCATAATACAGAGTGTTCCAAAATGATGGAACCGGGTTTCAAAGTTATTTGATTTCCCTTACATGATGTATATAAGAACAAAAGTTACATGGGATTAAAGAGAAACTCTTCGAGTTTTCATAACATACTTTATAAGTGTTCGATGTGAGCACCTTTGGTCACAAGGCACATATCTAGCCGATAGTCGAATTCCTCCCAAACCTTGGTCAGCATATTTGGAGTAATGGATTCAACAGCAGCGACTATCCATCTCAAGTCTGGAAGGTCGACCGAAGCGATGGTACGTACACATGATCCTCCACATACCCCCACAGGAAGAAATCACAAGGTGTGAGATCGGGAGACCGTAGAGGGTATGGGAATGAATCACGTCATCCGAACCGACGCGTCATTTGGATTTTTCCTTTTACAGATACATCTAGTTGTTTCTAACTGTTTATACCATCACGGATAATTTTATCTGTCGGGGGATCAATTGCAAATTGCCGTCGGAAAAATCGCTGCCATGCAACAATGGAACCAGACCTCGCAAGTTGCAACACACAGAATTACTTCCGTACAGGAATCGCCATTTTCACAAATTTAACGCTGACGACATAATAATGACAAGAAACAAATTACTGCATACAGGATTTGAAATGTTCACAGTTTTTCTCTCATTATAGCAAATAATCACGCATCCAATTTCGTTCATTCATTTTGGGAGGAAACCTGAAAAGGGAGATAGGTCCCCTAGAGAGAGAAGAGACAAGAATAGCAAGATTTTTATCATTTTTTTCTCTCGTTGTAAAGCCATACCAACTACTTAAAACACCGTCCATCATTTTGGAACACGGTGTATTATTATATGCCTATACACATACTTCCATTCATAGTAATTCTTGCCCGAAGGCAGGTCCTTCACTGCAATCATAGCATTTTCATGCTATGCTTGCAGCTTTATTGTAGGTGTGGTAGCTTACCGTTGCTTTCCACACCGGTGAAGGATGATGATGATGATGATGGCCATATGATTTCGGGGACCGTTTGGGCCTTAAGTTTTCCTGACATTTGTCTTACAGGTGAGGAGAACCCCCGATAAAAACCTCACCCAGAAAAACTGCCCCGACCGGGGATCGAACCCGGGCCCGCTGCGTGACAAGGCAGCACGCTACCTCGAGACCACAGCGGTGGACTTACATACTTATTTGTTGGTATTAAGAGGAAGGAGACTACCCCAGATTATTTCCCCATGCCATTATTGATACTGGCCGAAATTCCATGACAACATTTCTTCCCTCCCCCATGGAGACTCAAATCAGTGCAAGTCCCGTAGCTCTGCGCCAAAGCTTCTTGCCTTAATCACTCAATTACGGCGCGGGATCGACTGAGTGACACCCTCTTTAAAAAGGACTTATCCCTCGCTTGTAATTGTTTGTTTCCATATTGGAACTTGCAATTAACGTAGTAGTGTTAATTAACAGTTCAATTCTTCACACAGAATGATATTTGAAGCAGTGCAGTGTGGCTGAGATCATGAATATTTATTTACACGAAACCCACATGAAATTCCTTTCTCTCCACTTCCCAGCTGACTCACAACTCAAGTTTGCAGCTACAATTTCATAGATTCTTTCTTTCTTTCTCTTATTCGGTTTTTTAAATCTTACTCTTTTTTTTTTTTGCGTAGTTATATGCTAGGCTTACATCCTATTCATTCCAAAAACCAATGTATCTTTCCAATATTTCTTTGGTCTTCTATTACGTAGGTGATTTCCAATCCGCCGTGTCGTAAATTAATGGATTTAAATAATTACTTTTTTAATAAACCTTTCTTTCGTTCATTTGTCCATTGTAAAATAAAACCAAATGAGCTAACTCAGGAGATTTCAGCTATGGAAAAGAGATATCAAGGCAAATGGAATCCTAATATGCTGGCCGATTATTGTTGGGCCATCAAGAGGGATGCTTCAGAGGCGAAATATAGCATGAAATCATTTCTTATTTTCTAGGTGAGTCCGAATGTTCGAATATTGTGTAGTTACGAATGTACGAGTAGAAAATATTAAAGTGTTTGAAATTATAAATTCCTGTCTCTCGGAAACCTTGCGTGATCGAGAAAAACCGATATCATATTTGAATTCAGGAGAAAAAATACTATCAGAATCACATATTTTTCTTTCTGAGACAAAAAAGAAGTTTATTTTTTGTTGCTCAGTGTTATCTCTTGATATACAACAGAGAGAAATGAATGTCACCATATCTGTTAAGAAGATTGAAAATCATTATTGATACGTCCGAATAATTATGCATATTCAATTGCTTTATTTAAATACAGATTTTACTTAATATTTTCTCGTCTGCTTCAGAATGAAATAACATAAACGTAATGTGTTTTCATCCAGAAAAAATGTTATTTATGTCACTTTTATTCAACGACGCTCTTTTGCATCACAATTAAAATTTGGGTATGAATCGATGGATAAAATTTACTCAAAGGCCTATATTTTCAGGCTTGATGTTCCCATGCCATAAATATACGAGCCGGATTTCATGAATATTCAGAATTTAATTATGCTCATTTACCAATATATGTTAACGAGTGATATGGGATGGACTTAGCGCCTCGATGAGACATCTAATGAGTAACTAAGGTATAAATGGACGGGAAATGGTCAGTAAATTTTGCACAGAGGCCTTCTTATTCAGTCTTGTGGTTCTTTTACGTGCCTCACAAATGGTATATGCTTGTCCCGCATGACTCACTCTGGCGCGGATCAAAATTAATAAATTACAAATTCTTCAGAATAGATGTCTGAGATGTGCCGGTGATTACCCATTTACAACCAGAATAGACGGAATACATAAATAATTAAATATTGACCTTCTTCTACATGTGATGATAAAGCAAGCTAAGAAGCTTTATGGAAAAGCTAAACTCAATGACAATGAATTAATAGGCCTAAATGGCTTAGGAGCATATGGCACGAAAGAAGTAAAGACATTTAAAATGCGTAAATACTATCTGGCTTAGGAGTTATACGCTCCTGGGCCCTACTTCAAATGAATAATTACGATAAGAATCATCACATCTAGAAGAAGAGATCACCGGCATCCTGGAAAACCGAGAAAGAGCAGACCCTCTGCCTTTAAGTGCCTCAAGATCGGGACCCACAGCTTAAAGTGCCTCCCCAAGGACATGTTCCTTGGATTTTTCCATCCTATAAAATTCACCGACCCCTGCCGGTATTGAACAAGCGCTCCTTAGAATCAGAGGAGAGATGATAACCACTAATCTACCAGAATCGACAATAACAAATATAACTTGTTTATGGCATGAAGTCTGCTGTATCCTATTAATGTATATAGTTATTATCCGCTGATTAATAATAATACTCCTTACAAAAGGGATCTAGTGTTGATCCCACAACTTGACCATTTTTATAATAATAATAATAATAATAATAATAATAATAATAATAATAATAATAATAATAATAGATACACAGAACGAAGAAAACTATATTTCAAGTTCTGTTACAAAGCATTTTATTATATGGGTCCGAAACCTGGGCAGTGAGTAGAAAACAAGCCAACAAGCTGTTAGCAGTAGAAATGGATTTTTGGAGGCGATCGACATGAATTTCAAGATGGGATAAGGTCAGAAAGAGCACAATAAGGGAAATTATGCAAGTTGAAAAATAATTAGGAAAAATAGAAGAAAAACTTCTGAAATGATATGGACACCTCATAAGAATGGAAGATGAGAAAATACCAAAGAAGATCCTTAATTGGAAAGCTAATGGAAGAATTGGAAGAGGCAGACCTAGAGAACGATGGATGGATGGAGGGAAGAGAAGTATGGATGCTAGAGATTTGAGGGAAGAAGTTGCTTTAGACAGGAACCTCTGGCGATAAATCACTTTGGGTTGAAGGAGAAACGCTGCATGTGGAATATTCCTAAATAAAATAATAATAATAATAATAATAATAATAATAATAATAATAATAATAATAATGATAATAATAATGATAATAATAATGATAATGATAATGATAATAATAATGATAATAATAATAATGATAATAATAATAATGATAATAATAATGATAATAATAATAATAATAATAATAATAATAATGATAATAATGATAATAATAATAATAATGATAATAATAATAATAATAATAATAATAATAATAATAATAAAATAATAATAATAATAAATAATAATAATAATAATAATAATAATAATAATAATAATAATAAAGAAAAATAGAATACCTGATGGGTTGCTTTTGCTTCTTAAATACGTTTTACTGCTATTTTTAATAAAATAAAAGTGGATGGAAATTTATCGGAAAAGTTACTAAAACTACTTAAGAACATGTCGGGCAGGGATATACTGTAAGTTCACTATTGTTTGATTTAGTAATGAAGAGAAAATAGAATATGTTAATACCAAAAACTGATATACATTGGGGAACGGAGAAGTAAAATGTATATACGTTGTCGCTGCTGTCCTGATGGCAGATAACGAGGATGACTTGCAAAGGATTACTGTATAAAAATAAACAAGAGATAAAATTAGAAATGCATAACGAGAAGACAGATGTACATTGCTATAAATTAATGGTTAAATAAAATAATATGTGAACGGAACTTGCACGTATCTCGAAGCACCAAAGCTGATTTGTTGTATATCTTATTATTCTTCTTCTTATTCGGCTTTTCCCCCCACTTATAGGTTTGCCGACTTCGGTTTCCGCTTATTTCTATCATTCCAATCTCCTTCTTCCAAATTCCTATCATCCATTATAGTTCTGACATAAATTTTCCATTTCCATCTTGGTCTGCCACGTTTATTTCTTCCAGGGAGTGACCATTGGTATATATTTTTGGCCATCTTTTATTTTCCATTCTTTGTATATGACCATACCATTTAAGAGTTTGATTTTTCAATCCTCTTAACAACAAATGTGGTGACATTCATTTCTCTGTATTGTGTATCAAGAGATTATTTACTGACACGGCGGCTTGGAGATCACCTAGGTCCTAGAAGGCCAAATAAACGTTGGAAAGATAATTTGGTTTTTGGAATGAATAGGATGTAAGCCTAGCATATAACTATGCAAAAAGAAGAAGAATATTTAAAAACCCAAATTGGAGAAAGAAAGAATCTATGAAATTGTAGCTGCTAACTTGAGTTGTGAGTCAGCTGGGAAGTGGAGAGAAAGGAATTTCATGTGGGTTTCGTGTAAATAAATATTCATGATCTCCACCACACTGCACTACTCCAAGTGTCATTCTGTGCGAGGAATTCAACCGTTAATTAAAAGTACTACGTTAATTACAAGTTCCATCATGGAAACAAACAATTACAAGCGAGGGATAAGTCCCTTTTAAACAGGGTGTGACTCAGTCGATCCCGCGCCGTAGCCGAGTGGTTAAGGCAAGAAGCCTTGGCGCAGAGTTACGGGACTTGTGTTGCTTTGAGTCTCCATGGGTCCACCGCTGTGGTCTCGAGGTAGCGTGCTGCCTTGTCACGCAGCGGGCCCGGGTTCGATCCCTGGTCGGGGCAGTTTTTCTGGGTGAGGTTTTTATCGGGGTTTTTCCTCACCTGTAAGACAAACGCCAGGAAACGTTTAGGTCCAAACTGTCCCCGAAATCATATGGCCATCATTATCATCATCCTTCACCGGTGTGGAAAGCAACGGGAAGCTACCACACCTACAATTCCTTAGTAAAGCTGCAAGCTTAGCATGAAAATGCTATGATTGCAGTGAAAGACCTGCCCTCGGGCAGAATTACGATGGATGGATGGATGGATGGATGGATGAGAGAAGAAATTTTCTCATGGAATTTCGGCCAGCATGGGACCGGTACCCACCCAGCATCGTGAGGCATTTGGGTAGCTACATTAAAAAGCGACTCCAGGTTGAGAAGACCAGCTTTAATGACTGGGGGACCCGACATGCTGACCACATGTCACTCCTACATGGGTTAGATGATCGTCTACCTCTGTGATGCCAGCAGCCTTCTAGGCCAGTCGTGCAGTGAAAGTCAATTAACTTCACTTGGACGGAAGTTATTCATCCTATTACCAGAAAGGGTATTATAACGTATAAATTGTAATATGAAAGTTAAAGTCACACCTCTTAAACAAAAAATATCTCAATGTTAGATAAATGTAAATGTCAGACGTTCAAAATGTAAATGTCAGGAACTTTTTAACTATAACAATAAACAAGGATATCACGTACGATCTAATAGATGTTTATACCGTTTACACATTTCACAATCAGTAAGCTTGTTGGTGCTGGTGAATTGGAAGTACAATGCTTATCAATAGTTCCGAGGTTCGTGAGTTTTTTTTATTTCTTCCTTTCTCGTTTTCTTTCGTTTACACTGTTCTTCCTTTTTGTTTTACCTTTGTTAACCTTTTTATCTTATTCACATATACAAACACAAGACAGGACACACACCCAGACCCAAGGTGGAGATTTAAAATCCCCTACCTCACCGGGAACCGTACCGTGGTCGCCGGAGTGGAAGGTACGGACTCTACCGACTACGCCACGGCGACGGAGAGTTTAAACTCAGCCATAGCCCATGAATTTTATGGATTCTTTCGACAGGATGTAAAACCGAGGGTTCCATGTCATATGTAAAATACGAAGCTGTGCCTAATTGAAAATGGATAACAGTAACGCTATCTATTCACCTAGCGCGGAACCCGAAGTATGAAATGTGCAGTGGGTAGCACTGAAAACACAAGAAACCTCGAGCCCGAAAAAGATGACTCTGTACAATTTTTTCAGGCCTTTTCTTGCCTACGTTTCAAGTGTGAATCCAATTATTTGAGTAATAATTGTCATTAAATGGTATATAATGTAATTATTTTTAGTAATGGCGAGAATGCAAGGCGGGTTGGAAGAAAATCGTTTGCGGTAAAGTCTCATGTGCATAACCCCTCAATGCAAGTACACAGATTTATCGACTTAATTTATAATTACACACACACACACACACACACACACACACACACACACACACACATATATATATATATATATATATATATACACCTTTCTTATGAAATGTGTTGAGAATTATATCATTGTAACGTCACATATATCTATTTAAAAAAAGTTTCACAAAAAATAATGAAAATTAATTAAGACTTTATTAAAATTGTGTTGATTATGTAGCGATACAAAAATATTACTTTCGTCATTTTATGTGACAAAGGTAGATGATTACTGTACTATAACATTAATTGGAGTTGAGAAATCCATGCGCGCAAATTGAGAGGTTATGCACATGATACTTTATCAGCCGATGACATGCTTCCAGTCTCCGTGCATTCCATCACGGTGCAGAAGTAATAGAACCTATCTAACATTTTTGACTTTACTAAATAACACACTAACCAAGTAGCAATACATAATGTAACTTTAATAACATGAGTAGCAACACATATTTTTAATTCTTTATCTGTTTCATTTCAGTAGTTTACAATTTTACGAAAAGGGCATAAAATGCAACATCACCGTAATATGTACTCTACATCCTAGTATTTTTGCCCGAGGGCAGGTCTTTCACTACAATCATAGCATTTTCATGCTATGCTTTGCAGCTTTACTAAAGAATTATAGGTGTGGTAGCTTCCCGTTGCTTTCCACACCGGTGAAGGACGATGATAATGATACGGATGATGATAAAAGCCGGATGATTTTCGGGCACCGTTGGGCCCTAAGCTTACTCACATTTGTCTTATAGGTAAAGAAAAACCCCGAAAAACCCTCACCCTGAAGCCTATCCCGACCGGGAATCGAACACGGGCCTGCTGCGTGACAAGACAGCACACTACCTCGAGACCACAGCGGTGGACATTTAATCTGTTAAAAAAATTATACAACATTCGCCAACTTACGAATAAGCCATGGCAATCTATTAACAATTTTTCAAGAAAATAAGGAAAGGTAATCTCTATAGAAATTAGATGGACATTAAAAATAAGTTTATATCAGTCCCTATTTAACTAACTTCTTTTTCAACTAAGTTTAATCTCTCACATTATACATACGACCTATCGGGAGAGGGATTTTAAACTGTGGATCACACAAATACTTTTTTAACCATACGAGGAGACTGAAGGCCTCCCCAGCAGGAAACTAGTCTCGACCAGGAATCGAATCCGGAGCCGCTGCGTACGAGGGAGCGACGCTACCCCGAGACAAAGCGGTGCTATTTAAATAACTAAATAATTAACTCACTGGCTCTATCGAACTCAGATGATCATGGTCATGCGGACATGTATTACTCTCCATATATCCCTATCCTGAACTAATGTTTTCCGAACATTCACTGTATATTTCACCTCCCTCAAATCATGGTTAATGGCGTTCTTCCAATTCGTTCTTGGACTACCTACTGAGTTTTTTCCTCTCGAACACCTACACCGCCCATCCATATCGACCATCGAGCAAAAAACACGTTATTACATGTATTAGAATGAATGAGAATTCATTAGATCTGTAGTGGGATCACTGCTACGCAATACACGGCTTTCATCATAAGGTGCGCAGAATCAAGAAATATGACGAACCTAGTGAGAAGTGCGTGTGTGAATTGTGTGGCGGACAGTGCGACCGATATCATATACCGAAACGCCCAAGAAACACGAAATCGCTGAATGACTACAGCAAAGACTAAAGAACAATCAATGCCCATTAGGGCGAACCTTTCTTCTTCTTCTTCTTCTTATTATTATTATTATTAGAATGTTCTCCAATGTACTGGAATGATCTGGACCGGAAGGACCGAGAAAGTTCTGGAATGTTCTATGGCCGTTATGTGTGGGTAGTAGAGAAGGCTTTGGCACTATTTAAGGCGAAGCGTGATATGCATGCATCGAGGCTCCTAGATTTGCAAGGCACTCCGAAAGAAGGACTCATTGCCAGCCAACCATGTCCGGAGTTCTATGGTTGCAAGTCACTCTGAAGCAAACTGAAACACTATATACGAAATATTACAACTACAAGGGCTGAAGAGGGCATCTAAGACTCTTAACCAGCCAGGAAGGGACAGACCCCGGGTTCGTCCCCTCCGGCACTCAGCTTACATTTTCATTGTAAAAATGTTGATCTTCAATCATAAATCCCCTTACCGGCTAAAATGTTAACGCAGTCGAGTATAGCCACTAACTGAAATTACTAGCTACCAGGCACATATTCTGCCGGCCGCAGCGGTCTAGTGGTTATGTTCCTTGTCTCTGGTCCCGATAGTCGCGGGTTCAAACCCGGCCGGGGTCGATGATGTTTCTAGGATGAAAAATTCAAAGGAAAAGTCCTCCGGGAGAGACTTTAAGCCCTGGTCCCAAGTCTGAAGATTTTCAGGTTCGTAAAATAACTGCAAGCTTGATTAAAAAATGCCTCTGTGCAAAATTTAACCGATCTTCATCCATCCAAATAATACCTTAGTTGTCTACTAGATGTCACATTGAGGCGATGTGCTAACCACATGTCACTCGTTGACGTCCATAGGTAAATAAGTGTATTTAAAATACCTTGGTTGAGAAACTTCCGCTATGGATCATCCATGTTCCCACGTGGGACGTATGGGGTATACACACAGAGGCATTTATTCTGGGGGTTAAAGGTGTCCGTCACGCGGGGCTGACTACCCAGCTGAAATCTAAAGCCGATTGTCTAGAAATATGTGGGAATCTCCTACCACCCTAAGGGCATCCTAGGGCGTGTAGTGAGATCACTTTACTTTACTAAGAAAGTGATCCCACTACAGATCTTGGAAGTCCTTGGGTTAGAGCTTCCACCTCTATAGATAATCGAATCGAATTTTCAGATGATTATTAGCCTTGCGTGACGGCCGACTTTAGCATAAGTCTGATACTCATTTCCAATAGAGTTTGAACCCATCCGTAATCGAACCCGCAAACTTCTTGCTTGTAGTGTAATTACTACGCCGTGCCCTCACATACTGTATCTATCCTAAATATCAGAAACGGATAAAATGCTAACCTAAAATCAAACTTCCTAAAACGTTTACGAGAAAAAAAAACTTTTAAGTTGTCATCGGAACTCGAGGTTCGTACGTTCTATCCGCCCCAGGATCGAGTATTTTTAACAAGAAAAATCGAACTACTTTTAAACGTTTACTTAAAATACTTGGATTCAATTCGCATAAATATGTGACGTGAAATAAAATAAAAACTGGATAAAAATTGAACTCATCGCCTGGGAGAGTGATTAACCATATATAGAAACATGCGTAGTTATCTAATACATAAAAATGTTTGTTTGTTCGTACTTTATGCACGTCTATACCGTTGATCCGATTGTGATGGTTCTTTTTTTTTTGCAAAATTTTCAGGAGATTCCCGGGATGAACATAGGCTATAAGACAGTTGCGATACTCAACCCCTACACCCTTAAAAATCGCCCTTTATAGTGGAAAACGTGAAAAAAAGTAGCTCTTTGGATGCTTAAATGGCTTAAGCTGCCTAAACCATAACAAATACACAAATTAATGTACACAGAATTAAATATCTCAAAAAGCTCAGTACAAAAGTCCGCGACAGCATATGTTTATCTCTTACGGATTACTCACAATAACCATATTTGTTTTTCATTGATGCCAAGAAGATCGAGGCAAGTACGTAGATTCCTGTGCAAGCATAGCAGCACATGACGGGTGTTCTTTTACGGATAACTCATAATAACGAATTTTGTCGTTTACCTCATTTATGCCAAGAAATCGAGATAAGTAGATTCCGGGGCAACACCGGGTAATCAGCACAGGGAATCTTAAAATAATTACGATATACATTTATAATTATTTTTCATTATACTTATCCAACTAATCATAAGAAGTACATTAATTTATGTCTTTCAGCTCATTTATGCCAAGAAGATCGGTATGAGTAGATTCCCGGACAACGCCGGGTAAAACAGCATGGTGTATCTAAAAATAATTACGATATAAAAATGTTTCCTTTTACTTATTTAATGAAACACAAAACACAATAAGTTTCATATTTCAGCTCATTTATGTCAAGAAGATCGGGATAAGTAGATTCCCAGGCAATGCCGGGTAAACAGCACAGGTGTCTAAAAATATAAATGTATAATTATTTTTCCTTTTACTTATTCAACTAAACATAAAAGCACATTAATTTTCATTTATTTAGGCGTAGCAGCGCACGCCGGGTATTAGCTAGTATTAAATAAAATAAGTTTTAAAAAGTGTATAGTATTTTTTTAACGACACACTCTAACTGTTTACGTTATTAGTGCATAACAATTCAAATCTGGACATAAAGATATTCTATTTTCAGGATAAAGGTTCGTTTATGTGCCGTAAATCTAGGATCAACACCCACGGCTTTTTTTTCTTTCCATCAGGGCCAACATAGGCTAATTTTAAACTCTTCAAGTCCAAGATTTGTATATTAGTATATTACTTACACAAAATAATTAAACATCCATTATATAATATAAACCATGGATCTAACAAGCAGTACAAACCTCATAAATCAGAAAGTCATTTCAGGAAAGAAACAGAAATATCGAAGTATCTAATAATGAACTACCAGTACGTATTTTGTCAAAGCGTGTTCAAAATTATTTAACTAGGTTTCTGAATACTTTCAAAAATAGAAACAAGTTAACAAAACACCTGGAAGCGTATAAGGTTTCTCTTCAAAATGTATCTCATGGGGGAAAAGCCGCAACAACACGTAAGAGATAGTTACCATAAGGCATTCTCTAATATTCTAAAGATAGGGCTACTGAAATATCTAACTTATGTTTGTCTGTTTCAATTGCATTGCGCAACAGACCTATAGCCTACCAGCCAGATGCTGGCCTCACAACAAAGTTAAAATGTGTATAGAATTGATGAATTCAAATACCTAGGAACATAATCACAAATAGGAATGAGATGCACAAATAAATTAAACATAGGCTCAATTCTGGAAATGCTTGCTATTATGCATTGCAGAGACTCTTGATGTCCCAACTCCTTTCAAAAACGTTAAGCTGAAAATATATAAAACTATTATTCTACCAGTTATATTACATGGGTGCGAACATGGACTCTTACTTTAAGGGAGGAAAGGAGATTACGAGTATTTGAGAATAAAGTTCTTAGGAAAATTTTTGTACCAAAGAGAGATGAAGAGACAGGTGAATGGGGAAGACTACATAACAATGAACTACATGGTCTTTATAGGAAGCCAGATATAATAAGAACAGTTAAGTCTCGTAGACTGCGATGGGCAGGACATGTTGCACGTATGGGGAATGAAAGACGTGCATGGAAGCTTCTTGTAGGAAAGCCAGAGGGAAAACGCCCAGTTGGTAGGCCAAGAATGAGGTGGGAGAACAACATTAACTATGATTTGAGGGAAGTAGATTATACAGGGAATGATTGGAAAGCATTAGCTCAGGATAGGGATGTATGGAGAGCTTATGTCCGCGCGGCCATGAACCTTCGGGTTCGATAGTGCCAGTGAGTAAGTAAGTAAGTAATAGAATTGATGAACGAATGATGTGTAGTGTCTTGGAACTATCCCATTCGAAAACATGAACGTAATATTATAATCAGTTAAAACTATTATGTCTGAATAGTAATAAAATAGTGAGTACTTACTGTGAGTTAAGTAAAGTGATCCCACTACAGGCCTCAGGAAGCCCTAGGGGTAGTAGGATATTAAGGCTCCCACTTTTTTTAGACAATCGGCACTTATTGTCAGCCGGGTTGTCAGCCCTGCGTAACGGCCGCCTTTACCCCCAGAACAAGCGTCGGGTACTCATTTCCGTTAGAGGCTGAGTCCGTCCCAGGACCATAGTGCCGCCAGAAGGTTTGGGTCAGTTTAAAAATCCTAACCACACCAGGACTCGAACCCTCGACCTTCCGGCTTGTAGCGCAATGCCTTAACCACTATGCTAGGCGTGCAAGTAGCCTAATTAAATTGTTGCTATAATCGTGTATTCATGCACAGACTTGGATATACGGTAACCATATAGGGCCTTTAGTTGTTATTTACTCGTTTTACATACTGAGTTTATGCTGTACGGTATTCAAAATTCGTTAAGCGTCTGCTACCGAACTGATTACGGCTAAATATATTAACTATCATAATTTTGTATCGTTCCGAGCATTCGATTTTACGTGCTCCTAGCCGGATAAAAATTTTATATAACCAGTTCTCCAGAGACACTCTCCCCATTATTTCCAAATGACAAGAACAATTTGTGAACATAACAGGTACACAGCTTCCCTTCTCTGAATATGGTAGTAAATTTCTCATTCACTTACAATTTCCTTAATACATTTTTTACCGTCTAAAAGCTCAAAGAGTTATTTAAAAAACCTTAAGTCTCACAACTCCTATCTCCAGAACAATATATATATATATAGGCTTATATAGAATTAATATAAAATTATGGAATATTCACCTGAAAGGTCCGTCTCCTCAACTTAATTAATCATTTAACTGTAGCGCTTTCGGGACTTGTCCCATCATCGGCAGGATTCAAAACTGTTTTGAATCCTCCTGCCGATGATGGGACAAGTCCCGAAAGCGCTACAGTTAAATGATTAATTAAGTTGAGGAGACGGACCTTTCAGGTGAATATTCCATAATTTTATATTAATTTTGAATA
Source organism: Diploptera punctata (assembly GCA_030220185.1). Classification (NCBI taxonomy): domain Eukaryota; kingdom Metazoa; phylum Arthropoda; class Insecta; order Blattodea; family Blaberidae; genus Diploptera; species Diploptera punctata. Next base: position 820,599 of record JASPKZ010001617.1, on the reverse strand, counting down.
AACCTCAACGGAACACATCATGAATCTTATAAAAGTTGATATATATATATATATATATATATCCTATATATATAGGCCTATATTATGTAGATTTTCGCGGATATAAGTATGATTAATAAAGTTTTCTTGAAAATGGCATGTGGCATCATGATTAGTGACCGGAGGCCGATCTTGAATCCATGACGCGGAAAACCCAAGAAATCTTTATTAATTATATATATATACATTTCGATGTTATAATTAAATTTTTGACATTGAGCAATGCAAGCCTAATAAACTAAAGAGAGGTGAACGGAGAAGACTTCTTAACAGTGAGCTATATAGGCATTATAGGAAGCCAGATATAGGCCTCATAACAACAGTTAAGTCTCATAGATTTGATGGCAGGACATGTGGCACGAACGGGGAATGAAAGAGTTGCATGCAAGATTCTTGTAGGAAAACCAGAAGGAAAATGCCCAGTTAGTTGATCAAGAATGAGTGGGAGAATAACATTGAACATGATTTGAGGGAAGTATATTATGCAGGGGATGATTGGAAAACAATTCAGGATAGGGTTGATTGGAGAGCTTATGCTCGCGCGGCCATGAACTTACGGGTTCGATAGAGCCAGTGAGTTAGTTATACACATATACCGTTAGGGAATCCGGTGAAAGACGCTCGAAGTTCGCGGTAACCTACGCCAGCAAGGGCACGCGCGTACCTCCGGCATTGTTATACGCGGAATTGTAATTTATGTTCGATAGGTGAATCATAAGTAGAGACTAAGAATACGTAACTCAGAATTCGCCAAGGTTTCAAGTCACATGATTCATATCATACGGCATTCTTAAAAATGTGGTTTATGAAAAAAAAAATTAAGGTAATGTATGAACTGAAACTATGAGTGCTACAGAATTTCCGAAAGCGCCTGGTAATTTATTTCCTACGAATATGTCTAAGTATGTGGAAGCAAATTAAGGAGGTGTTCGGTAACGTGATATGAAACTATAAATAGAAATTACGAATATTTCCGGCCTCAAGACCACGGTCAACAGCCCGGAAACCTTTTACAAGATCAACATACGAACTCCGGCTGAGAAAGCCTAAGTTAATATATTAATCATCTCCACGAGAAGGAACTCCACGTAGGCCTATATATTTGATTTGAGAAACTGCGCAGAAAAAAGGCAGGGGAACTACAAGTCTTAAGACCACGGCCAACAGCTCCGGAAATCTTCTACAAGATCATCATGATAAATCCGCCCGTGAAAGCCTAAGTCAATATATAAATTACAAATTTTCATTGCAGGCATTATATTTAAACAAGTTCACCACTGTGGTCTCGAGGTAGCGTGCTCCCTGGTCACGCAGCGGGCCCGGGTTCGATTCCCGGTTGGGACAGGCTCCTGGGCGAGTTATTTTCGGGGTTTTCCTCACCTGTAAGACAAATGTCAGGAAGCTTAGGGCCCATCGGGTCTCCGAAAATTATCCGGCCATCATCATCATCATCCTTATCATTATCACCATCATCCTTCACCGGTGTGGAAAGCAACGGGAAGCTACCACACCTATAATTCCCTAGTAAAGCTGGAAAGCATAGCAAGTCCTAATCCTACGTTCTCGTCGTGCTCCCTGACTGCAGTCGTAATAGACTGTAGCTAATAGGATGGGACGAAAAGCGAGTTCTCAGCGCCTTAAAACTGTCGGCTAAGGGAGCAAACCCCAAAAAAAAACCCAGGTCCTCCGTGTCTGGGGGTTAGGCGTCAGGCTGGCAACCTGGCCCTGGAAAAAAGTATATCGCTACGTACTTCAGTAAAATATGTCAGCCGGATGGATTTAAATATAACAGACTTAAGCTACGAACACGGACCTTTGCTATTGGCACATGGAATGTTCAAGGCTTGAATACTAAAGAACAAGAAGTAATAGATGATATTACTTACTTACTTACTCACTGGCACTATCGAACCCTTAGGTTCATGGCCGCGCGGACATAAGCTCTCCATACATCCCTATCCTGAGCTAATGCTTTCCAATCATTCCCTGTATAATCTACTTCCCTCAAATCATAGTTAATGTTGTTCTCCCACCTCATTCTTGGTCTACCAACTGGACGTTTTCCCTCTGGCTTTCCTACAAGAAGCTTCCATGCAAGTCTTTCATTCCCCATACGTGCTACATGTCCTGCCCATCGCAGCCTACGAGACTTAACTGTTCTTATTATATCTGGCTTCCTATAAAGACCATGTAGTTCATTGTTATGTAGTCTTCTCCATTCACCCGTCTGTTCATCTCTCTTTGGTCCAAAAACCCTCCTAAGTACTTTATTCTCAGATACCTGTAATCTTCTTTCCTCCCTTAAAGTAAGAGTCCATGTTTCGCACCCATATAATATAACTGGTAGAATAATAGTTTTATATATTTTCAGCTTAACGTTTTTTTGAAAGGAGTTGGGACATCAAAAGTCTCTGCAATGCATAATAGCATTTCCAGAATTGAGCCTATGTTTAATTTCTTTGTGCGTCTCATTCCTATTTGTGATTATTGTTCCTAGGTATTTGAATTCAGCCACTTCCTCAAAATTTCCCTCATTTGTCATTAGCTGTCCATTTCCATTATATAATGAATTTCTACCTGTGACCACATATTTAGTTTTACTGATATTTACTTCCAGTCCTAATTTCTTAGTGTTACTCAATAGTGTGTGCGTGTTGGCCTTTAGTATCTCCTCGCTATCGGCCAATAGTACTACATCATCAGCATAAACTAACAGCTTATTAATACCATTCAGTTGTAAGCCTTCCTCATTCTCTAAAGATTTAATGGCATGCTCTAGTACAAAAATTAAATAGTAGAGGAGATAGTGCATCTCCTTGCTTCAATCCATTCTGGATTTCAAAAGTGTCTGAAAACTGTTTGCCTACACGCACCCTACTATTTGAGCCATTTAGACACATTCGTATAAGTCTAACTAACTTTTTAGGAATTCCGAACTCCAGCAGGATACTATATAACTTCTCCCTCTTAATTGAATCATATGCTCTGTCTTATACTAAAAATCTGATCTGTTGTAGACCTGTTTCTTCTAAATGCACATTGATGATCTCCTAGAATGTCATCAATATAGGGAGTAAGTCTGCTTACTAATATATATGTAAGAATTTTGTATGAAGTTGAAAGTAATGAGATGCCCCTGTAGTTGTTGCAATCAGTTTTATCTCCTTTCTTATAAATTGGTACGATAATTGATTCCTTCCATTCATCTGGAAGAGCTTCTTTTTCCCAAATCATACTAAGCAACCAGCGTATTTTGTCTGTCAATTTTTCTCCTCCTGATTTTATGAGTTCTGCTGGGATCTCATCTGAACCTGATGCTTTATATATCTTCAATTTTTCAATCGCCATTTCAACCTCTAATGCACTTGGCTCTGCGACTAGCTTTTCTGCTGTCTGTAACTTATCCTCCTCAATGTCCTGTTCTGTATGTACATTTAATAGCTGATTAAAGTAACTTTTCCATCTATTTAATATACTCCTAGAATCTGCAATCATATCCCCATTTTCATTTCGAATTATGTTTGTTCTAGCCTGAAACCCTTTCTTCTCTATACTGATTCCCTGATATAATTCTCTAATGTTCCTATTTTTTGCATTCATTTCAAGATCATTAATCTTTTCTCTCAAATATTCCCTCTTTTTACGCTTTAGTAACTTAGTGGTTTCCCGTCTAATACTACCCAATTGCTCTAAATTTACCTCATTTGGCTCGTGTAACCATTTAATTTTTGCTAGTTTTCTTTTCTTTACAATGTCGGAACATTCCTCATCAAACCATTTCTTGTTTTGCCTCTTTTTTAAACAACCAATGCTTTCTGATGCTGAAAATTTAATAGTATCTCTTATAGCCTCCCATTCTTTATTTATATCAGGTTCTTCTTCGTTTGCCACATTGTCATCTGAAGATTCCAGTACTTCAAATCTATTAGCAATTTTGATTTGGTATTCTTGCCGCATTTCATCATTTCTCAAGTTTTTTAATTCATATTTTACAAGAATCATCTTTAGCATTCGTTCCTCTCATAAGCGATAGCCGTTGTCTCATTATCACACTCTGACCAGATGATGATCCGAATTGCAGTCTGTCCCTCTAACTGATCTAACATCAATGATGCTACTGTGCCAGCGTTTATCCACTAATACATGATCTATCTGGTTCCGAGTTTCTCCATCTGGGGACGTCCAGGTGTATTTATGAATATCCTTATGCTGAAATGTTGTGCTCTTAACAATCAGATTCTTTGATGTGGCAAATGTGACTAATCTAACCCCGTTGTCGTTACTATCTTCATGAAGACTGAATTTGCCTATTATTGGTTTGAATATATCTTCCCGCCCCACTTTTGCATTAAAATCTCCTAAGACAATTTTCATATGATATCGTGAAAGGCTATCAAATAAGCATTCTAATTCTTCATAGAACTCATCCTTGATCTTGTCATCTTTATCTTCTGTGGGGGCATGTACATTTACAATGATAAAATCACGTCGTTTACCCTTTAGAATTATGTATGATATCCTATCATTAACAAACTTAATATCTCGGATAGCGGATAGGATCCTCCTTCTGACTAAAAAACCCGTTCCAAATGCAGGTCTTTCTGCACCCCCATAGAATAATGCAAAGGTTCCTGATTCCTGACTACCTTCTCCTGGCCACCTAACTTCCTGTAAAGCGACTATATCCAAGGGGGATTTATCTAGTTCCCGCGTTAATATCTCTAGTGCCCCATTATTGTATAAGTCCTAACATTCCATGTTCCTAGGAACATGTCCCTGTGTTTGAGCCTTTGGCATGGGTTCCCTGAAGTAGTCCCCGCCCAGAGAACCGAATGAGGGACTATTTGACCTCCGGAAAATTTTACCCCAGATGAACCCATGTCCACATTTCTTGACGGTTGTATTTTTACGGTGAAAGATCGTCACTCTTTCGCCCAAGGTACTTTTTTCGTCTGGCTTATCACCTTCGACCAGTCCGGCATGGGTAACCCTATCGGCAGCAATGCTACCGCCGGCATAGCTCTCAGGATCATTTAAGCACGCAAGCCACTCCACCACGACAAGGTAAAGATACCATGGAGGGAATAGATGAGATTACAGCAATGAATGCAGATATTATTGTGCTCTCAGAAACAAAAAAAAGGGAAAGGACAGGAAAAATTAGGAAATTATACACATATCTGGAGTGGAGTACCAAAACCTAGTAGAGCAAAAAGTGGTATATCCATTTTGATAAAAAGTAAGTTGGTAAAAAATATAGTGTCTTGGGAAGAAATTGATGAAAGAATTATTAAATTAAATCTCAAGCTTTTTGGGATAGAGCTTATAATAATAGAAGTATATGCCATAAATGAGAATGCAACAACCATAGAAAAAAAAATGAATTTTTTGACAAACTGTCAGAAATTTTGGACAAAATAAAAAAACATCAAGATGTAATAATAACAGGAGATTTAATAGTCGAGTAGGAACTAGAATGAAAGATGAAATGTTTGGACCATTTGGGGAAAAGGTGGAAAATGACAATGGAAATAGATTGATAGTTTATGTAAACAACATGGCTATATGATAATGAATAGTTTCTTCCAACATCGGGAAATACATAAATACACATTGGGAACAGCCAACAAAAAGTCTCAAATCAATAATTAATTATATAATTGTGAAACAAAAACGTGATATGATAGTGAAAGATGTTAAGAGTGTATAGAAAACCAGATTGCGGAAGTGATCATTATATGCTTTTGGGAAAATTCATATTAACAAGTAGCAAAAAACAAAATATTGAAGTAACGGCAGACAGAATAAATACAACCCCTTTGAATGAACAAAGATATAAAGAAGTTTACTCTATGATGAGAGTATAAAATATCTTTATCAATCAAGATTAAAGCAAAAACTTAATTTAAATGTAAATAAATCTGCAGTGGAAATGTATGATCAACTAAAGGAAAGTATACATTCAGCAGCTTTAGAAGCACTTGGGACAGAAAATCGAGAACCAAAAGAAAACAATAATGGTTTAATCACGATATTAAAAAATTAGTAGAAGAAAAAAAGAAAGCACGGATGAAATGGTTATCAGATCACTCAACAACATCTCGAAATGAATATATCACTTTAAAACATAAAACAATGGTGGAAGTGAGAAGAACAAAAAATGAGTACTGGGATAATATATGATCGAATATAGATCATTCGATTGGATATGCTAGATCCAAAGAAGCTTGGAAAACATTACAAAATATCAGGAAATCAGAAAGAAAGAAGATAAATATTCAGTTGATAAGACCATCAGAATGGATGCAACATTATAAAGGTTTACTTCAAGAAAATCGAAATGAGTTTCAACTTCAAGGTACGGATGTAGAATATAAATTTGACACTCCAGAGATAACAGAGGATGAAGTAAAAAGAGCTTTGAAAGAGGCAACAAATGGAAGAGTACCAGGACCAGGAAATATTCAGACGGAACTCCTAAAACATGGAGGAGATATTTTGATAATATTTTTAACAAAACTTTTTAATAAAATTGAAATTGGAGACGATATCCCAGAAGACTGGAATTTATCGTACATTACTCCTATTTTTAAAAAAGGTGATAAGAAACTGTGTTCCAATTATAGAGGTATAAGCGTTTTACCTTCAACAGCTAGGATTTTTAGTAAAATTATAAATTTTAAACTTAAGGAGATAAAAGATAACTTAAGAGAAGAACAATGTGGATTCCGGAGTGGAAGATCATGTATTGATAATATTTTCTGTATTAGACAATTACAAGAGAAAAACCTAGCAAAAAATAAAGAACTACATATGACCTTTATTGATTTAGAGATGGCATATGATAGTGTACCTCGACAATTGTTATGGACGGCAATGAGAAATCTGAATATCTGTGATAAATGGATTAATATTGTTAGGAGGATCTACAGTAATACAAAAGCTAAAGTAAAAATACAGAATACTTTAACAGAGGAATTCACAGTGAATAAAGACCTTAAGCAGGGATGCAGTTTATCACCAATTCTTTTTAACATTTATTTAGACCAGGCTCTTAACTTGTGGTATAAAAAATGTTCTGAAATGGGTATTCCTATAGGAGGAAAAGTACTGCATTCTTTGTTGTTTGCAGATGATCAAATAATATTTGCAGGGGATGAAGATGATATGAAATATATGATAAATAAACTAATGGAAGAATATAAAAAATGGGGACTGAATATAAATTTACAGAAAACAGAATATATGTGTTTGGGAAAGGATGTGGATGACCTCATACTCGAAACAGGGAAAATAAAAAAATGTGAATTTTTTAAATATCTTGGTTCAATAATTACAATTTTAGGTACCTGTGGGAGAGATGTACAGACTAAAATTGCAGTGGCAAAAATTGCAACTAAGACATTACATGGAATAATTAGGAACAAAAATATCACAAAGGAAACTAAAATGAAAATTTATGAGAGCATAATACAGAATATTTTATCATATGGCTGTGAAACTTGGACTTTGACAGAAGTACAAAAAAACAAAATTAGAACAGTTGAATTTGATTATTGTAGAAGAAGCCTCCAAAAAACAAGACAGGATAAAATAAGAAATTAATTCCTTTGGAAAGAAATGAATGTCACCACATCTGTTGTTAAGAGGATTGAAAATCAAACGCTTAAATGGTATGGCCATGTACAAAGAATGGAAATGAAAGATGGCCAAAAAGTAAATACCAATGGTCACCCCCTGGAAGAAATAAACGTGACAGACCAAGATGGAAATGGAAAACCTACGTCAGAACTATAATGGATGATCGGAATTTGGAAGAGGGAGATTGGAATGATAGAGATAAATGGAAACTGAAGACGGCAAACCTATAAGTGGGGGAAAGCCGAAGAAGAAGAAGAAGAAGGTTATCAAAACGTGTAAGTTACTTTAACATAGGCCATATCTACATTCATATACGGGCGTATGACACGAATGACAAAGTGAGCCACAATACAATCAGCACAATTACTCAAATGAATGATATGTGACATGATATCCTTGGTGAAAATGTAACGCCTCAGAATGATCAAAGATAAATCCTATACAAATTGATAATACAGAGCTTGAATTCATCATTTCATAAAACTGCCATAATGACAGTCCAAACTGTCAATATGAAACACGCTACTTTTTCATAATCTCTGGGATTCGAGGTTCGAAGATTTAAACCCTATCGAGGTGGAGCACAAATATAGTAAATATGATTTTCTCCAGGAAAGCACGTAAAGTCGTTGATCTATGAAGCTTCAATGTATATCAACTCAAAAGTAACAGGCTTCGGAGAAGAACTGTAAGCTATTTCACACCCTCTGGTGATAATTAGCAGATACGTTGAAGATCAGCATTAAATAAAATACTATGTAATTCTTTGATTTCTATGAAGGTATGCAATGGCATAGAAGCCTACACTTCCAAACATGGAAAGAAATATGCAAGAAAATATATCCTTTTGAAATCAACTAATCAACTCTGATTAGTTGGTAAGTTAGTAAACTCTTGAGTGCCACCGCTACTTGTGGATTCTATTTGATTTCAATACTACGAACCAATCCTTATTCATTATTATAATTCCGGGTTGAGGGAAAAAAGTTAAATTTACTCCTTACGTTCTGTAAAGTTTCGTTAATATTCAATGAAAGGCAATCGAGAACTAAAATTATATGTATTATTTATTGAACTTCCCACGTATAATCAGGTTAGATGTTGATTACGCGCGGGCCACATATTCTTATTTATTTTTGCGCGATAGTGCGTTTTGTCGTACTTACCAGCAATGACGACCATCACTGAAAGTTCAACTTCCTACATTTTGTGGTTGCCAACCTAAATAACTATACTGTAATATTACATTTACACCCATGTGCGGGAAGTAAAACCACTGCTAGCTATGTATACTACGTATAATGTATATACAAAAAATATCCAAACGGTAGTGTTAATATACATTATACGAAATAAATCACTGCATTTTAAATTAACTGAACTTTATTTGAAACAATGTAAAACAATAAATACGTACTTGCGGCCATGTTATCAATAACTGTTCTCAAGACCTCCTGTTGTTTCAACTAATAAACATTGCCTGCACTGTTAACGTTAGTCAATTGTTTATAATGAACGCAAATATTTCCAACAAATATGTTATTATTTTACTATCATTTATTATTTTGAAAACACCATCGCGCAAAAAATTAATGTACAACGCTCGTTTGTGAAGTGTTTTACAGAATCTCGAAAATTAAAAACCTCGCTCTCGCTCGGTTTTTAAACATTTTTCCTCGATTCTGTAAAAACTACTTCCCAACCTCGCATCGTAATATACTATTGCCCACCAAACATCTGTAACAGTTCAAAATACACACGTCGCGGTTCTTATAGTCTCACATGGTCGCGATAACCAATTACTTGGTTTACATGATCCGGTTTCCGCGACCTTCGGAGCGTCCTTGATTGGATTCACTGTGGATGTCAACGCCTATAAGAAATAAACAACTGCTACCCCTTTAGTCTAATATTCAACCAGGGAACTTATAATGGGAATTCTAGCTGAATACAAATCCCTTTCATAACCGAGCGAGAACAATTCATCATTATTGACAGTTTCATGAAAGGTTGATTTCACACTCTTTAGTAGCAATCCGGGTGAGATTTATACAGAAGCCCAATCTACAAACTAAATATCTTGTGATACACTCATGTATAAGGAGATATGAAGGGCGCAGAAGAAAATGTCCATTAAGCCGACCCTTTTGTCATTTCCCTTGCATTCAGGAAGACTGAATAGCTTTGGCGGCCCCCCGCATAACCATTTGGTGGCTTTGCCATCAGCTGCAGCCACTGTAAGAATTAGTATGTGGCGCATCTGACTCATCACTTGCCACCCCCGCCTAGCAATAATTTAGCCACTTTTATCTGTGAAAACCTCCCGCTTTGTCAAAGGACACGCTCATCTGACGAAATTTATTTCTCCGATATGGTAGGTACCAGGCATTCCGCAAATGTAGACAGACTATCCCCCCCACCTATACACGCTCAGATATACTTTTCTTAGCGTGTTACTGTTAACTATATTTTTAATAAGTCTACAATTAATTGTTATTAATATTATTAATTTTATTAATGGAGGATCTTCCTCATTATTGACGTTTTTCTCTAACCAATCTTAATAATTAACATGAGTTTAAAAATACATAAATGACTAAGGACTAATAGATTATCAGTTTGTAATACACATTTACAAATTTCCCTTAATTGAAGTTCCCCATCGTTCTCTGTTCTCTGTGTCTTGATCCGTTACACCAAATTTCCTCATAGAATGTTGAGTGTTATTCTTCCAGGCTGTTCTTGGTCTTCCTTTTCTGTTACTTAACTTTCTATACATGGATGGCCTTTGGTAGTCTTTCATCCTACCTTCTTCTTACGTGTTCATAACATATTGGCCTTCTGTGTTCAATCGCTTCCATTATATTGCTTTCTGCATTCATTGATTTTGTAATTTCTGTATTTCTACTTTTCAGTCGAGATTTTCTGGCGTATTATTGTCAATGCTCTTAACATACACTATAACTGTTAGAGATGAACAGAGAGGCGAATGGAGAGGACTACATAACAGCGGACTACATTATCTTTTTGGGAAACCAGATATAATAATAAGAGTTCAGTTTCGTTGACTGCGATGGACAGGAAATGTCGAATGAATGGGAAATGAAAGAGGGGCATGGAAGCTCCTTGTAAGAAAGCCAGACGGAAATCATCCAGTAGGCAAGCCAAGAATGAGACGGGAGAATAACATTACCCTTGATTTGAGAGAAGTAGATTATACAGGAGATGATTGGAAAACATTAGCTCAGGATAGGGAAGCATGGAGAGCTTATGTTTGCGTGGCAATGAACCTATAGGTTCAATAGTGCCAGTGAGTTAGTTATTATTAGGGAGCAGATTTTTATGGTCTAAAAGTTAAGATTGCAACATAGTATAGCGATACAATTAATTTAATAAGTCTTTATATCCAATCAACTGATTTTTTTATAATATAACTTACAAAACCGTTTCTCAATAATTTTTGTGTGGGATCTAGCAATATTACATTTATACTTTACGTCTTACTTTTTAAATTTAAAATGAAATAATGTAAATAGAACACTATTTATTTTAATTTTAAAGTAAAATGTGTAATATAAATGTAATAATGCTAGATTCCACACAAAAATTATTAAGAATCGTTTTTTTGTAAGTTATATTATAAAAAATCAGTTGATTGGATATAAAGAGCTTATTACATTAATTGTATCACTATAGTATGTTGCAATCTTACCTTTTAGAAAATAAAAATCCGCTCCCTAGTTATTATAATGGATTATTTGTTCTCTATTGCATTTATTATTGTAATCTATGCTTTTAATAATCATGTTTGAACATTGTTGAGGTTTGTTAATTTCAAATGCACAGAATGTCAATTTATTGTTTGACTTTTACACAAATGTTGTTTTCTAACACGGAACTGTACTAACCCTAAACGCAAATCAAAAAAATAATATGTTGCATATAACAAATCCCATGGACAAATGAGGGAAATTTTGAGGAAGTGGCTGAATTCAAATACCTACGAACAATAATCACAAATAGGAATGAGATGCACAAAGAAATTAAACATAGGCTCAATTCTGGAAATGCGTGCTACTATGCCTTACAGAGACTATTGATTTCCCAACTCCTTTCAAAAAAACGTACAAATGAAAATATATAAAACTATTATTCTACCAGTTATATTATAAAAAAAAACTCCCTGGTATGACAGGCCTAGAAGGCCCTTGGCCTACCATCCAGCTGCTGGCCTCATATCCACATGTGTCAATCACAGAGGTAGACGATCATCTAGCCAGTGTAAGGGTGACATGTGGTCAGCATGTCGGGTTCCCAGCCGTTTTAGCTGGTATTCTCAACCTGGAGCCGCTACTTATTGTAGCTACCCAAATGCCTCACGATGCTGGGTGGGCACCGGTCCCATACTGGTCAAAATTCCATGAGAAAATTTCTTCCCTCATGGGGACCCAAACCAGTGCAAGTCCCGTAGCTCTGCGCCAAGGATTCTTGCCTTAACCACTTAACCACGGCCCGGGACAAATATATACACAATCATTAGAAATAAATTTCATCATTATCATCATCATCCATGCAAGTATTAGGCCGTATGGCCTGTTACGGTCTCAAAGAGGAATTTTCCATCAAGCGCTCATAGTTGAACGCCCCAGCTTTCAAGTCTCAAACCAAACCTTGGATAGAAATAAATTTAAATCTTCTAAACATGATAACATTCGAATGAGCTAACCTCAATTACAGATGTTTCTTTTTCAACTTAACTCCTGCACTAGACCTCGGGAGAATCCCTCACCATCATCCAGCAAGAGTCAGTCAGCATGGATGTAGGCCTATATTCTTTCAAATGTTGAAATTGTTTGGGGAAAAAATCTTGCCATTTTCATTATAAATTGCATACAGTTTTTTCAGAATTGTTTAGATGTAGTAAGAAGCAGTTCTCCTGAATGACAGAACATCGGTTGTGAAATTACTGAAGATGAAACCGCTTAGATTTTGAAATTGGTTTAATTAGAAGATTGAATATCAGGTGTCACGCGCCGTAGCCGAGCGGTTAAGGTAGGAAGCCTTGGCGCAGAGCTACGGGACTTGCGCTGGTTCGAGTCTCCATGGGGGAAGAAATTTTCTCATGGTATTTCTGCCAGTATGGGACCGGTGCCCACCCAGCATCGTGAGGCAATTGGGTAGCTACAATAAGTAGCGGCTCCAGGTTGAGGAACCAGCTATAACGGCTGGGGGACTCGACATGCTAACCACATGTCACCCCTACACTGGCTGTTGATCATCTACCTCTGTGATTGACACATGTGGATGTGAAGGGCCAGCAGCCGGCTGGTAAAAGGGCAACCGCTGAAAAGTGGAAAGACCCTCAATCGGAATATCCGGTGTAAAGATTTTTAATTTAAATCTTAAATTAAACCTTATAATGTTATTTTTTAATAATATTCAATATTTTAACTTATCTCTAAAATAACACTCTCATCCCTGAACTAACTAATTCACTGACACTATGAAACCTGTAGGTTCATTGCCGCACGGACATAAGCTCTTATTACATCTCTATCCTGAGCTAATATGTTTTCCAATCATCCTTGGAACATAAATAAATATTACTTATGTAGTGAATTAATAAAATTTTATTTACAAAACAAGAAAATCTCTTCTTTCAGCATAGGCCACCTTCATATTCATCATCACTATGTGACTTTGTTTCACCTGGTTCAGCTGCAGGTTTCTTTGTTTCCTCTGCATCATATTATATGGATGCGAAACATGGACTCTTACTTTAGGGGAGGAAAGGAGTATTTGAGAATTTGGACTAGTGGTTATGCTCCGTGCCTCTGGTTCCGAGGGTCGCGGGTTCAAACCCGTCCGGGGTCGATGGATTTTTTAGGATGGAAAAATCCAAGGAGCAAGTCCTTCGGGAGGGACTTTAAGCCGTGGGTCCCGAGTCTGAAGATTTTCAGGCTCGTAAAAGATCCTTAAGCCTGAATGAAAAGGCCTCTAAGCAAAATTTACCGAATTTTCCCGTCCTAGTACTACCTTGGTTTCCTAGACGTCAATATGAGGCGGAACGCTGACCACGGACCATTCAAATGACATCTATACGAAAACAAGTGTAACTCCTTGTAGGGGGAGAGCGCCCATATCTCTGTTAAGGGTAAACATGGACTTACAAGAAGACAAGGAAATTTTTTGGACCAAAGAGAGATGAACAGACAGGTGAATGGAGAAGACTTCATAACAGTGAACTAAATGGTCTTTATAAGAAGCCAGGTATAATGAAAACAGGTTTCGTAGACTCAGATGGGCAAGACATGTGGCACGAATGGGGAATGAGAGACGTGCATGGAAGCTTCTTGTAGGAAAACCTGAGGGAAAACGCTCAGTTGGTAGACGAATAATGAGGTGGGAGAATAACATTAACTATGATTTGAGGGGAATAGATTATACAGGGAATGATTGAAAAACATTAGCTCAGGATAAGGATGTATGGAGAGCTTATGTCCGCGCGGCCATGAACCTACGAGTTCGATAGTGCCAGTGAGTTATATAACAAATCCCATGCAACATTTTTCATCCAATAACACTTTATTCCTATTAAGGATCCTTGATTGTTTCGGTCTCCGAGTTGTCTTAATCAACGTTCATTCATATTAAGCTATTGCGAAGTTACATTAATTTTACTGTCTATTGTCTTCCATGTTTATTACACATAACTTATTGCAGCCTACACTAGATTTGCAGAACGGCAATAAAAATGCACACATGGCCAATGGATTGCTCCTCCGCGTCTACTGTATAACATCGGACATAGTTTTAAATTCTAAAATAAAAAACTTATATTCAATAATCTTCTTCTTTCTCTTCTTCATCATCATCATCTTCTTCTTCTTCCCACAAGGATTAAACCTCATTGGTTCGTTCCGGCTCGAAGTATCATAGCTGTTGTGTCCATCACTTTCGTGGGCGTCCCCGATCTCTGTTTTTCCTCTTCTCGTTTAATAGTTCAGACTTTTCCAAGGTAATCTGATGGTATCCATTCTGCAGACATGTTTATACCATTTTCTCCTATACTCTACTATTTTATCTGTCAGACTAAATATTTGTAGTTCTTTATTAATATCTTCGCTTGGTTTTTTATCCTACCATAAATTGTAAATATTTCATTTCTGCTTGTTCTATTCTTTTAATTGTATAGGTCTATTTATTCAGAGTCCATATTTCTGAGCCATATAATATTTATTTTCTTACTTCCTTTCCCAGTGTTCTTTTAAGGATGCCACATAAATACTGAAAGACTACCAAAAGCTATACAGATCTATTTAGGCCTAGTGTGTGATGTTTTTAGTTGTTAATGATGGTTATGAGTAACTATGAAGTTAGAGAATCTCGCCGTCAGTAACAAATATTATTGCAAAATAGTGCGTTTTGTCGTACTTACAGCAATGGCGACCATAATTGAAAGTTCAACTTCCTACATTTCGGGATTGCCAACGTAAATAACTATACTGTAATATTACATTTACACCTACGTGCGGAAAGTAAAACCATTGCCCTCCATATATACTGCGTACAATGTATATACAAAGAATATCCAAAAGTAAGTTTTAATATACATTATACGAAACAAATCACTGCATTTTAAATGAACTGAACTTTATTTGAAACAATATAAAACAATAAATACGTACTTGCGGTCATTTTATCAATAATAATGGTCTCACGGCATCCTGTACTTTCAACTAATAAAACTGTTAACGTTACTCAATTGTTTATATTGAAAGCAAATATTTCCAACAAAGATGATATTATTTTACTATTATTTATTATTTTGAAAACACCATCGCGCAAACAATGATGTACAGCGCACTTTTGCAAAGTGTTTTACAGTATCTCGGAAATTAAAAACCTGGTTATCGCTCGGTTTTTGAACATTTTCCTCGATTCTGTAAATACCACTTACCAACCTCGCATCGCAATATACTATTGTGCAACTTAATTTTATTCTTACACGATCAAAATAACAAAATATTTTTTTTTAGTTATTTCAGCATTCAACTTTTATATGCAGACTTACACTTCGGTTTGATTTCCAATCTTCTTTTATTTGGATTGAACTAGTCGCATGACCATTTTATTTTTATTCTCGCAAAAAAAACTTAATCGTAATCGAAGCTTTGCAACATTTTATGTATGTATTTATTTAAAACAGGAATAACATCCGTTAATGTTGGCATGTTTGGTCAAATTTGTTGAACAATCATAAATATATATAAAACATATAGCCTATGATAAATAAAAATGATTGAATGCTATTAATAATATTATTATATCATTACTAGCAGACCCGGAAAACGCTGGCCTGCCCGAACGTATAATTTCTTGTGTCATAGCCGGACGATAAAAATATAAGTTACTTTTTACCATTAAGGGTCAGTTTCACGAACAGAGGTAACTGTATTACGGTAATTTTCCCCATATAAAATACATAGCTTTAACTGACTTAATACAGTTACCTCTGTTGGTGAAACCGACCCTAAATCAATTAATTAACGAGTTCGCTAGAAAACTCCTCACTGCCATTGTTGTGGCTCTAAAAGTGTGCATTATGACGTCACATTGTTGTGCCGATAATGTAGATGACTACACATCTGACATAAAAAATCCAGTAACCCGATCGCAGTGCTACCTACCGGGTCCGATTGTGAATCTAAAAAATCAAGGGACCCACTCAAACACACACAAAAAAATTCATCAAAATCGGTCCAGTCATTTAGGCAGTTTTTAATTTCGGATTTCATGTAAACCCGCACTCCTAATTGTCGGATTTCGCTATTTTTTGACAATACCTACCTCGGTTTATTTTAATAAGATGTACTGATTTTCGTTGTGAAATATCGAAAATTGTGACCGCTAGAACGATTTTAATATTTTCACTGCAGGTTAACTACTACACCTAATGGTTTTAGAGGGTCCAATTGTGAATCTAAACTATCGGGGGACCCAATCAGACACACACAAAAAAAATCATCAAAATCGGTCGATTCGTTTAGTAGGAGTAGAGTGACAAACACATGTACCAAAGAATTATATAGTCTATACAAATGTATAATTTTACAATCTTAGTTAAAAATATTGTCCACTATTGTGATCTCGGTATGTCGTTCCCTCGTACGCAGTGGGCCCGGTTCGATCCCTGTCTCGACATTTTTTCTGCGTGAGGCTTTTCGGAGATTTTCCGTACCTGTAAGGAAAATTTCGGGATACTTTAAGGCCTCAATAGTTCCCGAACACCATTTGGCCATCATAATTATACCATCATATCCGCTTTGTTTAATATGAATGCATGAGTGACCGACTCGTCTTATATATTCGTGTTGTCTTGGAGATGACTCCGAGATTGAACTGAATACTCTTCCGGGGAGGCCGTCTATGTCATTGTGTGGTCAAAAAAAGTATGTATGTGATAAATATTTAAACATCCTCTCCCTACATCTCTTATCGCTATAAGGTAATGGGGTACGTATAAGTGCCTACATAAGGGAAGAGGTAAACCAAAAAAAAAAAAAAAAAAATATATATATATATATATATAATTAAAGTCCACAGCTGTGGTCTCGAGGTAGCGTGATGCCTTGTCACGCAGCGGGCCCGGGTTCGATCCCCGTTCTGGGCAGTTTTTCTGGGTGAGGTTTTTATCGGGGTTTCTCCTCACCTGTAAGACAAATGTCAGGAAAACGTTAAGGCCCAAACGGTCGCCGAAATCGTATGTCCATCATCATCCTTATCATTATCATCTCAGCATCATCATCCTTCACCAGTGTGGAAAGCAACGGGAAGCTGCCACAACTACAATTCCCTAGTAAAGCTGCAAGCATAGCATGAAAATGCTATGATTGCCGTGAAGGACCTGCCTTCGGGCAGAATTACTATGGATGGATGGATGGATATAATTAAAAATTTTCTTACATGTTATGGTGGCCGCTAGATGACAGTTAGAACGACTTCCCGCTACCTGGATGGATGAATATAATTAAAAATTTTCTTACATGTTATGGTGGTCTCTAGATGGCAGTTGGAACGACTTCCCGCTAGCTTTTGTGTGAATTGAGAATACTACATATATAAGAAAAATGTATGTTTGTGTTAGGATACTTGAGTGGCTCAGATGGTTAGAGCGCTAAACGTACAGTGTTTAGAGACTCGGATTCAAATCCCGACTCAAACATTCATTTTTCTTTTCATATTATATATATATATATATATATATATATAGATCCGGGTTCGAATCCCGTCCAGGCATTTATTTTTCTTATCATTCCATATATATATATATATTTATATATATACACACAGTCCACTGCTGTGGTCTCGGGGTAGCGTGCTGCCTTGTCACCCAGCGGGCCCGGGTTCGATCCCTGGTCGGGGCAGTTTTTCTGGGTGAGGTTTTTATCGGGGTTTTTCCTCACCTCTAAGACAAATGTTAGGAAAACTTTAAGGCCCAAACGGTCCCCGAAATCATATGGCCATCATCCTTATCATCATCATCATCATCATCCTTCACCGGTGTGGAAAGCAACGGAAAGCTACCACACCTACAATTCCCTAGTAAAGCTGCAAGCATAGCTTGAAAATGCTATGATTGCAGTGAAGGACCTGCCTTCGGACAGAATTACTATGGATGGATATATATATATATATATAAATAAGGGGCTGCCGGACATTGCCATCTTTTAAAAGAAATCTAAATTTATATTTGCTCTAACCTCGACTTCATTATTACCCAGTGTAAGGTATATATATTAATTGGTGTTTCTCGTATAATTTATCATATTTATATTATTATTATTATTATTATTATTATTTTTATTTTTATTTTTATCGTATCACTATTGTTATTATCCTATAAAATGTTGTTTGTACATGAAATTTACATTGCTACATTTATGGTATCTTTAACTGTTTTTAATTAGTATAGTGTATATCTATATTTGTCAAATATGTATTTGTATTTGTGCTGGTTGAGTGGAAGAGAGGGCCTTATGGCCTTAACTCTGCCAGAATAAATAAAGTATTATTATTATGTATGTATATATATATATATATATATATTATATATATATATATATATATATATATGTAGTGCTTAACAGGTTGAGAAAACCACTCATAAGGGCTGGACACCTGACAGAACGATCACATGTATCCCCTATCCTGGCTGAATGATCGTCCACATCTGTGATTGACACATATGGATGTGAGGACAGCATCCGAAAGGTAGATCAAGGTCCATCTATGCCTGTCGCGTCATGAGGTTAGTTATATAATATATAAAATTAAACAATAATTTGATAAACTAATTTGATTGCATTATATTAATGAAAACATTTCAGGTTAGCAATATCATCAGAATCAAGCACTACATCAAGATATGTTACTCATATGCATGCAATTTGTGTTAACCTCACTTTGAGGGCAGTTGTACTATATTAGCCTTGCACGCTAACTCTAAATCAAGTACGCATTTGCATACAACGTGCACGACTTTTGAGATCTTATCACAACCCTAAACATAAGAAATGGCATCAGGGAAACATCCATTTTCATGATCATCACAACCAATTTTATAACAAAAGAACTACCCTTAGATATTCAAATGTTTTTATAATTGTATTATATGATAAATATCTTAGGGCAAATGACAGACTTCTGTGTCATTACTTAGCTCATGAAGTTGATTAGAACTTCCACATAATGAAATTAATTAATATACCCAATCTTTCTAATACAACACTAAAAATAAATGACAAGAAATAAATTAAATACAACATTTTACATATCTTGGAAGTACAGTTACTGTAAATGGAGGTGCATTAGAAAATGTCCAAAACCATATAAAATAAGATCCGGCTGCAAGATTACTACATTCATCAAGTGTATGAACAAAATCTATTATTTTCATAAAATTGTGAATGACTGAATACATTTTTGCCGAGTTGCCTTTTAACATTTGGCCGCCAGTATATTTAATTAAAATATAATTAATTTATTTATTCGAAATAATTTGATTCATTTGTTATTAAAATAAATTGTGATCCAGTTCGCAGAAATCGATGTATAGAGCTTGAAAAGTTTTGGTTGCCATTGCACACTTGGCCGTAACCTCCTCGCAGCGGGAAGTAAAACCACTGCCCTTTATGTAGGCCTATACTACAATGTAAAGTAAAGTAATCCCCACTACAGGCCTCAGGAGGCCCTTCGGGTAGTAGGAGGTTAAGGCTCCCACTTTTTCTGAACAATCGGCACTTGATGTCAAGCCGGGTTGTCAGCCCTGCGTGACGACCGCCTTTACCCCAGAACAAGCGTCTGGTACTCATTTCCGTTAGAGGCTGAGTCGACCCCAGGGTCATAGTGCCGCCAGAAGGTTTGGCAGTTTAAAAATCCTGACCCCACCGGGACTTGAACCCTCGACCTTCTGGCTTGTAGCGCAGTACCTAAACCACTACGCTACGGCGTGCCCCCATACTACAATGTATATACAAAAATATATCCAAAAGGTAGTGTTAATATACATTATACGAAACAAATAATAGCATTTTTAATTAACTGAACATTATTTGAAACAATATAAAACAATAAATACGTACTTACTGCCATTGTATTACTGATTGGTGTCACAGTCTGTTGTAGCCGCGAGGAGGTTACGGCCAAGTGTGCAATGGCAACCAAAACGTTTCAAGCTCTATACATCGATTTCTGCGAACTGGATTATAATTAATTTTAATAACAAGTGAATCAAATTATTTCGAATAAATAAATAAATTATATTTTAATAAACATACTGGCGGCCGAATTTGAATAGGCAACTCGGCAAAAATGTAGTCAGTCATTCATAATTTTATGAAAAATATAGATTTTGTTCATACACTCAATGAACGTAGTAATCTTGTAGCCGGATCTTGGATTAATATTAAAAAAGCAAATGGGGCATTTTTCACAGTGTGGAAGAATAAAAACATTTCAATCCAAACTCTGATCTAACTCTTTAACACAAATGTAAAATCAGTTTTTTTCTGCAGATGTGAAACATGGAAGATGATAAAGAACTAATTAACTTGCTCAAGATGTTTACGTCGGATATTAGAGATGTCCCAACTCCTTTCAAAAAACGTTAAACTGGAAATATATAAAACTATTATTCTACCAGTTATATTATATGGGTGCGAAACATGGACTCTTACTTTAAGGGAGGAAAGGAGATTACAAGTATTTGAGAATAAAGTTCTTGTGAAAATTTCTGGACCAAAGAGAGATGAACAGACAGTTGAATGGAGAAGACTTCATAACAATGAACTACATGGTCTTTATATGAAGCCAGATATAATAAGAACAGTTAAGTCTCGTAGACTGCGATGGGCAGGACATGTTGCACGTATGGGGAATGAAAGACTTGCATGGAAGCTGCTTGTAGGACAGCCAGAGGGAAAACGCCCAGTTGGTAGACCAAGAATGAGGTGGGAGAATAACATTAACTATGATTTGAAGGAAGTAGATTATACAGGGAATGATTGGAAAACATTAGCCCAGAATAGGTATGTATGGAGAGCTTATGTCCGCTCAGCCATGAACCTACGGGTTCGATAGTGCCAGTGAATAAGTAAGTAAGTATTAGGCGTTGGATTGGACATACTTTGCGTAAACCTCAAACTGCAATAGAGAGATGCGCACTGGAATGGAATCCTCAGGGTTCAAGGAGGAGAGGAAGACCAAAAACAAGTTGGAAGAGGGCTATTGAAGGAGAAATATGTGAAATGGAAACAACTTGGTTGGAGGTGAAGAGGTTGGCAGATGATAGAGCTAAATGGAGAAATTTCATTACCGCCCTATGCTCCAACTAGGATCGAAAGGAATTGATGATCATGATTATGAATCTTCTTAATGTTTCAAGTATTCTTCTGTATACTTTTCAAGAAATATTTAACACCAGTAAATGACATTATTTTTGTATTTTAATTCTTTATCTAGTTTATTTAATTAAATAGATTATGTTGAGAACAGTCCACCACTGTGGTCTCGAGGTAGCGGGCTGCCTTGTCACGCAGCGGGCCCGGGTTCGATCCCCGGTCGGGGCAGTTTTTCTGGGTGAGGTTTTTATCGGGGTTTTTCCTCACCTGTAAGTCAAATGTCAGGAAAACTTTAAGGCCCAAACGGTCCCCGAAATCATATGGCCATCATCATCATCCTTATCATTATCATCATCATCCTTCACCAGTGTGGAAAGCAACGGGAAGCTACCACACCTACAATTCCCTAGTAAAGCTGCAAATCATAGCATGAAAATGATATGATTGCAGTGAAAGACCTGCCCTCGGGCAGAATTACTATGGATAGATGGATGTTGAGAACATAGAATTGTTCTCTTATGAGATCTCTAAATATGAATATCACTAGATTCGGATATAGGTAATATACTACCCTTATTTGTTCCTGAAATAATATATAAAAACAAAATTATACTAGTAGGTATATATTTATTCTGAATTTTTAATCTGAAATTGTCATTTTTAATTTAAATGTATATATTACATTCCAGTCCTTCCACCGTATCTTTACCTTGGAGTGGTGGAGTGTCTTGCTTGCTTAAATGACCCCGAGAGCTATGCTGGCGGTAACATTGCTGCCGAAAGGGTTACCGATGCCGGACAGGTCGAAGGCGA
Source organism: Diploptera punctata (assembly GCA_030220185.1). Classification (NCBI taxonomy): domain Eukaryota; kingdom Metazoa; phylum Arthropoda; class Insecta; order Blattodea; family Blaberidae; genus Diploptera; species Diploptera punctata. Next base: position 798,205 of record JASPKZ010001617.1, on the reverse strand, counting down.
TAAGCCAGACGAAAGAACTACCTTGGTCGAAAGAGTGACGATCTTTCACCGTAAAATACAACCGTCAAGAAACGCGGAATGGGTCCCACTGGGGTAAAATTCTCCGGAGGTAAAATAGTCCCCCATTCGGTTCTCCGGCGGTGACTACTTCAGGGAATCCATGCCAACGGCTCATTCACTCTCAGGAAGATTTTTGGGCCAAAAAGAGGTGAACAGACAGATGAATGGGAAAAAACTACATAATAGTGAGCTACATGGTATGTATAGTAAGACAGATATAATAAGAATAGTTAAGTCTCGTAGACTGCGATAGGCAGGGCATGTGGCACGAATGGGGAATGAAAGACGTGCATGGAAGCTTGTTGTAGGAAAACCAGAGGGAAAACGTCCAGTTGGTAGACCAAGAATGAGGTGGGAGAATAAGAGTGACCATGATTTGAGGAAAGTAGATTATACAGGGTGTGATTGGAAAAATTAGCTCAAGATAGGGATGTATGGAGAGCTTATATCCGCGCGGCCATGAATCTACGGGTTCGATACAGCCAGTGAGTTAGTTAGTTAGAATTGATTTTCTAAGTGATCTAAATTAATTATAGTTATATGTGAAAATACGTAAAAGAAATTTTATTTTATTTTTCTTTTAATGACATGTTTCTGTGGAACTGCAAATCCAAAGGAAGGCATTTTGGAATACGTGTGTAACTGGATATGTTTAGTAACCATGACCTGGTGCTGTGGTCTGGGTCTCGGATTACTCTCCACACTGATTCACATTACACAAGTCACAGGAAATGCTTTCATGCTTGAGCCTAAAGGGTTGGCCATAGGCACGTTCACGTCGTATTACAAGATCTGGGAGGAAGTTACACCTTGTCTTCCCATACAGAATGTGATTGCTACTTGAGGCCAAAGTCAAGAAAATTACTATACATATAAAAAGAAAAATTATATTAAATTTGAGATAAAATGTTATACCCATCAATAGGAACCTAAAACTCGATGCTATTCCTTTTGCAGAAGATTTAGCGCTTCTGGCACTTTCCGAAAATGATTTGCAACGATCAATTTATAATTTACAAAAAATAGCTGCCAAATTTAATATGGAAATATCAATTAACAAAACTAAAAGTATGGCATTTCATGGGAAGGACCCCATACAAAGTAAATTCTGTCTCCAGAATAAAATTTTAGAGAGATCTAATCAATTTAAATATCTTGGATATTATCTCTCTATCTGGGATGAAAAGGATATCCCTGAAAAAATTACTAGTTATAATAAAAGTTTGGGAATTATTAATCAAGTTATGAAACCATCACTTGTACAAAAAAAAACACCAGATTGCATTTATATAACACTTGGGCTAGACCAGTGTTGACCTATGGCAGTGAAGCATGGACACTAAAAAGACAACATGAAAGCAGAATAACGGCTTGTGAAATGAGATTCATGCGCAGAACAGCGGGTATACCAGATGGGATTGAAAAAGGAACACCGATATCTTAAAAGAATTGAAGACTATGCCAATTATTTTGGAATATATTAAACAGTATCAACTAAATTGCAAACACCATCTTGAAAGAATGACTTCAAATTGGATCCCCAAAGCTGTTTATAATTATATACCAAGAGGACGAAGACCTTTTTGGGCCGGCCTATGAAACGCTGGAGGGAAAATTTTCTATAGGATTGTAACAGGCCTTGGCCTAATACTTGGAAGGAAGAAGAAGAAGACGATAAATTTTATTCTAAGTGAAATATGAACTTGTGGACCTTCAAGAATTTGTCCTTAGAAGATAGCTTAATATACAAATATAGGCCGTGTCAAATATGAATGGAATGCTGCAGGAAAACCTGATTTGGTCCAAGAAAGAAAACAGGTTCTTTACGTATTTTACAATTTTATATTACAATGTGACACAAATGGGGAATGAAAGAAGGGCATGGAGGTTTATTGTAGGAAACCCAGAGGGAAAACGCCCAGTTGGTAGACAAAGAATGAGGTGAAATATAACCATGATTTGAGGGAAACAGATTATACAGGGGAGATTAAAAAACATTAGCTCGGGATAAGGATATATGGAGAGCTTATGTCCGCGCGAACATGGAACCTTTTATAACTAAATTAATGGCAGTATTGAACTCCTATCCTGAGTTGTTTTCCAAATATCCTCTGTATAATTTACTTCTCTCAAATCATGGTTAATATTATTCTCCCACCACTTTAATCTCTTGGCCTACTGACTAATATATTTATCATATACACAAAGCAAAATTAATACTTAAAATATCCTAACCCGTCGATAAATAAACCCGGGTCTATACGAATAAAACCTTAAAAACTCTTTAAAAAACACGCCAAGTTAAAATAAACGCAATTAATTTGGAAGATATTGAAATCTCTCTGTCACCATAGCACAAGATTACTATCACTTTAATTACATTAAGGTGGGTGAGGTCACCGGATGGAAATACCAAATTTCGTGACTCTGGAATTTCACATTAACAAATGAGCAGCACTGTTTAATATAGTTATATCTAGTTCACTGTAAACAGATGAGTCCGTGACGTCATCGTCGTACTTGGGGAGGGGGGGAAACAAAAGGTTCATTGGTACTACTAACTGACTTTAAAATATCGACTCATCTGTTATTACTGAAAAGGCGTTTGTAATGTGAATAAGTACTAAGAAGTGACTCTAAGTTAAGGAAAACTTATTACTGACTGCAAAATTATCGCATGTAGCACACGACAGAAACTACGTATATGATAACTGATACAAACAATAGTGACCACTTTATTTTTTTTCAGATCTATATTAGGGATTGGAATGTAGAGTAAGAGGTAGCTATAATACTATAAGTAACGGCCCCCACCCTCCAAAGTATGAAACAATATTATGGGGACCCAGAAGGCCAAATGTGATGAATGAATGAATGAATGTAGGCACTATGTCCCATGAAGGGCTAGGGCCTCCTACAAGAGGGGGGCTCAATTTTAAAGTTTTAAGTGGTTCACGTGGTGAGCTAATTCACGTGGACATTATGTTTGTAGAGTCTTTCACTTGTGCACTTCACTGTAGTTTATTAAGAATTTTAGTCCATTTTTAGATTGTTCGGTAGTTGTTTCCACTTGTTCCTGTTGCGGGCTGTGGTTGACCAATGTCCTCCCAACATCAATTTGAACGTGTCTGCCCATCTTCTTCTTGGCCGACCTCGTGTTCGTCTTCCAATGTAGGGGTCCCACATGGTGGTTTCCCGCGCCCATCTGCCTTGTTGTTGTCTTGTTCAATGACCGCCCCATGTCCACTTTGTTTGGAGGGCTTTTTGAGTGATGTTCTTTGAAGTTGTAATTTTCTGTAGCGCCATGTTGGAAATCTTATCCCGGAGTGAGACACCCACTATCTTCCTCTCCATCTTCCTTTGGCAGATTTCAATGCTCCTCCTTTGCCTCTCTGTTAGGGCCCAGGTTTGGCAGCCATATGTTAAGACCGGGAATACGCATGAGTTGAGGGCTTCTAATCTTATTCTGCGGTTTAGGGACTTGTCTAGAAGTATGAATTTCCATGTGATGAAAAAATGCATTTTTATTTTTTATCAATTAAATTACTAGAAAGATTCCTCTTTAATATGGTATAATTATCTTGCCTGTATCTTATTTCTAAGTGTGTTTTATTATTTGTTTTAAATATTCCCCGTCCCTTTAAAATGTGGGCGTGAGCCGTCAACTCTCTCCCATAGTTAGCATTCATTTTTTCAATATATAAAGAACATTTTCTTCTAAACTATTACAGATAGAGACCTGATATTTTTAGGGCTTCAATATAGTGCTCATATACAATTTTTACCGTATTGATGTTGTGATAGCTCAGTAGGTAAATAATTTAGGTTGCAAAATACAGTGTAAAAAAATGAAAGAAAATATTTTTAAAGAAAAAAATATATTCTTGATATAAATGCATATCTATATAAATCTTTATGCTAGAAGACTCTAAATATATGAACCTTTCCACTGTAGAAATTTCAACTTGATAGGATTAATAGTACAGGAGAAAATGTTCCTTACATTTAACATTATAAGTATAGGATGTTTCGGGTCCCCTTAAAACTCATCCAAAATATGCTCGACTTCCATTTTCCTTAACTGCAGTTATTTTTTATGTAATTAATCTGAAAATAGCATTACTATTGTGTCAATTTTATGCTAATTCTATAATTGCGTAGTCCAGGATTGAGCCATAGCCTCTCCTTTGTTAGGAGTTAATACATCAAATTCATTTAGTTACCTTATTTGTCCATAGATGTCATGAGTGGCATCTGGTCAACATACCGACTCAATGAAACATCTAGCAAGCAACTAAGGTATTACTAGGATGTTTGAAATCGGTAAATTTTGCTTAGAGGCCTTTTTATTCAGGCTCAAGGATTTTTTACGAGCCTGAAAATCTTACGACTCTGGACCCATGCTTGAAGTCCCTCCCGGAGGACTTGCTCCTTGAATTTTTCCAATCCAAAAAATCCATTACCACGGCCGGGTTTGAACCCGCGACCCTCGGAACCAGAGCAAGGAGCATAACCACTAGTCCACCGCGACCGACTAATTTTATGCTAAACTCAATGAAAATTCAATTTCCGTTTACTGTATATTGTACAAATTTTCTAGTTATTTTACAAATTGGCTTATTACATGAATGGAATTTTCGGAGAGTGAACTGATCCGATGTCTACCCAGAATGATGATAAATTTACTTCCTAATTGAAAAAAAGCAGCCATACGACTGGGGAACGCGACATGCTGACGTGTCACGCCTATACTGACTGAACTATCTTATATCTCTGTGATCTACACTTATAGATGTGAAGCCAGCAGATGCCTGTCGCGCTATGAAGATAAAAAAAACCTGTATGTTTCAGTCCTAAAGAAATTATTTACGTTAAATTGTTTTCATTCAGCAGAAATAGATTTTTGGAGGCGTTCTGTTGGAACTTCTTGGAGAGATAAAATAAAAGACAGTGTAATTAAACAAAAGATGAATGTTCAAACTTCGATTGCGGATTTCATAAAAGACAAACAATTAAAATGGTGAATGGCCATGTTAAAAGAATGACAGAAGACCGATTTCCAAGAAGAATACTAGAATGGGTGCCATCTGGTAGAAGAAGAGGACGGCCAAAAATAACGTGGATTGATGGTGCTTTTAGCAGCATGACGGGAAAAGTATTAGGCGATGGAGATTGGAATGGCAGAGAGATGTGGATAAGAATGACAGTAGATTAATTGGCTGCAGAAATATGTGAAACATTTAAAATAAAATAATAAATGCTTTTCATTAATGTATAGGCAATCCTAGGAATATGGTTTTGAATACCACTAATACCAAGAAAAAAAAAGAATACGGGAGTGTATTTTTTGAAAGAGAACTTTTCAGTTCCAAGGAAAAACGAAGTTCCGTATAGGAAAGTCAAGTAGATCAAACAATTTAAAACGAGAAAGCTGAAAGGAGGAAAAAGATGAAGTGGTTGGGTCACGTTAAAAGCATTAATATTATAGAACGCCAAATATAATTTTTATAGAAGCTGACGTTCCCATAGAGAGAAGAATGCAAGAAAAATTGTTGGAGTTTGAAGGAATTTCTGTCTAGAGGATTGAAAGAAGATGGATTAATATGAATTTCTTGTGAAGTAGAATTGTAAAAGAGTGAAAGATACGACTGGAAAGAATATACAGAGTGTTCCAAAACTATTCGTTCAAATTAATACAGGAGGTATAGAACATCAAAACAAAATATACGTATATTTGGATAAGGGACTTATGGTCTCAGATGTCAGCTTGTAATGTTAGAGAACATTTTGTTAAAGGTGTTGACATAAGCCGTTGTGTCGGAAGAGGTTGCCCTGGACCTGGTCACCCAGATCACTTGACCTCACGTGTCTGGATTTCTTTCTCTTGGGGCATATGAAGTAGCTGGTGTATGAAACCGTTGTGGAAACAAGAAAACCTCGTCGCTAGAATTGTCATGGCTGTTGGGACCATTACGGACATGCCAGGAATCTTCTAACGAACACGACAATCAATGGTCAGTCGACGTACTGCGTGCATACAGGCCAATGGTCGTGCATTCGAACAATTCCTGTGATTCTACTGCTGTAATCAGAACGTTAAACTGCCTTCTGTGTAAATCGCCTCTAACGTTACAAGTTGACTTCAGAGACCATATGTTCCTTATCGAAATATATTTGTTTTGATGTTCTTCTTCTTCTTCCTTCCTTCCAAGTATTAGGTCAAGGCCTGTTACGATCCTATAGAAAATTTTCCCTCCAGCGTGATCCATCCGGGAAATTCTCATATAAGATTTGAAAGCATAATAATAGTCCCTTCGATTGGTTGCTGGCCAAAGGAAGGCAAGACCAGTGATGGGGCTGCCATCTTACAGCCTCTGGTCAGGCTTCTCCGGAGAAGAAAAGAAAATTAAAGGAAAGAAGAAATGCAAGAAAGGAAAGACTCCCTAGCCTTCGGATGCCCTAATAGCGTTAGGGTCGAAAAAACAAGAGTTAACCAAGAAAAGTTAGATAGTAAAGTTAAAAGAGTCTGGTATAAGTAAGTGGAAGAAATACCAGATTGGTTAAAGATAAAAGTAAGGAGCAAAACCCTAGTAAGTGGAAGCAATGTTTTGCTCAGCTTGGGGACCTTGTGATCGCCATCCACATATCCCCTAGATGGTGACCCCTGAGGGTGTTTTGATGTTCTCTACCTCCTATATTAATTTAAACGCATAGTTTCGGAACATCCTGTATATATGATACTCCAAATTTGTTTTTACACGCTTTATATTAGCTTGACATGTATCTATCTATCTATGTAACGGAATCTTTCATTTAAAATCATTGGATCGACTTGAAACTTTGTATACTTGTAAAGAACCCGTGACAATACAATATTTTCATATTTGTTTCTAAAATCCTGGTCAGAATTGTCAGAAAATAAAAAAAGTGTCTTTGTATCTATGTAACGGAATCTTTGAACACGATTTTCACCCACTAAGAAACATTGGATCGACTTGAAACTTTGTATACTTGTAAAGGACCCGTGACAATATAATCATTTCATATTTTGTTTCTAGAATCCTGGCCAGAGTCATCATAAAAAAAATGAAAACTGGTATAATAGGTTGCGGACTTGTCGACTTTTTAGTCAATCGTTGTAAGAACTCAGCTGGTAGAGCGGTGAACTCTAGTGGTATATAATTTCAGTAATCCATAGGTCGCTGGTTCAAATCCGGCTGGGAGGTTTTTTTAGAAGAGTATTACTTTCAGCTCATACTACAATAATATCGAATTTAAAGATATTTACATTTTTATCTTTTTCTGTAAAATATTAAAACTAAAAAATAAAACATCAAAAGCGTGGGGTGCTTTTTATGATTTTTACATTTTCTTCTTATAGACTTTACTTTTACCAATATCTGTTTATTATCAAATATATTAATTTATGTACAGCACCCCACGTTTTTGATGGTAAAATTATTTTCTTTTTGTTGATAACTCTAGTTTTATTCTATATGTGTTGGAGATGATTTTTTTGTTGACCACTTTAATTTTATCCCAAGCGTGTTGGAAATTAAAATTATTTTTCATTTTTTAGTTGGGTTTTCTAATAAAGCGTGTTGCTTATTTTTTTTTAAAACTATTATTTATTACCAATTTAAATCATCGTCGGAGTACCTTGTAAGGCTATTGCACTGTATTAGCGATTCTGATTTTTACAATATGTTATATAAGCCATGCTATTTTACCCCCTTCCTTTCTCATAGATCATTATAGTTGTTTAACAACAGCACTATTACTGAACAGGAAGAGACAGATGACCGGCCTCTTGTTCAGAGATTCTATCTACATAATAAAGGACTCAGAGTTCGTCTTCCGGCCTTGGACATGTGGATTTTCCTCTAAAAGGAAAAGTCTATATTCATTTGCGGTCTGGGTGTAATATGAATGTTTTCGAATATTGTATGTGTAACAATAAAAACAACAAAGGATGAAAGTAAAAAAATTAGGCGAAAAAATCAATGTATCGTCAAAATGTATATGATTTCACTAGAATTCCTTTAAACTTATAATAACTTTTCTTTAATTCTCGAAAGAATAATATATAGGGACATTGTGATGAAACAAGTATTTTTTTTAAATATTTTGTCTTCTATCCCAGAAAATAAAATGGTAGTAAATTAAACATTCTACTCGTGTCCAGTGTAATGCAGGTCGAGGGATGAGATGAAAATTAGTTCGTATAACTGAAGGATGACGGTTGACCAGGCCTATCGCACCATCATAGGTATCCCTCGAAGTATTATATGAAAAGAAAAATGAATGCTTGAGTCGGGATTTGAACGCGAGTCTCTAAACTCTGTACGATTAGTGCTCTAACCAACTGAGCTACTCAAGTATTCCAACACAAACATACATTTTTCTTATATATGTAGTATTCTCAATTCACACAAGAGGTAGCGGGAAGTCGTTCCAACTGACATCTAGTGGCCAACATAATAGTTAAGCAATTTTTTAAAGAGAATATTTACTTTATAGAAGTAACGCTTCTATATTTAGATGTTATAACTAATATATGTACGTTTGTGTTGGAATACTTGAGTAGCTCAGTTGGTTACAGCGCTAAACGTACAGAGTTTAGAGACTCGAGTTCAAATCCCGACCAAGCATTCATTTTTCTTTTCATATCATATTTGCCTTCATTGCCAAATGTCAAAAATATAGTTATTATATATATTATATATATATATATATATATATATATATATATATATAACAGGTTTTAAAGGTATACAACATCTTCCTGTGCCCAATATTAAGTTGCCATTTTCTTCCCTATCTATCTCTATCCTTCCAGTCACCATCCTTCAGTCCCACGTCCTTCATCAAATTCATAATTCGCTCTACCCGTGTCTTCTTAGGCCTCTCTGGAATGCACTCCAAACTCCTGACCGGCAATCTACCTTCATTCATCCTCTTCACGTATCCAAACTATTAACTATCTCACTGGCACTATCAAACACTTAGGTTCATGGTCGCGCGGACCATGAACTATCCTGAGCTAATGTTTTCCAATCATTCCTTATATAATCTACTTCCCTCAAAGGATAATTAGTTATTCTCTCATCTCATTCTTGGTCTACCAACTCGGCATTTTCCCTCTGGTTTTCCTACAAGAAGCTTGCACGCACCTCTTTCATTTCCCAATCGTACCATGTGTCCTGCCCATCGCAGTCTACTATTGTAATTGTTTATTTCCCACACATTGTATAATTGGTTCGTTAAAGTTATTTTTTCTCGGATAATAAATAGCCTACTATTTCTTATCTGTCTAATTTAGAGCATCGTGCAGATCTTCTTAAATTTTATTTTAATTATGAATTTAATTTGGCATTAAAGTCCAAGTTACTGCTCCACAGGTTATTAAACTCGATACAATCGATTTATGAATATGCATTTTAGAGAAAGTGTTATAAAAATACTATACAAGCTTTAGTTTTATAATCCAGATTGTTAAGTCTACATGCTGCGCATTATTCATTGGAGTCTCTATCGATGGCTGCTAAACGATAAATCGCTTATGTAAAGCATATAACTTATGTGACAAGAGGCTTAGCCTCAGCTAATTTGTATGAACTACAAGACTACAACATGACATTTATTCTTGATCCTGTAATACTAGTTCCTACGCCTTCCACAAACATTTTATAATCAAATTACAAGTCTGGGTGGTTTCATAGTTAAAGTAGATGATACAATAACAAATTATACTCTACATGGAAATAGGATGTGTGACATCTTACATTTATTGCTATTCTTCAAATTTGATTTTACAAACATAAAAAGGAGGTTAAAAATATGTTAGGTCTATACAGTAACAGCAGTTCAACCTAAAAACTTGACAACATGATATTAATAGCATTAAGTGCGACGAAAGGAACGAACAAAACTGCAAGAATGGACTAATAACATGTAGAAAAGAAGAAAAATAAGAAAATGGCATGGCTCCAGAAATGCTTGGTTTCTACATTAATTTTCAAGCAATATTCAACTTGGCAATCTCTCTCTCTCTCTCTCTCTCTCTCTCTCTCTCTCTCTATATATATATATATATATATATATATATCTATCTATCTATCTTTATCTATCTATCTTTACCTATCTATCTCACACTCTCTCACTCTCTCACACTCACTCACTCTTTCACATTCATTCACTCTCTCACACTCACTCTCACTCACTCAAACTCACTGACACTCTCTCACACTCACTCGCACTCTCTCTATATGTCTCTCACACACTCTCTCTCTCTGTATCTCTCTGTCTCTGTCTGTCTCTCTCTCACTCTCCCCTCTCTCTTTCTCCCCCCCCCTCTCTCTCTCTCTCTCTCTCTCTCCCCCTCTTTCTCTCTCCCCATGGCGCGATAGGGCTAGTAGACCCTTGGCCATAGAAATCTAAATTTAAAACACTTTTAAGTGAATATTAAGATATTTACTTTCTTATTTCTTAGATTTTTTTACTTTCTCCCTCTCACATAAACACGCGCGCGCATCTCATGGATGCGGAAAATTCACTTGGAAAAAAATCCGTATGTCTAAAATCGAAAAAGTGAACCTAAGGCCTCTTTATCTGCGACCAGGAGACAAAGCAGCAGTCAATCATGTTATGTACTATAGACTGCATACTTCATTCTTCCTACTCTTAATTATATATACTACTTAGTAATTTGACCTTAGACCTATGAATATTTGAAATAAAAACAGACATAAGGTAATAGTATTGTTTGTTTCAATCAATGCAACGAAAGACTTGTCACAAATTCCACATGTTCACGTGATATTAAGAACGTGTATGAAACCAACCTAGCTTATAGAAAGTTGGGCGTTATGGGTCACCTAACTGAAGATAACATACCGATAATATTTGACATTTCGTCAACACAAACATAATGACTTACTCTAAGTATTTTCTTTTCAACATTTCTAATGGCAATAATTCCATCTTCTTTCCCAGGTACGAGATCATTGTCTCCTTACGAATATACTGTAACACGTGGTCTAAATTTCTCCTAACAGTTCAAGAAAAGCTGAAGAAAGAACGCCAAACAAGAAAATTTTCAGTCAGAATAGAAACCGGGTCCAAAGTTATTTTAGCATTCTTCCATCTTAAGTGCATTCTTTGCCGATCGTTTACTGCTTAAAATATATTATAAGCTGTATATGTGCCTTTTAAAGCCAAAGTGGTGTAACTCCACTTTTTTAAAAACTCTGCGTTAGTGCTAGAAATGAATTCTGGATATGTAAAACTACCCGCAGGAATAGTGGTGTAATTTCTAGATCCCAAAACTACTCCACAAATGGCATCAGAAGTTTATGCAGTCAAAGTGGTGTAACTCCAGTTATTATTTTTGTTCTAGTGTCATGAAAGTGACATGCTACTAATTGTACGTATATTCCACAAACACACAAAATGTAGTGCACCAACAGCAAAACTCATTCTACTATAAAGCGATACATGCACAGGACGAAACCGGAACTGGAAAATTACATTAAATTTATTGAGTCTAGTTTTTAATGAAGACAACAACTTTGAAACCATTGATCAAACGTTTATGATCAGTGGTCATTCCAATCTTCCGAACGACTCAAACTTTGGCTCAATTGAATTGTACAGTAAGACTCAATAGATATTTGCCCTTCTGACTGATTTCAAGCTATCACGAAATCAAGGACAAATAATCATCTCCGTCTTACTGTGATGTTTGGCGAAGAGTTTTAGCTAAGAAAATATTTAAAGAACCATTACTAAGAGAAAGCTTGATGAAGAAAACCATCCAGTTTCATGGCTAAGGATGCACTGGATTAAGTATCGGAAATCCAATCCATTTACAATCTTCTACAAGGAAAATATGTCTGATCAGCTTCCATTTTTCAAGCTAAACCTAATGAATATGTTAATGATGATAATTATCGCCAGATGATGTTCGGGGACCGTTCGGGCCTTAACGTTTTCTGACATTTGTCTAAACAGATGAGGAAAACACCCGAAAAAAAAACATCATTCAGGAAACTTGTATTGACCGGGGATCGAACTCGGGACCGCTACGTAACAAGGCAGCACACTACCTCGAGACCACAACAGTGGACCATTTAAATAAAATAAAAATATTATTTTTGTTGATTATGCAAGTTCATTCTGAAGCATACCCTCAATCTGTGTAAAGCCAAGTGGTGTAAGTTACTTAAGTGCTTATAAATTACTTATAAAGTAGGGATAAGGGCAGAAAAAGAACATCCATGAGCTAAAACAATCAATTTTGAACACATTTGGTGGGGAAATTATTGTTTAGTAGTATTCCCGAATTTTTAAACTACTATTCTACTAAAAGCGTTTATATTTCATAATAATGTTTAATGGAGTTACACCACTTTGGCTTTAAAAGGCTCATAACAGCACGACGAAAAAAACATTTAATAAGTAGTAGATGAGCAGGTTCCACTGCTACATTATAAAAATTAACGGAATTGTAATATAATTGGATAGAGATTTGGTTCAACGATTCCTAAAGTGATTGGATTAATCATTTGGATAAGAACGTTTCCAATCCTTTATACATTCAAAACCAGTTTTAACTAAAAAATCAGTCTTGTTAGTAGTTCCTCTTTACTTAACTAACTCCAATGATCAAATATTTGAACACGTTATACTTATTCTACATCCAGGGCCCACCGATGTAAAAATCACAAAGGAATCTCAAAATTCCAGTCGAAGAAGCTCATCTCATCTCACAGTAATCCCATGAGACAAACTGATATTGCTTACTTTACTGTCACTGACTGAACTCGATTTTTAAAAATTTGCAGTGTTTAAAATTGTATATTGTCACAAAAGCAAATCTCTAAAAAAAGTGCCTTTAGGGAAAAAAATCACTGCTTTATTAATTTTCTTCAATTATTGGCTGTTAAATTTGAATTACTAATCTAAGTAAATGAACGTAATAAATCAACTTATTTTTAAGGACATGTAAAGCAATATACGATGAAAGGTTAGCATGAAAAGTTTTGTATTGGATTCCCGCGGAAGGAGAAAAAAAAACCTTGGCACAGTACATAAAGAAAGCGATGAATAAAAAAAAAAAAAGGATTGCAAGAACGAGGACAGGGAATTTAGAGATTTTTTACGTACAGGATAAGAGTGTAAAAAAATAGATCATAGGTAGATGTGATACATTGTAAAGCTGGTAAAACTGTTTGTTGATGATGATGATTGTTATGAACTTTCCTACTTTAGTTCGAATATACATGTCTTGGGTTTAAAATTATTATAATTTTGTATTCAAAGTCCGGATTTTGATTACCTAAAAATGTTTAAAAATATCTAAAAAATAAACGAAAAATATCCTAAAATGACGAATGAAAACTTTTGAAATCGTCCAAAACTGTTAAATATATTTAAATAGTACAAATTTACTTTCTCCATATGATTTCTGTTCACAACGACGTAAAAACAAATGCATTTGTAATCCATACAAATAAAGCAATTGAATATCCAAAGTTACCCCTTCAACCCAAAGTAACCTACTCTGTGAAAATTCCTTACCCTTCCATATGCATACTAAACAATCAAGTTTTTCTAACAATGCTCTTACGTGGTGCACAAATGACTAGTCAGAAATACCGAATGAAACTACAGATATTTGAATGTTAGTGCTTATTTATCTACTATATAAAATATGCCAAAATATTCGATGTAAAATAATGAAAAAGACCAAATAACGAGGCAAAAATCATGAAAATGACAACATAATTAGGGCCTACTTTAAAGTAACAAAAATTACCTAATAATAATAACAGCCCAAAACAAGAAAAAATGACAAACATTAGTTTATATAATCTGAGGGTTATTATCAGTATCCATGTGATTCTTAATGTGTATTCACTTGTACGTTGCAGCTACAACACTACATCGTTGATAATTGTTTGAGCAATACTATTAGAGAACAGGATACGAACGAACGAACAAAGCAGCAAGTATTGTGGGATAAATAAATGATGTAATTTGGAAAAATAAATATATAAGAACAGAAACTAAAGTACGGATTTATAAATCTGTAATACGACCTGTTGTCACCCATGCTTCCAAAACAAGGGCCATCCTACACAAATGCTGGAAACACAAAAAGTGTTATATGTAGAAAATTTATGAAAAAAATGATGAGTCAGAAATTAATACATTCAAAACAATGTGAAATTTAACAAATAAACGAATGGGTATTTAAGGAGACAGGAATGGAGTAACCATGTCTCAAGAATGAGTGATGACAGGTAATCAAAAGTCGTACGACTTAAAAGTCCAACTGGCAGGAGATACCCAGGAAGACCACGGCAATAGGCTGTAAGGCTAGAATCAAGAGAAGAAGAAGGTATAAGAGCAGAATGTCTAAAGGCCTACCTGACTAGTTACTGGTATAAGTTAACTTAAAAACATTAACATTAAAAAAGTAGTCTACGCATTAACATCGAAGGAATCGCTCTGAAATTAAATGGAAGTCTGTAATACAGGTGTTTCGTTAATTAAGTGAATTATTCAGCATGCTAAATTTATGGTCCGATTTTGTTATTTTATGGACTACATCTTTCTTTTGATAATTATATCGTATATCCCAAGTTTTAGTGCGAGGAAAAAAAAATTCACCCGACAGAGCATTCAAAGTGTTCCCCACTAAAATCTCAACTCTCAAATTAAGATTTTTAAAATACATTACCAAATTAACCTCCATTATTAATTGTCCAACTAGATATAATATTTCTTATTTAAATGTTACATACGAGTTTCGTTAAAAGAAACCAAACCTGGCCAACTAGAGCAATTTTTAAACTTCGGTTTTCAAGTAAACCCTCACTCCTGATGGTTAGATTTCACATATTATTTGGAGAAACCCTTTTTGTTTTGTTTTAATGGCGTATACTGAGTTTTGTTGCTAAAAATCTAAAACTCTGGTCGCTAGGCCGATTTTTAATTTTTCGATTCAGTTTAAGGAGCTACATTCTAAATAATCCGATTTTGCTGTTTAACAACTTTGACCTTATTTTCTTCAATTGGTCGTTATCTGCCGAGTTTGGATTTAAAAAAATGTGGTTGTTAGGCGTTAACAGTCAAACTTACACACACATTTACATATATATAGCCATGGTATTTTTCAGTTCTAGTAGGTTCTATGAAGATTTGTAATTTTAAAGATTTTTTTCATGTGTAGGTTTAACTTTAATAATTACATTCCTTCGAAATTCGTTAATGATTGAATAAACCGCAAGAAATAGATCTGTAAATGAGTGAAAAAACCTAGATAATTAGCTTTTAACGACAAACATTGCATTAGATGCAACGAAGAAAATATGAAACTTGTATAAATGGCTACTATCTAATATTTTCAAGATGGCTAAAATGCTGAGACCAGTTGAAAAACACAATTTGTTCAATTTGGTTTCTAAGTCTCTGTTTCTGTCATATATTACTTCCAAGATAATCAAAATTAGATACTTGTTCAAGTGGTATGTTAACAACAACAAATAAGAAGAGAGAAAAGTACGATATATTTGTAAAATGTGCTGTGAAACAAAAAGTTTATAATTATTACATTGAAAACTAAATGAGGACATATCGATGACGTATTAGCATATGTAAATAATGACTCAGAGCTGATTAAAATATTCTTTTTAACAGTACCCTTAGTTTCGATTCGCATTAGCGTAATAATACATTACTACAGCCTAAAAACGAATCCGGCATAGCATTATCTCGGATTCCTCAATTAAAACATGGCATGCTATCAAAATGCAGGACCTATTTATAATGCACTTAAGTGTTATAATATTACACTAATGCATTTAACTTGCATTAGCACTCGTCCTTCATTCCTATGAACGCTGATAAGATTTAGGTCGCCGTGAACTAATGTTTATTGAAAAAGATAACTTGTGACCTAGTTAATTTCCATGTACTCACGTAGCATAAGTTACGAATTATATTTAATTTTATAGGGCTTGGGCGCTTCTTTACGATAATCTGGTGAGAGAACACTCTAATATAAGAGGCACTCGTGTTCTGTTGCTAGCACTCTCGTCTGTATGGAGTGGGTGCTAGAGATACTTTACAGATATTACAGTAATTCATACAGGACTAACAGCCATGCTTTCATCTAGTGTCATGCAAGCCACCATCTGCACTTTGCAAGTAAAAAATCGTATTAATTAGCTTTAATTTTGTATTTCATTTAGACAAACTTTCACATAAATTGTAGTACCGTATCTTCGAGTTAAAAATTATAAGGTCATTTCTTTATAGGAACCCAGATATAATAAGAACAGTTAAGTCTCGTAGACTCCAATGGGCAGGACATGTGGCACGAATGGGGAATAAAAGACGTGCATGGAAGCTTCTTGTAGGAAAACCAGAGAGAAAACGCCCAGTTGGTAGACCAAGAATGAGATGGGAGAATAACATTAACTATGATTTGAGGGAAGTAGATTATGTAGAGAATGATTGGAAAGCATTAGCTCAGGATAGGGATGTATGGAGAGCTTATGTCCGCGCGACCATGAACCTACAGGTTCGATAGTGCCAGTAAGTAAGTAATTTGTCAGTCGCTGGGGGCCTCAGGGTAACATCGATATCGGACACAGCGGATCCAGGATTCGATTTCCGGTCGGGATAAATATCCTGGGCGATATTTTTCAGTTGTCCACCGCTGTGATCTCGAGGTAGCGTGCCGCCTTGTCTAGCAGCGGGCTCGGATTCGATCCCCGGTCAGGACAAGTTTCCTGGGTGATGGTTTTCTTTCGGGGTTTTTCTTCACCTGTAAGACAAATGTCAGGAGACTTTAAGGCCCAAATGGTCCCCGAAAATCATCTGGCCATCATTATCATTATTAACATATTCATTAAAATCTAGGATTAAGGCGTATCATTACCATCATCACCTATTATATATCATCCGGGCAGCGTAACCCCGCCTTCCAGGCACCCCAACCTCAGAACTGGGTTACATTAACGCCATGCCAGGAGAGAATACCAGAATGTCGAAATGACAAAATGGTGGCATTGAATAAAAAAAAAAGATGTCTCAGTTTTTTCTTCATCTATAAGGCAAATGATAGGAAAATTTATCGGACAAATAATCTTACAACACAATTTGATCATCTTAATCATTACTACGACAAGGATTTTAATGCAGGAAAAGTTAAGATTGGAATATAGTATAATTAGAAGTTAGACTTCTGACTATCTTTTGTCTTGGTTTTACAAACGAACAGTTGAATAATATAATGAGAAGTTAGACTTCTGACTGCCTTTTGTCTTGGTTTCACATACAAACTGTTGAATAATACAATGAGAAGTTAGACTTCTGACTGTCTTCTGCCTTGGTCTCACATATAAACAGTTGAATAATATAATGAGAAGTTAGATTTCTGACTGCCTTTTGTCTTGGTTTCACATACAAACTGTTGAATAATACAATGAGAAGTTAGACATTTGGCTATCTTTTGTCTTGGTTTCACATAGAAACAGCTGAATAATATAACGAGAAGTTAAACATCTGACTGTCTTTTGTCTTGGTCTCACAAGAAACAATTTGATATTATATACTATCTGTATTGCAATCTTTAACTTTTAGTGCATTAAAATCCTTGCTCTAATCATCGCCTTTCATATCATCGGGGCAACGTAACTCCGCCTTCCAGGCGCCCCAACTTAAGAAGTGAGTTACAATTTCTCCAATGCCAGGAGAGAATACTAGAAATGTTATCAAGACAACCTGCAGGCATTGATGAAGAAAATAATGATAACATGGAGAGTATTAAATAATAACATAAGTATCAGATGGATGTGCACGTGTTACCACTTCTTATTGGCACGTGACTTCTGTCACATTTCATTCCGCACAACAGTCACTTTAAAAAAGTTATTACTTATTTGCCATGCAATTATCTTATTGTGTCCTCCATTTTATAATTGTATGTCGCAATGAAGGGTGTAGTCTAGGGTGTCCATTCATCCCGTTTTTCCCGGGACAGTCTTTTTTTTTTTTTTTTTGGAAAATATCCCGCTGTCCCAAAAGTTTTCTTGAGGACGCTCAAATGTCCCTCTCTTAGGATGATGCTTTGTCAATGTATTTATGAATGGTGACTCCCGTTTTGTTCTTTATTGTGTAATTGTAAATATGAACGTTAGAAAGCGCTAGTTTTATGACCACGATGCACTGTTTGGTCTATAATCTTTGTTTTTTACTGGTACAATTTTTCATATTGTCAATCCATGATCGGTGCAGCCAATGTCTGAGAATTCCTGCTGATTCTGGTACTTTGGCGGTGGAGAAACACAATTTTAACTCAGATGGAAGAGATTTAGTTAGTGGATGTTTATACCCCTTGTAGCGATAAATAAATATTTTTAAACGTTAATAAACAATGAACCTTGGTGGCTTTTGATTAAACTAACTGAGTAAGTAATTTTCTTGGACAGTAAAAAAATAGGCATAACTTATATGTGCAATTTGTATAATTTGTTTCATACAATTTGTAAAACTTCATTTTACATTTTGTTACTGTCCTACCTTTTTTAAAAATGTCCCAGGGTTTTCCATTAATGTTTTGTACATGTCCCCTTTTACATTGAAAGTATTATGGACATCCTAGTGTAGTCCTATAAAAGGAGGAGGGGTAAAGAAGTAAGAAAGAAAGAAATAATCTTAGAATCTTGCTCCAACATAACTGTGATCCCATTTACCTATGAAGATCTTAATCATTTGTACATTCGAAGTGCATATTCTTGAGATTCGTCTATTTTTGGATTCGATACGACCAAAGATGTTGTAGCGTTTGAAAGCAGAAGAAAAAAATGCAGACTGTTATAATCTGTGTTTGTTGCGTAAAAGCCCAAAATTGTACTTTCATGAAAAATGGGATTTCGCGTATTTGTCAAACATGTTTGGCATGATAACTCATTTTTGTCTTAACACCCTTTACACACAAACATTATAAGGGAAGAAACTACCAATTCAATTTAATAACGTTGTATTAATAGCGTTGCCTGAAAACAGTGTGATATTTAAATTATTGACAAAAGACTATTATTCCAAATTCTGTTTTACATTTTACTTTGTTTAAATCTGTATCAAATAATACAAAACATTGATTTTCTCTTTCCAATGCCACCAGGTTGTCTTTCATGACATTTCTGGCTTTCTCCCCTGGAATTACCGGAATTGTAATCCATTTCTTATATCGGGGTCCTGGAATGCGGAGTTACGATACCCCGATGATATGATGGATGATAATTGATAATAAAGCGCCAGGAGATTCCTTAACCTACATTGCAGAGCATGGGAAACCACAGGAACAATTCCCTTTAAGAACAAATGCCTAGAGTCTGACCGGGAATCGAACCTGGAACCTCAAAGTGTAGTCAGAAACGCTAACCACTAGCCCCTGAGGCTGGTCATGGATAAAATATCATATACAACTGGTTTAAATCTATATATAATTTTTTTAAACCATCGAACGTGTTTAAAAACTTCTCGTACGATATATAATTTGTTAAATGAACGTGCATTACTTGTGTAATACTGTACAATTTTGAAATGAAATAGGATTACCTGAATCCGTGGCGTTGTAGTTGAAATACATACTTTGAGCATAACGATCGCACGCGAGTGGGGGTGGAGCACTGCGTCCAGAATATTGCTATAAATATCACCGCCAGCCCACGAGAATATTCTACATGTTCCGGCATTATCCATTTAATGACCCATAACAATGTTTTGAATATCGTTCTGATACAATTTTTATTAATTTTCCTCCAATCTTCTCCCTTCAAATAAAACACAGTTAATTTGTTAAATAAATATGTAAGTGTTCTTCCTACATGCTAATAGAATAAAGTTCCACGCCTTAGATCAAAAACAAATTCGAAGATCTATTTCTCATATTTTATTAGTGATCAAATTACTGTATCATAATTATATCTATATATAAACGTACAGAATTTAGAGACTCGGGTTTAAAGCCCGACTCAAGCATTCGTTTTTCTTTTCATATTATATATATTCACCCATAGTAATTCTGCCCCATGGCAGGTCCTTCACTGCAATCATAGCATTTTCATGCTATGCTTGCAGCTTTACTAGAGAATTGTAGGTGTGGTAGCTTCCCGTTGCTTTCCACACCGGTGAAGGTTGATGATGATAATTATAAGGATGATGATGGTGATGATGGCCATATGATTTCCGGGAACGTTTCGGCCTTAACGTTTTCCTGACACTTGTCTTACAGGTGAGGAAAAACCCCGATAAAAAACCTCACCCAGAAAAACTGTCCCGACCGGGGATCGAATCCGGGCCCGCTGCGTGACAAGGCAGCACGCTACCTCGAGACCACAGCGGTGGACTATATATATATTGTATGGTATCTTTACCTTGTCGTGGTGGAGTGGCTTGTGTGCTTAAATGATCCCGAGAGCTATGTAGGCGGTAACATTGCTGCAGATAGGGTTACCCATGCCGGACTGGTCGAAAGTGATAAGCCAGACGATAAAAGTACCTTGGTCGAAAGAGTGACGGTCTTTCACCGTAAAAATACAACCGTCAAAAATGCATGGGTTCCACTGGGATAAAATTTTCCGGAGGTCAAATAGTCCCCCATTCGGTTCTCCGGACGGGGACTACTTCAGGGAACCCATGTCAAAGGCTCATGGACTCTTACTTTAAAGGAGAAAAGGATATTACGAGTATTTGAGAATAAAGTTCTTAGGAAAAATGTTTGGACCAAAGAGAGATGAACAGACAGGTGAATGGAGAAAACTACATAACAGTGAACTACATGGTCTTTATAGGAGGCCAAATGTAATAAGAATAGTAAAGTTTCGTAGACTGCGATGGGCAAGACATGTGCCACGAATGGGTGATGAAAGACGTGCATGGAAGCTTCTTGTAGGAAAACCAGAGGGAAAACGTCCAGTTGGTAGACCAAGAATGAGGTGGGAGAATAACATTAACTATGATTTGAGGGAAGTAGATTATACAGGGAAAGATTGGAAAGCATTAGCTCAGGATAGGGATGTATGGAGAGTTTATGTCCACGGGTTCGATAGTGCCAGTGAGTTAGTTAGTTAGTCATTGTGTAGACGTTAAGATCACTCTTAAGAACAAAATCTTTATTGGCGAAGATATCACAAGAAGAATGTGATAAGTCCTCATCTCCATTTACACTGAGCAACAAAAAAACTTTTTTCTTTGTCTCAGAAATAAAAATATGTGATTCTGATATTATTTTTTCTCCTGAATTCAAATATGATATCGGGTTTTCTCCATCACGCAAGGTTTCCGAGAGACAGGAATTCATTATTTCAAACACTAATTTTTTCTACATTCGTAACTACACAATATTCAAATATTAGGACTCACCTAGAAAGTAAGAAATGACGATTTTCTGTTATATTTCGCCTGTGGAGCATCCCTCTTGCTGGTCCAACAATAATCGGCCAGCATATTAGGATTCCATTTGCCTTGATATATCTTTTCCATAGCTGAAATCTCCTGATGAAAGTGTTTCCCCGATTTATTTTACAATGAACAAATGGACGAAAAAAGGTTTATTAAAAAATAATTATTTAAATCCATTAATTGAAATTGAAATTAAAAACTGTGCGTGATGGAGAAATTCCGAATACATATTTGAAAACACGATAAAAAAACTGCATTAAGTACAACTATTGGTACTCATGAGACAAAAATCATGTTGACCAGTGTAATAAATGAGTGTCCTGAATTGAATCAAGAAATGCCTCGTTTTTAGAGAATATCAAACAATGGAGGTAGGGAATCGGTGGTATAAGGGTTAAATACTTTGCTACTGACCCCATGGGTCGCAGGTTCAAACCTCTCCGGGGACCGTTTGGATCTTAAATTGTCCTGACATTTGTCCAAAGGTGAGGAACAGCCCCGGAGTATGTGGCCAAAAAAAAAATGTGTGTCATCCACAGTTTAAAAATCCTTCTCCCGACAAGTGGTGCAACTGTAAGGCCCTGTGGTGTATAAAGAATACTTATATGGTGAAAGGTAAAACTGAGACAAAGAAAGAAAAAGTATATGTAATTAAACATCTTTTATAGTGACTATTTTACTCATGCCCCAAAAGGGAGTCAATGACCAATCACGTTTCAATGAATTTTGTTTTACAACCAATCACAGTCGTGTTTCAGTTAGTTCTTTATCGAATTCTCTTTCCCAGTTCCTGCTTTTGTGATAAAGAAAGCTCCTCCTTTTTAATATTCTGAACAGGTCAGAGCATTATTTTGCAGTGACTGACTTTGCAACACATATATTGAATATAGCAAATAATGAACTGATTCTTTCGGAACTACACATTTGATAATTGTATATTCAATATTTGTGGTTGTAAATAATGATTTTACTGAGTTGTTTACTAAAAAATTTATTAATAGTCTATAATCTTGGTTATAATATACAGTTTTACGTGTTTCACTTTTTTCTCCACTAGAGTGCATTCTTTCAATATTGCAATCCTATTTGACAATATATAATATGATCAAGTTGCAGTGAATAAACATATTAATCATAACCATAAATTTCTGATTTGTTTTCAAACATCGCCGATTACATGAGATATATAAATATTTTATAATACTTGGTAACTATATTTAAATAATGATTTTTGAGAAAACAGCTTAATTTTATTCGTTAAGTAGTACTACCAAATACCACTCTTGATTTCCAAATCCTCTAGATAAATTGGAAATCACTCGTGGCATTACTTAAGATAACAGGTTTTCTTCCGGTGGAGTTATGAAAATAAAAATTATGAAATAGATAAGTTTTTATGTCACGAAGAAATAAAAAACATTCCTTACTTTGAGTTATATAATTATAAATACTAAATGTTATTTACGGTACTTACCTTATCGTAATCTTCCTCATTTACAATCCGATCTTGTTTTGTATTCTGCCGTTATTGGCACAAGGTACTATACTTATTTAACTTTCACTTTACACACTGTACATGTCATTGTGACCAAATCCGTAAAGCTGTGTGAATTGTAGTTCAAAATATTTGAATTGTCCATTCATTTTTGTTCTACATAATATAAAAATAAGAATAATGAAATTCAGAGAAAAAAGGATCCTTATTCACTGCTTTCAATTTATACTAGGGAAAGAGTAAATGTTAAGGTTTAAATACGATACATCCATGGTTTAAAGTTAAACAGTCAAATTTTGACTCATGACAGGACACGAGTGCCTAGTCCACCATTTACACAGGATTGGTATATATGAAAACAAATGAGTACTCTGCAACAATCCAGATGACGTCCTTCATTGTTCAGTACTTAACCGCACATCACAATGTGCAAACAATCTATTATATTATATACAACTTTCCTCATTAGAGGATTGCCTCAAGGACAAAGTGATACAGACAATTAATTTTCGAAATTGATGAAATACATTTTGTAAATACATTTAAAAATTTCAAATTGTAAATTGAAGTATACATACTATAAAGTGGGACGCGCCGTAGCGTAGTGGTTAAGGCAATGCGCTACAATCCGGAAGGTCGACGGTTCGAGCCCCGTGGTGTCAGGATTTTTAAACTGACCCAAACCCTCTGGAGGCACTATGGTCCTGGGATCGACTTAGCCTCTAACGGAAATGAGTACCAGATGATTTTCTTCTTCTTCACTTCACGGGCTAGGCAAATTGCCTGTTCTGTCTCACAGTTGTTCTGTCCACCTTTTCACTGGCCTTCCTGCATTCCTTGAACCTCTTGGCTTGTAGTTGAATGCTGATCTTGGTAATCTTGATACATTCATTCTTTCCACATGTGTAAACCATTTCTCTCTATATTCTCTGATTTTCTCATCCAATGGATATATATTTAACTCTCTTCTTATATCTTCATTCCTTATCCGATCCAATCTTGTGCAGCCTTCTGTTCTTCTAAGGAAGTTCATTTCTGCGCTTTGTATTCTACTTTGCAATTTTTTGGTCATTGCCCAAGTTTCGCTACCATAAAGTAATGCAGGAACTGCCAATGTTTTATAAAACTTCAATCTAGTATATCTTCTTGTTTTATTCTTTAATGTTTTATGTATAGTTCCGCATATCGTTTGAAATTTCGACAGTTTCATATGTATGTATCTTTCAGTTTCTGTGTTTATAGTAAAATTACAACTCAAATAATTAAAATTTGTTACTTGTACCAGAGGTTTGTTGTCAATTACGATTTTTGATCTTATATGATCGTTTCCCCAAAATGTCATTATTTTTGTTTTTTCTTTTGATATTTTGAAATTATATTCTTGGCATAACTGATTTAATTCATGTAAAGAGTAGGGCAAATTATTTTCATATTCTTGAATAATAACCACATCGTCAGCAAACATTAAAACGTTTAATATTTTAAAACGGTCCATTCTTATACCTATATTAACAATACTTTTCCAATTTTGGATGATGTCATTAATATATAGATTAAAAAGGGTAGGTGATAAACTACACCCTTTTCTTACACCTCTCATATATTACAACATGATCACTTTTATTAACTGCACACATAAAGAGTAATGCCTTAAATAAAGCATGAGTCAATAAAAGAAAAAAAGCCAACCCAGCAAATCCTAAAGACAAAATTCTTATTATCAACCCCAACTGACTTAAAGTAGAAAGAGCAATAATTTTCTTCAAGTCATATTCAAAGTTTGCACCAATACCCGCCATAAACATTGTTAAACCAGAGACAATTAAAAGAAAAGTATTCAATTCCGTCCCAAAAGAAGGACTAAATCGAATTAATAAATAAACCCCCGCCGTAACAAGAGTTGAAGAATGTACTAAAGCAGTTTCAAGTGTTTTTTGAAGATCTTCATAGAAATGTTTAGTTTCATCCTTCTTATTCTCAACTGGGGCATAAACATCTACAATTGTAAAATGCCCTCTGTCAATTTTCATACTTAATGTTGCAATTCTTTCATTTGCATATGTATAATATTCAATCTTAGATTTCCATTTATTCTGTACTAATATTGCAACTCCGCTTTGTGCTCTTACATTTCCAGGTACACCACTGTAAATCATTGTATAGTTATTTAATTCTATAGTCCCTTTAAGTTTCTTTTTTGTTTCAGTTATGACCGCAATGTGAACAGACGCTTGTTCTGGGGGTAAAGGCGGCCGTCACGCAGGGCTAACAACCCGGCTGACATCAAGTGCCGATTGTCTAGAAAAAGTGGGAGCCTTAACCTCCTACTACCCCAAGGGCCTCCTGAGGCCTGTCGTGGGATCACTTTACTTTACTTCTATACTATAAAGTAGAAATTTTGTAAAGAGGGTTTCTTAAAATTGAAATTGATCCTCTAATGGCAGCGATGGAAATTTTAGAAAGATATACCCTGTCTAAATCTAAGAAATTCAAAAATTTAGCTAAGAACCCTGGTATAGTACCTCTTGCACCGATCATCAATCCTGTGACAGTGGACCGCTCGAATGGACCTAATTTCAATTGCTTGTTACTGGCAAACGGTTGAAGATAGAAACTTAAAACAACGTTCATATTACAGAAAAACTCACCAAGTTTTGATATCCAGATCACCACATCTCTATATGAGCCCCAGCAGTCACTGTGACGATATCAAAGCGATGAACAATTTCTTGCCAAGTACGTTGGAGTATGTCTTCTGGAATGTTCTCAATAGCCTCTATGATGCGCTCACGAAGATCACGAAGGTCTTTGACTGGGGTGGTGTAAACTTTATCTTTGACATAGCCCCAGAGAAAGAAATCCAGTGGTGTTAAATCGGGAGATCTCGGGGGCCACGCGATTGGTCCTCCCCTACCAATCCAACGGCCAGGGAAAATGTTGTCCAAAGTCGTACGAACTTCATTGGACCAGTGGGGAGGAGCACCATCTTGCTGGAAAACGATGTTAGGCTGCAGTTGTTCAATTTGTGGAAAGAAGAACTGCTCCAGCATGTCAAGATATGTGGTACCACGAACAGTTTTCTCGGCGAAGAAAAAACGGTCCAATGACCTTATTATGTGACAAACTGCACCAAACATTCATCTTCGGACTATCACGAACATGCTCTTGAATAGCGTGAGGATTCTCCGATCCCCAGATCCGCACATTATGCCGGTTTACCTTGCCTGACAAATGGAAAGTGGCTTCGTCCGAGAAGAAAATCTTGGTCATGAAGTCAGGATCAGCGCCGAGACGGTCCAGCATCGTATTGGCGAATTCCACTCGTTTCGGCATGTCATTCGGCTCCAGACGTTGCACTAACTGCACTTATATGCGTGCAGTTTGAGGCGTTTGTGGACAATCCGTTGTAATGTCGATTTTGGTATTTGAAGTTCCCGCGAAGCTCTTCTTAATGACTTCCGGGGGCTTCGCTCAAATGCGGCTTGAACATTTGCTACCATTTCATCGGATGCTCTGCGACCACCACCATGCTTCTTCAACACAGATCCTGTAGCTAATAATGTATCACGCCCACTTCTTTATGCTTCTAGCAGTTGGAGCATCACGGTTAAACACACGCCGGAACTCCCTTTGAACTCTAATGATTGATTTAAACTCCGCATACCACAAAAACAGCTTGCGCTTTCATCTGCGGAGTCGCCATTTTCACAAACAATTAAATCTAAGAACGAGAAACGTATCTTTGTGCCATCTACCGACAGGATTCGAAACTTGGTGAGTTTTTCTGTACTATGAACGTTGTTTTAAGTTTCTATCTTCAACCGTTTGCCAGTAACAAGCAATTGAAATTAGGTCCATTCGAGCGGTCCACCCTGTACTATCTAATTGATAGTTTTCTTTGTAATAGTCAATTGTTGGCTCATATATGGCTTTCTTTTCACAGTCAACTTCCTCAGGTTGGCCACTAAGAGTCTCAAAATGGATTGTGGGATCTAATATCATACCAATTTTAGAAGGTGGTCTAAATGCATTAATATATTTTCGTCTATTACTTCCATTAGTGGCCACACCACGAACTTCCTCATAAAGGGTGTATCCATAATCTCGCAAGGCTTCTGCCATCATGTTTCGAATAGTGTGGTGCCGAATGTTTCTCAGCGATTCTCCAAACGGACAAACCCCAAGGACGTGTGCAAGGGTTTCGTGCTCTCTGCATCAATCTCTACAGAGGGTATCATCCCTAGACCTGCCAGGCAAAGAACGCACCGCCGATACATTGACTTTCATTTTAATTACTATTATTGTTATTATTATCGTAAGTATTATTATTGTTATTATTGTATAAAATGTTGTTTGTGCATGAAATTTACATTGCAACATTTAATGTATTTTTAACTCTTTACCGTTAGTACAGTGTATATCAACATTCGGCAAACATTTATTTGTATTTGTGCTGGTTGCGTGAAAGAGGCCTTATGGCTTTTACTATGCCAGAATAAATAAAACATTATTATTATTATTATTATTATTATTATTATTATTATTATTATTATTATTATTATTATTTATTATTGCTTCTCTCCATTCGGAACAAGACAATCCGTGGTGAGACTGTATCGGAAAGCTTAAGGAAAGATGAAATATCATCAATCTCCACATTTGGATAAATACATAAATAGCCATGGCTTATATGAACAATGTTATAAAAAAGTTACTTGAGAGAAGATTTCCATTTTAAAAAATTTAGAAATTTCAGATCAGAAAGATTATATCAATTTCATATCATTTTCATTTCCTCCAATATCATTTCATTTCTCGTTCATTCATTTCACATCACCCTTCACCTCATCTCATGTTAGGGGAAAAAGTAGTTTGCGCCATAGTCGAGTGGTTAAGACAAGATGCCTTGGCGTAAAGCTATGGGACTTGCGCTGGTTTGAGTCTCCATGGGGGAAGAAATTTTTCTTATGGAATTTCGGCCAGTATGGGACCGGTGCCCAACCAGAATCGTGAGAAATTTGGGTAGCTACAAATAGTAGCGGATCCAGGGTGACAAAACCAGCTATAACGGCAGGAGACTCGATATGCTTAACCACATGTCATCCCTATAGTGTCAGGATGTTCGTCTACCTCTGTGCTTAGCACATGTAGATGTGGGACCAGCAGCCGGCTGGTAGGCCAAGAGCCTTCTAGGCCTGTCGCGCCATCGAGTTTAGTTTAGTTAGCAATCCTTAAGTGTTGAAAAAATGTGATTTTGGGTACCTGCCTCATGACTCCGAGCCTGTACTATTAAACAAAAGGGCAGAATGTATTAACGAGAGGATTGTAGTCCCTTCTTGCGATTACGGAACTAACCCAAAAATGGCGGTATGGGTCATGGGAGCTTTTGAGATGTGGATATGGAGAGGGATGGAACATATAAAATGGACAGACAAGATAAATAAAATACAGATGTGCTAGACAGAGTGGGCGAACGAAGAACAATGCTGGAACTCATAAAGAAAAGGAAAATGAATTGGATTGGCCACTGGTTAAGAAGAAACTGACTGCCGACGGATGCCCTAGAAGGAACGGTTAGCGGAAAAAAGTTAGAGGTAGAAAAAGACATCAGACGATAGACAATATTAAAATAAATGGTTTGTATGCGGATACAAGAAGGAAAGCTGAGTTAAGAAAAGAGTGGAGAATGATGAGTTTGCAGTGAAAGACCTGCTTTTGGTCAGAACACTATGTATATATATATATATATATATATCGCGACATCTAGTAATAATGGAGAGTATAATACATATATAAGAAAAATAAGTGTTTGAATTGGATTCGCCTGGTAGTGTAATGGATATCACGCTGAGGTACAGACTCAGAGATCCGGGTTCGAATCCCGTCCAGGCATTTATTTTTCTTATCATACCATATATATATATATATATATATATATATACTATGTAACTATCTATAATGGCGGAACCCTTTGCCGAGCCACGGCCTCTCCTTTGTAAGGAGTTACTAGATCAAGTTAATTTTTAGTTACCTTATTTGCTCAGAGAGGTCATAGGTAGCATGAGGTCAACACACCGACCTAATGAGACATCTAACAGGCAACCAAGGTATTACTAGGACACTGAGGTAGATACATTTTTTGCTTAGAGATCTCTTCTTTCAAGCTTAAGGATCTTTTACGAGCCTGAAAATCTTCAGACTCGGGACCCTGTCTTAAAGTCCCTCCCGTGGGACTAGCTACTTCAATTTTTCCGTCCTAAAAAAGTTCCATTGGCCCCAGTCGGGTTTGAACCCGCGATACTCGGAACCAGAGGCAAAGACCCACTAGTCCACAGCGGCCGACATAAATATTGTAGGAGTTACTGTAACTATTTCAATATAACATAGGGATAAATATAAATACCCAAAATACATACTAACAACATATCAATCATTTCATAAACACGCCAGTTATTATCAATGTGTAGTCAAGCCGTTGTAATACTGCTAGTAACAACTGAATAAATTAAGTCTGATTTATTAACTACTGTCAACAGACAGAATCAAATGTAAATGTTATCACAAATGATAATAGTATATTACGATGCAAGGTTGGGAAGTGGTATTTACAGAATCGAGGAAAAATGTTTAAAAACCGAGCGATAGCGAGGCTTTTAATTTCCGAGATTCTGGAAAACACTTCACAAACGTGCGTTGTACATTATTTTTTACGCGATGGTGTTTTCAAAATAATAAATAATAGTAAAATAGTAACATATTTATTGGAAATATTTGCGTTTATTATAAACAATTGACTAACGTTAACAGTGTGGGCAATGTTTATTAGTCGAAACAACAGGAGGCCTTGAGAACAATTATTGATAGTATGGCCGCAAGTACGTATTTATTGTTTTATATTGTTTCAAATAAGTTAAGTTCATTTAAGATACAGAGATTTGTTTCGTATAATGTATATTAACACTACTTTTTGGATATTTTCTGTATATACATTGTACATAGTATGCATAGAGGGCAGTGGTTTTACTTCCCGCACGTGGGTGTAAATGTAATATTACAGTATAGTTATTTAGGTTGGCAACCCCGAAATATAGAAAGTTGAACTTTCAATCATGGAAGCCATTGCTGTCAGTACCACAAAACGCACTATCGCGCAAAAAGTACTTTTTTATGACGTAAAATGTTTATTTTAACTAACCTTATAATTAAATAAGTATTGATTATGTTGTCATATGGAAGTGAAACTTGGTCTTTTACGTAATTACAAAAGAATAAAATTAGAACAGTTGAATTTGATTACCTTAGAAGAAGCCTAAAAAAACAAGACAGGATAAAATAAGAAATGAATTCCTTTGGAAAGAAATAAATGTAATCACATCTGTTGTTAAGAGAATTGAAAATCAAACTCTTATATGGTATGGCCATGTACAAAAAATGGAAAATGAAAGATGGTCAAAAAATATATATCAATTGTCACCCCCTGGAAGAAATAAACGTGGCAGGCCAAGATGGAAATGGAAAACTTATGTCAGAACTATAATGGATGATAGGAATTTGGAAGAAGGAGATTGGAATGATAGAAATAAATGGAGACGGCAAACCTGTAAGTGGTGGAAAGCCGAAGAAGAAGAAGAAGAAGATTGATTATGTTAACTTATGTTTATGTCCATATTTGTATTTGTTATTTATATTTAATACAGGCTTTCCACTTTACAGCAGTTCGCCCTTAATTTCTGCTTTCCAGAGATTCCTATCTTCCCATTCTCGTTCTTCGATACCCCTCTTCATTATGGTATCATATATTCCCTCATGCCATGTTCTTCTACTTCACCCCCTCTTCTTTCTGCTTGGTACCATCCAATCTAACATCTGTCTAGGCCACTTGTCTTCCAACATCCGTTGTACATGTCCGTACCAGTGTAAAGCTCTCTTTGTTATCCTATCGATAACAATTTCTTGTGCAATCATTTCTTGTGAAATATCCATCTTATAAAATATGCATCCATAATTGTAAAATATCTAATTAGTTATGAAATTGTTTATTCATATACTGGTAAACTTGAACAGACAAGCGAATGGAGAAGACTTCTTAACAGTGAGCTAGTTGATCTTTATAGGAAACCAGATATTTACGTAATAACAGTCAAGTCTTGTAGACTGGGATAGGCAGGACATGTAGCATGAATGGGGAATGTAAGAAAGGCAAGGAAACGACTACTAGGAAAATGAGACAGAAAGCGACCAGTAGACAGCCAAGATTGAGGTGTGAGAATAACATTAACCATTACATATATTATCATTAAAATTCCAATCGCCAAACAAAAATTAAAAATCGTCGACGCGTTAGATATTGTCTTGATAATAATAATATCTTTACTATTGAAATGCTTCGACGATGTTCAAACTTTCGTTCGGTGATTGCATTTTTTAATGATAGTACATATAACAATTATCATGACTAAGTTGATCCTGAATATTAATATAACATTAACAATGATTTGAGGGAAGTAGATTATATAGGATATGATTGGAAAACATTAACTCAAGATAAGGATGTTTCGAGAGCTTATGTCCGCGCTGCCATGAACCTGCGGATTCGATAGTGTCATTTAGGTAGTTAGGTGGTTAACTTGAGACCGTTTTGTAAATATTGCAGTACTTAATATTGTAATTTTCAGTTTGAAGACCATTTAGTAAGATCATTAAAATATTGAAATGAGACGTAACATGAAATTATTTTATAACGTTCTAGTTAAAATTATGCAAATGCACAATGGAGGGTGCCAAGTTGGTTGCCATGGTCGCAATAACGCTGGGGACAGTATATCAACTAAAATCAATCCTGAAAGTCTGACTTCATTCAGTGATAAAAATTAAAACAATACAAAATGAAGTATATAGCTGTAAATGTAAAAATACAAAAAATAACACCCTAAGATTATTATTATTATTATTATTATTATTATTATTATTAACATCATCATTAGGCCTATTATTATTATTATTATTATTGTTATTATTATTATTATTATTATTATACTTAAATTATTCCATTGTTACTAGGGATATTACAATGGCTGACTACACATTAATAACTTATTACAGAGAATAACTGAAAAACATCTTAAGATAGGGATGTATGGAGAGCTTATGTTCGAGTGGTCATGAACCTCCAGGTTCGATACTACCACTAAGTTAGTTATTATTATTATAATTATTCAACTTTTATTATTATTAAACATTACTATTATTATTATTATTATCATCATCATCATCATCATTATTATTACTATGTTCAAAATTTAAAAAAAATAAGAAATACTGTCATACGAGAAAAAGTGAATATTAGATATTCAATAATAGATTATATAAGATATAAGCGATTAAATTGGTATGGGCATGTACGACGAATGCAAACCAGAAAAACATTGGAATGGTATCCACCTGGAAGGAGAAGGAAAGGAAGACCTCGAAACTCGTAGATGCAAGAGATAAGAACTGGAATAAGAACAAGAGGACTGGAAGGGCATGGAATAGATGGATAGAGACGAGTGGGGAAAGAAAATAAGACTTAGAGGCACAGAAAGATGTGTAAACATTAAAAATCTGTATATAAAATAAAAATATTATTATTTCAGCAAGACTTAAAACAGGACACCTTATTTACTTACTCATTGGCACTATCGAACCCGTAGGTTCATGGCCCCGCCGACATAAGCTCTCCATACATCCGTATCCTGAGCTAATGCTTTCCAATCATTCCCTGTATAATCTACTTCCCTCAAATCATAGTTAATGTTATTCTCCCACCTCATTCATGGTCTACCAACTGGGCGTTTTCCCTCTGGTTTTCCTACAAGAAGCTTCCATGCACGTCTTTCATTCCCCATACGCGCGCAACATGTCCTGCCCATCACAGTCTACGAGACTTAACTGTTATTATATCTGACTTCCTATAAATACCATGTCGTTCATTGTTATGTAGTCTTCTCCATTCACCTGTCATTCTCTAATTGGTCCAAAAATTTTCCTAAGAACTTTATTCTCAAATACTTGTAATCTCCTTTCCTCCCTTAAAGTAAGAGTCCATGTTTCACACCCATGTAACTAGTAAAATAATAGTTTTACATATTATCAGTTTAACGTTTTTTTAAAGGAGTTGGGAAGTCAAAAGTCTCTGCAATGCATGATAACATGCATTTCCAGAATTGAGCCTATATTTAATTTCTTTGTCCATCCCATTCCTATTTGTGATTATTGTTCCTAGATATTTGAATTTAGCCACTTCCACAACATTTCTCTCATTTGTCATTAGCTGTCCACTTCCATTATATAATGTATTTCTACGTGTGCCCATATATTTAGTTTTATTGATATTTACTTCCAGTCCTAATTTCACCTTAAAACTCTTAAAATAATGGATGGCAAGAAGATATTCCCAAGAACACATTCTGTCCAAAATGTAATAAAAACGAAGTGTCACCACAACATACACTCCAATGCATCAATGGTTCAAATACGGATCTCTATAATCAACCTGCAGATGTAATAAAATTACTTCAGAACAATAACCTCATGGACTTTGTTTAGAATAACCTAAACAGCAACTATTGCGTCTAAAACACAACCAGCGAAACAAACTAGATTAATTCCAACATTAGCCATCTCGGTAGAAGCGTGATTAGCGTGCTTGGCTCCCCCGCCTGGAATCCCACTTCGAATCCTAGCGGTACCAGAAGAGTATTTGACGTGAACCATACCGGGATTTTCAGGTTTTTCTCGGTGTTCTCCCGTTTCCCGAATTTCATCCCACCAAAACATTCCAATCTCCTTTCTCACCCCTTCAAGTCACTTCTCATTCATCCATTTCATATAACCCTTCACCCCATCAGATGCTATGCAAAAAATAGTTTGGTTGACAATATTAACGGGTGTTCAAAATATGTGGTTGCGGGGATCTAGTGGGACCCACCAGTGTGCTGCCTCATGATTCTGAGCTTAAACAATAAAAAAGAGCAGGAGGAGACATCGGGAAGGTTGTAGTCCCCACCCCTCGCGGCAAACGGGTTCAACCTAAAAACAGTGATATAGGTCATGGGAGTTAGAACATTGTGTGCTTGACCTAGATGACGGTCTACAACTTACATAACACCCTTGACGTTATTCCACTCATCATCATAATACTGGGATAGCGCAATAAATATTTCAAAGTTGCGATGCTCTTGACAGCCTGCCTCCCAAACTGAATAAAGAACTAAAAATAACTAACTAATACCAACTAACTAACCCATTGGCACTATCGAACCCATAGGATTATGGCCTCGCGGACATAAGCTCTCCATTCATCCCTATCCTTAGTTAATGTTTTCCAATCATCTCCTGTATAATCTACCTCCCTCAAATCATGGTTAATGTCATTCTCCCACCTCAAACTAATGCCAATATTTAATCTATTTATTGGGAGTAAAAAGTGATGTTCACTTGTTTTTTCTTCAGTTTTTATAATGCCCGTGTTTTAATTAATTCTAGAAGTGAAGACGCGCCCATCTTGCATAATAATAAAAACAAAGCTGCTTATACGTCAGAAGTCGTCCTGTTGTCTGCAGTAGTGTGTGAATCTCTAAGAAGTGTGTTCGTATTTACAGCTGAAGAGGGAGAGATACCATACATTTCATAGTAAATGCACCGCCAACTGGATGGATCAATTAGAGATTAAATAAAAATGTGACGACATTGACCGAATACAAAATGGTGACATTTCCTTGTGCTGTAAATGCTAATTACTTTTTTTTCCTCCTTTATCCAGTAAAGTAACTTGTTTACATTTTTCACTAGCAACATTGAACTTGTTTCTCTTGCATTGAATGAGACTCGTAAATAAGATTTCCGTCTTCTAAACTGTTAATACAAGGAAATAATGTGGTGTCCCTTTCGTCTTTTTTATTATTATTCTTAATAGAGCACGTTGGAGAAAACTGCCCTTGTCATGCAGGATACCTTTCACAGTGATATATATGCAAAATAAAAATCTTGTAAACACTTAGAGGTTTTTTTTAAATATATCAAATGGCGTAACACATTTTTCTGATAATCTTACTCCTAAAAATAAATAAAAACTTGGAACATTTTGACTTAAGTGGTGTTTCATAATTTGTTTTGCAAAATAAAAATATTTTTGAACTCAAGACTTTAAGGAACGTGGATATTAACATAGCAATATTAATAAACACTGAAATATAAATATTGTCAATTGATTAGTCATCTTTTATCTTTCGTGTTCCTACGATTCATTTTAAAACCAAAATTATACCGAAAATTCTATATAATGTAAAGGCAACTAATGTGATACAGACTTTATAATATACTCTTTAGTGCTTCATAAAATGTTATTTTACTGTTTTTTTTTTCTGGTTGATCCGCAATTTTTTTATGTTTTCAACGAATTGTTCCCAAGCTTCATTTTAAAACCAAAATTATCTCGAAATTCGGATGTTCACATTTTGCGTCATAGCCAAATATACTATGGGTAAAGGTTGTTTTGCATAAATAATCAGTTTGAACACCTTGTATTATGACATGGACAGTTTTTGAATCTAGGATTGGTATCAGATTGTCAACTTATTATTATTATTATTATTATTATTAATTATTTGTAAGATAGCATGTAAATCTCGTTAAAAATTGGTAAAGTCTATTTTGTTAATAAACACTCAATGCTTGTACTCGCCAAAGCATAGCCGAAAATTCACTTTAATACACTGACTAGCAAAACGTATCCCTAATTCAAGTTAAATACACAATATTTAAAAGAAAAATAAACCGAAATGCAACTCACCAGACATTTAAAACACCCATACTAATTGTGCTGTTGCCAGAAAACAGGAATCTAGCAGTCCAGATATTGTGGTGAGCAAAGCGTTTTATATTTGAAAATCAACAAAAGTCCCACATCCACACACAGTCACTCACTGACGCACATGACACTTGTTTATACGCATGTTTACATGTCGGATAGAGCAGCAAATACACAAGACTTTCTATTCGGATCAAGATCGCGGCATTACTGATCCCAACACCTCTCTAGGCCAGGGTCTACCAACCTCACGCGCAACCAAGTCCGCGCACAGTTCCCCGCTACAGGAACATCTTCCATTCAACAATAACTAATTATATGTGTGCATGTGCCAATATTCTTCTCATTTAAATAAAATTAACTGTCAAACCCACGTGCCCTTATCAAATCATAATTATTTATATCCGGTATTTACTAAATCATCATAAGAATTGAATTTCCATATGGTAGACATTAAGATTGTAACATAATATAAACAATTGCATACTTCTTGCCAAAACATGAAAGCCTCGCCCATTCCTCTCTCTTAAGCCGGTTGAAACTCAAGTATATTTTCATGTTTCTCGAGTGTACATTCTTATGCTGTCATATTATAACACCCTATAATAATATCCCTTACTCGTATCCAACTCAGGGTGGGGTCAAAGGATGAGATGAAGTCCCTATATTTTTATAGAGATCTGTTTTCTGTGAACAACAAGGGTGTCGGCCGACCACGCCTGATGCACTGTCACGAAGGCGGATGAACGAAATGGATCGAAATGGATAAAAAACTGCAAAAGCTCCATTTCGGCCACCATGAAACCCACATGGAGTGACTGATACTCGATTTCGAGGCGAGTGTCATATTATACTGTTCCTTATTCGATTATATATATATATATATATATATATGTGTGTGTGTGTGTGTGTGTGTGTGTGTGTGTATGTGTGTGTGTGTGTGTGTGTGTGTGTGCGTGTGTGTGTGTGTCCACCGCTGTGGTCTCGAGGTAGCGTGCTGCAGCGGGCCCGAGTTCGATCCCCGGTAGGGGCAGTTTTTCTGGGTGAGGTTTTTATCGGGGTTTTTCCTCACCTGCAAGACAAATGTCAGGAAAACTTTAAGGCCCAAAAGGTCATTATCATATCATCATCATCATCCTTCACCGGTGTGGAAAACAACGGGAAGCTACCACACCTACAATTCCCTAGTAAAACTGCAAAGCATAGCATGAAAATTCTATGACTGCAGTGAAGAATTACTACCGATGGATATATATATATATATATATATATATCGAATATATCGGGTTCGAATCCCGTCCAGGCATTTATTTTTCTTATCATACCATATATATATATATATATATACATACATAAATGCATTTTTGAACTTCAGTAATAAAATTATTATTTTGTTTTTTATTATTTCATGTAATTGCCATGGGGGCATGTGTAGTGTATTTGGATACAGCAATATAAGCCAGAAAGTCGGGCTTCGAGTCTCGGTGGGGTCAGGATTTTTAAACTGGTGGCTCTATGGCCCTGGGGTCGACTCAGCCTCTAATAAAAACGTTACCAGATGTTTGTTCTGTGAGTAAAGGCCACATCCCGTGCCGATTGTCTAGAAGGCGGTTGCTTTAACACCCTCCTGCGCCTGTACTTAGATAATTTTACTTTTACCTATATTATCATCATCATGAAAATCAGTGTACGTTGATCTTATCGTACTCGATTATTTAATTTTAATTACAGATTATTAAACGAACTTACCTTATTAGTAATCATAGTTATCGCTATCTTCTTCTGAAGAAAAGTTTATACAAATTATTTTTTCGTCATAAATGGATAGAAATTCCAGAGACTATGTCTTATCCGCTCTTAGAGTGATCCTAACATAAACAAACACCAATTGTATCCTTCCGCCATACGCGTCTCAATTACTGTCACTTTGATCAGAGAGCACGTGTGAAGTAGATAAGACATGTGATCGTTGAATGGAGTAGGTTACAAGAAATCTGGTGAGGTTTTTCAGTGAACTTGTGAAATACATTTACAATAACTGTTTTTTTTACCCTAGTCAAAGATTTGCCAGACTTGAGTTTTAAAAATTTAGACGGCAACACAGCAACAGAAGACTCTACACCTTTAGCCATTTTGTTGCATCAGAATCGACTGAAGCATGACTCAAATGCATCACCCATATGTAATAAATTACTTTAAGTTACAGTTATTGCTTAGGTACATTTTAGAATATTTTTTTAATGTTTTGAATAATATTATTTTCATTCACGAAGAATAACAAGTATATTCAGAGGACATATCTTTAATTAAATGAAGGGAACTACTTTTTCGCGTACTTATTGCTTCTACATCGTACGTCGGTGTCCACAACCAATGAAAAGCGAGCAGGTCACATTGTTTTGTTTTGTTTTGTTTTGATGAGGATCATTTTAAGAGCGGACAGCTTTTAGACTAGACACTGCAGGAAAAAAAAATGCCAATGCAGAAGGATTGTCCTGGTGTTTATGATAAAGGAGCAGGGGTTGTTTGATAACTAATTCCTGTAACAGTGACCTTTTATGTTTTGGCAAGAAGTGCAAGACTTTTCGTCAGATGATTACACGTAATCTGTACATCATTTTCTAGGCTTAAAAAGTTGTTCAGTTCTTAATGTACAGTCAAGCAATATTATTTTGACATTATAAATGTTATATTTGAATTAGGAAATAAATAATATTCACATGTTGTTGCAGTTTTAAATTTTAGGACCAAAAATCATTTTTTTTATTCACCATCATAGAACATGTCATCGGCTCCTAGTGTTAGGCTTCGTGGCTCATTTTATTTATTTTTTTTATTTAGAGCCCCACCACCACCCCCGGGTTACCTCGGGCATAATGCCCTTATCCCCGGGTCTGCTCTATGTCCCTATATATATCTTATCTTTATTGAAATACATAATAAATATACAATTCGGGTATTTGATGTGTGTTGTTACATAAAATTAAAATAAAGTGTGTTATTTGTTTGTGTATATGTGTGTATGTGTGTGTGTGTGTGTGTGTGTGTGTGTGTGTGTGTGTATGTATGTATGTGTGTGTGTAGTAGTAGTAGTACTAGTAGACTGGTGACGTTCTTAACGCCTCTCTCATCTCCGCTGATCTTCGTCTCTTCTTAATCTCTAGACTCTTCTTGTGTACTTGTTGAGGAAATCCTGTCTTTGGAAAAATCCTTCCTAATCACTAGGGCTGAAAAAAAAAGTATTTGTTATAGGCTAGGCTGCATCATACGTAGACCGCCATGTTTACAAACTGCACGTTGACACGCCCACT
Organism: Diploptera punctata; assembly: GCA_030220185.1. Classification (NCBI taxonomy): domain Eukaryota; kingdom Metazoa; phylum Arthropoda; class Insecta; order Blattodea; family Blaberidae; genus Diploptera; species Diploptera punctata. The sequence goes on along the minus strand of JASPKZ010001617.1, from coordinate 759,009 downwards.
CGGGACAGACTTCTAGTACAGTCCGCTTTGTGTAGGAATGGACTCATCTTTGCACAATTTTTGTTTCGGTATTCTGATACAACCAACGTCTATTACTGAGGACAGTCGAACATATACACTCTCCGCTCCGAGCAGGCAGTGGAGACGCTCGACAAAGACACGCATTTTGTAAACAATGCTTAATTTTAAATAAAACAATAAAGAAGACGCATCACATCCGAGAAAAATTACACAAAAAAGTATCTTATAAACAAAATTCTCGCATACTCCGCCAAAAAATTAATGCAAAACCTCCTCTTCTATATTCTAAGTATAGAAATTAGTTACTATCCTGATACCGAAACTTTTTTTTCAGCCCTACTGATCACCGCCATCGAAGATATCATTAGCTCCCAGTGTTGGAATTCTGATTTCGCAGAACGTTATCTCAGACATCTAATTTCCTTTTACCTTTTTCCTTTCAATGTAATATTCTTTAAGCTAGTCTATGAGGTCCCATGCTAAGGATGTATTCCTTCCATCCGTTTGTGTATATTTATTTTTCAGAACTGAATGCCTAGTATTTGTGGTTCAATCTGGATATATTCACTATATAAAAATATATAATTGTTCATAGTTATTGAGATTCACGTTACGTAAAGAAATACGATTTTTTTAATACTCCGGACATTTTGTAAGACCGTCTTAGAAGAAAAGCCCTACCTTTCAAGAGAACATACAATGACATTCACCTATGTATATTGGGAACCCGTCATCAGAGAGAACTGTTTTTTTACAATATGTCACAGGTAGGCTACTTAAATTCATTATGTCATTTGATTATAAAATCATTTGTGGATGCAAATGAAATATAGGAATAAAAATAAACATTTTAAATCATTTATTTAACAATTTTTATAGCTTTGTTATTTAATCTACTTTCAGTTTCATATATTCCAATCATGAAAGTCATATACTTTTAAATTTTAAGGAACTATCTTTACAAAATTTCTACTTTATAGTATATATACTTCAATTACAATTAAAAAAAAATAATGTATTTACAAAATGTATTTAAATTAATTGTCTGTATCACTTTGTCCTTGAGGCAGTCCTCTAATGAGGAAAGTTGTATATAATATTACGTTATCCTCTGGGTTTAACAGAATTTAAAATTAGTTAAGATAGAATATGTATTATGCATTACAGGGACTCTTGACGTCCCAACTCCTTTCAAAAAAACATTAAACTGAAAATATATACAACTGTTATTCTACAATTATATTTTATGGATGCGAAACATGGACTCTTACTTTAAGGGAGGAAAGGAGATTAAGATTATTTGAGAATAAAGTTCTTAGGAAAATGTTTGGACCAAAGAGAGATGAACAGACAGGTGAATGGAGAAGACTACTTAACAGTGAACTATCATGGTCTTTATAGGAAGCCATATATAATGAGAACAGTTAAATCTCGTAGACTGTTCGGATGGGGACTGAAGACGTGCATGGAAGTTACTTGTAGGAAAACCAGAAGGAAAACGCCCTGTTCGTAGACCAAGAATGAGAATAATATTAACCATGATTTGAGGGAAGTAGATTATATAGGGAGTGATTGGAAAATATTAACTCAGGATAGGGATGTATGGAGGGCTTATGTCCGCACGCCTATGAACCTACGGGTTCGATAGTGTCAGTGGGTTAGTTAGTTAGAATATATACCAGAAATATTTTGCAGTCACGTTCACTGATGTCCAATTAGTGGCATGTTGATTCCCTCGGGCAAGTGTGCTTCAGTATGCCAACTCTTCCTGGAGAAAGAAAATACCGTAGTAATCATGTATCTAATAACACAATCACATGGGACTTCCTCTATAACATATGAGTTCTTTCAAGAACATAGACGTTCATTTTAAACTACGGTATAAAGATTCTCGAATACTTCAGAATTAACTACTTAATTGTGCTAAGAAGAATATTAAATTCTTATCAATGTGAAATATACAAAGAAAAGATATATCCGCGAACAAGTACACCGTTGTGAGTTTCTCATGCAAAATTATACAATTCCGTTATTAATAAACTTTTATACGACTATTTAACTCATGCTCCAAATGGGAGTTAATGGCCAATCACGTTTCAATGAATTTTGTTTTACTACCAATCAAAGTCGTGTTTCACCTCGCTCTTTATCGATTTCTCTTTATCAGCTCCTCATTTTGTGATAAAGAAAGCTCCTCCTTTTTAATGTTCTGAACGGGTCAGGGTATTATTTTACAGTGACTGGCTCTCCAACAAATACGTTGAATATAGCAAATAATGAACATATTACTTCGGACTACACATTTGATAATTGTGTGTTAAATAATTGTGTTTTAAATAATGCTTTTATTGAGTTGTTTCATTTAAAAAATGAATTAATAATCTATAATATTGGTTATAATATACAGTTTGATGTGTTTCATTTTTTTTTCACTAGGGTGCATTCGTACAATATTGCCATCGTATTTGACAATAAACAGTATGATCATGTTGCACTGGATTAACAAATGAAACACAAACATTTCTCATTTGTTTTCAAACATCGCCATTTACATTAAAAATATAAATATTTTTAAACAACTATATTTAAATAATGATTTGTGAGTAAACAGCTTAATTGTATTCGTTAAATAGTCCTAACAAATGCCACTCTTGACTTCCAAATCCCCTAGATAAATTGGAAATTACTCGTGGCATAACTCATGATAACTAATTTTAATGCTGGAGACAAAGATTAGTCAATGTAGCAACACTGCAAAATTGAATATGATGATACATATAAACACAGATAACATAGAATTTTGGTTAAATCACTAAATAGTGGTTTTTGCATATGAACTGTTTGATCGCAAATCCGAAACCATTAAATAACTTGTATTTCTAGAGTAGAGCCACTACCACATTTGAAATTAATTAGTCTATAGTATATTTTTTAAATTCTATTCTATAGTAATTCTGCCCGAGAGCAGGTCTTTCACTGCAATCATAGCATATTCATGCTATGTTTTGCAGCTTTACTAAGGAATTATAGGTGTGGTAGCTTCCCGTTGCTTTCCACACCGGTGACGGATGATGATGATGATGATTCTGATGATGACCGGATGATTTTTCGGGGACCGTTCGGCCTTAAGCTTCCTGACATTTGTCTTACAGGTGAGGAAAAACCCCGAAAAAAGCCTCACCCAGGGGCCTGTCCCGACCGGGAATCGAACCCGGGCCCGCTGCGTGGCAAAGCAGCACGCTACCTCGAGACCACAGCGGTGGACATTTTTTTAATAAAAAGTGGAATTATTATTGAGAATATTTTTTCTTTGTTCTTTGTATAAAACTAATCTATGTAATTACCATTTAAAATTTCTAATGCAACATTTTGATTAGTTACTTTCTCTAAGGTTTTATTTGCTTAAGATATTTGCTTATAATATTTTGTTTATTAAATCTAAATATTCATAATATTTAATTCTGTTTCTGTAATTTTACTTTTCTTATAGTAATATTCTCATTAATTTTATTAAGTTAGCTAGGAATAAGACAAGTTTGTTCGATAAAAGTGTTCTGCGACAGGTTAAGTTTAACATACTTCTTATTTGATTTCAGGAGTTATTAGTGACGAAAATATATTTTTTTAAATATTTGTTGAAATTGTATTGACTTAGGTTTTCACGGCCGGAGTTGCTATGATGATCTTGAAGAAGATTTCCTCCGGGCTGTAGGCCGTGGACTCAAGGCTTCAAATTCCCCGACGTTTCGCCAGACGCAGAATCTGGTGAAACGTCGGGGAACTTCAAGCCTTGAGACCACGGCCTACAGCCCGGAGGAAATCTTCTCTAAGATCATAATTTGTAGAAATTATTCGTTAGGTAAAAGTTCTTTTAGGAAAGAACAATATCTAGAAAACGATTTAGAACAAATCCAAGTACCGGTAATAAGAAAATGATTGGGAAATTATATCTTTCCTATAAAATGTTCGATTCCTATACGTTTTAGTTAATCCATAAGTTAGCAATGTATCCTATAGAATACAACAGTTGGTGTAATTTATTTAATATTTTTAATTGGTCACACTACTGAGTAACACTAAGAAATTGGGACTGGAAGCAAATATCAATAAAACTAAATATATAGTCACACATAAAAATACATTATAATAATGGAAATGGACAGCTAATGACAAATGAGGGAAATTTTGAGGAAGTGGCTGAATTCAAATACCTAGGAACAAAATAATCACAAACAGGAATGAGATGCACAAAGAAATTAAACATAGGCTCAATTCGGGAAATGCATGTTATTATCCATTACATAGACACTTGACTTCCCAACTCCTTTCAAAAAACGTTACACTGAAAATATATAAAACTATTATTCTACCAGTTATATTATATGGATGCGAAACATGGACTCTTACCTTAAGGGAGGAAAGGAGATTACGAGTATTTGAAAATAAAGTACTTAGGAAAATTTTTGGACCAAAGAAAGATGAACAGACCGGTGAATGGAGAAGACTGCTTAACAGTGAATTGCATGGTCTTTATAGGAAGCCAGATATAATGAGAATGGGCAGGACATGTGGCACGAATGGGGAATGAAAGACGTGCATGGAAGCTTCTTGTAGGAAAACCAGAGGGAAAACGCCCAGTTTTTAACCCAAGAATGAGGTGGGAGAATAAAATTAACTGATTTGGGGAAGTAGATTATACAGGGGATGATTGGAAAACATTGGCTAAGGATAGGGATATATGGAGAGCTTATGTCCTCGCGGCCATAAACCTGCGGGTTCGATAGTGTCAGTGAGTTAGAGTTAATAAAGCAGAAGAAGACGAACGGGTAGACATTACTTAAATGTGTTTGGAATTACACAATATACCTAATAATAATAGTTATTCATGATTTCGTTTTCAATTCGATCCTACAGATTTAAATAAATAACACGAGGTTATATTTTTATAACCTATAAAAAGTATAGGTTAACTAGTTTCGGCCATAATAGGTAAAATTCAGAATTTATAGTGCATGCTTACGTACACAATATTTCTAAAAGTTTATGAGCAACCGTTGAGGTTACTACATAAAAGGCTAAAATATTTAAATATCTACCTGAGCCCTCAGTCGTCCTCAACCACGAAAAATTCCAGTTAAAATTTTATTATTTCAGTCTTTTATATCATGGGAGAAATGCTTGACCAAGATTTAATAAATACACAATTTAAATTCTTAACTATATTTAAATGTGTTATTCACTCCAAAAACATGTTATAGCTGTTGTTGATATTAAAAAGGAAATTTTATATATTTTTAACTAGGTCCGATCCAAAACGACACAGTCGTCTCGGAGGAATAGAGGTGGTTACCATGCTTGCCTCTGGTTCCGAGATTCGTGGATTTTTAAGGGCATAAAAATTGTGTACAGCGGCTTCCTTTGGATGGGAAGTAAAGCCATGGTCCCATGTCGTTGATTTATGGTACGTAAAAGAACTTCAAGCCAGAAATAAAAGGTCCCTGAATAAAATATGTTTTATCACGTCGAATTATAAGTATTATTCTAATGATAGTTAAGAGTATCGTTAAATTATATATACTACTAGCTAATATCCGGCGTTCGTCTGCTACGCCTAAATAAATGAAAATTAATGTGATTTTATGTTTAGTTGATTAAGTAAAAGGGAAAAATAATTATAAATTTATATTTTTTTAGATACCCGTGCTGATTACCCGGCGTTATCCGGGAATCTACTTATCCCGATCTTCACGACATAAATGAGCTGAAATACGAAAATGAATGTGTTAAGTTAAATAAGTAAGAGGAACATTTTATATCGTAATTATTTTTAGATACCCCGTGCTGTTTACCCGGCGTTGTCTGGGAATCTGCTCATCCCGATCATCTTGGCATAAATGAGCTGAAAGACTAAATTAATGTACTACTTATGATTAGTTGAATAAGTAAAATGAAAAATAATTATAAATGTATATCGTAATTATTTTAAGATTCCCCGTGCTGATTACCTGGTGTTGCCCGGGAATCTACTTATCTCGATCTTCTTTTTTGAGATATTCAATTCTGCATACATTAATTTTGTGTATTTGTTATGATTTAGACAGCGTAAGCCATTTAAGCGTCCAAAGAGCTACTTTTTTCACGTTTTCCACTACAAAGGGCGATTTTTAAGGGTTTGGGAGTTGAGTATCACAACTCTCTTATAGCCTATGTTCATCTCGGGAATCTCCTGAACATTTTGCAAAAAGTCCCATTTCAATCGGATCAACGGCATTGCCGCGCATAAAATACGAACAAAGACACAAACATTCATTTTTAGATATAGGCCTACTATTAACCAAAAATAATAGATTTCAGAATCTCAATATTTCTCTGAAACTCTATAAACTAATGAGTTTAATTTCCTTTGGCCAAAAATAAGTCAATTATCAAACATTTGCATTTCCATTATGCACATTATAAACATATATTTGCTTCGCTGAAGATCAATTAGGCCTACAGTTTTATATGTGTTTATTGAGTGTTACTTGAAACAAGATTACTTATAAATAACATGTAAATTGTATCTAAATATTTAGAATTAATTTAACTAATAAACTCAGTTAGCGATTACAGTTTCAGAAAAAGAAAATAGTTTTATTACCCAGTCATGTTGTTACAAAAAGTATAACCATTTTATGGCAGTTTCTTTAAGGCAAAAGCAAAATCAGAATTATAAATTAAATTCCAGTATGGTATAAAACATGGTAAGTGTAGCCTTAATTAGATTCATGAGTACACTAATAACAGTATTTTACGATGCGAGGTTGGGAAGTGGTTTTTACAGAATCGAGGAAAAATTAATTTCCGAGATTTTGTAAAATACTTCACAAATGTGCCTTGTACATTACTTTTTGCCCGATTGTGTTTTCAAAATAATAAATAATAGTAAAATAATAACATATTTGTTGGAAATATTTGCGTTCATTATAAACAATTGACTAACGTTAACAGTGTGGACAATATTTATTAGATGAAACAACAGGAGGCCTTGAAAACAATTGTTGATAACATGGCCGCAAGTACGTATTTATTGTTTTATACTGTTTCAGATAAAGTTCAGTTCATTTAAAATGCAGTGACTTGTTTCGTATAATGTATATTTACACTACCGTTTGGATATTTTCTGTATATACATTGTACCTATACATAGAGGGCAGTGGTTTTACTTCCCGCACGTGGGTGTAAATGTAATATTACAGTATAGTTATTTAGGATGGCAACCCCGAAATGTAGCAAGTTCAACTTTCAATAATGGCCGCCATTGCTGGTAAGTAAGACAAAACGCACTATCGCGCAAAAAAAAAAAGAAAGGTTTATCATAAGTAATGTTACGAGTGATTTCCAATTTATCTAGAGAATTTGGAAATCAAGAGTGGCATTTGTTAGGTCTATTTAACGAATAAAATTAAGCTGTTTACTCACAAATCATTATTTAAATATAGTTATTTTAAAATATTTATATATGTAATGCAATCGGCGATGTTTGTAAACAAATGAGAAACGTTTGGTTATGTTTCATTTATTCATCACTGCAACCAGATCATATTTATTGCGAAACAAAATCGCAATATTGTAAGAATGCACCCTTGTGGAGAAAAAATGAAACATCATTACAGGTTGTTAATTAATTTCTGATGTCATCCTATGATGTATATATATATATGTTAATTATATTTTTCTGCAACGTTAATTCCTGGGAAATAATAGTTTAAGAAAGTGCAAACAGTGGTTTATTTTTTTATGATATAATCAATTGCTACGAATGTTTTTCTATTATATCTCGCAAGCAGAATGTGGTTACATTCGTACACTATGTATTCAATCCGGGAGCCACTTCCTCGAATGAAAGCGATAAAATTAAAGTGATAAAATCGAGGTGAAAAAAGACTGATTGGTTGTAAATAAAAATTCATTGAAATGCGATTGGTCATTGACTGTCATTTGGGGCAGGAGTTAAATAGTCTCTTATAAAATATAAGACCTTTATCTCACTGCCTGAGATAAAAATGTAGACTGGCAACAAAACCCGGGCTAAGTGCAAAAATCTAAGTTCTGAAAAAAAATTTGTCCTTATCAGAGTTTTTGTTAGGCCAGGCTAAAGTTTGAACTGCTTGCAGACTGAATATCACATAGCCCGACTTTTACCGCACTGACATAGGCACATAGCCCATATTTTAGCAATGAAATGGAAATCGAAATGGCATTTAGCACGGTTTTTATTTTCAGTTCACAAATATTTTTATTCTTCCTCAAATTGAATTTTATATATAGAGGGTGAATGAATTAAACCAAAGTAATTTATCTTGTTATAGAAGAGTTCTAGAGCGAAGGAGAGCAGTCTCACCATGGTTTCATCTACAAATTTGGAACATGATATATTTTCTAACTCTTCATGTTACACCAACGAACAGGCTCTGCAAAGGAAGAATTTCATAGCAAAAATCTCAGAAAACAATCGTTGACTCCATATCAGTATTTAGAGGTTTATTTAAAAACATCAAAGATGAACAACGTGAAAAAAAAATCGATTTATCATATTCAAGTAGGCAGATATCAAAATTAGGCCTGGAATTAATAAAATATGTCAACAAAACCAACATAGAATGGGGACAGTAATCAGGAGATGTATTGAATACAAAGAAAGCAATGCTATCAAACTATAGCCTAAATTGGAGCAATATCTAACCATTTTAAAATGCATGGAAAAGATGAAAATAAAGAGATGGAATACAATATTCAGATCCAATTAGGTTCTGTATGTTGGACATTTAAACATTTACAATTTTAGACAAATATTTTGATGAGAATGTTTACGAACATCTGAATTAGTTGTATATTTGTGTAAGTGGACATTTTATTGTGAATATTCTATTTGTGGACGAATTGAAATAAGCGTTTTGTCCTCCAACATGAAAGATAGGTTAATTATTGAGTAAAATATAAATTGATTTCTGAGTAGAAAAAGAAAATCATCCCGATATGTGATTCCGATAAAAGAGCAAATAATTTTAAATGAAGATAATAAATATTTCACTACAGAAAAGAAATCTCAAAATTCCATTAGCTGAATAAAATTATCGTAAACATTTCAACAGAGAACTTGATTGAATTGAAATTAACATTTACATTAATGCTGTTTGCAGTGCGATGAATGAATATATATACATACATGCAGCGTATATGCAGGCAATGAAGCAACATTCCTGTTAGTAACAAAAGTTTCAGTCGTAAACAGATGGTGAAAGTAATTGCTTTTACAGCTGGGAATAGAAGGCTATAAAGATGAGGATATTCTACTAGTACGGTAATACGATTTCTCATTCCACGCATTAGTGATATAATTTTCCCTCGATCAAATAATAGACCTAAATGAATATATTAGTACATTGCGATACGAGTGTGGTAAACACTTGTTACGGATCGAGTGAATGTTTAAAAAAAAAAGAGGCGCTTGCGCCAAGTTTTATAAATTTCCGAATTCCGTAATGTGTTACCACATTAGAATTGCATTATGGGTATTTATTTTATATTTTAGTAATTAAGATGTTATCTTCTTCTTCTTCTTCACTTCCTGGTTTAGGCAAGAGTTGCCTGTTCCGTCTTCACTAATAGATCTAAGACCATCTCTTCCGAGGACGTCCGACACGCTATGCAGAGTAGACCATTGGTGGTGCTGCCACCTCGAAGCTTTAGGTCCAGCTCCTGGATGTACTAACCCCATCTTGAGGGTTGCCACTTCCGCCAACCTATTAAAAATTAGTTGTCGTTGTGGACTTCACTCTTTTTTCCCCGAGCATGGGTCTCTTATCATCCCAGAGAAAGGACCCCCTCTTCCCATCAGTTCTCCGACCCAAATCATCGAAGGGATTCTATACCACAACCTTGATTTGGGTTACTCGGATTAGCAGCTCCACCTCGAGCAGGTTGGGAAAGGAGTTGATATGCAGAGGCTGTGTGTTTGCAATGGAAAATATATTGTGCATGCATACCCTAGGACCCATTAAGATGTTATCTAAAATATTAATAAATATAATAAATATAATTGAAGATAAATGTTAGATTTCAGAAGGAGAATCGGTTGTATATGTTGCTATGGAGAAATAATAAGTGTTATTGGTCATGTCGCCGTCTTATATTTGTTAAAACTGTAAAACCAATTTGATTTGTAATTTATTTCTGATTATGGAGAAAGTTTGATGTGTGCAGTGATGATGGAATTGAAGAGGTATTGAAAGCTGGATGTGATGAATTAATACCGAAATTAATACAAATTGCAGTATCACTATCAATATTTCAAAATAAATGTTTTCACTTACCGCGCTAGTGCTTTCGGTCATTTTTAAAGTATTGAGATTTCTTTTGTTTTCACAGCAACCAAGATTGCATGCGGGAATGTCAAATTACCATGCATATCAACAATAACAGTAAGTATACAATATTAGTTACATAGTGCATAAAATATATTACCTATACCGTAGATACATTACTTTTTTAAAGATAGTTCAGATAATTTTTTTTATCCAGATTTCCCTAGTCACCATATCTCTAGAGTTCATTCAATGCTTTACTATTTTTGACTCCATCCATCCATTTTCAAACGGTGTTCTATTTCTTCCATCTGCTGACCACTATATTCCCCCTTTTGTAGTCTTCCATCATTCATTTTTTGACGTGCCACACCAACCTTATATTATTTCGTACATACTTCCTGTTATATATTTTTCAACATTCAGTATTTCCCCTTATAACTCAATGTCGTATTCATTATTTCCTTTATTTCCCAGCATATTACCTCCAACATAATCCACTTACGTGTCTCTAGTTTTCCTTTGATAGCTTTATATACAGTGCAGGTAGAATAGATTCAGTGTAATTATTGTAGGCGTATTACTTAGGGTTTTTTTACCAAAGAGAGAGGAACAGACACGAATAGAGAAGATTATATAACGCTGAGCTACATTATATTTATGAGAAATCAGATATAATAAGAACAATTGAGGCTCGTAGATTGCGATTGGCAGGACATATGGCACGAATGGGGAATTAAAGAGGGACATGGATACTCATAGTAGGAAAACCAGAGGGAAATCATCCAGTAGGTAGGGTACGAATGAGGTGTGAGAATAGCATTATACATGTTTTGAGGGAATTAAAGATATAGGGGATAATTAAAAAACATTAGTTCAGGATAGGGAAGTATGGAGAGCTTACGTCTACGCGGACATGAACTTACGGGTTCGATAGTGCCAGTGAGTTAGTAGTTATCACACTCAAGATGGGATCTATTAAACATTTATTTTGACGAAAGCCAAACCGGAAAGGTTAGGGGATTAATAATATAATAAAGGAAATATAATACTGTCAATAATTGCCCTGTAATGATATAGGGGTCTTCAACGGGACGTGCCCCGATTCATGTTAATAAGATTACTGTATTTACCATAGTTCAGAATATAATTTGATTAATAGGGTAAAATTGAATTCCTCGAAAGTTGGAGCTGAACTGATGATAAACCATTATCACTAAACATTTACGCATCTGAGATTTTATAATTGTTTCCCTTATTTTATCTATTACGGGTATTAAATATATTGAACGATTATTTGTGACTAGTGTGTTGTAACACATTTTAAACAATAATCTTAAATAACATGAGAAAAAAAACTTTATTTAAACAATAATGCGCATAGTCTCTAAAATCTAGACCGCAGTAAAGTTATTCAATCAATGGTAATGTTTTATTGAACTAGCCATTCGTTTACGGGCATATCGATACAAATATGGAAATAAGTCATCTTTCAAAATCAGATAGATTCAATTTTCTTTTTTCAAAATAAAACATTATTATAAAAGTAAATAGTACAAACAATTTTTAAAATTTTATATAATATCAAAACTCAGCAATTAAGATGGTACGGTCATGTCCAGCGAATGGAAGAAGATCGGCTACCAAAATGAGTTTTGGAATGGAAACGCGAGGGGAGACGAGGCAGAGGAAGACCTAAATCTCCTGAGGTCAGGGAATATATTTATACATGAAGGAGTAACATCTACAACCAGGAGATTGGATGGACCGACACAATTGGATATTAGGAATCAGATGATGTCAAATACATTAATCAACCGATGATCTATCTAATTTTAAAAGGTTTATTAATTGACCATAAGTTATATTACTAAGGTATAAAATTATAGTTGAAAATATTTGTTATTGTAGAAATTAAAGGTCGAAATAATTGTGATAGGGCCTATATCTGAATTTGAAACTGAAGCTGCAATCTATCTAGTTTTGAAAATAACAAAAGAACTTATCTGAAGATATTAACTTTTGTGCATCAACTTTGTTGTATCTGTTTGATGTTTAATTATCAGCACTCATCTGCATTCAAAGTAGAATCTATTGTTTATTATGAAAATAAAAATTATGCTTCCGGTATTGATAATCACAATTTTATGGAAAGATATAGAAACGTAACATGAATATAAAACGAAATAATCGCATAGTTGAAGAATAATAGTTATGTATTTCGTTTTATAACTAAACGCCTCATATTATAAAGGAATCTAGCATACAAAATCTTTAGATGGAATTATTAAAATGTAGGATCCACAATATACTCAATAAGTAATTAATCTCCGAGATGGCACATGTTTTAACCCTTAAATTGGCGAAACAATAATTTCTCGGTCAGTTATTTAAATATTCCGGACTGCAACGAAAACATAATCGTAAGTAATGCCACGAGTGATTTCCAAATTATCGATAAATTCACGACTTACGAAGTGAGGAGTGAATTTATCTAGAGAATTTGGACATCAAGAGTGGCATTTGTTAGGACTATTTAACGAATAAAATTAAGCTGTTTACTCACAAATCATTATTTAACTATAGTTATTTTAAAATATTTATATATTTAATGTAAACGGCGATGTTTGAAAACAAATAAGAAACGATAGAAACGATAGGTACGCTTCATCTGCTTCTTTTGTTTATCACTGCAACCAGATCATACTATTTATTGCCAAAGGAACGCAATATTGTAAGAATGCTCTCTAGTGGAGAAAATATGAAACACATCAAACTGTATATTAATTCATTTCTGATGTCGTATGATGTAAATATGACAATTATATTTTTCTGCATTATTACCTGGGAAAAAATACATTTAAGAAAGTGCAAACAGTGGTTTCTTTTTTTTGGTGGTATAATAAATTGCTACAAATGTTTTATATTAACTCCTGCAAGCTCTATGTGTTGACATCTATGCACTATATATATAATCTGGTAGCCGTATTTCTTATGGACTCAGTCACTGCAATATAATGGTCAGACCTGTTCAGAATATTAAAAAGGAGGAGCTTTCTTTAATATGGTAAATATAACAGTGATAAATATTTCGTGAAACACGACTCTGATTTTATATAATTGTAGGCTTTCACGGCCGGCGTCTTGATATGGATCACGACTCCGATTGGTTGTAGAACAGAAATCATTGAAACGTGATTGGTCATTGACTCCCATTTGGGGCATGAGTTAAATAGTCATGTAAAACTGTGAGTTATTGTTCATTATTGTGTAATTTGATACAAATTTAAGTAGTTTCTACTCATTTGTTTTTTATTGTTTTATAAACAATCTGTATAATTATATGTTTTAATTAATGTCTGTCTATTTGTCCTTTATGCGCTACCATACCGTTCATCCGATTGTGATGGGACTTTTTGCAAAATGTTCAGAAGTTTCTCGAGAAGGTTTTAGGCTATACGAGAGTTGTAATACTCAATCCTTTCACCCTTAAAAATCATCTTTGTAGAGAAAAACGTATTTTTCGGAACTTTTTGAATAGTTAAATGGCTTACGCTGCCTAAACCATAACATATACACCAAATAAGTGAAACAGAATTGAATATCTCTAAACATCTACAAAAAAGTCCGCGACAGCATATGTCTCTCTTTTATGGATAACTCACAATAACTATTTCTATCTTTCAGCTCATTGATGCCAAAGAAGATCGGGACGACTAGACTCTCGGGCAAGCGTAGCAGCGCACAGCGGATATTCTTTTACGGAAAAGCCCTAACTCTCAATTACCATTTTTGTCTTTTAGCTCACTTATGCCAAGAAGATCGGGATAAATAGATTCCCGGGCAACGCCGGGAAATCAGCACGGGGTATCTAAAAGTAATTACTATATACATTTTTAATTACTTTTCTTTTTTACTTATTCAACTAAACATAAGAACACTTTATTTTATTTAGGCGTAGCAACGCATGCCGGGTATTAGCTAGTATTAAATAAATTAAAGGAATGTATCTTATAGGATACATTGCCAGTTTAAGGGTACAGAACAACTTATCCAGTGATCTCTAATGTTCAGTAATAAAAACTGTTTTACGAAATAAAATATTGACATATTTACCTGTAGCGATTTTAGTGAAAACGTATCAATTATTATTGTAAGATTATCTAATGTTGTTTTTCACATCTATCTGAAATTTAAAAATACTTTGCGAAAACTGAAGGTTCTGGCTTTAAATTAGCGTGACATTGCAGGATACTTGTGTTCAACTCAAAGGTCTTTAAATAGAGTCACGATCACTCTTTACATACCCTAGGACAAAAATGAAATTACAAGAAACCAGAGAGTGTTTCAATATCTTAGGTAACACTGAGCAACAAAAAAGAAACTATTTTTGTCTCAGAAAGAAAAATATGTGATTCTGATAGTATTTTTTCTCCTGAATTCAAATATGATATCGGGGTTTTTCCATCACGCAAGGTTTCCAAGAGACAGGCATTTATAATAATTTCAAACACTTTAATATTTTCTATATTCGTAACTATACAATATTCGAATATTCGGACTCACCTAGAAAGTAATAAATGACGATTTTCTGCTATATTTCGCCTGTGGAGCATCCCTCTTGATGGTCCAACAATAAGCAGCCAGCATATTAGGATTCCATTTGCCTTGATATCTCTTTTCCATAGCTGAAATCTCCTGCTGAAAGTGTTTCCCGTGCTCATCGCTCACTGCGCCAAGATAATAAATGGACAAAAAAACGTTTATTAAAAAGGTAATTATTTAAATCCATTAATTGAAATTTAAATAAAAACAAACTGTGGGTGATGGAGAAATTCCGAATACATATTTGAAAACACGATAAAAACTGCACTAAATATAACTATTGGTACTCATGAGACAAAAATCATGTTGACCAGTGTAATCTAATAAATTATAGACATATTATGTCCTGTTACTTTTTGGACGTAATGAAATCCAATTTATTTGGACAAGTTTGGACAATGACACAACAACATGTCAACAGAATAACTGCAGTTTAAATGATTTTTTTGAGTAGAGCTGCCAGAAAATCTCGACTGGAAAAAATTAGAAATACCGAAATTAGAAAATGAATGAATGCAGAAAGAAGTATAATTGATGAGATTGAACACAGAAGGCTAAAATGGTATGTACACGTAAGAATAATGCAGGATGGAAGATAACCAAAAGCTGTCGATGCATGGAAAATTGAAAGAAGGAGCAGAAAAGGAAGACCAAGAACAATCTGGAAGAATAATATTCAAAATTCAATGAGGAAATTTGGTGTAACAGATGAAGACACAGAGGACAGAAAACGATGGAGAACTTTAATTTGTTGCAAACTGATAGTCTATAATCCGTAGTCATTTATGTATTTTTTCAAATTCATGTTAATTACTAAGATTGGTTGGAGAAAACTCTCAATGATGAGTAAATTCTCCAAATGAATGAACGAATGAAATCCAGCATACATTTTTTTTTAATTTAACATTAGTTGATTTCAATACAGTGTATCATTTTATACTATACTATCATGCGGTAAATAATCGTAAAATTGGAAGATATAGAAGAAGATGATGATTCCTATGACTGTCCATAAACATAAAACGAAACGTACCTACGTGACTTACTGTAACAAATAAAGTAGAATAACATATCCTATAATTTAAATTAGAACATAGAAGAATCGAATAGTTACCCCAAAAATATTACGAATGAGAATATTAGAGAGGAACTAAAAGTACAACCACTTCTTTAACAAATAGAAGAACACAGGAACAATTGTATAGAACATCTGCAAAGAATGACAGAGGATAGGATACCAAAGATGGCATTGATGTATAATCCTGGAGGACGGAGATTGGTAGGAAGACCAAGAAAGGGCTGGGCTGAACAGAAGTGAGATCGGAACAGGCAAAGACCTAATCCGCAAAGGAAGATGATGATGATGATGACGACCCCGAAAACAAATCTAACCCATAAACTGCTACACTTGACTTGACTAACTTCTTCCGCCATTTTGTTACATGTAGATCACTATTCGATTGAATACCAACTTTTAAAAATAAATAAATAAAACATGTCCGGAAGAGAGCAGGGATAGCTTTACATACACCATGCCGTAATATTCTCCGGATATAACGCTAATCCACTGAAAACTCAACTTTCGAATTGTTTTGAGTTAGATCTCTTTTCGGGGCAACTATTAAATTACAGATTATACAAATAAAAAAAACTATTTCCTAATAGGCAATACAGTGAAGTTTCTCTGAGATAATATACGGAACTTGCATTCAGGAGAAATTAGATTTAAATTCTAGTCCCATCCAACCTAATTAAGGTTTAATTGATTGTGTGTTTATATGTGTTTCATGTTCTCTTATTTGATTTCATTTCATAAAACAGTCTAATAGCCTCAGTAGCTAGGCGAGTGAGAACTTGGACAAGTAGCGTACAGTTCCTGTTAATCTATCACCAATGCTTTCATTTCTAATAAGGGAACCTATTAGTAAACATTCATTGGTGTGGAAGTTTATAGGCAGACTCCCGCCAGGGAACCTAATGGATGAAGTTCCAAGGAAAACATGTTTTATTTGCGAAGTACATAGAACTACTCGTCGAATTTATAAAGATCCCGTTGACAACTCTAACGGATCTATAAGTAAAAATAAATGACATGAAATGACATATATACGTAGCGGTAGGGCTCGTCGAAAGAACCGTTAATTTAATGTAGAACGTATTTAAAATTTTAGCTTTTCGAGGGTATGAGCGACTAAGAGTAAAAACCCAATTAGAGAATAAAACAATAGAATGGTGAGCAATTTTAATTACCTAGATTGCAATTGTCATATAGAAAAGGTGAAGACATTGAAGACAAAACAAATAAATGTAATCATATGGTTTGGCACTATAAAACGAAGTTTCAAAGGAACTAGAAAAGAGACACTTTTAACATTTTATAAAACAATGGCGGATCCAACATTGTTATATGGATCAGAACACTAGGTCTTAACAAAAAACCAGGTACGAAAAATATAAACGTGAGAAATGAGGTTTTTGAGTAGTGTGCCTGGCTATACAATAACAGATCGAAAACGAAATGAAAATATACGAAGATAACTAAATATATTCAGACTATTAGATTGAATTGCACAGTACAGAGAAGAATGGTTGGATCACATAAATAGAATGGATAACAATAGAATTCCGAAACATATTTTTCATAAGTAATGCCATGAGTGATTTCCAATTTATCTAGAGGATTTGAAAATCAAGAGTGGTATTTCTTGGGACTATTTAACGAATAAAATTAAGCTGTTTACTCACAAATAATTATTAAAATATAGTTATTTTAAAATATTTATATATTTAATGTCCTTGATACTGAATACACCCTAGTGGAGAAAAAATTAAACATATTAATCTGTATATTATAACTAACTTTATAGGTTATTAGGCCTATTTTTTAGGAAACAACACTGTAAAATCAGTATTTAAAAACACAATTATTTAACTCATAATTATCAAATGTGTAGTTCGAAGGAATCTATTTATTATTTTCTATATTCAACGTATTTGTTCGAGAGTAAGTCACTGCAAGATAAGCTTTGACCTGTTCAGAATATTAAAAAGGAGGAGCTTTCTTTAATATGATAAACAGAAGTAGATATATATCGAGGTGAAACACGACTTGAAGGTCTAATCCTTGATGCTGATGATGATTACATTAGGCTAGTATTATTTTTAGTTGCGTACTAGATGTCTCACGTCGAAGCAATCTGCTGACCACATGTCACTCGCTGACCTCTGTAGGGAAATAAGAGCAACCAAATTAGCTTGATCAAAAATCTCCCTCTGGGGAGCACCCATGTCCCCATGCGGGATGTAGGGGTATATAGAAACATAGTATTATTTGTAGGTCCTATTCCCTTTAAGATTTTTTTTGCGTAGAAAATGTGTATAGTGGAATCATAAAGACTCTGAATCTCAAATTTCATAAGAGAATATTAATAAATAATAGTTTAAAAAACTAAAACAACACGCTTTATTAGAAAACCGAACTAAATGAATAATAATTTTAAAAACTAAAACAACACGCTTTATTAGAAAACCGAACTAAAAAAAGAAACATAATTTTAATTTCCAACACGCTTGGGATAAAATTTAAGTGGTCAACAAATAAATCATCTCCAACACATCTAGAATAAAACTAGAGTTATCTATCTACAAAAAAAAATTGCCATCAAAAGCGTGGGGTGCTTTTTATAGTTTTTACGTTTTCCTCTTAGAGACTTTACTTTTACCAATATCAGTTTATTATCAAATATATTAATTGATATAGAGCACCACACGCTTTTGATGATAAAATAATTATTTTTGTAGATAATTCTAGTTTTATTCTAGATGTGTTGTAGATGATTTTTTTTTGTTGACCACTTTAATTTTATCTCAAGCGTGTTGGAATTTTTTTTTTCTAGTTCGTTTTCTAATAAAGCGTGTTGTTTTAGTTTTTTTAAAACTATTGTTTATTTTCATTTTTTAGTTTGGTTTTCTAAAAATGTAAATATCTTTAAATTCAATACTATTGTAGTATGAGCTAAAAGTAGTACTCTTCAAAAAAATCCTCCGGGCCGGATTTGAACCAGCGACCTATGGATTACTGAAATTATATACCAGTACAGTCCACCGCTCTACCAACTGAGCTATTACAACGATTGACTAAACAGTCGTAAGTCCGCAACCTATTATACCGGGTTTTATTATTTTTATTTTCTGATAATTCTGGCCAGGATTTTATAAAACAAATTATGAAATTTGCTGTATTGTCATTGGTCCTTTACAAGTATACAGAATTTCAAGTCGATCGAATGTTTTTAAATGGGTGAAAATCGTGTTCAATGATTCCGTTACATAGCTAGGTGGACAGATACAGGTCAAACTAATATAAAACGTGTAAAAATGCATCGTAAGGAGTATTTTTTTAGAAAAAAATAAAATTATATATTTAACATAATCACAATTCTGAAGCTATTCTACTCATAAACACCAAACTTCACATAAACACTTCTAAAAGCACATAATGTATGCGATAAAAATTTCAAAACAATCAGATGAAAACAAAAAAAAATTGAAATTCACCAGTCGGACCCCTAAGTGTAGGCACTGAACACTCGCATTCCTTACATTAAACTGAGTGTTATTTAACATTTAAATGCCATTTGAAGGACTTATTAACACTTGCACTCAGGGCTCAGTGTGAAGTGACGAAGAATGGGATCGCGGCATGAAAGTTATGAATGAAAATTGGTGTTACGGAAGATGTCCAATCCTTTACGTATCTCTGGCGCCAGGCTAAGTTGTGCACAAATGAAGACATTAAGTTACTTACTTACCAATCAACTTTATTCATCCATTTGTAGTTCTCGCTAAAATACAACCTTCTCTCCTTTAACAACTCAAAATAAAACTCACACATTCTTAACTAACTCAGTGGCACTATCGATCCCGTAGGTTCATGGCCGCGCGGACATAAGCTCTCCACACATCCCTATCCTGATTAATGTTTTCCAATCATCCCCTGTATATCTAATTCTCTTAAATCATGGTTAATGTATTCTCCCACCTCATTCTTGGTCTACCAACTGGGCGATTTCCCTTCTGGTTTTCCTGGCCTCACTGCACACCTCTTATGCAAAATACAGACACCTGTCTTACAAATAACCATTGCACTGTAAAATCTTAAATCAGTTTAAGTTCTGAGACCAATCTTTCACAGGTAGCGTTCTGAATTTACGGAATAAAGATGGCTGAAACATAATGTATCAATGTCCGAAAAAATGAAAGTGATTAAAGATAAATCTCCAAATTTCAGGACCGATGCTCCAAAGTCAAGCTCTAGCTGTTCCTAAATCCTTAGGGAATAACGATTTCAAGGCATCTTCAGGTTGGCTGTACAGTTTTAAAAGACGACACAATTTTAATGTGGAATGGAATTTGCGGGAATCAAAGGATGTGGATGAAAGTGTAGTTAGTGAGCGGAAACCGAAACTGCATACTTTAATTTCAGGATACGCACCTAAGAGACATTTTTAACGCTGACGAAACGGGACTGTTTTTTTCGCGCGTTAGGCCCTACCGTCGAAGTCCCTCATGCATACTTCACTTTTCAAAGGCAGCGGGATTAAAATTAATCTAAGGTACGTAAAAAGTCATATCCGATACTCTATAATCTTTTTCTCCTTCACTTCAAGGGCTAGGCAAAATGCCTGTTCCGCCTCACAGTTGTTCTGTCCATCTTTTCACTGACCTTCCTACATTCCTTAAACCTCTTGGCTTGTAGTTAAATGCTGCATTTGGTAATCTTGTTACGTTCATTCTTTCTACATGTCTAAACCATTTTTCTCTATATGCTTTGATTTTATCATTTAATGAATATATAAATATATTTAACTCTGTTCTTATATCTTCATCCTTTAACCGATCCATTCTTGTGCAGCCTATAATCTAAGATTATTAACAAGTTTTAGTTTTTTATAATGCGGAATTTTGTATAATGGCGAAGAAAAATTGATCCCATGTGATTCCGCTTTGAACAAGTTTTACTGTATTTTATTGAAATGCATTAGCTCTCTCTTTATTTGTTAATTGAATTCATGGGCAGGTGCCGTTTAGACCCACGAATGATCATCCAGAAACTGACTTCATTTTAAAGGCTGTACATGGATTATTTCGTGTTAACTTGTATGTACCACATTTTAATTTTAATTGATAACAATGAGTTATTTGATAAGAGAGAAACTTTATATATATATATACAACCGTTACTGCTAGAAAGTAAATATTCTCTTTAAAAGTTTGCTTACCTGTTATGGTGGCCACTAGATGTCAGTCGGAACGACTTTCCGCTACATCTTGTGTGAATTGAGAATACTACATGTATAAGAAAAATGTAGCCTATGTTTGTGTTGGAATACTTGAGTGGCTCAGTTGGTTAGCGCTAAACGTTCAGAGTTTAGAGACTCAGGTTCAAATCCCGACTCAAGCATTAATTTTTCTTTTCGTATCATATATATATATATATATATATATATATATATATATATATATACCTATACCTATTAGTATTTGCATTCCTAATTAATTTCAGTTTCATGTCACCTAGTCAAACTTATGTGACCAGCCTCATGGGCTAGTGGTCAGCGTTCCTGACTACTTTTCGTGAGGTCCCGGGTTCGATTCCCAGTCAAACCATAGGATTGTTTCCTTAAAGGGTTCGTGTGGTTGCCCATGGTCTGGAATTTAGGTTAAGAACTCTCCTAGTGCTTCATTATCATTTATCACCCATCATATCATCGGGGTAATGTAACTCCGCCTTCCAGGTGCCCCAACCTAAGAAATTGATTACAATTCTGCCAATGCTAGGGGAGAAAGCCAGAAATGTTATAAAAGACAACCTGGTGGCATTAGACAAAAAAAAGGTTATATTAATGCAAATTTCATGTACTATAATACATCGATTTTACTGATTGAGTGGAGAATAAAGGTCTTATGGCCGTATCTACCAATTTAATAATATACAGTATTATTATTATTAATATTATTTTTATCCAACCTTAAGTGAAATAT
Organism: Diploptera punctata; assembly: GCA_030220185.1. Classification (NCBI taxonomy): domain Eukaryota; kingdom Metazoa; phylum Arthropoda; class Insecta; order Blattodea; family Blaberidae; genus Diploptera; species Diploptera punctata. The sequence goes on along the minus strand of JASPKZ010001617.1, from coordinate 736,993 downwards.
TAATTAACAAATCTGCAGTCTTAGTTGAACATAATCTAACTCAATCATAATAGATCAAGATTGAGCCATGTTAATATATAAAAAAGCACAATTTAAATCCGATAATTTACTTCAGGATCGTGTGACGGAGCCTTCTGCTCGCGCATCGCGGTTCTCACAGCTGTATTGATGTGAGCAGGGATACCAACATTGCAGTTCTTTACAATAAACTTTAAATACGCAGTTTGTTAACGTCCCATGTAGATTCCATTTATCGTACCCTACATACATTTACTGTATGTATATATACAGGCCTACAAAGTTGTAACATTCCATATATCCCGTACATTCGGTCTGGGACAGGGTGTCCCTAACGGGAGTTTCTTATCCAAGCTAATTTTATTATGCTTATTTACCTACAGATGTCAAAGAGTGACATGTGATTAGCACATCGCCTCAATGAGACATCTACGAGGCAATTAAGGTATTACTGATGTATGAAGGTCAGTTAAATTTTACACATATGCCTTTTATTCTAGCTTTCGTTTCTTTTACGAGCCTGGAAATCTTCAGACTCGGGATCCATGAGTTAAAATCCCTCCCGGAGGACTTTTCTCTTTGATTTTCCCGTCCTAAAATCTATCGACCTCTGCCGGGTTTGAACCCGCATTCAATCCTGTAGAAAAGTAAAATAATAACATGTCCTCGACTCGTGTCCAACTCAGGATCGGGTTTATCTCTTTATAATACACTAGCTAATACCCGGCGGGCTCTGCTAAACCAAAATATCTGCAGTTCATCACGGATATTCTCATTTCTTATCTGGCCCATTCTAGTGCATCCTTTTACTCTTCTTAAAAAATTTCATCTCGGCTGCTTGGATTTTACTTTCTTGTTTGGTGGTGATAATCCAAGATTCGCTCCCGCCATTGTTTTATAAAATTTTAATTTTATTTGTTTATGGGTTTTATTACTTATCCCCATCTTCTTGAAACGCAAAAATGGTTATGTAGAGATATCCATAAAAGAATAACCGTGCTGAAATATAAAAATGGCTATCATGAGTTGTCCGTAAAAGGTAGACATATGCTGTCGCGGACATTTTTTTCAAGATTTTTTTGAGATATTCAATTCTGTATACATTAATTTGGTGTATGTGTTATGGTTTAGGCAGCGTAAGTCATTTAATGGCCCAAAAACTCATCAAACACGTTTTTCACTATAAAGGATGATTTTTAAGGGTGAAGGAGTTGAGTATAACAACTCTCTTATAACCTAAAACCTTCCCGAGAAACTCACAAACATTTTACAAAAGTTCCATCACAATCGGCAGTAATGCATAAAGGACAAACAGACAGACACACATGCGTTGATATATATATATATATATATATATATATATATATATATATATATATATTTAGATGTTGTAACTATATTTTTGACATTTAGGCAATGAAGGCAAATATGATATGAAAAGAAAAATGAACGCTTGAGTCGGGATTTGAACCCGAGTCTCTAAACTCTGTACGTTTAGCGCTCTATTCCAACACAAACATACATTTTTTCTTATATATGTAGTATTCTGAATTCACACAAGAGGTAGCGGGAAGTCGTTCCAACTGACATACTAACAGGTAGGCCTAAGCAAATTTTTAAAGAGAATATTTACTTTATAGCAGTAACGCTTGTATATTTAGATGTTATAACTACAAATATACAAGCGTTACTGCTATAAAGTAAATATTCTCTTTAAAAATTTGCTTGCCTGTTATGGTGGCCACTAGATGTCAGTTGGAACGGCTTCCCGCTATCTCTTGTGTGAATTGAGAATGCTACATATATAAGAAAAATGTATGTTTATGTTGGAATGCTTGAGTATCTCAGTTGGTCAGAGCGCTAAACGTACAGAGTTTAGAGACTCGGGTTCAAATCCCGACTCAAGCATTAATTTTTCTTTTCATATAATATTTGCCTTCATTGCCAAATACAAAAAATATAGTTATAACATCTAAATATACAATCGTCACTGCTATAAAGTAAATATTCTCTTTAAAATTTTGCTTACCTGTTATGGTGGCCACTAGATGTCAGTTGGAACGACTTCCCGCTACCTCGTGTGTGAATTAGAATACTACATATATAAGAAAAATGTATGTTTGTGTTGGAATACTTGAGTAGCTCAGTTGGTTAGAGCGCTAAACGTACAGAGTTTAGAGACTCGAGTTCAAATCCTGACTCAAACATTCAGTTTTCTTTTCATATATATATATATATATATATATATATGTTATAATTAAATGTTTAACATTGAGCAATGCAAGCTTAATATGGTATGATAAGAAATGTCAGTGAAGACCGAGTTCTCGCGACATCTAGTAATAATGGAGAATATAATACATATATAAGAAAAATAAATGTTTGAATTGGATTCGCCTGGTGGTGTAATGGATATCACACTGAGGTACAGACTCAGAGATCCGGGTTCGAATCTCGTCCAGGCATTTATTTTTCTTATCATAATATATATATATATATATATATATATATATATAGGTAGATAGATAGATGGTAGCAAATGCACATAACGGCTGTTCAATTCCGTAGCAATAGACTATAAAGAAGTAAGCGATACCTTAACTGTTGCTACGAAATATTTATGTTTTGAAAATAAGGTGGATGGATGTTACAAGGAATTCGTGGAGTGAATATAAATTATGCACATGAAAGTACTAGGGGAGTGTTAGAAAAGAAGATTGTAACCAGATTAATTATTTGGGTACAGCTGGAAGCAAGAAATTGGCAGATTGCCTTCCTTATTGTTTCAAGATCAATGTCAAGATCAATATATTCAGTGCGCCTCGTGCAGTCACTGTTATCTCCACATTCACGCACCAAAGACCTCTTTCTGGCGTTACGGTCTGTCTAGGACCAGGACCTGCCGCACAACGGAAGCCCGTTCTTTTCTATTGCGCGCACCCCTTCTCCGAGGTATTATTCCTTTATGCCCTCCTCTTCATCCTCCACGATTTCCTCCTTGATCTACCGATATAATTTCTTCCAGCTGGATTTATTTTTAATGCTAATAAAATTCATATCAAATTCCGTAAGATACAAATTAAAGATTATATCTTTGGCAGATGCCGTCGTCCTCAACTGTGTTAAAATGTTCCATTGACCAGATCTAGAGTCCGGATGTTGGGCACTTAAAAAATTCAAAATAGGCAGGCAAAAAGGCACTAAAATCATTAATATAGGCACTAAAAAATCAAAATAAGCTTTTACAAAAAATGGATTGCAACTTAATTTTTTACAGCCTGAAGTAAAGAATATAAACATATGCTATCAATAGCATACGAAGCGATCAGGGATGATTTGGGGACTTGTTTTGCCTTTTTACAAAGGGCATACTTATGTTTTGCAGTGTGTACATGCTGCGAAACATGGCACTTCTTTGCGCAATTCACCGAAATTTTACACACTTTGCAAAACGATATTGAATTGTTACTCGAGAATATTTCCTCAACAATTTCTTTCACGAAATTGGTCAGTTTGTCTTTTACTGTTGTCCGTTCTTTAGGAATTGTAAAACAACTGTTCTAAAGGTAAAAGAAAGACTAAGCCACATACACTTGTCGCACCACTTTGTCTTTGAAGCACCTGTCTGTCAGTGAGAATTACAGACTGAATCAAGTGTTACCAACATCAAAAATAATATTGCCAATCACTTAAAGGTTTCAGCACGATATGTGAGGCAGAGAAAAAAAAATCTTGAGCCATGTATCCTTTTTTGGCCCTCAGCAATGTATGTATTGAAAAGAAGAAAATCTGTAGTATAGAACTTTCTCCAAGCCTTAGATGGGAGTGCGTGAGGTGGAAAAAGAAAATAGCCGGTACTTGTTACTTCGCCTAACGGGGAAACCAACTACCTGCTCGGTATTGGTTATTGCCACCCTTATCCTAAAATAGTGTAACAGAATTTGTAAAAGGAACACTTGAAATTTTTGATGCAATGATATGTGTCATGAAGTTTATCCATTTCAATTAATTTCATTGAAATGAGTCCCTATAAGTTAATTTCGAGAAAAAATGGCTGGTTATTGCCACCCTTATCCTAAAATATTCTAACAGAATTTATAAAAAGAAGACTTGAAATTTTATATGCAATGATATGTGTCATGAAGTTTGTCCATTTCAATAAATCCCATTGGAATAGGTCCTACTAAGTTAATTTCGAGAAAAAATGGCAAATAGGCAATTATAGGCATTGTAAGCTGAAATAGGCATATACGGCAAAATGAACTTCGTGGAAAACAACTCTATGGGCGTCAGTATGAACTTATATCAAGTCACTTTTAAAATATCTGTAATAAATAACTGTAGGCATTTTACCTAACATCCGGTCTCTAAAGACCTACAGTTAATATTTTAAATACAACATTTTAACACAAATTTAAGTAATTTCTACTCATTTGTTTTTCTATTGTTTTATAAACGATATTAAATAAATAAAATCAATGTATCTTACAGGATACATTGTCAATTTAAGGGTTAAGGAAAAAAGTTATTAGTACAAATATAATACGGTATAGTTAATGAGTGGAAGGAGGGCATTCTTTGGTGTACTATGAAGGTTATACAGTATGAAAATAGCATGAACCATTAGAGGAGAAGCGTATCTCTCGAATACATACAGTATGTGAATAGTGGAACTATTGTCTCTCCAACTTTACTATCCTTCTTTCGTATCACTAAGGGGTAGACTCAAATTGGCTAAATTATTCCTATTTTTAAAATGTTTACCTTATAAAACAGTCATCCTCAACTATAATAACTTCTGTTATAAACTTCGTCAAACTATTAAAATTAAAGGCCTTTCAAAGACACGCTTCATCCTAAGGAATTTATTATTATGGTACTGAAATCATTTGCGTATTTCATACACAGGACTTTGGTTTTTTGGTGTGTTCTCATATACAAATAATTTCAGTACCATAAGAATTCTTGAGGATGAAACATGTCTTTGAAAGGCCTTGAATTTTAATAGCATGACGAAGTTTATAACAGAAGTTATTATAATTGAGGACGACTGTTTTATAAGGTTTTTTTTTAAATTGAAATAATTTTAACATCAACGGTGTTCAAACATGATTATTAAACGTATAAATTATTCCTGCCAATATTCCGATATACAGGGTGCTCTAAAAATCCCCTTACAAATCTAAGACTTGTAGAGGGGACTGGGTTGATAAGATTTAGAATTGAAAACCATGTCCGGAAACTTAACGTTTGTGTGCTACAGAAGTTTCAAAACATGTTTTTAACGCGACCACTTTCACAAGTAATTTATTATGAAGCGTGACATATTACATCACTTGTTTTACAATTCAACTCATTAATAACCAATGAAACAAAATGGAAACTGAATCATGACTTGCATTAATAATCCCGGATACACCCTCCACAATCATTTTTTGCAGTTTTCAAAATTTCGAAAAATTTTGGAAGTTAAAAAAAAACATAAAGACTTGGAATATTCGATAGGGAAATTTTCGATTTAGGCGAATCGCTTAGCTATTACTTGTTGAGACACGTGACGTACGTTCAGGCAATACTTGCTTTCAAATGGCTGTAGCACGAAAACAGTAATTTTCCGGACATGGTTTCCAATTCTAAATATTATCAACTCAGTCCCCTCTACAAGTCCTAGAAGTTTGTAAGGGGAATTTTAGAGCACCCTGTAGACAGCAAAATTTCCTTACGGATATCTGTTTCACGTTTATGATAGTTCGTTATACAAATTAGATCTGATTTACCCCACTTACTAGTCAAGTAATATAGGAAATCATATTTACATCTTCTACAACATTCTCGTGTTATACAGTCTGCAATTATATTCTTCATTTTGGACAGTTTCGCCGCGAGACATTTTAGGGGAAGATAATTAACTATTACCTAAAATCATTAGCAATTACCGAGTTATCAGTGGCGTCCTGTAATCTAAAACTTCATTGGGACTGCAGTGAAACAGGTTGCCGCGACGCTACAGAACTACAGTAGTCCTGGCTGGTGATTAAAACAGCAACGTCCCTTCTACACATTTCAGTCAGTTGTCATGGTAACGCCACCAAGCTAAACCTACTGAAGGAACTAGTTCAGGCCAGCAAGATAATCCTCGTTCCGTTGGAACGAACAGCAAATAACAATAATAAAACTTTAAGATTATAATAGTTATGTTAATGATGACTCATGAGTATATTTTTCTTTCGATGCTAAGAACCAAAACTCTCAAAGCACGAGCGCCACTGCGTGTTTAGGTATTTCTGCTTTCAGTGCTTTTGGTTTATACTTGCGGGATTATTTTACACAAATATCCTGGTCAGAGTTGCTGTTATCAGAAGTAATGCCACGAGTGATTTCTAATTTATCTAGAGGATTTGGAAATCAAGAGCGGCATTTGTTAGTAATATTTAACGAACAAAATTAAGCTGTTTACTCAAAAATCACTATTTAAACATAGTTGTCGGTATTTTAAAATATTTATATATTCAATGTGGACGGTGATTTGAAAACAAATCAGAAATTTTTGGTTATGTTTATTCACTGCAACTTGGTCATATTATTTATTGCCAAATAGGATCGCAATCAGCGATAACCCACTAAGATCGCAATATAGTAAGAATGCACCCTAGTGGAGAAAAAATTAAACACATCAAACTATATTGTAACCAATATTATAGGTTGTTAATTATTTTTAGGAAACAACTAAAGTAAAATAATTATTTAAAAACACAATTACTGAGTACACAATTATCAAATGTGTAGTTGGAAGGAATCTGTTCATCATTTGTTATATTCAACGTATTTGTTGGAGAGTCAGTCACTGCAAAATAATGCTCTGACCTGTTCAGTATATTTAATAGGAGGAGCTTTCTTTATTTTAGTAAACAGAATTCGATAAATAGTTAGGTGAAACACGACTGTCATTGGTTGTAAAACAAAATTAATTGAAACATGATTGGTCATCGACTCCCATTTGGGGAATTAATTAAATAGTCGTTTGTAATAACATTTTGATAATAATGTAAAAATGATAAAAACCGAGCAGAAAGAAGAAAAGAGGGAGACCAAAGTTAACATGGAAGGAAAGCATGAAGATAGTAATGCAAGCAAGAGGGCTAAGCATTGAATATGCCCAAGACCGTACGCTTCGGAGGTTTGGCACGGGAAAACGGCAGCAGCTGTAAAAAAAAACCGAAGATGGATAGATAGTGCCTAGACCAAAATTATGGGACATGTTAAGTGAAAAAGGAATTTCACTACACTTGATAGCAGCAAGTAAGAAAATGTATGAGAAATAGATAGATAGATAGATAAAAATGTATTAAGAAGAAACGAAAATCGAAATAAAACTTAATATTCTTTCAAACCAGCACTTTGTTTAAACAGTTTTATCATGAGTAATGCCACGAGTGATTTCCAATTTATCTTTATCAAGAGTGGCATTTGTAAGCATTATTTAACGAATAAAATTAAACTGTTTACTCACAAATCATTATTTAAATATACATAGTAATTCTGTCTGAGGGCAGGTCTTTCACTGCAATCATAGCATTATCATGCTATGCTTTGCAGCTTTACTAGGGAATTGTAGGTGTGGTAGCTTCCTGTTGCTTTTCACACCGGTGAACCTCACCCAGAAAAACTGTCCCGACCTGGGATCGAACCTGGGCCCGCTGCGTGACAAGGCAGCACGCTACCTCGAGACCACAGCTATAGACTATTTAAATATAGTTATTTTAAAATATTTATATATTTAATGTAAACGGCGATGTTTGAAAACAAATGAGAAATGTTGTGTTTCATTTGTTTATCACTGCAACCAGATCATATTATTTATTGCCAAAGGATCGCAATATTGTAAGAACGCACCCTAGTGGAGAAAAACACATCAGACTGTATATCAATTAATTTCTGATGTCCTATGATGTAAACATGACAATTATGTTTTTTCTGGAACGTTATTGCCTGAGAAAAAATATGTTTAAGAAAGTGCAAACAGTGGTTTCTTTTTTCTTTTTTGTGGTATTTTGTGTTAAAATTCGTGCACTATATATATATATATATATATATATATATATATATATAATCTGGTAGCCACATGCGGTCACTGCAAAATAATGCTATGACCTATTCAGAATGTTAAAAAGGAGAAGTTTGATTTTACAGTGATAAAATTAAACTGATAAAATCGAGGTGAAAAATTACTATGATTGGTTGTAAATCAAAAATCATTGAAATGTGATTGGTCATTGACTCTCATTTGTGGCATGAGTTAAATAGTCGTAATTATTATGCTTTCAAAGATGTACTTTTCATCGTGTCAGTACTTCCAATAAATCCATGAATCCTGGGTCGACGTGGTTCTTTAAAGAATAATCAGCGCAGAAATTTAGAGACTGCGGCAATTTACTCTCACGTGGGAGTTCACGGTATTGATTCGAACAGGGAGTAAAATTACTTCCGCTCCAATCACGAGCATTCGGTTATCGCTAATTCAGAATTAATTAATTAATTCTGTGCACCGAAATTGAAGAGTACGATCACTTATTCATTGAATGAGATTTTGTCAGAGGTTTATTATGGTTTTGGATTTTGTATTTGCATCCGCTGTGGTCTCGAAGTAGCGTGCTGCCATGTCACGCAGCGGACCCGGGTTAGATTCCTGGTCGGGACAAGCTTCTTAGGTAAGGTTTCTCCGGGGTTTTTCCTCACCTATAAGACAAATGTCAAGACGCTTTGAGGCCCAAACGCTCCCCGAACATCATGTGGTCATCATTATCATTCCTTGGCGTGGAAATCAATGGGAAGTTACCACATCTATAATTCCCTAGTTAAGGTGCAAAGCATAGCATGAAAATGCTATGATTGCAGTGATAGACCAGCCCTAAGGCAGAACACTATAAAATATATTTCGCATACAGGTTGAGTTTTTTTATTGAACTCAGATTTCAACACATATTTATTATATTTTTCGCAATCAAATTTGCATTTTGTATAGTAATATTTTTTTACTAAGTGTTTATTTGGACACAGGTCTCTTTTTCTTTTCACGCAGTAATAAAAGGATATGGGCACACAACACATGTGGACAATTTTGAAGATGTGACGGAATTAATATACTTAAACTAATTCTCTGGCACTATCGAACCCGTAGGTTCATGGCCGTGCGGACATACTTTCTCCACACATCTGTATCCCCCTGAGCTGATGTTTTCCAATCATCTCCTGTATACGTAATATACTTCCTTCATTCTTATTTATTTATTTACATTAATACAAAAACGAATCATACAAATCTGCTTGCAGAAACCTTTAGATTACCCTACAAATTTAATTTATTTAGAATTCAACGTGCCAAATATTAAACAAATTTTCAAACATACATTGCGTAATTATTTTCATAAAAATAAAAACGAATTTAAAGAGCACAATCGAAGTTTTTACAGCACCAGACAAAATACTACTTATTTGCTACATGTTCCAAAATTTTATAAAACTTCTGGATCTAAACATAGTAGATATTTAGGACCCAAATTATATAATGAATTAATTAGATCCAATCCAAAGCTAAGTAAACTAAACACAGCTAGTTTTAAAAAAACAATTAAAATAATTATTTTAATTAATTATTTAAGTGAAAAAATTAATCATTTGAACATTTTAAAATAATAAATATGACGCATCTATTTTTGCTTATTATTATTATAATAACCTAATATATTACTAATTACTTTCTTCTGTATTATTGGTTTTAATCCATCACATTATATGGTTTATATTATTTTATGTGTATCACTCTCCATTGCATTAATTCTTTTGCTAGAATAAGTTTTACTCCCAATACATAATTTTTTTTATTTGTGCATGTCCATTTATGTAAAAATGAAACTGGCCCCTAACTTTAAATGTATATACTCTATTTGTATTATTCATGTAACTGAACTGCGCCCTAGCACGAGCATTTGCTCATTCGGGTGTCAATACTATATATAACATTTATTTGTAAATTAAATGTATTCTTATTCTTTAAAAAATAATAATAATTTATTTAGCCCTGGTGGAGTTAAGGCCAATGTGGCCTTCTCTTCCACTCACCAGGACAAACATATGAAATTTAAATACAAAAAATTATAATAACATTACATACTAGACAATAAACTGGATAATAATAAAAATGTCTAACAACACAAAACAATTAAAGACAATTCTGATATTAAAAGGAATGAAAGAAATATATACAAAGGTTACGATGGTTGTCCGTTTATAAAAAAGTGGGTGCCGCACGACAATTCTTGACAATTATTAACATGCGGGATTATTATAGTGGCGGTAGTCGGAATCTTTGTATTTAATTATATACAACAGCTGCGGGGAAACAAAGCGAGAATCATCATAGTGAGACGATATAACAGCTCGAATTTACTATAAAATTAAAATAAATACAAAGAAAGTAATAAACTGCAATAAATTAATCTATCGTTTTTTATATAAGAGACATTACATAAAAATATTGGTATTAAAGCCTCACTATGATGGTTGTCCGTTTATATAAAAGCGGGTTTCGCGATAATTCTTGACAATGATTAACATTCACGTAGCGGTAGTCGGCATCTTTGTATTTAATTATATATAACAGCTGCGGAGAAACAAAGTGAGCCGCTGGACAACCATCATAGTGAGGCGATAATTAATTTTAATACAATTTTTATTTAATAAAGAAATATTAGTGAGATGTTTCTGTTAATAATATTATTATCATTTTGTGCAGCTGTCAAAGTGGAAACTTTAAAAACTTCGAAGTACTGGAGAGCAAAACTTCTAATTACTTCAGTGTTAGATGCAGCACATTAGACACCAACCAACCATTTTATTGTAATTTTGTTTTTTAAGGATGGTAAAGTTTGGCATCTCTGGCAGGGCGGAAGAGAATATGGACTACATTGGATGACAAACAAAAGAAAGGCCTATCCTACAATACACTTCTTCTTTGAATCATCACTATTTATACGTATTGATAAAAAAATCAATGATCTTTCTTTTCTTTTCTTACCTTAGCTTAACCTCATCCTTTGTATACTGGTTTCGGCCTTAGTTTATGTTGTAATGTAAACAGAAGCACATGGTTAAGTGTGATTTCATTGGCCACATGAACCTAATGACATCGTTTTCCAGTGGCGTAGATGAAAACATAGTTCCCTGATCAAGCTCATTTTTATATAATATAACTACTATGTATGAACAAAATTTTGTTCGTATTATGGCAAAAACGTAATAAAGTAATAAAACACAATATAACATATGAAAAAATGACAATGGTGAACAGTAAGTATAAATTTATATAGAGTTAGATATAAACCATTTCGCGCATGTCAGTTGACGAAGAGGGATATTCAGTTATTTCAACATGGCCGCTCGTGTTCAATACATTAAACATCAGATGGCGCGTAAAATAGTACCATCGCTCCACCAATCACAGATGCCTGCGGAAGGTTATCTTTTTGTGACTTTGTTTACAGTACAACATAAACTAAGGCCGAATGCGGTATAGATATCTTACATGTCCTAAGCTATCTGGGCCTTACAGAAACACAACCTGTCAGAAGAGGATTCTAGACTCTTGATCAAACACATACTTTTTTTACTACACAAGGGTACGGAGGGCCTCCCTGGATGAGTGATCAGCTCAATGCCAGATCCATCTCCGAAACAACACAAACATTTAAGACAAAGACACACCAATCACTCATATATTCATATTAAACAAGGTAAATATTATAGGATGATTACTATGACCAGATGATTTTCGGGAACTATTTGGGCCTTAACTTGTATGCATTTGGACATACGAGTACAAGTTAATTTATTTCAGAACGAAGATGGAAAATTACCAAAATAATCTCTAAATGCAATATAACCTACTTCTATCCCAGGGGTAGGGGTTACGTATTCTCGGAGCGCCAGTGCGCTCATACAAACATTGCCGCACTGAATACAGGAAGATAAAATATAAACCAGTTCAGTGCTGTGTCTATCAAAATGGATATCATGTAGTAGAAACGTACTGGTGACGTAATATGCACTGTATCCCACTGATCAGATTTCATGCTGTTTATGTATGCAACTAAGAGACCGAAAACTACACAAAGAGAGGCGCGTTCACACAGAGCATCTAGACGCCCGAGCAGTACTATTCAGTAACAAATTAAAAATTAATTTAATATATTGCAGTTACTTTTGGAAGTAAATATCAGTAAAACTAAATATATGGTCACACGTAGAAATTCAGTATATCATGGAAATGGACAGCTAATGACTAATGAGGGAAATTTTGAGGAAGTGGCTGAATTCAAATACCTAGGAACAATAATCACAAATAGGAATGAGATGCACAAAGAACTTAAACATAGGCTCAATTCTGGAAATGCATGCTATTATTCATTGCAGAGACTTTTGATGTCCCAACTCCTTTCAAAAAACGTTAAGCTGAAAATTTATAAAACTATTATTCTACCAGTTATATTAAATGGGTGCGAAACATGGACTCTTACTTTAAGGGAGGAAAGGAGATTACGAGTATTTGAGAATAAAGTACTTAGGAAAATTTTTGGACCAAAGAGAGATGAACAGACAGGTGAATGGAGAAGACTACATAACAATGAACTACATGGTATTTATAGGAAGCCAGATATAATAAGAACAGTTAAGTCTCGTAGACTGCGATGGGCAGGACATGTTGCGCGTATGGGGAATGAAAGACGTACATGGAAACTTCTTGTAGGAAATCCAGAAGGAAGTATTCTCGAATTGATTGACCATGATCAGTTTTCGAATTTGTGGGCCAACGATTACAACAGCTTTAATTTTTTCTTAGGAATATAAAGGAAATGTAGCGAAAAGTATTTAAAGCACTCACTGTCTTTATCTCGAGTTTTCACAAATTGTTTAACTGAACCTAATTTTACATAGAGAGATGGCAACAATACTTTTGAGGGATCAATAAGAGGTTCACTTAATACATTTTTTCGCCCGGTATTAAATTAGTCCTTCGTGGCCACTGTTTCCTTTCCCACTGTTCTAACCTAGCTCCATTTACATACGAAACAAGGGCATTTTGTGAAGCCAGCTTGCTGACTAACTAACAGTCCAATAATCATGAAATCTCCACAGATTAGCATAGATGGGTTTTCGTACTGCAGTTTTTGTAACAAAAAGTTTACATTTTCATATGTCTCTTTAAAACAAAAGAATGGACTGAGACGAATATGATACGGCCCTAATAGTGATTAATGAATAAGAAATGAATAAATAATGAAGGAATAGAATATAGTTAAAAATAAATTAAGTTTCATGTTGGTAAATAGTCCTCACAAGAAGCGGTTGAAACCCTAAGTAAAAGAGGTCATAAACATGTAACTCCTCAAATTAGACCTGAAATGTTTAAGCTGGGTCTAGCTTCAAAACTCACGTTTGGGAGAAATGTCAGACTCCAAATTTACAATCGCGTTAAGCCCAAGCTGGCAAACACGGTCCCTAGCCGTGAGAATAAAATCTAAAGGTAGGTGGTGGTTTAAATAAAATAGTTACGCCCTTGGTGGACATGTGATTAAATATTCTAACCAATCAAAATGAGAGTTAGGGTAAAGACCATATATGGGAATAATTGGTCCTGACTTCGATACGGAACTCATGAGGACAAAATTTAATACACTGACACTTATACTCGACACTTAGAAGGAAGAAGATCTTGAATGTATAGTAAAAAAAAATATCTTTTAACAACGATTATGGACTTAGAAAAAATCTCCCGATCTCATATGTCATTTGCTAGTCCTCATTAGCGAAATATCGAAGGCCAGGGACACAAAAGTTTTATTTTTACTGTGTAACGTTCATTTAAATTGGCAGAGATTAATTAAATAAAATAATTCAAACAATTAGTGATTGTCTGTTCCCACGCAATTCTCCTTCCGAACCCGTTATAAAATTACCGCCCCAAAGTGTCGCCCAACGAAAGGGTCCTTTTACTGTGACAAAGTTTTTTTTCAACGTGAGTGCATTCAAAATAAGAGCGACTTACGAAAGTTGTGGACTGAACATCATGATCCAGCAACAGTGTGGAAGACAACATTCAAACCACGAGATGGAAGGAGCAGCCAGGAGTGGACAACAATCCAGGAGCAGATCAACCTAGATAACCGATGGCGGATCTCTACAAACCTGACGTAAGACAAACAATGATGATATACCAAGGTAAAGTGACAGATTTGTTTAAAAAAAAATAATAGAACATAAAAGTTGTCAAAAGACGGAAAAATAAAGGATGTGGAAAATTAACAAATTAGACGAAAGTGTTAGAGTGTTGAATAAAAAAAAATATTTTTGTGAATAGAAAATAAATATTAATATTAATAAATTATAGAATTAAATAAATAATGGAGGGTAATAATATAAATTTACATGGTGGAGAAAATTTTCTAGAGGGTCAAAACAAAGAGGAATCAAAGAAAACTAATAAGTCCCAGAACGACTTTGAATATTTCGTGAGGCAAATGTTAATGTCAATTAGGGAAGAAATGAAACAATGGCATAAAGAAATGAGGGAAGACATGAGCAATTGGAGATTAGCAATAAAACAAACTCGCGATTCTTTAAAATCAGAAATTCAGGGGACAGGAGAAAAATTGACCACTAGTTTAGCAGGAAAGGGTGAGATAGGTAGAAATAATTATGATGAAAGGGAGACAGGATATGAAACTCCCCAAGAAAATAGATGTAAAAGTAACAATGATATTTGTATGGTAGTTACTACAACAGGTGAAAGTACTGTAGATCAAACTCAAAGGGACTCAAATAGGGAAATGACACTTCAGAATGAGGGAAAAAAATGCGAGCCAACTATTATAGAGGTAAACAAAATACCTCAAACCAATGATGATGAAGTACATGGAAATATATTTAAATGCAATAATGAAATGCATGTTATTAATGATGTTAAATTAAATCAAAATGGAACAACTGACCTGATGATTTCGGTACAGCCAAACATCCGCTCAGTATTCCAATTTGAAAATTTGGATATGCAAAGTAGATGCATGGGAAAGATACGAACAAAATATGAAAAGAAAAACAAGAAAAAGGTAGGACGTAAACAAAATATGCATCAGTCATACCGCGTAATAAAGAAGCGCCAAATAAATAGGAGGAAATGGTCGAAAAACAGTCAATACGTTAGATTCAAAGGTAACATAATGAAGTACTGTACTAAATTAATGCATAATGAGAGAGAATGTTACCTAGAAAAATACCGTGCTGAAATATTTGATCCGGGCGCGAAATTATCGCAAAGTGGTAGAATGCAAATTTCAGTCTATCCTGTTAGAATGGATGTAATATCAGTTAGACATTAACATGCACCTGCATTGTATGCACAATTAAATAAATGTGTAATTAGTAAATAAGATTATATCTGGTAATATTAGTATGATAAATGCAAGAAGTGTTGGTCATGCATATGTCAGATTAGTATTAGGAAAATTTAATGAGAAATAGTTTAAAAGGGTCTTATATTTGTACTTGCTAAAAAACATAATGAGACTAGATAAATGTTGACGAAAACAGGGGAAGAAAAAAGTTAAATTTACAGAGGGAGCGAGAGGCACCACCCCGCTTTATAGAAAAAAAAAAGAATAAAAATAATTAGCATGTATATTTGCCTTAATCTAAAGCGTGAACAAGAACAGAGACGATGATAATAATAAGTAAATTGTGAAAATTACAAAGATATGAACAGCTGATCGTAGTGGGAATATTTAAGAAAACGTTGAATCCAGTCTAGAATAGAGATAAAAATCAGTTCACTAAACTTAAAATGTTGTAAAAGATGAAAGAGTGCGAGTGAGACGGAAATAGGCACACCCTTCACAGGTACGAAATTCATTTGTCGAAAACAAGTTACTTACACAAATACGATGTGAAATGAATAAATAAATGTTTAAACAAAACTCTAAAAAAAAAATAACCATGTGCTATTATAACTTTATATTCAATTTCATAATGATTCAAATGTTCTTAAAAACCTAATATTATTCTTGAGGAATAAAATGGAAGCGTTATAAGCATACGAAACTTTAAGAAAGAGGTTAAGGCATCGTCCTTTTAACAGTTATGATTGGTGACAGATAAAAATATAGCGTAGACAAAGTGAAAGAATGAATAAATACAGGATCAAAGCCCGAAGAAGGCGCTTATATTATGTCCTTTTAAATGATAAACGTTCGCTCATATGGTAGCGAGAATTATTATGGGTAGATAGAGCGACATGATTTTGATTCGACCGGTGTTGTCGAGTTGTTTACTAATGAAATATAAATTGTCAAAAACGAAATTGACGAATATGAGCTACGATGATATAAAATTCTGTATACAACGGCGGTTCTGCGCGTATGAAATGTGATATTATGTTACCGAGAAGTAAATAAATAAGGATAATTTCCACCTTAATCGATTGAATAAAAATAATATGCGAATGATGAATAAACGAGTTCTATAAAGAATAAATAGATTATCAAGGTATTGTGAAGATCGGTCAGTGAACATGCTGAGAATAAAGTTCAATGACCACAGCTAAGGGAGCGCCTATTTAAAAAAAAAAAAAAAGATAGATGTACAAATGAATTATTATGATGAATCGTGAAATGTTCTGAAAACTGAGATCGCGAGATAAACATATATGATTATTATTAAACACCAATATGCTTATTTATAAAGGGTGATCATCGAAAATTACATAGGAAACTAATTAGTAAATTTACCATTTGATTAAAAGAGGGCAAATATGTTTACGGCAACATTAAGATCTATGTCTCATTAAATAAATAAATGACCCAAATAGAATAAATTAGTAGCTAATTAGAATAAAAAAAAATGTTAGTTTATAATAAGTGAGTTCCAGTGCATATGTAAAGTGTGAACCATGGAAAGTGCGAACGATATAAAGGGATGATATAAATAAAAAAATGTGCATGACATTGCAATAATAAACTGAGTGATATATGGAAAACGTATTATGCGAAATTACCGAGCGTGTGAGAAATAAAAGTGACGTAATCAAAACAAACAAACGTATAATAAAGTGAAAAAAAACGAGAAGATGTATGGGATATGATAAACTAACCATAGGGTTAAAATAAGAAAAACAATTGTTGATCAAAAAAAAAAAAAGTAAGGTGAACCACCGATCGCAAATTGAGTTTAAATGTACATGTTTTCTTTTTGTTGTTGTTCTAGTGGTAATATGCAGAAGACTGTAAGTAAACCAGGGTGATATATGTTCAATAATATAATCTATTTTGTGTTTGTAAAAACATTTCCATATATGGTACTTGTAGGAAAAGTAATAGTGTAACACTTTTTGGTTTGATGTAATTAGCATATTTAATTACTTCTCTTCTAAGGGGAGCTGTGTTAAAAAAAAAAAAGAAGATATTTTTAACTTTACGTTAGTATTTTTTTTTTGTTTTAACAAGAGGCATTGTGAGACGAATATGATACGGCCCTAATAGTGATTAATGAATAAGAAATGAATAAATAATGAAGGAATAGAATATAGTTAAAAATAAATTAAGTTTCATGTTGGTAAATAGTCCTCACAAGAAGCGGTTGAAACCCTAAGTAAAAGAGGTCATAAACATGTAACTCCTCAAATTAGACCTGAAATGTTTAAGCTGGGTCTAGCTTCAAAACTCACGTTTGGGAGAAATGTCAGACTCCAAATTTACAATCGCGTTAAGCCCAAGCTGGCAAACACGGTCCCTAGCCGTGAGAATAAAATCTAAAGGTAGGTGGTGGTTTAAATAAAATAGTTACGCCCTTGGTGGACATGTGATTAAATATTCTAACCAATCAAAATGAGAGTTAGGGTAAAGACCATATATGGGAATAATTGGTCCTGACTTCGATACGGAACTCATGAGGACAAAATTTAATACACTGACACTTATACTCGACACTTAGAAGGAAGAAGATCTTGAATGTATAGTAAAAAAAAATATCTTTTAACAACGATTATGGACTTAGAAAAAATCTCCCGATCTCATATGTCATTTGCTAGTCCTCATTAGCGAAATATCGAAGGCCAGGGACACAAAAGTTTTATTTTTACTGTGTAACGTTCATTTAAATTGGCAGAGATTAATTAAATAAAATAATTCAAACAATTAGTGATTGTCTGTTCCCACGCAATTCTCCTTCCGAACCCTATATAGATAGGAGTCTCAGCGCTCACCCTGAAAAAGGAACCGACTAGCTACCGAGGAAGGGCAAGTAACGATATACAATTAAATCAAAGTGAAACCCTAGTGATATTTAACAGCCACCTCCAAAATACTGCCCCAGGACCAAGAAATGGAAGGATGAATGTTTCCATGAAGCAAAACACCTTTAAGACTTTTTTTTAGAAGAATCTATGAAGAACCTCCACTCTTTGGAATTATAGTGTATGTTATAACATTTTAAGACAACAGGGATGTCTTGGCAATACACTAATTTTTTTATTCTTCAGCAAAAAAAAAAGGACAAGTTCCTTCTCACGATACCTGTATAATGAAAAATATGTACTCTCAGTCAATACTTTCTTTTCTTTTAACCTAGAGCCCAACAGTTCTGCTGATTCTTTAGGCAAATTTAAATGCCTCACTGAATCATTAAGCTCACTTTGTTTAAAACATCCATCATGGTCAGAATTATATGGTTCAACATCCACAGGAGATTCAGTTTGAGTGCTACTGGATGCGGCGCCAATGTATCTGATTCAGGGTGTAAAGGAACCGGAATATCAGGACCATGAGGTACGGGCTGAATTGCAGAGGGAATGTTAGGATATACACAATATCTTTCTTATGTTTAGCATTATATCCTGCTGCGCGCCGTAGCGTAGTGGTTAAGGCACTGCGCTACAAGTCGTAAGGTCGAGGGTTCGAGTCCCGGTGGGGTCAGGATTTTTAAATTGACCCAAACCTTCTGGCGGGACTATGGCCCTGGGGTCGACTCAGCCCCTAACTGAAATGAGTACCAGACGCTTGTTCTGGGGTAAAGGCGGCCGTCACGCAGGGCTGACAACCCGGCTGACATCAAGTGCCGATTGTCAAGGAAAAGTGGGAGCCTTAACCTCCTACTACCCCAAGGGCCTCCTGAGGCCTGTTGTGGGATCACTTTACTTTACTTACCTTAACTGTGCAAAAATAACAATCGTCTCTATGATTTGTAGGTTCCCTCCAAATCATAGGGATACCAAAGGGCAATGACTTTTTTTTTTCATTTTTCCAACTCCTCAACTCAACACAACTACGATATACTTCGTGAGGGCACCACAATTTATCATAGTCCCCTAACTGATTGCCAAAGTACTGAAAGTAAGTTTTCTTTACAAAAGCAGTTATATTCTTTGTTTTACTTACGTATGTGACCCACATATATAGCAGAACAGATTTGGATCATTTACACAACCACAAATTTTTGTATGGACCTAGGGCAGATATAGTTAGTATATCTTAATAAATATAAACATAATTTAAAATATAAACTATAGTCGGCCGCGGTGGACTAGTGGTTATGCTCCTTGCCTCTGGTCCCGAGGGTCGCGGGTTCAAACCCGGCCGTGGTCGATGGATTTTTTAGGACGGAAAAATCCAAGGAGCAAGTCCTCCGAGAGGGACTTTAAGCCGTGGGTCCCGAGTCTGAAGATTTTCAGGCTCGTAAAAAATCCTTAAGCCTGAATGAAAAGGCCTCTAAGCAAAATTTACCGAATTTTCCCGTCCTAGTACTACCTTGGTTTCCTAGATGTCAGTATGAGGCGGAACGCTGACCACGGACCACTCAAAATGATATCTATACGAAAACAAGTGTAACTAAATTAGTATGGTTCAAATTCTTCCCCGTAGGGGGAGAGTGCCTAAATATCTGTAAAGGGAAAACATAGACTTACAAAAAAAACATAATAGTTATATTATTTTACATTTTAAGTAATAAAGTTGAAATTATAAACTGTTGGGTCTTTCTAACAAACGGTAAGCACACTGTAATATTACTACGTACGTTACGAAAAAATTCAAAACATAAAATTTTGAATTGTAAAAAATTCGGTACGCGAAAACGGATTTCATGTTTGCAGCCAGTGTGAAACTGCGATTCAGAAACGCTTTTATTAAAAAAAAAAACAAAATGCATGCAGAACGGTGTTATTTAAAAGTTAATTTCGATTTCTTCTCGTAGATTACAATCGATGAGACATGTGGCACGAATGAGGAATGAAAGAGGAGTATGGAAATTCCTTGTAGGAAAACCAGAGGGAAAACTCCTGGTTGGTATGTCAAGAATGATGTGGGAGAATAACATTAACAATGATTTTAGGGAGGTGAATTATTTAGGAGGTTCGAAAATATTAATCAGGATAGGAAAGTATGGAGATCTTATGTCCGCTGGGTCCTAAATCCACAGGTTCTATAATGCCAGTGAGTTACAGAAGTTATGTATGTAGGCCTAAATATTTTTTTTAATTTAACAGAATTCGGGCTAGAACATTTTCAGTAGATTAGATGTATCTTTTGCATCAATTGTTCAATGGCATTCAGAAATGCACATAAATTAAACATTTTTGTACATGAAAGAAAAATGACATAATTGCTAGTATTGAATTTTAACATTTTAATCTACAATATTTCAGAATACAACACTATAGACTAATCTAGAAGGTATTGGTGGTGGGTCATACGGGATTTTTCGTCCTTTTTCTCGGGGTTATCACGTTTTCCAAATTGCATCCTACCAACACTCTCTATTCTCACTTCCCTCCTTATGTCATTTCATTTCTCATTCATTTCATATCACCTCATCTCATGCTAGGAAAAATAGTTTAATTTGCATCCACAGTGTTGAAAATATGTGGTTGCGGGGATCTAGCGGGACCTACTAGAATGATGCCTCATGACTCCGAGCCTGAACAATTAAATAGTGCAGAAGGGGCCATCGGGTGGGTTGTAGTCCCTCCTCGCAGCCACCGAACCCAACCAAAAATGGCGGTACAGGCCATTAGAGAAGAACATAGTGTGCCGGGCCCAGAAGACTTCCAAAAGCTCACATAACACTATAGAGTACACTCCCATTCATCTATAATATACTGGGATGCTCAGAATCAGTCTGTATAAAGAATTAAAGAACTAAAGTTAGAATATAGTAATTAATATTAAGGTCCATGCGTCAGTTTATTCTGAGTATATTTTAGTGGTCTCAAGTATGGGTTGTTGAATACGTAAATGTTAAAATGTATTTATAAAAAGTAATGACATTTCTAATAAGTATAATAAATCAATAATTAAATGTTCTAAAAATTGAAAGAATTGTTTTAATTCGTCTTCCGCTTTTCGTAATACCATGATTTCAATTCTTGTAATGTAAATAAACATTGTAAAATATGTTTTCACATCATGAATAATAATATCAATTGGGTAGAGTAGGCTATATCTTATATAGTGATATAGTGAACTGAAAACTGATCGTGATATGAAAATTTAGAATAAGACTTTTTGGAATAGGTACCGGTAATTTATAACTTAAAATATACTATAATATACATATATAACTATCTACTGATACAGAATGATGTATTTAACCATCGATCTTTCATCCTCCACATCACGAAGACGAATTTGCATGTCATGAAAACTGACTTCATTACTCTGTTCGTAAAGCTCCTATATAGGGTAATTTGTAGTCAAATGCTAGCTCGTGCGGTTTATCGAAGTTTCGGTTCATTTAACAAAATGCGTATAGCCCCACGCACTTGATTGAATAACTTAGGAGGCAATTCTATTTTTTATGCAAACCGCTTACCCCATGATGAGAAAATATTCTATCAGTTCCACCCGCAGGCATCTAGCAATATGGACAGAAACATAATTTGATGCTTTTATACAAATCCCTCCACGAAATTGAAACAGATCGAGTGAATGATTCAAACGATAGCCATGCGATATCGTTTGAGGATCATATTGGGAGCTCCCAAAAAAGTTCCTGAGAACTTTATTCTCAAATACTAGTAATATTATCTCATTTCTTGAAGTGAGTCCACGTTCCCATCCACATAATATAATTGGGAGATTAAAACTTTTACATGTTTTCAGTTTCATTCCTTTTTTTTTTTTTTTTTTTTTTTTTTTTTGAGAGAGGTTGGGACGAAAAGTGTCTCTGTAATGCGTAATGCACGTATCTAATGAATTGAGTCTATATTTAATTTCTGTGTGCCCCTAATTCCAATTTATAATTATTGTTTTTAATTAATTGCATTAAGCCACTTCTTCAAAACTCCCCTAATTTCCACTATATGACGAATTTCTGTATGTCACAATTATTTCGTTTTATTGATATGTTTACCATCAGTCCCAAAGTCAATAAAATTTTTTTTCGTGATTTTCCTCTGATGTGAAGTAAAATTCATATTTTCTTTACATGAACAATTTCTAATCAATAACCGTTCAATGTTTCTTTTTTATTCTTATTTTAACCTTCTCCCTTATACAGTAGGTACTTTTACGACCTGTCGGGAGAGAATGTTTAATATTCGGATCTCACAAACATACACACACACACACACTTATATATATATTATATATATATATATA
Source organism: Diploptera punctata (assembly GCA_030220185.1). Classification (NCBI taxonomy): domain Eukaryota; kingdom Metazoa; phylum Arthropoda; class Insecta; order Blattodea; family Blaberidae; genus Diploptera; species Diploptera punctata. Next base: position 714,278 of record JASPKZ010001617.1, on the reverse strand, counting down.
TATATATAGCGCTCAAGGACATGGAAGGTTTCCCGAATGAGGGATCGTGTCAACGTAGGTTACCTCTGAGACAGCACGAATATTTAAGACAAAACACACCTTTCCCTCACACATTCCTTCCAAACAAGGCGAATAGGACAGAATGATTGTGATGGCCAAACGATTTTCGTGGACTATTTGTGTTTTAAAGTTTCCCGACATTTATGTTACAGTTGAGAAGAAATCCTAAACACCACACCCAGGAAACTTGTCCCGAAAGGAATCGAATCCGGCTATGTACGAATGGACGACTTTACCCCGAGACCACAGAGGTGGACAGTAATTGTTTCATAATTTATAAAATTAATCAATAATATCATCTAGGACGCGGTGATAAAACCTTCTTCTTCTTCTTCATCACGGTTTAGGCTTATTTACTAGCCTGTTCCGACTCCAAATTGCTGCTGTTTCCATATTTTCTTTGCTCTTCCCAAAATTCTTCTTCCTCGTGGTGAATAGCTGTATGCTGCTTTTGGTATTCTATTTTCAGTCATCCTTGCCAAGTGTTCTTTCTAGTTTGTTCTGTATTTCACTATTGTTGTGGTGATAAAACTCAAAATACAAAATGCCAAAGCAAAAAGATAACAGTTAAATTTCCCAAGAATGACGTCCATATAATAGCAGGGAACCCTTGAATGTGTATTATGCAGTATAGCACAATTTTCAAGAAAAAACGTGAGTAGCTTTTTATATCACTTTATAAAATCTTTGTTTCGCAATGTTGTCAGTCTTGGATTCATATATGGTCACTGAACAACCCGAATTGTGAGAACGAATTATGGAGTTTAATGGCTCTGTCATTTGTTCCTCTGCTGAACGTTGAAGCAACTTTAATTGCAAAAAGCTTATATCAAAATATGTATGAAGACATGCCAGATTTTGCAGAAAACTTCGATCATATGTAGTGAGCGGTAGAATTGCTCGAGATAAAAAAGCTGTCTAGTCAAGAATTACACTGGCGAACATGATTTATGTCTCATGAGTACCAATAGTCTAACTTAATGCAGTTTTTTATCGTGTTTTCAAATATGTATTCGGAATTTCTCCATCACCCACAGTTTTTTTTATTTCAATTTCAATTAATGGATTTAAATAATTATTTTATTAATAAACCTAGATTTCTTCCCGAAAATTCTTGGCGCAGTGAGCGATGAGCACGGGGAACACTTTCATCAGGAGATTTCAGCTATGGAAAAGAGATATCAAGGCAAATGGAATCCTAATATGCTGGCCGATTATCGTTGGACCATGAAGAGGGATGCTCCACAGGCGAAATATATCAGAAAATCGTAATTTCTTTCTTTCTAGGCGGGTCCGAATGTTCGAATATTGTGTAGTTACGAATGTAGAAAATAAATAAAAATGTTTGAAATTATAAATGTCTGTTCTCTCGGAAACCTTGCGTGATGGAGAAAAAACCTATATCATATTTGAATTCAGGAGAAAAAATACTATCAGAATCACATTTTTTCTTTCTGAGACAAAAATAGTTTATTTTTGTTGCTCAGTATTATTTCTCCAGTATGGAACGTATATGGAAATACTTTCCAAGGAAACCACATAAAAAATCATAGAACGATTCCACTCGAAATTTCAAAAAATGGTCGCAGCATATCATGTATGGAGATGTTTGTCAAATACAACAAGAACAGCTGACAATGAAACAATTTCCCAGCTTCAAACTTGACACACAAAACATCATAGTTCCTTTCAACAGGAAATACATTACAAATCAAATCCGTTTTAAAGCTTAATTCGAAGATACCGATTCCGATTGAGGGTCTTTCCACTTTTCAGCGGTTGCCCTTTTACCAGCCGGCTGCTGGCCCTTCGCATCCACATGTGTCAATCACAGAGGTAGATGATCAACAGCCAGTGTAGGGGTGACATGTGGTTAGCATGTCGAGTCCCCCAGCCGTTATAGCTGGTTCCTCAACCTGGAGCCGCTACTTATTGTAGCTACCCAATTGCCTCACGATGCTGGGTGGGCACCGGTCCCATACTGGCCGAAATACCATGAGAAAATTTCTTCCCCCATGGAGACTCGAACCAGCGCAAGTCCCGTAGCTCTGCGCCAAGGCTTCCTACCTTAACCGCTCGGCTACGGCGCGGGACTCGAAGATACCAAGAATACAAAACAACACTGTTTCTCAATACCTGAGACCAATCTCGCACCATCTTATCAGCTCCAGATGTTCATCCACTAAATCTCTAGTCTTGGTTTGTCAATCCTCTTCTATCTTCTAAGTAACGTTCCAGGTTATTCGTGGGAGATTCGTCTTGCTTTGGAATCAGAAATAACTAAACCTGTTTCAATATTATTAATTAAACGAGAAAAAAAATTATTTTCCATTTTCGTAGTCAGAATACAAAATATATAAAATAATGGCAATATAATGGTATCATTTTCATTTTTTCCTATTGTTACGTGTCGACGTTTGAATTGCGCGGGCGAGTCGCCCCTAGTGAGTTAGATCACCTGCAAGCCGGCTGAATTGTCTGGAGTGTGTTGCCAGACGGTTCTACTGGTCTCTCTCTCTCCACTTTGGAGAAGGATCCATGTCTAGAGGATTCTGGGCGCCGAAATTGCGCGAAGCTATTACTAGAGCTTTCCTCCCGCTTATATAAAAGAGCGGATGAGAAGGCCAGTTAGTCAGTTTTGAGATAGTCTTGTGTTGGACAGCGAGAGGTTAAGTCTAAGAGAAATTGTGAGGAAGGACTGTGTCTGCAACTGTGTTATAAGAGATTATCTGATAAACTTTCAAAGAAGAATAATTGTGAGATAGAATTGTGATTGAAGAATTAATGATAATTGTGAGAAGAAAATAAAGTGTCAAGAAAAATTTCACATAATATATGTGTATTTATTTAAGTCGAAATAGATAAAAGGAGAACCCTGTGCCATCCTGTGACACCATATATATGTAGCCCTAATTGTCACTTTTCTTAAAAAAACAAATTCTCTTTTTGAATGAATTAATGTCGAGCGAATGTCTTAGTATATCCACATACATTGGGTCTGATTTTAATAACTTGATTAAGTAATAATTTATCTTAATTCCTCCCTGGCTTTATTCTTTAGATTAAGTGTAACCTTAAACTGGAATTATATTTGGTAATAAAAGATTCCGGGCTATGTGGCCGTGGTCTATAACTGGCGTTTTATTTGGAATTATATTTGTTTTGAATTCTTGGCATCTTCGAATTATATATAATGCATAACTCACTGACATTATCAAACCCGTAGGTTTATGGCCGTAGGTTTATCCTGACGTATAGTCTACTTTCTCTAATCATAGTTAATATTATCCTCCAACTCATTCTTGGACCTACTGGGCGCTTTCTTTCTGGTTTTCTTACAAGTAGTTTCCACGCCCCTCTTTCAATCCCCATTCGTGCCACATGTTCTGCCATCGCAGTCTATGAGACTTAATTTTTTTATTATATCTGGTTTCCCTTAATGACCATGTAGCTCGCTGTTATTTAGCATACTCCATTCGCCTGTCCTTTCATTTCTCTTAGGTCCAAAATTTTCCTTCCAACTTTATTCTCAAATACTCGTAATATTTTCTCCTCCCTAAAGTAATAAATATAATATAATTGGGAGAATAACAGTTTTTTATATTTTCAGTTTAATGTTTTTTGAGAAAAGTTGAGACAAGAGTCCTTCTAATGTATAATACCATGCTTTTCCAAAATTGAGCCGTGTTTAATTTATTTCTGCGCCCCATCTTGTTTGTAATTATTGTTTGTAGGTACTCGAATACAGCCACCTCTTGAAAATTTCCCTCATCTTCTTCTTCTTCTTCTACACTTCACGGGCTAGGCAAATTGCATGTTCCGCCTCACAATTGTTCTGTACATCTTTTCACTGGCCTTCCTACATACCTTCAACCTCTTGACTTGTAGTTAAATGCTGCTTTTGGTAATCTTGTTGCATTCATTCTTTCTAGATGTCTAAACAATTTTTCTCTATATTCTTTGATTTTACCATTCAATGGATATATATTTAACTCTGTTCTTACATCTTCATTCTTTATCCGATCCATTATTGTGCAGCCTTTTGTACTTCTAAGGAAGTTCATTTCTACGCTTTGTATTCTACTTTGTAATTTTTTGGTTCCAATTTTCACTCCCATAAAGTAATGCAGGAACTGGCAATGTTTTATAAAACTTCAATCTAGTATCTCTTCTTGTTTTGTTCTTTAATGTTGTATGTAGAGTTCCATGTATCATTTGAAATTTTGACAGTTTGATATTTATATCTCTTTCAGTTTTTGTGTTTATAGTAAAATTACAACCCAAATAATTAAAATTTGTTACTTGTTCCAGAGGTTTGTTGTCTATTGTGATTTTTGATCTTAAATGTTCATTTCCCCAAAATGCCATTATTTTCGTTTTTCTTTTTGATATTTTAAAATTATATTCTTGGCATAACTGATTTAATTGATGTAATGAGTACTACAAATTATTTTCATTTTCTTGAATAATAACCACATCGTCAGCATACATTAAAACATTTAATATTTTAAAACGGTCCATTCTTATACTTACATTTCCCTCATTTGTCATTTATAATGTATTTCTATGTGTGAACATATATATATTATAATGTATACAGAATGTATTTAATTTGTTATGCGACAATAATATTAGTTTACGGTATTAAAATTGTCTTCGCGTAAATATTTTAGAGTTCGATTAAATTAGATTATAGAGTTCGATTTAATGTTTGTTGAACACTGAATTTATATAATATCATGGACAGGCAGTAGGTGTTAAACTGTTTGATTATGTCGCCGTGCTTTTGTTTGCCTGGTTACAGAGTCTTCCAGTTTACTTAGACGCGATCAATAAGATTGATCCCACCCGCACTGTAATCTGATGATACGATGAAGCTGTGCCACCACGTGCGAGCCCCTAACTCACGCACACACGCACCGTGCTTCAACATTAAAGTCAAGGGTCCATTGTCTTCCTGGCAAGAAAATATTGCATTATTATTAATGGCGCTGACTTTTTAAACATGTTGGGAAAAGAACTAACAGAAAATTCAGGAAATTATACAAGTAATAAGAATTATATACAAGTACGTATTAATAATCTGTATTCTTAGTAACATTTTATGTAATCATTTGTTTATAGACGCTTTAAGGTACAAGGTCTTAAGGTCATCCGCTCTTAAAAATGATCCTCATCAAAACAAAATCGTGCGACCTGCTCGCTTTTCATTGGTTATGGGTACCGACTTATGATGTAGAAGCAATAAGTACGCGAAAAAGTAGTTCCCGTAATTAAAATTAAAATATGAAAATACTTGTTATTCTTCTTATTTTTTTTTCCTTTCCAGGATTAGGTCAATGCGACCTCTTCATGTCTCAAGTCTATCGTTTCCTTGGCCGTCCCAAATATCTTTTTCATGTGGTTTGTAGGTGTTGATCGTTTTGGATAATCTTGTATTGTCCATTCTGTCTATGTTCATTCCATCGGTATTTGTGCTCTTCTAGTTTATCGAGTATTGGAAGTACCTCCAGTTCATTTCTTATTGACTCTTTATGTAATCTATCAATTCGTGAACAATCCATTTACCGATCTTAAAAATTTCATTTCATTGGCTTGACTGTGTGAGATTCTTGTTATTCTTCATGAATGAAAATAATAATATTTAAAACGAAAATATTATAAAATATACCTAATCAATAATTACAAATTAAAATAGTTAATTACATATGGATGATTCATTTGAGTCGTGCTTCAGTCGATTCTGATGCAACAAAATGGCTAATGGTGTCGAGTCTTCTGTTGCCTGTGTCGCCATCTAAATTTTTAAAACATAACTCTGACAAACCTTTGACTGGTAAAGAAACAGTTATTTTAAATGTATTTCACAAGTTCAGTGAAAAATCTCATCAGTTTTCTTATACTCTACTCTATTCAACGATCACATGTTTTATATACTTCACAAGTGCTCCTTGTCATGTGACAGTAATTGTGATGAGAATGGCTGAAGGATACAATTGGCGTTTGTTTATGTTAGGATCACTCTAAGAGCGGATAAGGTGTAGTATCCAATTCGGTTGTTCCCAGTAATGTTTATAACGCGTTTACTGTACACACAAGTACAGTAACTGCCAAGAATGGCAGAGAAGATGGGACAATACGAACAAAGGAAATATAATTAAAGCCTTTTTCCCATCAATACAAGACAGATTAAAACAACAACTACCAATCACTCCAGAATTCACTGCAATAGTAACAGGACATGGCAAAACAAGATCCTACCTTCACAGATTTCACATAATAGACAATCCTACATGCACATGTAATAGAGCAGACCAAACCGTAAACCACTTAATATATGACTGCCAAGATGTAAAACAACACAGAATGGAATTGATAAATGCTATACAAAGAAGTGGAAACACCTGGCCAGCCACAAATCAACAACTAGTAACTAAGCATTTACTAGAACTTAGGAAGTTTATTCAGGCAATAAAATTACAAAAATTGTTAATGTAAATATGTAACATAGTATATAAAAATGAGATGATTAAATTTAGAATTACGTACACTAAGTAAAATTGTAAATATTATAAATATAGAGGATAGTATAGACAATAGTATATAGGTAAGACATAGTAAAATGTATATGTAAATATGTATATACTGTTATGTAATAGCATAATATAAGTCATTGATGTATTATATTAAAACAAAGCATGTAATATTACTCTGTAATGGGGCATGCTGAGGAATTAATAAAGAGAAAAAAAAAAAGTTCAGTAACTTAATTTTAATGATGCTATGAAATGACAATTAAGAGTCAAATGTGTCCTGACAATGAAATTACAACACAGCCTACAGAGAACCAGAAAAAACAGTGATATTAGTCGACACCGGGGTTTAAACCCGGAAACTACCGAATGCGAGTATCAAACAATACCGCTTGAGGGTTGGGGTGGAGAAGATATATACACCGTAACCACAAATATAGTATCATACTTTACTACTACGTCGCTTTGGATAATCGTATCTAAATGAAATTGGTGACAATCAAAAGAGAAACTCAAAAAGTTTTTTGCTACACCTCATAGACATTGAATGTGGCCCCCACGAGTGACGCTGCAGACATCGCTGTCTGCTAAATATCCACCAATGAACCCATATTGACCACAAAAAAACATGATTAAATTTAGTTTAGTTTCTGTATTGTTGTCCATTATTCTCCATTATTGACATTGTTAACATGCACAAAACGTTTTGAGTTTGTCACCAATTTCATTTAGATACGATTATCCAAAGTGACGTAGCATTAGTTTGAAGTATGATACTATATTTGTGGACACAGTGTATTTACTTACGCGATTGATGACAATTTTAATTCAAATATTAGTATTACGTAGTGGCATTTATAGCATTTATCTGCGAAAAGTAAGCATTGTGAAAGTATTTTAACGTTATATGAAGTGAATTAGCGGAAATATGTAATTACGTTGTAAACGTCGGCCATTTTGAAATCCCAAAGAAGAACTGTGGTGGAGAATGTAAATAAATTATACTATATGTATAAGAAATTAAAAGCTAATCTAACCTATATGTATAGGAACCTAAAAGATAACCTAACCTAATTCAATTACTATAACCTACTCTAAAGTAATTTAATATCTAAAAGCTGACCTAACGTAATTTAATTCTATAAAAAGTAACCATAGTTATTAACAGTGGGTTATCGCTTGTTGTTATCGCTGATCATAATCATAAGTGTGGTTATCACTGGTTATTAATGTGGTTATCGTCGGTTATTAGAGAGGTTATCGCTGGTTCATGCAACAACTCATAGAATAACAGTTGTAACCACAGTTATTTGTATGGTTATGACCTCCATGTTGTATAATTGCAGAGTTATTTAGAGTGGTCAGGACAGGAAATAGTCCCACTTTTTTCATATTTACGACTAAAATAAGACGAAAATAATTAAATTCCGCAGCTAAGCACAATAAGTACTTATACTTTTATCGATATTTGTTGCATTTAAGTTGTGTTAAAGTGAGTAAGTAAATATATGGTCTTGTCCACCAGACCCCACTTGACTCATAACTTTCGATAAATTTATTTTCCTACGCTACCCGGGCCTTATGAGACGCGACCATTCAGGAGAAGATTTTTACCCTCCACACAAGGATACGTAGTGCCTTCCGGACCAGTGGTCAGCTCAATGCTAGGGCCAATTCCGAGACAACACGGATATATAATTCAAGACACACCATTTACTCATACTATACAAGGAGAATTTGATAGGGTGATTATGGTGGCGAAAATGACTGTTTTAAAAGTAATATTACACATTTAGCGCCATAACCGAGTGGTTAAGGCAGGAAGCCTTGGTGCAGAGCTACGGGACATGCGCTAGTTCGAGCCTCCACGGGAGAAGAAATGTTCTCATGGAATTTCGGCTAGTATTGGACTGGTCCCACCCAGCATCGTGGGGCATTTGGGTAGCTACAATAAGTAGCGAATCGAGGTTGAAAATACCAGCTATAACGGCTGGGGACCCTACATGCTGACCACATGTCACCCCTACACTAGCTAGACGATCGTCTACATCTGTGATTAACACATGTGGACGTGAGGCCAGCGACCGGCTGGCAAGCCAAGTTCCTTCTAGGCCTGTCGCGCTTGGAGTTTTTTTATAGGCTATATAGTGTTACCTTATATCCATTGAATGATAAAATCAAAAAATATATAGAGAAAAATGGTTTAGACATGCAGAAAGAATTAATGTAACAAGATTACCAAAATCAGCATTTAACTTCAAGCCAAGAGGTTCAAAGAATGTAGGAAGGCCAGTGAAAAGATGGACAGAACAACTGTGAGGCGGAACAGGCAATTTTCCTAGCCCGTGAAGTGAAGAAGAAGATTTTTACCATTTTCCTTTTTGAGCAAAGTATAAGGACACAAACCCAGAACCAAGATGGCGATTTAAAATTCCCTACCCTGCCGGAATTCCAACCTGAGTCTCCGGAGTGGAAGTTAAAGACTCTACCGACCGCGCCACTGCGACGGACATTTACAGGGACTATTTGATCTTTAAAGTTTCCCGATATTTGTCTTACAGTTCAGAAAAAATCCGAAAAAAGTACATTCATTCTGGAACGTGTCCTGACCAAGGATCGAATCCGATCCCGCCGCGTCTGAGGCAACGATTTTACCCGTGACTACAGCGGAGGGCAAAAAAAAAAAAAACAACAAATATATATAAAAAAGGAATGTTATGCATAGAATGCTATTTCTTCTCCTTCATAGTATATGTTCGTAATGAAACATTTAACTGCAGCGCGTGGAAATGCAATCAGACATATAAAGCGTTGAAGTCATAATTACATCTCATCACCATTAACTAACAGAATAAACATCTCACACATGTTATGTTCTTAGTGCGGTGTAATGTATGGCACGAATTTAATGTTCAGTCTCTCTGTTTATACAATATCGAATACCATTTGAGAACAAAAGTCAAGAAATAACTTACAGCTCTTTTACTTTCATTTTATTTTGCGATAGCTGAATAAAAGAGGAAATTCAAGTGAACATTTTTCCACCCACAATTTCATTAAGAGTACATAGTAAAATATAGGGACGATAGGAGACCAACGAATACAATGTTATATAGATTTGTATTTGTTGGACTCCTATCTTTGCAGTATGTTTACCATGTACCCTTAATGAAATTGTGGGTGGAAAAATGTTTACTTGAATTTCCTCTTTTCTTCAGCTATCGTAAAGTAAAATGAAAGTAGAGAGCTATGCTGTATTATGAGTTATTTCTTGGCCTTTGTTCTCAAATGGTATTCGATATTGTACATATAAACAGATAGTACTGAACATGAAGGAAAATAATATTTTCATTAGGAATTACGTTTATTCATAGCTTATTGTAAGTAAACAAGTCTTTAAAAACTAATATTAAGTAAATAACACTGGTCAACATGATTTTTGTCTTATGAGTACCATAAGTTGTACTTAATGCAGTTTTTGTATCGTGTTTTCAAATATGTATTCGAAATTTCTCCATCACCCACAGTTTTTTTTTATTTTAATTTCAATTACTTACTTACTTACTTACTCACTGGCACTATCGAACCCGTAGGTTCATGGCCGCGCGGACATAAGCTCTCCATACATCCCTATCCTGAGCTAATGCTTTCCAATCATTTCCTGTATAATCTACTTCTCTCAAATCATAGTTAATGTTGTTCTCCCACCACATTCTTGGTCTACCAATTGGGCGTTTTCCCTCTGGCTTTCCTACAAGAAGCTTCCATGCACGTCTTTCATTCCCCATACGTGCAACATGTCCTGCCCATCGCAGTCTATGAGACTTGACTGTTCTTATTATATCTGGCTTCTTATAAAGACCATGCAGTTCATTGTTATGTAGTCTTCTCCATTCACCTGTATGTTCATCTCTCTTTGGTCCAAAAATCTTCCTAAGAACTTTATTCTCAAATACTCGTAATCTCCTTTCCTCCCTTAAAGTAAGAGTCCATGTTTCGCACCCATATAATATAACTGGTAGAATAATAGTTTTATATATTTTCAGCTTAACGTTTCTTGAAAGGAGTTGGGACATCAAAAGTCTCTGCAATGCATAATAGCATGCATTTCCAGAATTGAGCCTATGTTTAATTTCTTTGTGCATCTCATTCCTATTTGTGATTATTGTTCCTAGGTATTTGAATTCAGCCACTTCCTCAAAATTTCCCTCATTTGTCATTAGCTGTCCATTTCCATTATATACTGAATTTCTACGTGTGACCATATATTTAGTTTTACTGATATTTACTTCCAGTCCTAATTTCTTAGTGTTACTCAATAAGTGTGTGCGTGTTGGCCTTTAGTATCTCCTCGCTATCGGCCAGTAGTACTACATCATCAGCATAAACTAATTTCAATTAATGGATTTAAATATTTTTTTTTTAATAAACCTAGATTTCTTCCCGGAAAATCTGGGTGCAGTGGGCGATGAGCACGCGGAACACTTTCATCAGGAGATTTCAACTATGGAAAAGATATATCAAGGCAAATGGAATCCTAATATGCTGGCCGATTATTGTTGGACCATCAAGAGGCGAAATATAACAGAAAATCGTCATTTCTTACTTTCTAGGCGAGTCCGAATATTCGAATATTGTATAGTTACGAATGTAGAAAATATTAAAGTGTTTGAAATTATAAATGCCTGTCTCTCGGAAACCTTGCGTGATGGAGAAAACCGATATCATATTTGAATTCAGGAGAAAACATATTTTCAGAATCACATATTTTTCTTTCTGAGACAAAAAAAAAGTTTAATTTTTGTTGCTCAGTGTAATATAAGAAATGATAAATTGTCAGAAGAAAAAAAAAACTTTTCGTACTAACTATAGGTCAACAAAACGTAAACAAAACAGAGCTCTGACAGTCACTGCAGAAATTAACACTCACTGTTTTAACCCATTCGCCTCAAAAGACGAGGTAAATTCGCCAGCAGTTAAATGGTCTTCAACTTAGAAGACGAGGAATACTCCCTTAACTCTGCTGTTATATATCATGCAATATTTTGTACATCCTTTGGCAGGGAAATGTTTTGTTAACATTTATGAATAGTAGAGAAATATGTTGCGCGTATGGGGAATGAAAGACGTGCATGGAAACTTCTTGTAGGAAAGCCAGAAGGAAAAACGCCCAGTTGGTTAGACCAAGCATGAGGTGGGAGAGAGGTGGGATGGGAGAAAAAATTAACTATGATTTGAGGGAAGTAGATTATACAGGGAATGATTGGAAAGCATTGGCTGAGGATAGGGATGTATGGAGAGCGTATGTCCGCGCGGCCATGAACCTACGGGTTCGATAGTGCCAGTGAGTAAGTAAGGAAGAGAAATATGTTTTGGCCTTCACCATTATTGTGGTCTCAAACACCGTTATCTTTTGTTTGTTTTGAATGTCTGAAAATAGACAATATAATTTACTTAAATCCGGTTTCTGGGGAAATTCATTAAACATTTAAACCTTAAGGGAATGGGTTAATCTACAAATGCCGGAATATGATTGAGTGGTGTCGTTTACCGAGTGGAAAAACTTAAGGCCAGACATAGAGCATTCAGTCCACAAAACATGAAAATTAGAGAGGGATACACGAAATAAATGTAACACTTTCACTTCACAAAACTTAATCACACTGTATATAATCTGCCTAACTTGACTGTGCAGTACTTCGCTCTTCACTCGCGGTATGATAGTTGAACCAAACGCCACCGTGTACACGACTGAACTAGGTCATTGTAGAGAGAAACTGAAGTACCTGCGACATAGACTTGATGTCACATGCCATGGTTCCGAAACACACCGATCCTATTCCAGTTAATGTAAATTAATGATCTTACATGAAGTTGTAGGCATACCTCAATTTACGTTTAACTTGAAAGGTAAGTCACGTCTCCCTAGACCTCTCTGCTAGATGGAATTATTTTGGGGCGAATTTAAGGTAGAAGTTATCGTGAAATAGTTAAATATTCAATCATGATTTCTCAACAGTGTGTTATGTCATCATCATCTCCTTTATCTCTTATCAGGAGCACAGGGCGACTACAAAGCGTCGCCAACGGATCCTATTCTGAGCCAAATTCTTAACTTCAACCAGGTTTTCCCCTCCTTTGCAATTTATTCATGGTGGTTCTCTTCCATGTCTGTTTCGGTCTGCCTTTTCCCCTGTGTCCTTGGGGGTTCCAATACAATGCAATTATTTCAATCGAATGAAGGTATTTTCTTAATGTAGGCCTATGCCCCATCCAGTTCCATTTTCGTTTTTTTTTTCTATTTTAATTTCTTTCTGGTCAGTTTTTTCATATTTTTAAAATTTTTTTATCTATTTTATTCTTGATATTTTCTATAGGCATATATTTATATGTTTAGTGTGATATGTGTTAAGATATTGGAAACTTAAGGACTTTCACTTCGGTGAAAGTCCAACCTAATGTTTCCTTTTCCCAATCCCTAAAGAAGGGCACCTCTTCACTAAACCAAAAGGTGAACAGCAATGTTCAAGGCCAGGGCCAGCAATTGCCTAAATTACAACTAGGGCAGCAGGTTGAGGAGTATCTCCAGGGTCTTCAGGCAATATTGGCTGAACTACCCTCTCCTATGGAGAAATTCCTTTTCCTGCACAGGATCTTTAACCTGTGTAACATAGGTTAAAGTTAAGTGAACCACAAACTAAATAGATTGTGCGAGTTGCTCACACAGAATGTGATATCAGGTTGCACTATCCAGTGCGACTTGATATCTATATACTGTGTGGACATATCCACAATTTATTATTCAGGTACGTAGACCAAAAGAAACCATCTTGTCACAATGGCTAGGATTAAACGAACCACAATTCTAAAACGATAGCCACTACGGAATTAACTGCCAAGAATGCCCAGTGGGTAACAGTATGCAGAGCCCAGGACGGTGCCAAGTCACCGTCACTCAATTGTTGTTGTTGTTGGAAACTTACTACACGAACAGGGCGTCCTAGGGCACTTTTAGTAAGCGCTAAATACTCCCTTTACAAGTGCTCAAACATTATTTTAACATATCGCTACACTTTCAGAAAAGAAAGTTATTTCTTGGGGCAGGAATAAATGTTTTGCATGGTACACAATTTCGCGCTGGAACACACCGAGAAAGAAGGCAGCATTCTTTAATGAAATGAATAGACAGAAGTTATTGGAATTCGCTAAAAACTGTGTGACAAGCCCATAGAATATTAGAGAAAACGTTATTTTTTCAGATGAAATATGTACAATATTTTCAGATCTGGTGGAAATGGCTTCGTATGGGGAAAACCAAATATAGAACTGTGCCAGAAGAATCTCCGAGCTAGCTACCGTGAAACCTGTAGTGGCAACGTGCTGCTTTGGGGAACCATGGCGTACAATGAAATTTGAAGTATTGCATTTATTAAAGACGCAATTCATTTGCCAGAATCCAAGCTGCTGAAATGAAATTACTCAGACCAATAGCAGGATACCAAAGAAAAGACAAAAAACACAACACAGAAATAAACAGCAACTAAAAGTAGAGGAATTAAACACAACAACAGTGAAATACAGAACAAACTGGAAAGAAGACTTAGCAAGGATGAATGAGAACAGAATACCAAAAGCAACATACAACTATTCACCAAGAGGATGAAGAAGTTTGGGAAGACCAAAGAAAAGATGGAAAGAGCAGCAATTTGGAGCCGGAACAGGCTAGCAAAAAGCCTAAACCGTGACGAAGAAGAAGAAGAAATACACAATTACCGCACCAAGTATATCGACGTATTGGGACATAATTACACGCTTTATATTAGCTTGACCTGTATCTGTATATCTATACATCTATCTATCTATCTATCTATCTATCTATCTATCTATCTATCTATCTATCTATCTATCTATCTATCTATCTATCTATCTATCTATCTATCTATCTATCTATCTATCTATCTATCTATCTATCTATCTATCATCTATCTATCTATCTATCTATCTATCTATCTATCTATCTATCTATCTATCTATCTATCTATCTATCTATCTATCTATCTATCTATCTATCTATCTATCTATCTATCTATCTATCTATCTATCTATCTATCTATCTATCTATCTATCTATCTATCTATCTATGTAACTGAATTTATCAACGCATTTTTCACCCACTTAAAATAATTGGATCGACTTGAAATTTTGTATACTTGTAAAGGACCCGTGACAATACAATAATTTCATATTTATTTTCTAAAATCCTGGCCAGAATCATCAGAAAATCAAAAAAAGTGTCTTTGTATTTATGTAACGGAATCTTTGAACACGATTTTCACCCACTTAGAGACATTGGATCGACTTGAAACTTTGTATACTTGTAAAGGACCCGTGACACTACAATAATTTCATATTTTATTTCTAACTTCCTGGCCAGAATCATCAGAAAATAAAAAAAATTAAAACTGGTATAATAGGTTACGGACTTGTCGATTTCTTAGTCAATCGTTGTAAGAACTCAGTTGGTAGAGCGGTGAACTAGTGGTATACAATTTTAGTAATCCATAGGTCGCTGGTTCGAATCCGGCTGGGGAGGATTTTTTTAGAAGAGTAATACTTTCAGCTCATACTTCAATAGTATGGAATTTAAATATATTTACATTCTTATCTTATTGTATAAAATATTAAAACTAAAAATTTAAAAAAATAAATAATAGTTTTAAAAAACTAAAAAGCACGCTTTATTAGAAAACCGAACTCAAAAATGAAAAATAATTTTCATTTCCAACACGCTTGGGATAAATTTAAAGTGGTCAACAAAAAATCATCTCCAACACATATAGAATAAAACTAGAATTATCAACAAAAAGAAAATAATTTTACCATCAAAAGCGTGGGGTGCTTTTCATGATGTTTACATGTTCTTCTTAGAGACTTTACTTTTACCAATATCTGTTTATTATCAAATATATTAATTGATATAAAGAACCCCATGCTTTTGATGGTAAAATTATTTTCTTTTTGTTGATAATTCTAGTTTTATTCTATATGTGTTGGAGATGATTTTTTTGTTGACCACTTTAAATTTATCCCAAGCGTGTTGGAAATGAAAATTATTTTTCATTTTTGAGTTCGGCTTTCTAATAAAGCGTGTTTTTTTTTATTTTTTTAAAACTATTATTATATATTTACCATTAAGTTCATCACTATTGGGTCTCATGATACATATAATTCCCAACAAGATAATAGCCAAGCATTACTGCTTGGGCACAAGAATTTGGCTGCTGTTTAATGTACGAAGAAATAACCGAACATTAATCCAATTGAAAATCTGTGCCATTTTTTAATTTGCAAGTAAGGAAAATACCTCCTAATTTATTGGGGATCGATCGTAAAATGGCGCAGGAAATAAAAAATATATTTCTGGTTGAATGGGATTACTTCGGGTACATAATTTACTCGTATTAATGGGGATTGGTTGTAAAATAAATTTTATTTGAATTTCATACAGCACTTCCAACAAACGAGACTTATTGGAGACATTATCTGTGGAATGATTCAAAATTTCATTAGAAGTCACAAAGACATTAACGAAAAGAATACCAAGAAGGTTGCATACAAAATAATAAAGTGTTTTATGTTTCATTAAATAAGATCATTGACATGTTTATTTGGTACATCTAAAAATATTTGTTTTGGTCAGAGAATTTACAGTTTTCTTGAGTTATTCCTCTAATTTTCTTGAGTTTCTTTAGTCTTGTAAAAAGTAATGTTTGTTTATTTCTAATAGTCTAAGATCCGGCTGCAAGATTACTACGTTCATCGAGTGTATGAACAAAATCAATTTGTTTCATAAAATTGTGAATTACTGAATACATTTTTGCCGAATTGCCTATTAAAATTCGGCCGCCAGTATGTTAAATTAAAATATAATTTATTTATTTATTTATTCTAAATAATTTGATTTACCTCCTCGCGGCTACTGCAGGCTATGACACTAATCAGTAATAAAATGGCGATAAGTACGTATTTATTGTTTTATATTGTTTCAAATAAAGTTCAGTTCATTTAAAATGCTGTGATTTGTTTCTATCTATCTTTCTTCGGGTTTTTACAGCTGCTGCCGTCTTCCCGTGTCAAACCTCCAAAGCCTACGGTCTTGGGCATCTTCGATGCTTAGCCCTCTAGCTTGCATTACTGTCTTCATGTTTTCCTTCCATGTTAACCTTGGTCTCCCTCTTTTCTTCTTTCTGTTCGGATGCCATTCATATAGTTGCTTCGGCCATCGCTCATCTTCCATTCTTAAGACATGTCCTAACCACTTTAATTACTTCTCCTCAATTCTTTCAATTATGCTTTCTTCTGCTTCCATTATGTTTCTAATTTCCTTATTTGTGACATGTTCTAATCTAGACTTTCTGGCACTTCTCCGTAAATAATCCATTTCTAGAGCTATTAGTCTATTCTTGTAGTACTTATTGATTGTCCATACCTCACTTCCATACATTGCAACAGATTCCACCAATGTTTTACCAATATATTTTTTGTGTCTTTCCAAATATGCTTATCCCACCATATGGAATTTAACGATGATATTATTTTGCTACTCAATTCAATTCTATGTTTTATGTTCTCTTTGCCTATACCTTCGATGTTATCCATAATTATTCCCAAATATTTAGTTTGTTTCACTTGCTTTATTTGGATTCCTTCTTCCAATATTAAATTTTCTCGTTCATTGCTATTTATTGCCAGATATTCTGTTTTTGTAAATTTACTGTGAGACCCCATGATTCATATGTGTTTTTCAACCTTTTTATCATGAATTCCATATCAAATTTGTCTTGCGCTAAAACCAGTTGATCATCGGCAAATTGTAATGTCAGCAAAAATCTGTTACCTATTGGGATCCCCATACCTTTGCAGCTTTGTTTCCATTTCATTAATATGGATTCTACATAAATATTAAATAATATTGGTGAAAGACTGCATCCTTGTTTCAATCCCTTTGTGGTTTTTATAGGATTAGACATTATATTTCCAATTTTAACATAAGCGGAGTTATCTTTATAGATTTGTTTAATAATTCCTATTAGGTTTCTGTCAATATTGTATTTCTCCAATACTTCCCATAATTTGTTCCTCGGAATTGAGTCATAAGCTTTCTCTAAATCTATCATTGTCAAATGGGCCTTCTCCAACTGCAGTCCGTTTTTCAATTAACTGTTGTATTGCAAATATATTGTTAACACATGACCTTCCTGGTCTGAATCCATTTTGATCTTCTCCTAATTTGTATTTAATATCTTTTTGTAACTTTGTTTTTAATAACTTCGTAAATATTCTATATAATGTGTTATTTATACTTAGTCCTCTGTAGTTTCTTGCGTCTCTTCTATCGCCCTTCTTGTATATTGGTACAATGTAGCTTATTTTCCACTCATCGGGAATCTTCTGTATTGCAATGATTTGTTTCTTATAATGTATATTAACACTACCTTTTGAATATATTTTTGTATATACATTGTACGTAGTATTCATAAAGGGCAGTGGTTTTACTTCCCGCTGCGAGAGAACAAAGGCAACTGAATCAGTACATTGGCTTGGAAATCCTACAGAATGAGTGAAGATAAGCAGTAAAATAAGTGAATAATATATGAAATATATTAATTAAATATAAATTTACCTGTTGTTTATCGGTATAAGAATTAAGCCATTACCTCATTATTATTCTTAAAATGCTAACACATGCCAAGAAGTGTTTTGTAGCCGTTAATGAATTGTCTTATACAACATGCAGTTTTGTCCATATTAGCACTAAATTACTCAAACGCACACATCACGCACATCCTTGTATACAAAAGTGACGCATTAACATACAAAGCCTGTACTATTTTAGGGAACTCCCAAAAAAATTATGCTCTGTTCCTAGTGAAAAATAGTTCATTGCTCGTGGATTTTTAAAAACACAATGTTATATACAGTTTAGGAGAACAAATTGGTCATCTGACTTTGCACTCTTCCTCTGTTCCAGTAGGCCTAAGCTTGCAAACTACAAATTCGGTTTCTCAAGGCTTGCAAATCTCTTGCAACAGTTGTAATCCTAAATGATTACGAATATGAGTATAGAATTTCAACTACCTACATGTTTTTGTGCCCTAAGTTTATCATTAGCTGTCTCGTATGCAACGGGCCCGGATTCGATCCCCGGCCGTGAAAAGTGAGTTTCTTTTTCGGATTTTCTTTCCACATATTTCGGGAAACTTTAAGACCAAAACGGTCTCCGAACATCATCTGGCCATCATAATCGCCGTTATCATATTCGCTATTTTTATTATCGATATGTGGGTGGTGTGTTTTGTTGTAATGTTATGTTGTCTTTGAGGAGGCCATGACATTGAGCTCATCATTCATTCGAGGAGCCCTCCATGTCTTTGTGCGGTCAAAAAAGTACATGTTTGTGATCCATAATTAAAATCCCTCTCCCGACAGGTCGCGTCACAGTAAGGCCCGGGTGCGTGTGGTACGTAAAGTACATATAAGGCGAGAGGTTCAACTACGTTAACGGAATGTAAAGTTTATCATAAGTAATGCCACGAGTGATTTCCAAATTATCTAGAGAATTTGGAAATCAAGAGTGACATTTGTTAGGACTATTTAACGAATAAAATTAAGCTGTTTACTCACAAATCATTATTTAAATATAGTTATTTTAAAAATATTTATATATTTAAAGTAAACGGCGATGTATGAAAACAAATGAGGAACGATTGTTATGCTTCATTTGTTCATCACTGCAATCAGATAATATTATTGATTGCCAAAGGATCGCAATATTGTAAGAATGCACCCTAGTGGAGAAATTTATAACCAACATTATAGGTTATTAATTAATTGCTGATGTCCTATGATGTAAATATGTCAATTATATTTTTCTGGAACGTAGATTCCTGTAAAATAATACGTTTAAGAAAGTGCAAACAGTGGTTTATTATTATTTTTGTGGTATACTCAATTGCTACAAATACTTTTATATTATATCCCGCAAGCACTATCTGGTAACATTCGCATAAAATCTGTCCACCGCTGTGGTCTCGAGATAGCGTGCTGTCTTGTCATGCTGCGGGCCCGAGTCCGATCCCCGGTCGCGACAGGTTTCTGGGTGAGGTTTTTTTCAGGGTTTTTCCTCACCTATAAGACAAATGTCAGGAAGTTTTGGGTCCAACGATCCCAGAAAATCATCCAGCCATCATTATCATCCTTATCATTATCATCACCATCCTTCACCGGTGAGGAAAGCAACGGGAAGCTATAACACCTATAATTCCCTAGTAAAGCTGCAAAGCATAGCATGAAAATGCTATGATTTCAGTGAAAGACCTGCCCTCGGGCAGAATTACTATGGATGGATATTTAATGTAAACGGAGATGTTTGAAAACAAATGGGGAATGATTGTTATGCTTCATTTGTTCATCACTGCAACCAGATCATATTATTTATTGCCAAAAGATCGCAATATTGTAAGAATGCACCAGAGTGGAGAGATTTATTACCAACATTATAGGTTATTAATTAATTTCTGATGTCCTATGATTTAAATATGTCAATTATATTTTTCTGGAACGTAAATTCCTGGGAAATAATACGTTTAAGAAAGTACAAACAGTGTTTTTTTTGTGGTATAATCAATTGCTACAAATATTTTTATATAATATCCCGCAAGCACTATCTGCTAACAATCGTGCACTATATATAAAATCTGGTAGCCACATGCAATCACTGTAAAATAATGATATGACCTATTCAGAATGTTAAAAAGAAGGAGCTTGATTTTAATGTGATAAAATTAAATTGATAAAATCGAGGCGAAAAAGACTGATAGGTTGGAAATAAAAATCATTGAAATGTGACTGGTCAATGACTCCCATTTGGGGCATGAGTTAAATAGTCATTAGAAACAATTCTTATTAAGTTAAAATTGAAACATTAATTAAAACCGGGTCACATAGGCTATCTACTAATAAAAATTGTCAGATAAAATAGAAATACTGTACATTGCTGATTTATTACATTGAGGAAACCAAATGCGCGTTATTCAATAATATTTACTATTTATAGTTACTTTACAGTGGATTAATATATATTTTTTCAAATAGATGACGGATGGGCAGGACATGTGGCAGGAGTGGGGGCTGGAAGAGGGGTATGGAGAATTATTGTCGGAAAACCAGAGGGAAGACGCCCAGTTAGTAAACCAAGAAGGAAATGGGAGAATAACATTAACTGTGATTTGAGGGAAGTAGATTATAGAGGGGATGATTGGAAAACATTAGCTGAGGATAGGGATGTATCTCGAGATTATGTCCATGCGGCCTTGAACCTATGGGTTTGACAAGTTTTATAGAAAATGTATATTTTCAATTACCTTTAACTTCGTCTTTTTACACGCTTTATATTAGCTTGACCTGTATCTATCTATCTATCTATCTATCTATCTATCTATCTATCTATCTATCTATCTATCTATCTATCTATCTATCTATCTATCTATCTATCTATCTATCTATCTATCTATCTATCTATCTATCTATCTATCTATCTATCTATCTATCTATCTATCTATCTATCTATCTATCTATCTATCTATCTATCTATTATCTATCTATCTATCGATCTACTATCTATCTATCTATCTATCTATCTATCTATCTATCTATCTATCTATCTATCTATCTATCTATCTAATCTATCTATCTATCATCTATCTATCTATCTATCTATCTATATATCTATCTATCTATCTATCTATCTATCTATCTATCTATCTATATATCGCTATCTATCTATCTATAATCTATCTATCTATCTATCTAATCTATCTATCTATCTATCTATCTATGTAACAGAATCTTTCAACGCGATTTTCACCCACTTAAAATCATCGGATCGACTTGAAACTTTGTATACTTGTATAGAGGACCCGTGACAATACAATAATTTCATATTTATTGTCTAAAATCCTGGCCATAATCATCACAAAATCAAAAAAAGTGTTTTTGTATCAATGTAACGGAATTTTTCAACGCGATTTTCACCCACTTAGAAACATTGGATCGACTTGAAACTTTGTATACTTGTAGAGGACCCGTGACAATACAATTATTTTAATAATTTTAAACTTGCGTTATGTGGTGTACCCTTTTCGGAAGTATTTTATTAGAAGTATTTAATTTTAGAAATGGTTTCATTAAGGTATTTAAATGTTTTTTTTCGGATTTTTTTATTTTACTTTTCTACAGGGTTAACCTTTTGTATTCATTTTGTTTTATTTCCAGTGAGTAAGTTAGTTTAGATGGATGATGATTGTGCGGTATCTACCTCTTATGAAGAAGAGTTACGGAAGAAATAATTTCTCTTAGAGGCGAAGCAAAAGCTTATATTATTTATACGAGAAAATTATAAAATATGGATTGTAGACCTTGGTGGTCCGTGGGTGGCGCATTCGCCAGACTCCCTAGTCACGCGTAGATCGTGGCCTATCTCAATAGTAATTATTGGCAGAGGAAAAAATTAATGAAACCATTTCCTTTGAAGGAAAAGTTAAAACCAGTTGCTTCATGTTTTACATAGAGATTTGACGCGAAAGATATCTCGGATATGAAAATCAATAATTCTTAAAAATATCAAGGTGTAGGATTTCACTTCTTGATGCAGGTCAGATTCCTAGTAAACATAAGCCTGACTGACTGAATAAGGCGAAGTCTAGCTTCGCCCAATGTGCTGCGTATGTTAGAACCGACTAGGGTTCTTTGGCAGCTAAGTAGATAGTGGCTATCGTTACGGCGTTTTAGTTCACTTAATCTGAGCCTACTTGGCGGCGTCAATATTTGCGGGCCGATGGTGATAAAAATTGGACAGAGATTTGGGATGTGATGACCTGAAGTAGGGCATCAGAATCCACACTACCTCAAGCCGAGAGTCGGAAATCCATCAGCGTGGAATGAGCCACGCCACTCCAAGTGAGAGCACATCGCCAAATCTCTGGCTGGATTTAATGAGGAGTATATCGGGTAAATATGTTTTTATATACAACACGCCGCTGAGGCAAGCGTCCCATACTGTGTACCATAACATTTGCATGCAAAGATGTAAATGTATGCATCTTGCTTAAATTTTAGCCATTAATAGATAGTAAACCTTAAATTAGCAAAGCACTAATTTCTCGAGTCAGTTATTTGAATGTGGCGGACCGCACTGAAAACGAAATCATACATAACTATTATTACTGGGTATAGTGTGTATTATCGCCTCACTATGATGCTTAACAAGCGGCTCGTTTTGTTTCCTCGCAGCTGTTGTATGTTATTAAAATACAAAGATCTCGATTGCCGCGACTACGACGATATTGCCACATTGCTATTCTTCCCTCAGTTTCAATTAAAACTCGGAACTATGTGGAACATTCGATCCAGTTATAAAATTGTATACAGTAATTAATTGTATAATCATCAATGATTTATTATAATATGTAGCTAGAATAATAATAGGCCTACCATATCTACATATTATATTAGTTTATATATAAGTGATTTCAACATGTGGCGGCCATGGGAAAACATTTCAGACCGAACAGTTAATAATAATAATAATAATAATAATAATAATAATAATAATAATAATAAATATAATATTTTCAGCATGATTTTGTATGGATATTAAAATTATGTAATAATGGTGGAATTAAATTATTTAATAAATAAATACGTATATAATTTTAATTTTGAAACCTAATACCAAATAATAACAAAAATTAAATAATAACATAGATAATCAGTAATAAACGCCCATAGCGCTATAAGAAACGTGACAACGTGACAACACCGCAGTCAAGCATTGCTGCGCGGCACCCGCTTTTATATAAACTGTTAACCATCAGAGTGACGCTATAATAATTCTACACACATTTAAGTAATTTGTACTCGTTTGTTTTCTTCTGTTTTATTAAAAATATTGAATAAAATAAATCAGTTGATGTATCATATAGGATACTTTGCCAATTTAAGAGTTAAACCAGTCAAACAAACGTTTTTTAGATGCAAATAAATTATGGATTTATTATTAATAATAATAATAATAATAATAATAATAATAATAATAATAATAATAATAATAATAATAATAATAATAATAATAATAATAATTTATTTTAGCTGGCAGAGTTAAGGCCATAAGGCCTTCTCTTCCACTCAACCAGCGAATAGTAAAATTATACAAAAATTACGTACATATTACAATTTTAAGATATTAAAATACAGACTAAACAAACAATACAATATGATGGATCTAATACTAGCAAATGCTAACAAAAACATAGAATATAATAAAAATGAAAATGATATAAAATAAAGTAAGTAGCTTCCTACATGATAACTGAATAAGAATGCTCTATATAGTTGTTATGTAGTGTAATGTTTTCATGGGTCGAACTTAAGATATCAGTAAATTTGGAATTAAATAAATGATAGCGATTGACAGTCCCCACATGACGGGAAGTGAGTTCCATGCTCTAGCATAGATATGTGTAAGATCAGAGTAAGACAGGTCCTTGTTGTGGTATCAAAGTAAGAAGAGTCTTGTGATTGTTCCTAAATGTATGCCGATAAATGTTGAAAAGTGGTGTTAAATAAGTTGGTAAATTGTGTGCAGAATTGGGAATAGTAAGGTATGTGAATGAAGTTCTTCTGTCATTAGGCGTAGCATGATAAGGCCTGAAATGAAGAAGACACGTGGCATAACGACGGAAGATGAAGATAAATCGAAACACGCATATGAGCACGCGTAGTCTGTCAGATAGACAGGTGTCAGATTGTCAGTAATATGTCGCAGTAGCGAAGTGTGGCATATAAGAGTCTGTACAAGTATTTGTTTTAAGGTTGTAGGAAGAAGTTTTAAAACTATTGAGGGAGTGAAAATTGAGAACACGTCGCAGGTATTATCACTGGATTTTCCAGTCGAGTGTGGTCCATATAGATACCCAGATTTTTATTACTGAGCTGTAGGGATTTTTTGTCAGTTAGGAAAATGTAGGGATTTTCCGTAATATAATGCTTGGATCACCGAGGTCCTATAATTAGCACGTGTTTGTCAGTATTTAGATTAAGTCCATGTTATTCGACCATTGGAAATGAGGCTAGGCACTAATAATTTGTCTAGGTGTCTGACATGTAGGAGGGAGGAAAGTAAATTGCAAATCGTCAGCGTATAGGTGATATCGACAATAGTAATGGCTATATCGTTAACATAGATAGAGAACAAAGGGTCCCTAACACTGAACACTGTTGGACGCCACCCTCAGTGATACGCGGATGAGGAAGTTCTGCATTGGACACATTGCTGGCGACCATGAAGATAGTTGATCCTAAGTCAGTCACAGCAATTGTCCGCAAATTCATTGAGAGCGTAATTTTGCTATTAATATGTCAGTGTCAACAGTGTCGAAAGCTTGGCTGAAGTCCAAGAGTGAAATATTGTATGTGGCCACTGTCCATTGCTTCACGACGCATCTACTCGGTAACTTTAAGAAGTGCGGTTGCCGTACTATGGCCTGTCCTAAAACCTGATTGGTATGGGTCGAGTAGTTATGAAGTGTTAAGGTAATCAGTTAATTGTCCATGAAACAATGCGCTCCAAGAGCCCTAGATAGGACTGGGAGGATGCTGATTGGTCTAAAGTCGTTTGGTGTTACAGGTAATTTAATTTTAGGGATTGGTCTGACTATAGCTTATTTTTCCGAGTAAGGGTAGTAAGTGAGGTCATAATTGAGGAACTAAAATATATGGGTTACAGTTGGGAGTATGACATGGAGGTACTTTCTTTAAAAAAGTCGATATACTATATTGTCTATACCCTTGTGTTTTAGTTCTAATGCGGTCCGGGATAGTTTAACGTCGATTGGCATTATATAGGAAAAGAATAATTTTTCTCGGGAAGGATAGGTGTGGATAGGAGCTCATCTATAGTTTGTTGTTTGGTCGTAGTGTTTATAGTTAGTGTTGTTGGCATATACGATGTAAATGTTGGTGTAGATCGTCCAGTGGATATGTTAATGCTCTCTCCTTTGGTTGTCGGCTGCCGTAGACCCATTGATCTAATACGTTTCCACATATCACTTGCATTTGTGTTTGGATCAATGAGACTATGAGCATACCGCAACTTAGCGTTCCTAATGTTTTGATTCGTTTTGTTTCTTAATGTCTTATATTGTCTTAAGTTAGCGTCACTTTTGTCCCGTCTATATTTTCGAAAAGCAGCATCCCTCTCAGCCATCATTATATTACTAGTTAATACCCAGCGTGCGCTGCTGCCTAAATAAATGAAAATTATTGTGATTTTATGTTTAGTTGAATAAGTTAAAGGAAAAAATTATATCGTAATTATTTTTAGATACCCCGTGCTGTTTACCCGGCGTTGTCCGGGAATCTACTCATCCCGATCTTCTTGGCATAAATTAGCTGAAAGACTAAAATTACAAGGAGCTTCCATACACGTCTTTCATTCTCCATTCGTGCCATATGTCCTGCCCAACGCAGTCTATGAGACTTAACTATTCTTATTATATCTGACTTCCTATAAAGACCATGAATAGTAATTCACTGTTGTGTAGTCTTCTCCATTCACCTGTCTGTTCATCTCTCTTAGGTACAAAAATTTTCCAAAGGACTTTATTCTCAAATACTCGTAATCTATTTTCCTCCCTTAAAGTAAGAGTCCATGTTTCGCATCCATACAATATAACTGGTAGAATAACAGTTTTATATATTTTCAGTTTAACGTTTTTTTGAAAGAAGTTGGGATGACAAAAGTCCCTGTAAATGATATCGATTAGTACTCCAAGCGCAACAGGTCGGCTGCTGGCATCACATCCACATGTATTAATCACAGAGGTAACGATCATCTAGCCAGTATAGGGGTGACATATGGTCAGCATGTCGGGTCCCCCAGCCGTTACAGCTGATCTTCTCAACCTGGAGTCGCTACTTATTGTAGCTACCCAAATGCATCACAATGCTGGGTGGGCACCGGTCCCATACTGGCCGAAATGCTATAAGAAAATTTCTTCGCACATGGAGACTCGAACCAGTAGCTCTGCGCCAAGGCTTCTTTCCTTAATCACTGGGCTATGGCGCGGGACAAATGATATCGATTAAAGCATTTTACTTTTTTAGATATTTCGTATGAGTACTGTGTTGGAAAAGGAAGTAAAATAATGATGCCTGACATAAATAAAATTTTGTGTAAATTGAAGGGTCTCAAAATATAGAATGCTTAATGTTTATATTGTCTAAGACAGTCTTCACGTTGATCATTCGGGACTTGAGCCAAAACGCAAAAGAAGTTTTACAGACGGTAGCCACTTCAAATGGAAACTGCGTGAAGTTAAGTGTTTGTACAGCGTCCCTGCTATTCCCTAGGGTAACCAAGGAAGGGGATGCAACATCTAACAGGAGATACCTACGTGGAGCTTCCAGCTGTGAATACCAAGTGAGGGGTCAAAACTTATCTATGTACCAATTCCTGAACTAGGTCTTCAGATCGGTGAATGTTTGTGGTTGGTAGAAACTAAAAGCTACTTTAAAACTGAACTTCAAAGACTCTGATAAATTGAACTAATAAACTAAAGTTTTTGTATATTCGTTGAGACTGAAGTTTATATCCACAAAAAAAGTGTGAGGTTTAAAAGCTTACCGATAGAACATTATCTTACATTTAAGTGCATGTTAGGGGTAGCACAATCTAAATTTGAACATATATCTGTACATTTTCGAAAGGAAAGCGGGGATAGGCTAAACGTGGTAATGGACTTACTTTTTAAGACATCTCAGAGTCTAAAAGAGATGAAATAGCATTAGAAATACGTCCACCGCTGTGACCTCGAGGTAGCGTGTTGTTTTATCACGGTGCGGGTCCGGGTTCGATTCCTGATCGGGATAAGTTTTCAGAGTGAAGTTATTTCGGGATTTTTTCCTCACGTATAAGATAAATGTCAGGAAACTTTAAGGCCCAACCGTCTCCTAACATCATATGACCATCATAATTAGATTCATTTAATTAGATCATGGGGGCACACCATAGCATAGTGGCTAAGGCACTGCGCTACAAGTCGGAATCGAGGGTTCAAGTCCCGGTGGGATCAGGATTTTTAAATTGACCAAAACCTTCTGGCGGCACTATGGCCCTAGGGTCGACTTAACCTCTAACTGAAATGAGTACCAGACGCTTGTTCTGGGGGTAAAGGCGGCCGTCACGCAGGGCTGGCAACCCGACTGGCATCAAGTGCCGATTGTCTAGAACCTCCTACTACCCCAAGGGCCTCCCGAGGCCTGTAGTGGGATTACTTTACTTTTAATTAGATCAACATCATCATCATCCATCATACCATTGGGACAGCGAAGACCCGCCTTCCAGGCGTCCCAACCTCAGAAGTGGGTTACAGTACGCGAATGCCAGGAAAAAATACCAGAAATGTCTTAATGACAAAATAGTGTCACCGACTAAAAGAAAAACGTTAGAAATATCTTAAGGAATGAAATGGACTATCCTCTTTAAAACGAAGTTCACTAACTTAAGTAGCAAGAATGCTAATCCAATTCATAACATTTTGTTTCTACGTCCTCTTTAAGGTTCACCACATTATAATTTCACAACGTGATAGATCCTTTTTACACGCTTTATATTAGCTTGACCTGTATCTATCTATCTATGTAACGGAATCTTTCAACGCGATTTTCACCCACTTAGAAACATTGGATCGACTTGAAACTTTGTATACGTGTAGAGGACCCATGACAATACAATAATTTCATATTTTGTTTCTAAAATCCTGGCCAGAATCATCCGAAAATAAAAAAAAAATGAAAACTGGTATAATAGGTTGCGAACTTGTCGAAATTTTAGTAAATCGTTCTAAGAGCTCAGTTGGTAGAGCAGTGAACTCTTAGTGGTATATAATTTCAGTAATCCATACGTCGCTGGTTCAAATCCGGCTGGGAGGATTTTTTTTGTAGAAGAGTATTACTTTTAGCTCATACTAGAATAGTATCGAATTTAAAGATATTTACATTTTTATCTTATTCTGTAAAATATTAAAACTAAAAAATAAAAAATAAATAATAGTTTTAAAAAACTAAAAGAACACGCTTTGTTAGAAAACTAAAAAATTAAAAATAATTTTAATTTCCAATACGCTTGGGATAAAATAAAGTGGTCAACAAAAAAATCATCTCCAACACATATAGAATAAAATTAGAGTTATCAACAAAAAGAAAATAATTTTACCATCAAAAGCGTGAGGTGCTTTTTTATGATTTTTACATTTTCTTCTTAGAGAGCTTACTTTTACTAATATCGGTTTATTATCAAACATATTAATTGATATTGAGCACCCCACGCTTTTGATGGTAAAATTATTTTCTTTTTGTTGATAACTCTAATTTTATTCTATATGTGTTGGGGATGATTTTTTTGTTGACCACTTTATTTTATCCCAAACGTATTAGAAATTAAAATTAATTTTCATTTTTTAGTTTTCTAACAAAGCGTGTTCTTTTAGTTTTTTAAAACTATTATTTATTTCTTTCGCATGAATACATAATATGCAGGCTGTTAATAAACTCATATCACCTACCGTTATTGGAACTAGATTAGTTTACAGGTGATAGTTTAGGTGAGGACAAGTTAATGTACACTTAGCGACAAAAAGAATGGGCCGACTCTTGATCTAGAATATTTCAAGTTCTAACGCGCGATTCATACAAGTAAACTTATTGCACAGTAGAGCTACAATACGTTTTCCTTCTTCCTTTCAAGAGCATTCTTTGTAAACACAGCAATGAAGCGAAATCTTAACCCAGTGCTTAGTGACTGATTCATATGCAAAAGGTTGCAGGTTCGATTCCCGGTGAGGTGCATTTTTTTAATTGTTAAAATGCTTTCTATTTTATTCCGTATGTCCATTCTTAAAGAAAAAACTACTAACTATTTGGAAGTATTACTAATTTTATTATTAATATTATTTATTTATTTATAAACAGGTTTGCAGTGTAATAAAATATATTCCTATGCCCAAAGCTTTTTAAAAATGTTATCTTCTTTTTCTTGGGTACATTTTGAGTTAATGTTGATCCCCAAGTAATTACATTATTTGATACATCCCATTATTATTATTATTATTATTATTATTATTATTATATATTATTATTATTATTATTATTATGATTATTATTATTATTATGATTATTATGATTATTATTATTATGATTATTATGATTATTATGATTATGATTATTATGATTATTATTATTATGATTATGATTATTATTATTATTATTATTATTATTATTATTATTATTATTATTATTATTATTATTGTTGTTGTTGTTGTTGTTGTTGTCAATCATCTATGAGCTATTATTATGCTGGACTTGGCATATATATATATATATATATAAACCAAATATTTTAATTGAAGGGTGAAACTTTTTCAACACTAATACGTAATAAGCAAATAAACTCATAAATACATGAAGCTACATTATATTTTATTACATCAATTTATAGAATTATTATTAAAAAGTAGCACTGCACACACAATTAAATTTATACCGGTAGCTAAATGGTGTTACAGAGGAATATTACTTAAGATAGTGTAGAGTGGACGTAGATTATGTGGCAGAAATTAAATACTATAGGATGTATTTTGCGAAAATACAAATGAATAAAAATATTGTCGGATGATTCGAACCCTGGCTTTCACATACATTTCGTCTTGTTGTAAGTACTTTAACGATCTACGCTACTCGAACGCCGGATACGATTTGCCTTGTTTGCTTTTACACTATGAATGAGAGTTGAACTTTATTTAAAATGTCGCAATTTGAGTAATATTGCATTTGCCGAATACTCGTAAATATCTAGAAACATGCCTCCTTCACTGTTATTTAACTATTTAAGACGGTTAAAACCAAATAAGCGTATTTAAAACATTTAACAATTCGTTACCTCGTGAACCGCAGCTATGGCTTTTCGAGCATGCACAGAGGGCCATAACAGAAACTGCTTTTTGAAGCGGCTCATTATTTTGTCGCTAAGTGTAAATGTTATTAGCTTACAGTTTATTTAATGTCATTTATTTCCTGAAGCTAGAATTCTATGTCATCGTGGTCTTGTGCTATTAATACCTGATTAGTGAATATATAGGCTATGCGTATTTTGGATTGGTATGCCCATTTTTTGACATTTTTTCCTCCAGTCTCTTAGTACTCTTTCGAGATAAATTTTGAATAGAGTTGGAGATAAACTGCAACCTTGCCATAATTTTCATGTTAGTCATAAGTAAAGTGATCCTACGACAGGCCTCAGGAGACCTTTGGGGTAGTAGGAGGTTAGGGCTCCCACTTTTTCTAGACAATCGGCACTTGATGTCAGCCGGGTTGTCAGCCCTGCGTGACGACCGCCTTTACCCCGAGAACAAGCGTCTGGTACTCATTTCTGTTAGAGGCTGAGTCGACCCCAGGACCATAGTGCCGCCAGAGGGTTTGGGTCAGTTTAAAAATCCTGACCCCCACGGGGCTCGAACCCTTGACCTTCTGGCTTGTAGCGCAGTGCCTTAACCACTACGCTACGGCGCGTCCCCTCATGTTAGTCATATTCAGCATAAATGTGTGAGCGAATACTGTGTTTCGTCTTAAATGTTGTCTTGTCTCAGAGGAGGCACTGGTTTGAGCTGATCACTCATTCGGGAAGCCCCTCCATGACCTTGTGTGGGTAAAATAATATTATTTGAATTGAAGTTTAAAATCCCTCTCCCGACAGGTCGTGCCAATGATTCGTAGAACACGTAAAGGTAGCTATAAAGTGATAGGTTAAACTACGATATAGAAGAAGATAGTTACCGTAAAGACAGAGGTACGGTAATACTTGATTAGTAATGTGCAATAATAGTGTACTTTACTAATCCTGCGGTACTGTTCAGTACAGCCTATGTTCATGTAGAAATTTAAATACAAGAGCAATTTGTTGATACTAGTTTTTAAAGTGTTTCAGAATGTACATCAATGCCACGCATGTTTATACGAAATTTCTAAATGTTTTATCTCCATTTCATTGGTATGACAGAAAGGTGTAAAATTACAACACAGTTGACGTCACATTTAGTGTACACAAGGATCCAAGATATACCCTAATTCAGTTTCAAAGTTTTTTTTTTTGAAGCACCCAAAAATTGTATTCCATTTAAAATTTAAGTTATCAAGTCCAGAAATGAAATTTTGACAAATAAGATTTTTATTTTTGTTTTGATGGATTTTTTTAGCACAAAATGATATTAATATTTTAAAAATAAATATTGTGGGGCTCTAAATTTGGGGGTATTGAGTCCAAAACTGATTTGAAAAGTTTTTTTTTTACATGAGTTATCATTAAAAAAAATGACCTGTAAGTTTGTTGGGGGCGGGTTGAGTATTGATGATACAGTAAATTCTACAATGCATCTCACTCAACCTGTGGCCCCGCTAGCGAGAGGGAGACTGCGAGCAGTAAGTCTCGCGCCGGCCAGGTATTTGATTCACACGCATTAGTTGTGTTAAGTTTATATATGTTTCCTATAATGATCACATAGCTCACTGTTAAGTAGTCCTCTCCATTCACCTGTCTGTTCATCTCTCTTTGGTCCAAAAATTCTCAAATACTCGTAATCTCGTTTCCTTTAAATTAAGAGTCGCATGTTTCGCATCCATATAATATAACTCGGAGAATAACAGTTGTATATGTTTTCAGTTGAACGTTTTTTTTAAAAAAGTTGGGACAATAGTCCCCGTATTGCATAATAGTAAGCATTATATATATATATATATATATATATATATATATGTATGGTATGATAAAAAATAAATGTCTGGACGGGATTCGAACCCGGAACTCTGAGTCTGTGCCTCAGCGTGCTATCCATTATACCACCAGACGAATCCAATTCAAACACTTATTTTTCTTATACATGTATTATATTCTCCATTATTACTAGATGTCGCGAGAACTCGGTCTTCACTGCCATCAAGTAGCTGACTATAACAAGTAAGCAAATTAAAGAGAATATTTTTACTTTATAGAAGTGACGCTTTATACATAATATTCGATAATATTCAGACGTTGCACATTTGTAATAATTTTATATTTAACCGTTTAATAGTTGAAGTTATAAAATCAATTAACGACATTTTAAAATTTATTTCTCTAATCAAGACAATAAAGTATTAGTTAAAAGGAAATTTATTTGTTTGCGTGATTTCAATTACTGCTACAAAACACTTATTTTCTACTTCACTTTACCAAATGTATGCTAAAGTATATTAACAATTTTATACATCACTATGCGAAATCTGTGTGTACCCCGTCGTCTCTCTGTGTAAGTTGTTACTGTGTCATAATTTTCATTGCACCGCTGAAAACATGGGATGAACTGGAAAAAAATTAAATAAAATAAAACTTTGGAAAAAAGGCAGTTGGTTATTTTCATCGTACCAAGTGTGGTACCTATATAAACACAGTATTTTTAAAATTAATTCGAAGATTTGAGAAGCAAGAAAGAATAGAATCTATAACTTATCATTACGCATTTCCTATACATTCGTTTCTGACAAGTGCCATTTTCATATCACAGCACATTATGTAATTTTCCTTTGGTCTACATCTTCTAAGCTTGGAAGATTGTTTTTGTTCATAAATCCTTGCCTACTTCCTTCTACACTTTTGAATAACTTTTATTCCTTTTAATACGAAGTATTCCGTTGTTAAAAACAACCAGTTTGACCTTTTTGATTTGAATTAAAACCTTTTGAAATTCTGATACTTCTTCGCGATTTTTTTTCTTCAATGGTTCGTTGTTTTCCTATACAATTTGTAATAATTATGTTCTTTGCTAGATTCTTTTGACGTATTTCAAAAACTTAATTAAACATAAGATTTTTTCCGAAGTGACATATTGGGTACTCATTGAAACAAAAATGCTGATATTCATAATTGTGTTATATTTCATAATGTATGTACATGTATATATTTATTACACACATTCACATAAATAATGTAGGAACTTCACAGAACATTGAAAATCTGGAAACCTAGAAACGAGTGTTTAGCATTATAAATTTTTTATAAAAAATAAATTGTTGCCTTTGCCTAGGAACAAAACATTTATAAAATATATATGACTAGAAAACGTTTAGGCAAGTAGTAATAAATTTATTGAGCAAGTTTTAGCATTCCGTAACCTTAACTTTTCGATCAAAATGGATTTGAAGTGTGTCGTTATTGAAGCAATTAGTTTTGAAAGAATGAAATGGATCTACTCTGAAGAACATTGTTCAACATGTAAGTCAAAGCCAGAAATCTCTACTACTCCTCACAAATCCATTTTTAAAGTAAAAAAGCTGGACTGGTTGAAAAACATGCTAAAAATGCCGGTTTACATCTCATGTAGTTAAGGTAGGTGAAACGTTCGCGTTTGGAATTGCTGCAAGGAAAAGAAGACAATCTACCCATAGTAGAAAGAGAAAACTAAGTCACGTAGGAAAACAACATGCAGTCGCAGGAGGAAAGTGGTTAGGAGAAGATGTATAACAAGGAGAAGGCTTATTGTAAGAAGGACTCGAACAAAATCCAGGAGACCAGCTTGTGCTAATAGGGGAACTACTTGCTCCATAAGAAGAAAGATGGTTAGAAGGGTTGCTTCGAGGAGGAGAAAGAATAAGAAACGAAATGTATAATTATCGCATGTTCAAACCATAAAACAAGTGATTATTCTAAGTTTTATTTTAATGGCCGAAATTTCAGTTCTAAATAAAAATAAGCATATTATAAAATATAGCTTTGTATTTTTTTAAAAAAATAACTTCATAAAAGTCATATCATCATCCATCCATCGTAATTCTGCCCGAAGGCAGGTCCTTCACTGCAGTCACAGCATTTTCATGCTATGCTTGCAGCTTTACTAGGGAATTGTAGGTGTGGTAGCTTCCCGTTGCTTTCCACACTGGTGAAGCATGATGATGATGATAATGATAAGAATGATGGCCATATGATTTCGGGGACCGTTTGGGCCTTAAAGCTTACCTGACATTTGTCTTACAGGTGAGGAAAAACCCCGATAAAAACCTCACCCAGAAAATCTGTCCCGACCGGGGATCGAACCCGGGCCCGCTGCGTGACAAGGCAGCACGCTACCCCGAGACCACAGCGGTGGACTAGCATTGAAAATCTGGAAACCTAGAAACGAGTGTTTAGCTTTATTAATTTTGTATTA
Source organism: Diploptera punctata (assembly GCA_030220185.1). NCBI lineage: Eukaryota > Metazoa > Arthropoda > Insecta > Blattodea > Blaberidae > Diploptera > Diploptera punctata. Next base: position 679,336 of record JASPKZ010001617.1, on the reverse strand, counting down.
AAAATAAATTGTTGTCGTTGCCTAGGAACAAAACATTTATAAAATATATATGACCAGAAAACGTTTAGGCAAGAAGTAATAAATTTATTGAGCAAGTTTTAGCATTCCGTAACCTTAACTTTTCGGTCAAAATGGATTTAAAGTGCGTCGTTATTTAAACAATTACTTTTGAAATAACGAAACGGATCTACTCTAAAGAATACTGTTCGATATGTCAAGTCAAAGCCGGAAATCTCTACTCCTCACAAATCCATTTTTAAACTTAAAAAAAAAAAGCTGAAGAAGCTGGACTGGTTGAAAAACATGCTAAAAATACCGGTTTACATCTCATGTAGTTAAGGTTGGTGACACATTCGGGTTTGGAATTGCTACAAGGAAAAGAAGACAATCTACCCATAGTAGAAAGAGAAACCTAAGCCACGTAGAAAAACAACATGCAGTCGCAGGAGGATAGTGGTTAGGAGAAGATGTATAACGAGGAGAAGGCTTATTGTAAGAAGGACTCGAACAAAATCCAGGAGACCAGCTTGTGCTAAGAGGGGAACTAGTTGCTCCAGAAGAAGAAAGATGGTTAGAAGGGTTGCTTTGAGGAGGAGAAGGAGAAAAAAGAGTTGTGTTAGTAGAAGACGAAAAAATAGATTTCACTCTAGGAGTAGAAGTCGTAGTTGTAGTACTGCTTAGAGGAGTGGGCGTGCTAGTAGGAGAAGGAGAAAGAAAGCTATTACCAGACGAAGGAACACCTGTGCTAGTAAGATGATGCGTGCTGATAGACGAAGAAATAGATCTGATTCTAGGAGGAGTAGAAGTCGTAGTAATAGCAGAGGAGGGTCATTTTAGATGATCTAACGGAACTGTATATCTGCCAAATTCTTGAGAATGAATTATAAACGAAATGTATAATTATCGCATGTTCAAACCATAAAACAAGTGATTATTCTAAATTTTATTTTATTGGCCGAAATTTCAGTTCTAAATAAAAATAAGCATATTATAAAATATAGCTTTGTATTTTTTTCAAAAATAACTTTATTTCATATCTGCTTATATTGCTAAAAATAATTAACTATGACTGTAACTTCATAGAAGTCAATACCAAAATTATTGTGCTTATACGTTATTTAAAAAAAAATCTAAATAAAATCTCCATCGCAGCATCTGTGTAAACTAAATTGAATTCATAATACAATTTTGCTGGTTTACAAGATATATCATTATTGTTTTAATTAAATCGTATGATTCCAGTTATGTTCCGAGAAAAAAAAACTGGTGGCGGCTGGAGCAATTTTTAAATTATATCTTCAGGTAAGCCCAACTCCTGATGCTGGATTTCTTTGATTTTGTAGAATGATTTTCTCGTTTTATTGCAGGAGTATATACCTAGTTTCGTTGAAAAATTTGAAAATTGCGGCCGCTAGAGCGACTTTTAAATTTATGCTTCAGGCAAATCTCCATTCATATAATAGTGAACTTGCTCGTTAACGAACTCGCCTTACATTTCTTAATTTATTGCTATATTACGTACCGAAAAAATTAGGTCTTTAGGGGTTAATGCCCACAATGCCCATAAAACACACACACATATGTATATATATATATGTGTGTGTGTGTGTGTGCGTGTGCGTGTACGTGTGCGTGTGCGTGTGCGCGTGCGTGCGTGTGTGTGTGTGCGTGTGTCTGCGTGCGTGTTTAATTGTCATTTTCGGTAACTATTAAGTAGGTCACTGAAAATTTCTAAAAAGAAAATAAGTATTTTTATGAAAACAACTTCAATAGTACTCCACCGGGATTTTCCTTGCAATACACTATTGTCCCAATATTGAATTAGCATTTAATAGAGTCAATCCTTCGGGATCATTAAAATGTGAACCATCTTTATTTAATACTAGATTATGCCCATAGGTACCACTTTATCTAAAAAAAATGGTGGAAGGAGCTGTGAAAAATAGATTAAATTCTGTCAAGTTTATAATCTGTGATATGCTTTTAAAATTATATCAACACATATAGGCCTATCATAACATTAAAATAAATTAGAAATTTCGATTTTAATCCGTTTTATTCTGAGCGCGTTTATAACTGGTACCTTATCTTCAGCCATCTAAAACCAGATCATATCTCCGATATCCAGTTCTCTTAGACCCATCCGAAAAAAAGTTTTCCTCCCATCTACACCTATAGGCTATCCGCTCTTAAAGAGATCCTCACCAAAATAAAACCATGTGATCTGCTCGCTTTTCATTGGTTATGGACACCGGCGTACAATGTAGAAGCAACAAGTACATGAAAAATTAGTTCCCTTCATTAAATTAAAAATATGTCCTCTGAATATACTTGGTATTCTTCGTAAATGAAAATAATAATATTCAAAACATGGGAAATACTTTAAAATGTGCCTAATCTTTAATTACAACTTAAAATAGTTTATTGCATGTGGACAATACACTTTGAGTCGATTCTGATGTAACAAAATGGCTGAATGTGTTGAATCTTCTGTTGCAGTGTCGCCATTTAAATGTTTAGAAATCAAATCTGGCAAACCTTTGTTTAGTGGTCAAAAAACAGTTATCTTAAATGTATTTCACAAGTTCAGTGAAAAATCTCACCAGCTCTCTTGTAATCTACCCCATTTAACGATCACATGTCATATACTTCACACCTGCCCCCTGTCAATGTGACAGTAATTGTTGCGCGAATGGCGGAAGGAAACAATTGGCGTTTGTTTATATTAGAATCACTCTAAGAGCGGATAAGGTATAGGCCTTCCTAATGGACTATTCGCCAAGGGTTTCCCAATAAATATTTTGAAAGTTTTTTCTGCTATCACCTACATGACCTGCCCATCTCAATATTTTGGGCTTAATAGCCCTGACAATTTTAAGACAACGATATAAAATATGGAGTACATCAAAATACACCTTCCTCTATTCTCATCCCTTAAGGTACAAACATTCGTCTTAATGTTTTTTTTAATACATTCAGGTGTTTTTTCTTCCTTTAATGTAACTGAATGTTTCCGCACAACGTTACACTTCATACTGGTTTCTAAAATAAAATAAATAATAGTTTTAAAAAACTAAAAGAACACGCTTTATTAGAAAACTAAAAAATGAAAAATAATTTTAATTTCCAATACGCTTGGGATAAAATTAAAGTGGTCAACAAAAAAATCATCTCCAACACATATAGAATAAAACGAGTTATCAACAAAAAGAAAATAATTTTACCATCAAAAGCGTGGGGTGCTCTATATCAATTAATATATTTGATAATAAACATATATTGGTAAAAGTAAGCTCTCTAAGAAGAAAATGTAAAAATCATAAAAAGCACCCCACGCTTTTGAAGGATAAAATTATTTTCTTTTTGTTGATAACTCATTTTATTCTATATGTGTTGGAGATGGTTTTTTTGTTGACCATTTTAATTTATCCCAAATTAAAATTATTTTCCATTTTTTAGTTTTCTAATAAAGCGTGTTCTTTTAGTTTTTTAAAACTATTATTTATACTGTTAGACCTTTAACTTGTAACTACTTTACGCCCAATTGATTCAATGCGCCGTATTTACTAAGGTTCCTATCCTATCCTATCCTATCCTACGCCTAAATAAATGAAAATTAATCTGCTTTTATGTTTAGTTGAATAAGTAGAAGGAAATATAATTATACATTTATATTTTTTTAGATACCCCGTGCTGATTACCTGGCGTTGCCCGGGAATCTACTTATCCCGATCTTCTTGACATAAATCAGCTGAAATACGAAAATTAATGTATTTCATGTTTACTTAAATAAGTAAGAGGAAACAAATTGTACCGTAATTATTTTTAGATACCCCGTACTGTTTACCCGGTGTTGTCCGGGAATCTACTCATCCCGATCTTCTTGGCATAAATGAGCTGAAAGACAAAAATTAATGTACTTCTTATGATTAGTTGAATAAGTAACATGAAAAATAATTATAAATGTATATCGTAATTATTTTAAGATTCCCCGTGCTGATTACCCGGTGTTGCCCCGGAAATCTACTTATCTCGATATTCTTGGCATAAATGAGCTAAAACACAAAATTCGTTATTGTGAGTTATCCGTAAAAGAATACCCGCCATGTGCTGCTATGCTTGCACAGGAATCTACGTACTTGTCTCGATCTTCTTGGCATCAATGAAAAACAAAAATCGTTATTGTGAGTTATCCGTAAGAGATAAACATACGCTGTCGCGGACTTTTTTGTAGAACTTATTGAGATATTCAATTCTGTGTACATTAATTTTGTGTATTTGTTATGGTTTAGGCAGCGTAAACCATTTAAGCGTCCAAAGAGCTACTTTTTCACGTTTTCCACTACAAAGGGCGATATTTAAGGGTGTAGGAGCTGAGTATCACAACTCTCTTATAGCCTATGTTCATCCCGGGAATGTCCTGAACATTTTGCAAAACGCCCCATCACAATCGGATCAACGGTATGGCCGTGCATAATGTACGAACAAACAAGCAGACATTAATTTTTATATATTAGATTTGGAGTTGTAATTAAAGGAACATTCGGTAAGAAAAAAAAGTAGGTCCGTTACTTATTTAACGACCTAGTACTACTTTATTAAAAACCTAAATACACTACTCTATTATTTCAAATTATAAAATAACCTAATTTTATATCGGTGTATATTTATTACAATGTAAATCTACATTTAAGGAAACTTTAAGGCCCAAACGGTCTCCGAATATCATGTGGCCATCATAATCATTGTCATATTCGACATGTTTAGTGTTTGTGTGTGTGTGTGTGTGTGTGTATGTGTATGTGTGTGTGTGTGTGTGTGTGTGTGTGTGTGTGTGTGTGTGTGTGTGTGTGTTTGTGTGGTGTGTGTGTGTGTGGGTGTTGTGTTGTGGTGTGTGTGTGTGGTGTGTGTGTGTGTGTGTGTGTGTGTGTGTGTGTGTGTGTGTGTGTGTGTGTGTGTGTGAAAGGTGTGTTTCATCATAAGTTTGGGTTGAAGTAAGATTAGCATTGATTTTATTATCTTTCAATTTTTTTTGGTAGGTAGTTATGATTTGACTAACTCATGCCCCAAATTGGAGTCAATGGCCAATCACGTTTCAATAAATGTTGTTTTACAACCATTGATAATCGTGTTTTACCTCGATATTTATCGAATTCTGTTTACCAAAATAAAGAAAGCTCCTCCTTTTTAATATTCTGAACAGGTCAGAACATTATTTTCAGTGACTGACTCTCCAACAAATACGTTGAATATAGCAAATAATGAGCAGATTCCTTCGACCTACGCTTTTGATAACTGTGTGTTCAATAATTATGTTTCTAAATAATGATTTTATTGAGTTGATTTCTAAAGAAAAGTGAATTAATAACCTATAATTTTGGTTATAATATACATGTTTTCTCCACTAGGGTGATTCTTACAATATTGCGATCCTATTTGACAATAAATAATTTTATCGAGTTGCAGGGGATGAACAAATTAAACACGTCTCATTTGTTTTCAAACATCGACGTTAACATTAAATATATACATATTTTAAAATAAATATATTTAAATAATGATTTTTGAGTAAATAACTTAATTTTATCCGTTAAATAGTCCTAACAAATTCCATTCTTGATTCCCAAATCCTTTAGATAAATTGGAAATCACTCGTGGAATTACTTATGATAATGTTCTAGGAAGAGTCCCTTGACATTAAGCTGATCACTTATTCGAGGAGGCCCTTCATGTCAATGAGTGATCGAAAAAGTATGTGTGTGATCCAAAGTTTAAAATCCCTCTCCCGACAGGTCATGCCACTTTAAGGCCCGGATGGCGTGTGGCATGTAAAGGTGACAGTTTAAACTGAGTTAATGGAATAGAATGGTAAAATATTGAGAAACATGAGGAGTTCCAAGCTCTTCATGGACTCTAGAGGCGAATCTCTTCTTCTTATTATTCATAATTTATAGGATTTTCATCCTGTTTATTTTCAAAATCACTCCTCGGAGGAAGACGTATTGGATGTGCATCCACTATCTATCCATCTCTTGGCTGGTTTTCCTTTTGTTCTTCTCCCGTCCATTAGTCTACCTTTAGCTCTTTTTTGCAAGTCGGTTTTATTCCATTCTTTCTATATATGACCTTTCCAGTATTTTCGTCTATTATAATAAATTTATAAATCCGCCATAGCCTGTCCCAAGCCAGGTTGAAAAATTGTAAGGGGAGAAGTAACACCTCGTAAAAAAAAAACTTGGTTCAGCTAGCCCAGCTGATAGTACCTCCTGAGGGCCCTTTGCCGGGATTACGGTGCAGATCTCAACGGCAGATACAGTGGAGAATGAATCCTTCAGTACGTTGTACCTGGCGGAAGAGGCAACTATACATCTACCGCCTTGTGTATTGACGAACGGGCGAATGGTATTCGATAATCCTGCAAGACAACCCATCTAGGAGAGAAAACTCCGAAATAAAACGGGGCAGGCTGAGCTCTGGAGCTGGGTGAGGGCAATCGGCCTAGAGAGGAAACCCCGAATAATAGACCCGCCATGAAAACGGGCTAGCAACCCACTTCAAGGTGTATCTTATACATTGCTCGCAGTCCCAATGATCAAGCTTCGGATCAAAGACGGAAACAAAATACAACAAACGCTAGGAAAATGACTACGATTTAGAAAAAGAAAAACATATTAAGAATTGCTACTTGGAATGTTATGTCCTGGTTTAAAACGAAACAAGAAATAATACAAGAAATAAAAGGAAAATGTATAAAAATGTGTGCATTATCTAGAGATGAATGAATGAACATATTGGAATTAACAGCTTTAAGTTTATTCACAGAGTTAACAAACTTGTGCTTTGAACTTCAAACAAAGTCAACAAATGGAAGAGGAGAATAAAGTCAGTAATGATCAGATGTAGTTTAAAATAGCTTTATCGAGCGACTGCTTTTTTCTTTAAGACGCTATTCTCGCTCACAACGACGCAATAAATGCAGCTACATTTTGAATACCATATAAAAAGTTATTTGTAGGCTAAATAAAAACATTTTATTACATTTCGATATACCACACATCAATATGTGTTTTATAATGCCATAGTATTTTACTTGAAGTACATTGATCATAGATCACGTATAGGCCTGTGTACATTTAGTTACAATTAGAGTTATTTAACAATTTCCAATACTGTTATTTTAACACATTTCCAATAATAGATCATATTGTAATATTATAATGATATTGTAAAAAGAAAAATTAATGTGTGAACCAGGAATCGAACCGTGGACTAGGTCTCCAGACTAGTGTGCAGCCCACTACACCATTCCACAATATCATTATAATATTATAATATGATCCATTATTGGAACTGTGTTAAAATAACAGTATTGGAAAATGTTAAATAACATCGTTTACTACTTACAAAAGTGGTGATGTAAAATTCTCATAAGTAATGCCACGAGTGATTTCCAAATTATCGATAAATTCACGACTCACGAAGTGAGGAGTGAATTTATCTAGAGAATTTGGAAATCAAGAGTGGCATTTGTTAGGACTATTTAACGAATAAAATAAAGCTGTTTACTCACAAATCATTATTTAACTACAGTTATTTAAAAAATATTTTTATATTTAAAGTAAACGGTGATGTTTGAAAACTAATGAGAAACGATAGGTAGCCTACGCTTCTACTGCTTCTTTTGTTTATCACTGCAACCAGATCATACTATTTATTGCCAAAGGAACGCAATATTGTAAGAATGCTCTCTAGTGGAGAAAAAATGAAACACATCAATCTGTATATTAATTCATTTTTGATGTCGTATACATTTAAGAAAGTGCAAACAGTGGTTTCTTTTTTTGGTGGTATAATCAATTGCTACAAATGTTGACATGTAAGCACTATTATATACAATCTGGTAGCCGTATTTGTTATAGGCTCAGTCACTGCAAAATAACGGTCAGACCTGTTCAGAATATTAAAAAGGAGGAGCTTTGCTTAATATATGATAATCCTAACGTTGATAATTATTTCGTGAAACACGTCTCTGATTGGTTGTAATACAGAAATCATTGAAACGTGATTGGTCATTGACTCCCATTTGGGTCATGAGTTAAATAGTCATATATAGATACTTCTAAACGAAGCCGGCCGTTGGCGATGGCAGTGTCATCTACCTGACAGCGGACGAAACGAGAATTATAGATTTGTATATGTGGAAAGAATTGTTAATGTTTGTGCCAGGTGTGGAATGGTGTAGTGGGCTGCACACTAGACTGGAGAACTAGAGGTCCACGGTTCGGTTCCTGGTTAACACATTATTTTTTCTTTTCACAATATCGTTATAATATTACAATTAGAGTGCCTGTATACAGTATGCAATAAACAGGCACTCTAATTACAGAGTCTGTAAATTCTGTCGCATTGTTAGGAAATTTCTGTATATTACACAAAATTAATATTATAACACTCTAGTATAATACTATAACATAGTGATACATTAAATTCTCCATAGCAGTATTCCTAAACTTCTTTCATCGCGGATCCCTGTGGACTAAAACACAAATTCAGACTTTCTCAAATGAATCCTGCAATAGTACAAATCTAGGCCTATATTTGTATTCTGTAACATGGAATATAGATACTACATTCAATCATCTGTACAAAATTATCACAAGAGTACTATAGTATCGCATCAGGGTCAGTAGATATAGACCTGTCTCCTGTTCCTTCTGCTGATGATGGAACTAGTCTCGAAAGGCCTACAGAGAACTAATATTTACAAAGTTGAGAAAATGGACCTAAGATAACAATTTTATAATTTTATATTATAATTTTATTTTTTGAGATACTATACTATCATCGGTGTAATATATTTATCCAATATAAGATCTTGGTGAACTAGTGGTTTACTATCCTCGCCTTTGTTTAAAAAATCATAGGTTGAAACTAAGCCAGGATTGGTGGATTTTTAGGTTCTAAAAATCTTGAGTATGGATTCCTTCCGAAGGTAACTACAGCCATGTGTCCCGTCGTAGATATATCTCAAGTTGAACAACCTCAAATATTAAAAAAAAAATCCTCTGAACAACATTTGTCGGCCCTTTCACGCCCAGATTTGAATTGCAACGCTAATGACTTTAGCTATAAAAGAGCGTCATTAAATAAAATAATATAACTAACTGACTCACTGGTTCTATCCAACACTTGTGGTAGCGCCGAAATGAGCTCTCCATACATCCCTGTCCTGAGCTAATGTTTTCCAAAAATACCCTGTATAATCTACTTCCCTCAAATCATGGATAATGATATTCTCCCACCTCATTCTTGGTCTACCAACTAGGCGATTTCCCTCTGGTTTTCCTACAAGAAGCTTCCATGCACCTCTTTCATTTCCCATTCGTGCCACATGTCCTGCCCATCGCAGTCTATGAGATTTAACAGTTTTTATAATATCTGGCTTCCTATACATACCATGTAGCTCACTGTTATGGAGTTTTCTCCATTCATCTGTCCATCTCTTTTTGACCCAAACATTTTCCTGAGAACTTGAGTCTCAAATACTGATATTTTTTCCCCTTTAAAGTAAGAGTCCATGTTTCGCATCCATATAATATAACTGAAATAATAGCAGTTTTAAATATTTTGAGCTTAACGTTTTTTTTAAAAGGAGCTTGGACAACAAGAGTCCCTGTAATGCATAATAGTATATATTTCTAGAAATGAGCCTATGTTTATTTGTTTGTGCATCTCATTCCTGTTTGTAATTATTGTTACTAGATATTTGAATTCAGCCACTTCTTCAAAATTTGCCTCATTTGTCATTAGTGCCCATTTCCATTATATAATGTATTTATATACAGTGCAATATAGTCTGCATGGTATTATGTAGCTGATGTACAAGAAAACTATAATACGTATTAATACATATTTATTTAAAGCACACGCACAATCCCTGAGAATCTCCTGATAATTGTTGGCGGATTCCTGGTGATCCGCGGACCACACTTTTGGAAATCAATCCGATTTTATCATAATAAAAAATAGTATTCTAATCCTTTGTATGTTAGGCCTATACTTGAAAACATTTCGTGTTGGCATGCAATTGTGTAAAAACAAACAAACCAAATTCCCTTGTCTTCTGAAGAATAATTTCTTGTGCTGAAATTCATTGGGCAATGCACGCTGTAAACTATTTATTGGTCACGCTCCACCTTGTGTGATTCACTGAAAATCCCCTGCATATTCGTGACATTGAATACTAACGGTTTGTGTGCCCTCCACTTGTTAATGTACAGCACAACCCCTTGAAATGTTGTTACGTTTACACAATCAGGCACTGCAATAAATTCCTAGTGCACAGTACATTACCTTACATAGTCTATATGGATTAAATCGAAGAAATTGATCTGATTGTAAAGGACTTGTAAACAAATAGTTTGTGATAGAAAAATTGAGATGTCAGTTATTACTTGTTCACATTTGATAGGGCCACTCATAACTCAGTATTAAAATAAAATAGAACTGCAAAGTGGTATGAGATCCTTTAAACTAATCAACCATAATTCCAAAATTTTGCTGAAACGGAATTTATAATCGATCCATAATAATTCTGCCCGAAGGTAGAATTGTCATGCTATGCTTTGCAGCTTTACTAGGGGATTATAGGCGTGGTAGCTTTCCGTTGCTTTTCACACCGGTGAGGGATGGTGACGATAATGATAAGGACGATGATGATGGCCGGATGATTTTCGGGGACCGATGGGCCCTAAGCTTCCTGACATTTGTCTTACAGGTGAGGAAAAACCCCGATAAAAATCTCACCCAGGAATCTGTCCCGACCGGGAATCGAACCCAGGCCCGCTGCGTGACAAGGCAGCATGCTATCTCGAGACCACAACGGTGGACAAATGAATAATATTATTTAAAATATTTTTTTCTTTCTTTTTCTTTGTCAAACTTTATATTATGTAGCCTATAGGCCTATAATGTATCATTAATCATGTAAATAATTCATAATTCATATTGTATGTGTAATTTAACACTGGTGAAGTGAAAGAGAAGACCTAACGGTCTTAACTCCATCAGGTAAAATAAATAAATAGATAAAATAAATAAATAAATTAGTCATATTACGTATTAAAATAAAGTGAAATAGCGTACCGGATGCCATAACAAAATACTGTCAGTCAATATCCTTTATCAAATCAACTATCAAGGGTAAAAAACCTTGAATAATCTTGGTGAACGCCATGTATGATTTATGCTAAAAATCAAGATTTTGATGTTCTTGGTAACTCACTGAAATCATGTTCGGTTAGTACTGATATTAATTTCTCTAATCTGTAACGGCGCGAAAAGTTTTGGGCCAACGAGAGATGAACAGACAGGTGAATGGTGAAAACTACATAATAGTGAGCTACGTGATATGTAGGCCTTTAGGAAGCCAGATATAATAAGAACAGTTCAGTCTCGTAGGCTGCGATGTGCAGGACACGTGGCACATATGGGGAATGAAAGAGGTGTATGGAAGCTTCTGCTAGGAAAACCAGAGAGAAAAGCCCAGTTGGTAGACCAAGTATGAGGTGGGAGAATTACGTTACTCATGATTTGAGGGAAGTAGATTATACAGGGGATGATTGGAAAACATTAGCTCAGGATAGAGATGTATGGAGAGATTATGTCAGCGAGACCATGAACCTATGGATTCGATAGTGCCAGTGAGTTAGTTTGAATTATTAATGGCGTAGCCCATTATTGAGCCATAGCCTCTCCTTTGTAAGCAGTTGCTAGACCAACTTCATTTTTAGTTACGTTATTTGCTCAGAGATGTTATGGATGGCATGCGGTAGAACACACCGATCCAAAGAGAAATCGAACAGGCAATTGGTATTACTAGGACATTGGCGTCGGTAAATTTTGCTTAGAGGCCTCTTTATTCATGCAAGGATCTTTTTACGAGCCTAAAAATCTTCAGACTCGGCTGATATTAATTTAGGCGAGAAAAAATTGAAGACGCCGCTTCCTTTGGAGAGGAAGCTAAAGATACTCAGTGACTTTTAAGAAAGACGTACTGCGTGTTAAACATTCCACCTATAAGAAAATCACATCCCTGGCAAAATTCCCAGGTGTAGAAGCTCCCTATCTGGCAATTTAGACCTTCGAAACCACTATAATAATCCCGAATGCCAAACAATCGTCTTGGAGGCTTTCCAGGGTCCCTAAGGAGAATATCTGATTAAAATTTTCTTTCTACCAGCTCTAAACTTTCTAACCATTATATTGGATATTTATGTTTTCCGAGGAAGCGCACAGTGTTTGTTCTATTCACATATCACTGGAGTCCCTCCATTTCCTTGTGATCCATAAATTTCTCTCTCCCTCATAAACAATGGTTATAACATCCATACAGATGCCGTTCAAGCAATAAAGAAAGAATGGTTGATTGTAAAACACTTTTGTACTTCTTCACTTCTTTTCTGTAAGGAAATTAATAACCTGTATACAATTTTGTGAATAATATGGATGTATGGATAATTCGCTTTTATAACTAGGGTAATTACTCTAGAATTAATTATATAAATCAGCAATGGGCAATCGAATTCAGTTATGTATTTATCCAGTTTCGCATATAAATTGTAAACTTCTAAAAATATATTACATCAGACAAGTTTTCTAATTAACGTCCCTTCTTATTATCCTTTATTTGTAGGTTTTTCATCCTGTTTATTTCCCAAATCACTTCTCGGAGGAAGACGTATTGGATGTGCAACCACTGTCTATCCATCTCTTGGCTGGTCTTCCTCTTGTTCTTCTCCCGTCCATTGGTCTATCTTCTTTAGCTCTTTTTCCAATACTTGTCTTCTATTCTTTCTATATGATTTTTCCCATATTTTCGTCTGTCTATAATAAATTTGGTTATATCTTGAATTTGACATTTGTCTCTAATTTCTGTATTGTGTATCCTATCAAATAATTTTTTCCCTTGAATAGTTCTTAAGATCTCCTTTTCACATGCACTTATTATTTTTTTTTAGTTTTTGTTGTATCAGCCCTAGTTTCTGCTCCATATACTATAATTGGTCGAATTATCATTTTGACACCATATTAAATCTTTCATATATCCTGATATTTCTGCTGCTTTATCAGCTTGTTCCTTTACTTTTGTATTAGATTTTTAGTATTTGTTATTAATACACCTAAATAATTAAATTTTGATACTTGTTCTATATTTTATATTTCCAGTTCTAATTTACTTACTGGTTCGTTTGATATTTTTAAGCATTTAGTCTTATTCGTATTAATAACGTCCCTAATTCCTGTTTAAATCAATTGGAAGATAACTTTTTTTTCCACTCATTTTTCCCTTAATGTTACCTGTCTCTTTGTTGGCACTTTAAGGTGCACGTTTCTCAGACCTTAGATAAAAATGACCTGTCGGAAGACAGCTTTTAAAATTTGAATCATAAACACACTTTTTTTACCACATAAGGGCATGAATATCCTACTTGGGTACGTGATCAGTAGAGATGGAACAATTCCTTCGTAAACTCGATATCAGCGAATGGTTGAAGCGACCATTGTACATGACGTCAGAGAGAAGGGGGTTATAATAGTTTTCTGTACCGTCTGGTTACAGCAACAGTTTATAATAACCACTTTACATTAGTTATATTTGTATCCAAATGTCCCCAACAGTCAGTGCGCAACTTTTATATTCCACCGAAGTAAAATGTTATAACCCTGCTCTTGTTTACATCTCACCGCTGTTCAGAGTTCAGAGTGACCTATACTGTAAGGTTGAAGGTTAGTCAACCAGGCGTCGTTGGAAGGAGAGGTCTCATCTCAAGTGATCAGCTAATTTCGGTGCTACCTCTCAAAACAACACAAACATTTAAGATAAGACACGCCACTTATTTATAATTTATACACTACCTAACAACGGGGAATATGGTGTGAGTAATTGTCACAGCCAAATAGTGATCGGTGACTATTTGAGCCTTACATTTTCATACAGATATTAAAATCCCCCGAAAACTCACCCATGAAATTTTTCCCCTTCGGGAATCAAAGCATGATCCGCTGCGTCCGAGACAACGACGTTTCCCCTAAATCATGGTGGTTCTACTATGCCCTAGACATCAGTGATAGACGAAAATATAACTCATACAAGTTCTTCTTCTTCTTCACTTCATGGGCTAGGCAAATTACCTGTTCCGCCTCACAGTTCTGTCCATCTTTTCACTGGTCTTCCTACATTCTTTGAACCTCTTGGCTTGTAGTTAAATGCTGCTTTTGGTAATCTTATTACATTAATTCTTTCTATATGCAGTACTCTTTACATCAATTAAATCATTTATGCGAAGAATAGAATTTTAAAATATCAAAAGAAAAAACAAAACAAAAAATATATTCGGGAAATTAACATATAAGGTAAAAAATTATAATAGACAAATTTCTGGAACAAATAACAAATTTTAATTATTTGGGTTATAATTTTACTATAAACACAAAAACTGAAAGATATAAATTCATATTTATAAATTTAATTATCTCTAATTGTTTGCCAAACACATGCCACCGTCATCATTGTTGATAACTAACGTGCGTTCAAACATTAAACTGCAACTACTTGTGACTAAGGAACCCATAGGTTCAATCCCGCAATCAATGAGATCCTCCACTGGCCCCTATCTTCACCCAACTGATTCCGATACTGCTCAAAGGCTACGGATGACGCAATAACTAGTAGGGCGATTTGAGTGATTAAAAGAAGGGAAAGAAGAGAGGTAGAAAAAATTACTTGTAGTTTGTTCTTGTGTTTTGACGGTGTATTTATCAACGAACCCTCTCTCACTTGGCAAGATCCCGCGTGATCGACTATTCCGATTGAGGTTTTAAGCGGTTTCCCTCAATCCAAGAGCAAATGCTGGAATAGAACCCCAAAAGGTCCGCTTCCGACTTCACTCTGCTACTATCTATCATAAATTTCAAATTTAAATTCAAAATTTTAACCGGGACTAATGTATTTTACGGGAACCTGGGATTCTACCTATAAAGGAGAACCAACACCTAAGTGATGGCCGCAGAGCTCTCCATCTATCCATCTATCCATCTATCCATCTATCTATCTATCTATCTATCTGAAGATGGTAGAAAGAGAAGGACCGGTATTACCTTAAAGAGTCAATAATATGTCCTGCAATTATGTTAGCTGTCAATCGCAATGATTACTACTAGTTTTCTAAGATCCATCCGAATATTTTGCTCCCACTTACGCCTAGATGTTCGTAATGGTCTTTTCTCCCATGTTTATCTATAACAATTTTTAAAGCATTTCTATACCGTGTCCACAAATATAGCATCATACTTTAATCTACTACTACATCGCTTTAGATAATCGTATCTTCAAAAGATAAACTCAAAACGTTTTTGCTATACCTCATCGACATTGAATGTGGCCCCCACAGTGATGCTGCAGACATCACATTTAATCTGTCTGCTAAATATCCAACAATGAAACCATATCGACCACAAAAAAACATGATTACATTTAGTTTAGTTTTTGTATTGTTGTCCATTATTCTCCATTGTTAACATGCACAAAACTTTTTGAGTTTCAAACGTTTGATTGTCACCAATTTAATTTAGATACGATTATCCAAAGCAACGTAGTAGTAGTTTAAAGTATGAAACTATATTTGTGGTCACGGTGTATTTTTACTCACTCGAGTAACATTACCTCCCCATCTCAATTTTCCTGACTAACAAACCTGACAGTATTAAGACAACGATATAAATATTATAAGTTTCTCATAGTGCATCTTCCTTCACCTCCTTCCATGGTACTGACATCCGCCCGCCCTATTTTTAAATACACGTTTTTACATAAATTCAATGTATGTATGAATATGTATGCAAATTATAACATGATTATATCATCCATGTAGGTGATGATGATAACTAACTCACTGGTACTATCGAACTTGTAGGTTCATGGCCGCATGACATAAGCTCTCCATATATCCCTATCCTTAGAGAATGTTTTTCAATCATCCTCTATATAAACTGCTTCCCTCATTGATAATTTTATTCTCCCACCTAATTCTTGGTCTACCAACTGGGCGTTTTCCCTCTGGCTTTCCTACAAGGAGCTTACCTGGACCTCTTTCATTTCCCATTCGTACCACATGTCCTGTCCATCGCAGTCTAGGAGACTTAACTGTTCTTATATCTGGCTTCCTATGCATACCATGTAGCTCACTATTATGTAGTTTTCTCCATTCACCTGTCTTTTAATCTCTTTTGGCCCAAACATTTTCCTAAGAACTTCATTCTCAAATACTCGTAGTCTTCTTTCCTCTCTTAAAGTAAGAGTCCATGTTTCGCATCCTTATAATATAACTGGGAGAATAACAGTTTTATATATTTTCAGTTTTACGTTTTTTTGAAAGGAATTGGGACGACAATAGTCCCTGTAATGTATAATAGCATGCATTTCCGGAATTAAGCCTATGAATTTATTTGTGCATCTCATTCCTATTTGTAATTGATAATGTTAACAGTATTTATAAAGTCAACACATTAGATATATTAATAATTTTACTGTAATGAAACATGATGACAGAAATCTTGCGACATTATGGATACACAGTTTATGAGGAAGTTCATGGTGTGGCCACTAATGAGAGTAATATATGAATAGATATTATTGCATTTAGACCATCTTCTAAAATTGGTATGATATTAGATCCCACAATCCGTTTTGAGACTCAGAGTGGCCAACCTGAGGAAGTTGACTCTGGAAAGAAAGCCATAGGCCTATATGAGCCAATAGTTGACTATTACAAAGATAAATACCAATCAGATAGTATAACTGTCACAGGATTGATGATCGGTGTAAGAGGTACTATACCATGATTCTTAGCTAAATTTAGGAATTTCTTAGATTTGGACAGAGTGGATCTTTCTAAAATTGTCATCGCTGCCATTAGAGGATCAATTTCAGTTTTAAGAAACCACCTTTGCAAAAGTGCTACTTTATAGAATATACTTCAATTATAATTTGAATTTCTTAATGTATTTACCAAATGTATTTCATCAATTTCGAAAATTACGGTAATTGTCTGTATCACTTTGTCCTTGGGGCAATCCTCTAACGAGGAATGTTTTATATAATAACAAAATGAACTGTTACATTACATACGGAAGTATAATTATTTTAAGACAAAATGCCACTGATTTTTTCGAAAAGAGAATGGAAGGAATGTAAATTACAAATCACTGAAGGAACCAAGATGGCTTGATCTCTTGTCGGAGCCCTCAGGGAACTGAAGTTCTCTTGCACCGAACTGTAATCTCATTTTGCAATGCAAATGACTGCGGCTGCGCAGTAAAATGTTCTATTGATCGTACATGCCATCCGTTCTGGGGTAGGAAGTAGAAAAGCATCCTCCTGACTAAAAACAACCCTCACCCCTCCATTGCGCGCGCCAGTCACCCCAAAAATAAGATGGACAGGTGCTGGAGAAAAGTTTTTTATTTTCTGGCAGCATAAATCACAGCAAAAGACATGCAAGACAAAAAAGCTTGTTTTTTA
This sequence comes from Diploptera punctata, assembly GCA_030220185.1. Lineage (NCBI taxonomy): Eukaryota > Metazoa > Arthropoda > Insecta > Blattodea > Blaberidae > Diploptera > Diploptera punctata. The sequence goes on along the minus strand of JASPKZ010001617.1, from coordinate 661,755 downwards.
TCTATAAAAACACACTGCAATTACCCTGCATCCCATTAAGAGTCGTTAATTTAAATAACTGTGCGGAATAAAACTAAATATATGGGCACACATATAAATACATTATATAAGCATGTGGAAAGCAACGGGAAGCTACACACCTACAATTCCCTAGTAAAGCTGCAGTGAAAGACCTGCCCGCGGGCAGAATTACTATGGATGGATGGATATAATGGAAATGGACTGTTAATATAAATGAGGGAAATTTTGAGGAAATGGCTGAATTCAAATACCTAGGAACAATAATCACAAATAGGAATGAGATGCACAGTGAAATTAAACATAGGCTCAATTCTGAAAATGCGTGCTATTATGCATAACAGGGACTCTTGACGTCCCAACTGTTTTCAGAAAACGTCAATTGAAAATATATAAAACTATTATTCTACAATTAAGTAGTAGTAGGACTTTATTAGACAAAAAGTAAGATATTTACAATATTATTTACAAATATGGGTCGCACGGGCAGTAAGCCGTACGTGCTGTTGACAGTCCGTTACAATAAAGTAATAATTGGTACTAGTGTAAAGAAAAATAAACAAAAACAGCAATAACATTACAATTACATAAAGAAAACACAATAAAAATATTACAATTAAATAATAACACAATAGCATTATACACTAAAAACATTAACATTACAATTACATAAAGAAAACACAATAATATTACAATTAAGTAATAACACAATAGCAATAACATTACAATTACATAAAGAAAACAAAATAATAATATTACAATTAAGTAATAACACAATAGCAATAACATTACAATTACATAAAGAAAACAAAATAATAATATTACAATTAAATAATAACACAATAGCATTATACACTAAAAACATTAACATTACAATTACATAAAGAAAACACAATAATATTACAATTAAGTAATAACACAATAGCATTATACACTAAAAAAACATTAACATTACAATTACATAAAGAAAACACATTAATATTACAATTAAATAATAACACAACAGCATTATACACTAATTAATTTATATATAATTGTTAATAATTAATGGTTATTATTCTACAAGTTATATGGATGCGAAACATGGACTCTTATTTTAAGGGAGGAAAGGAGATTAAAGTATTTGAGAATAAAGTTCTTAGAAAAAAATTTGGACCAAAAACAGATGATCAGACAGGTGAATGGATAAGACTACATAACAATGAACTACATGGTCTTTATCAGAAGCCAGATATAATAAAAACAGTTAAGACTCTTAGGGCAGGACATGTGGCACGAATGGGGAATGAAAGACGTGCATGGAAGCTTGTTGTAGGAAAACCAGAGGAAAACGCCCAGTTGATGGACCAAGAATGAGGTGAGAGAATAACATTAACTATGATTTGAGGGAAGTAGTTAGGGATGTATGGAGAGCTTATGTCCGCACGGCGATGAACCTGCGGGTTCGATATAGTCAGTGAGTTAGTTTTCGTATAAACATACATATAGTCCGTGTGGTGTAGAAGACGTAAAAATAACTATAAGGTGAGGGGTTAAACTAAGTCGGAGAAGGAGATGAAGAAAAAGAAGAATAAGAAGAAGAGTATAAACAGATAGACTTTGATGAAATTAAGTTTAGTCTCGGCATAATGAAGACTGAAGAATGATTCTAGAACCTGAAATTGTTTCTATCCATTGATATAAAGAATTAAATGGGCGAATTTCTAATGGGTTAAACTTTTGTATTTAATTAACGTTGTTATTAAAAAAATATAATTTATTATTATTATTATTATTATTATTATTATTATTATTATTATTATTATTGTGCGTTATTATTTTTATTTATCAACGCTCTTTAACAGCTAAGGATATTAACGTGGCTATTCAAATTTTGAGTTGCCTATTTTTTTCAGGTTTGCGGTTCTTTTACATACCGTCAAACCGTTTCATTTTCCTTCCGAAGGAACTCGTTCACAGGATTTAAACGGCCTAAAATATCCATCAACCCCGACAGGGTTTGAACCGGCGAACCTTGGAATCAAAGGAGGGCAAGGTAACCATTTGTCCACCGGGACAAGCTAAAATGACAAAACAAGTAATTTTTATTATTGTTGACATTTCACTGTCCCGCGCCGTAGTCGAGGAATTAAGCCAAGATGCCTTGGTGCAGGGCTGCCTGTACAGGACTTCAGCTGGTTGGAGTTTCCATTGGGATGAAATTTTCTCGTGGAATTTTCGGGTAGCTACAAGTAGCGGCTTCATGTTGAGGAAACCTGCTATAACGACAGGACGACCTGACATACTGACCACATGTCACCCCTACACTAGACGGATGTGATCTGCTGGATATGCAGCAGGCTGGAAGGTCAAGGACCTTCTAGGCCTGTCGCGACATGGAGTTTGTTCGACACTTCAGTTTAGATGTAGCTAATTTGAATTCAGTTTTAAAATTTGCCTAATACTTTTTTGTACAATTGCGATATGCCTAGACGAATATGTAACTAACTAACCCACTAGCACCATCGAACCCATAGGTTCATGGCCGCGCGTACATAAGCTCTCCATACACCCCTATCCTGAGATTTTTCCAATCATCCCCTGTATAATCTACTTCCCTCAAATCATAATTAATGTTATTCTCCCACCTCATTCTTGGTCTACCAACTGGGCGTTTTCCCTCTGGTTTTCCTACAAGAAGCTACCATGCACGTCTTTCATTCCCCATTCGTGCCACATGTCCTGTCCATCGCAGTCTACGAGACTTAACTGTTCTCATTATATCTGGCTTCCTATAAAGACCATGCAGTTCACTGTTATGTAAGTCTTCTCCATTCACCCGTCTGTTCATCTCTCTTGAGTCCAAACATTTTCCTAAGAACTTCATTCTCAAATACTCTTAATATCCTTTCCTCCCTTGAAGTAAGAGTCCATGTTTCGCATCCGTATAACTGGTAGAATCATAGTTTCATTTTTTTCAGTTTAACGTTTTTGGAAGGAGTTGGGACGTCAAGAGTCTCTGTAATGCATAATAGCATGCATTTCCAGAATTGAGCCTATGTTTAATTTCTTTGTGCATTTCATTCCAATTTATGATTATTGTTCCTAGGTATTTGAATTCAGCCACTTCCTCAAAATTTCCCTCATTTGTCATTAGCTGTCCATATTCATTATATAATGTATTTCTATGTGTGACCATATATTTAGTTTTATTGGTATTTATTTAGGCATATAATATTCTTTTTAATACATATTTGTCTGGAAGCAGTATATACGTACATTACGATTGATTAGCCAGATCTAGATACGCCTGGATTTTGACTTGTGTCTCTTGATTATATATATATTGAACTGTACAGTATTTTATCATTTTATTGAACTTTTTGTTTTCCAAACTTGCAAGTTAACTAACCTCGAGAGTTTTCATAAATAAATAATTTAAGTCTCGTAATAGATCTTGTAGTTACTTTGTGTATAATTAAAGTTAAATCATATACAAAAGTCATGACAAAACTGGTGGTTTTATTTTCTTTCTTCAACTTTCTTTTACATACCTTGAAACATTAAATTCCTAGATGTTAAACTTCTTGTGCACGCCATCAACTCTGAAATGCATGATATTTTAGTCTCACGTTCTATTTGTATTCATCCTTCCACCCACAACGTGTATAAACAAACGAAGATTCCTATGACCTCTGGCTTCTGCAACACTTGTACGTAATTCATGAAGACGCCTAGGCCTGCGATGTATGCAACAAGCACATCGCTCAAATAGTAGTTACTATGCATTACGTGAATTGCCACTTGGGAATTTTCAAAATTTATACGGGGAATTTTACACTTTTTCTTGTAACTGAAGTGCAATATATTTTATCCTTCTTTTTCTCTGCCGTCAGTTCAATCTCTCACCTTATAGGTACGTTTATATGCCCCAGCCAACCGGGTCTTGCACTGACATGACCTGTCGGGAGAGGGATTTTAAATTTTGGATCACATACATACTTTTTTATTCCACAAGGACATGGATTCCCTCCCCGAATGAGTGATCAGCTCAGATCAGGATCTCCTCCGAGACAATACGATATTTAAAACAAAATACACGATTCACTCACACATTCATACCAAACCTGGCGAATATGATATAATAGCCAGATTATATTCGGGGATCATTTGAATAACTAACTAACTCACTGGCACTATCGAACCCGCAGGTTCATGACCGCGCGGACATAAAGCTCTCCATACATCCCTATCCTGAGCTAATTTTTTCCAATCATTCCCTGGATAAACCACTTCCCTCAAATTATAGATAATGTTATTCTCCCACCTCATTCTTGGTCTACCAACTGGGCGTTTTCCCTCTGGTTTTCCTACAAGAAGCTTCCATGCACGTCTTTCATTCCCCATTCGAGCCACATGTCCTGCCCATCGCAGTCTACGAGACTTAACTGTTCTTATTATATCTGGGGATCATTTTAATATATGTATTAAATATGACAATAATGTAGGGAACTATACAATTTTCGTATTAAAACAATATATACCCCATAGGGTTACATATTTCAATAATGCGAAGTTGACTAACCTTCAACCATATAGTAAAGGTCACTCCGAACTCTGAACATCAGTCACGTGTAATAAAGAGCAGGATTCACACTTACCAAGTATACTTCGGTGGAACATTAAAGTTACGCACTGATTGTTCAGAACATTTGGAGTGAAATATAGCTAATGTAAAGTGGTTATTCTAAACGGTAAAGAAAACTATTCAAACCCCCTTCCTTCTGACGTCATGTACAATGGTCGCATCAACCGTACGCTGATATCGTGTTTACGAAGGAATTGTCAAATCTGTAGCTATGTAAACAAGCAGACTTTTTGTTACTATCCAACACAGCGGAACATTGAACTACTTTGTTTGTGGATGATTTGCGAACAAATGCCGTGTCATCCCGCGTACACTCGCTTCACGTCAATCTATGAACTTGGGTGTGGAGCAACTAATACCCTAAGTAAGCTGGATAAGTGCTTCATTTGCTATTTGTTCCTGACTATATATAGTTAGTATCTACGTCCGTGCGACTTGGCTGCAAGTCGGACTGCTGAAGTTCCTGGTCGAATTATATTTCTAATTGTTTCAATACATACTATAAACGGTATTAATATTGGGGGGGGGGTGTCCTGGGGGACTACATGGGCAAATATGTGCTGGGTATTATTGATTCACGCGAATACTATAAATGTTAATCATAGAGGCAGGGCTAATGATAGAGTTATTGTTATGTGTCAGGTACTAGTGAAGACGTATGGAAATAGCCCTAGAAAATTGTTGAATATAATGATTGAAAAGAAAAAAAATGAAAATAAATGTTCTTCCCTTACTAATATTTTTATAACTAATTAATGTTTTAAATTCCTTATGAAGGGCATATAGGATGGAGTTTCATAGAATGAAGTTCCGCGAGGGGATGAGTCAAAACGTTGAAGGGATAATTATTAATCCTAAAAATGTTCTAGTTCAGTTTAGTGAAAGGTTATACACTCTTGTTGAAGGGTCAAAAACTGAGAATAAGTTTTTTAGCATTTTCAAACTATTATTTTAGAACTTATTACTTTTTTTTCGGAAAATGGAGAGGGAAGATACTGCTATGACTGGAGGTAAATGTTCCGCTGTGTCGTACTGTTCGTCCAAGGGATGAGATGGAAGGGCGAGTTGGTGAACAAGTCCTTACATCACTAAACATAGTACATACAGTATCTGGACACCATTATCAAAACAAGAACGCCCTCCTAATGATCCATGTCATCGCTTGAATGCCGAGTAATTTTGTATAAATTGGATTCACCGACGAGACAAAAAAAATCTACCCACTCATTCCGTAAACACAAACAATAATATGAACTACTGTTGTTCGTATCATGCAGGACACAAACTCAAATTCTTCAGATATCCGTGCATGTAGAACAAAATGTCCATACTAGACGCAACAAAATATTCAAATTAATCCTTTGGGTCACTATATGCACAAGAAGTATCCACAGACAAATCATTTATTTCAGATCTTGTCATTTTAAATTCGCGCATGGCAGGAATGATTATCATAAGTAATGCCACGAATGATTTCAAAATCATCGATGAATTCACGAGTCACGAAGTGCCGAGTGAATTTTTCTAGAAGATTTGGAAATCAAGAATGGCATTTGTTAGGAGTATTTAACGAATAAAATTAATCTCTTTACTCAAAAATCATTATTTAAATATAATTACCGGTGTTTTAAAATATTTATATATTTAATGTAACGGCGATGTTTGAAAACAAATCAGAAATGTGAGGTTATATTCATTCGCTGTAACTTGATAATATTATTTGTTGCCAAACAGGATCGTAATATTGTAAAGATGAACCCTAGTGGAGAAATAATGAAACATGTCAAACTGTATATTATAATCAATATTATAGATTATTCATTTATTTTTAGTAAACAACTCAGTAAAATCAAGGAATCTGTCCATTATATGCTATATTCAATGTATTTGCTGGAGAAAAATAATGCTCTGACCTGTTCAGAATATTAAAAAGGGGGAGCTTTGTTTATCACAAAAGCAGGAACTGATAAAGATAAATCGATAAAGAGCGAGGTGAAACACGACTGCCATTGATAGTGAAACAAAATTAATTGAAACGTGATTGATCATGACTACCATTTGGGGCATGAGTTAAATAGTCATTTAAATATGATGATAAATTAGACTGTAATGATTTGAAAAAAGGCACTTATCCTCTTTATTTGTTTTAATTAGATGAGAACAAACATGCACATGTCTTCATGCACAAAGAAACTTCTATGTTTTCATAAAAACTAAATTAAACTTCAAAATTGAAGCTACACAATTAAACATAATTGTATATTTTTCTCATTCGCTTTTTTTACATTGACTATTTAACTCATGCTCCAAATGGGAGTTAATGACCAATCACGTTTCAATGAACTTTGTTTTACCACAAATGACAGTCGTGTTTCATCTCGACATTTATCGAATTCTGTTTACCAAAATAAAGAAAGCTCCTCCTTTTTAATATTGTGAACAGGTCAGAGCATTATTTTGCAGTGGCTGACTCTCTAACAAATACGTTGAATATAGCAAATAATGAACAGGTTCCTTCGACCTACACAGTTGATAATTCTGTGTTCAATAATTGTGTTTTTAAATAATGATTTTACTGAGTTGTTTACTAAAAAATAATTAATAACCTATAATGTTGGTTATAATTAGAGCTAGGAATTTTAGGTGCTGCACCTTAATTTTATTTTGTTACTACAATGCTCAAATTAGCTTGTCTTGCAAAGAAAACATTAAATAAATGCCCCTAAATGTGTTTAAGTTGCACCTTTTTTCAATGCTAGCATTTTTTGCACCTTTTTATCAATACAAGCACTTTTTGCACTTTTTAAAAACTTTTTTGTCTCTTAGCAGCATTGTATTCCCAAAATAATGTGTTTTTTTTTACATTTCTTCAAATACGCTTTCAAGAGTTTATAACGATGTGTGGGTATCAGTCCACATCACATTACTTCCACTTTAGTGCAGTCCCATTAGGCTATTCCTTTTTAATTAGTTCGCACCTTCTTGCACCACGGTTATGCGAAAGCTATTGTTTAAGCAAGGGAGGTTGTTGAGTGCATAAACAAATGTTTCAGTTCAAAATAATATTTGACTTGTGTGGTCTGCTATTTTCCTGTGTGACCAGTATATAGTATGCCAAAACCGAATGTGAACTCCTACAAACTATGTGATTTTGTAAGCCAATTTAGTGCATATGGAATTCAGAGTGACAGATCTGTTATGAGATGCATTCTTTGTGATATGTCAATAACCATTGATGAAAACCACCAACACAATCGTGTTACGCAGCATATAGGTAGAGCAAAACACGAAAAATAAGGAACTATAAAGCAGTAAATGTGTATTGCGACAACAGTTTATTGGCGAGGCGCTGCCATCTTCAAGTTTAATAAATAAAAAATATATTTATTTTAATGATACCGCAAAAACATTTGTGGCATTTCCAAACTTCTTCTTCTTCTTCTTCCTCGGCTTTCCCTCACTTATAGGTTTGCCGACTTCAGTTTCCATTTATCTCTAGCATTCCAATCCCCCTCTTCCAAATTCCTATCCTCCATTATTGTTCTGACGTAGGTTTTCCATTTCCATCTTGGTCTACCACGTTTATTTCTTCCAGGGGGTGACCATTGGTATATATTTTTTGGCCATCTTTCATTTTCCATTCTTTGTACATGGCCATACCATTTAAGCGTTTGATTTTCAATCCTCTTAACAACAGATGTGGTGACATTCATTTCTCTCCAAAGGAATTCATTTCTTATTTTATCCTGTCTTGTTTTTTGGAGGCTTCTTCTAAAATAATCGAATTCAACTGTTCTAATTTTATTCTTTTGTAATTCCGTCAAAGACCAAGTTTCGCTTCCATATGACAAAATATTCTGTATTATGCTCTTATAAATTTTCATTTTAGTTTCCTTTGTAATATTTTTGTTCCAAATTATTCCATGTAATGTCTTAGTTTGCATTTTTGCCATTGCAATTTTAGCCTGTACATCTCTCTCACAGGTACCTAAACTTGTAATTATTGACCCAAGATATTTAAAAAATTCACATTTTTTTATTTTCCCTGTTTCAAGTATGAGGTCATCCACATCCTTTCCCAAACACATATATTCTGTTTTCTGTAAATTTATATTCAGTCCCCATTTTTTATATTCTTCTATTAGTTTATTTATCATATATTTCATATCATCTTCATCCCCTGCAAAAATTATTTGATCATCTGCAAACAACAATGAATGCAGTATTTTTTCCTCCTATAGGAATACCCATTTCAGAACATTTTTTATACCACAAGTTAAGAGCCTGGTCTAAATAAATGTTAAAAAGAATTGGTGACAAACTGCATCCCTGCTTAAGGCCTTTATTCACTGTGAATTCCTCTGTTAAATTATTCTGTATTTTTACTTTAGCTTTTGTATTACTATAGATCCTCCTAACAATATTAATCCATTTATCACAGATATTCAAGATTTCTCATTGCCATCCATAACAATTGTCGAGGTACACTATCATATGCCATCTCTAAATCAATAAAGGTCATATGTAGTTCTTTATTTTTTGCTAGGATTTTCTCTTGTAATTGTCTAATACAGAAAATATTATCAATACATGATCTTCCACTCCGGAATCCACATTGTTCTTCTCTTAAGTTATCTTTTATCTCCTTAAGTTTAAAATTTATAATTTTACTAAAATCCTAGCTGTTGAAGGTATAACGCTTATACCTCTGTAATTGGAACACAGTTTTTATCACCTTTTTTAAAAATAGGAGTAATGTACGATAAATTCCAGTCTTCTGGGATATCGTCTCCAATTTCAATTTTATTAAAATGTTTTTGTTAAAAATATTACTAAAATATCTCCTCCATATTTTAGGAGTTCCGTCTGAATATTTCCTGGTCCTGGTGCTCTCCCATTTTTTGCCTCTTTCAAAGCTCTTTTTACTTCATCTTCTGTTATCTCTGGAGTGTCAAATTTATATTCTACATCCGTATCTTGAAGTTGAAACTCATTTTTATTTTCTTGAAGTAAACCTTTATAATGTTGCATCCATTCTGATGGTCTTATCAACTGAATATTTATCTTCTTTCTTTCTGATTTCCTGATATTTTATAATGTTTTCCAAGCTTCTTTGGATCTAGCATATCCAATCGAATGATCTATATTCGAGCATATATATCCCAGTACTCATTTTTTGTTCTTCTCACTTCCGCCTTTGTTTTATGTTTTAAAGTGATATATTCATTTCGAGATGTTGTTCAGTTATCTGATATACCATTTCATCCGTGCTTTGTTTTGTTCTTCTAATAATTCTTTAATATCGTGATTAAAAAATTCATTATTTCTTTTTAGTTCTCGATTTTCTGTCCCAAGTGCTTCTAAAGCTGCTGAACGTATACTTTCGTTTAGTTGATCGTACATTTCCACTGCAGATTTATTTACATTTAAATAAAGTTTTTGTTTTAATCTTGATTTTTAAAAAATATTTTATACTCTCATCATAGAGTAAACTTACTCTATATCTTTGTTCATTCAAAGGGGTTGTATTTATTCTGTCTTCCGTTACTTCAATATTTGTTTTTTCCTATTTGCTAATATGAATTTTCCCAAAAGCATATAATGATCACTTCCGCAATCTGGTTTTCTATACACTCTAACATCTTTCACTAACATATCACGTTTTTGTTTCACGATTATATAATCTATTATTGATTTGAGACTTTTGTTGCTGTTCCCATGTGTATTTATGTATTTCCCGATGTTGGAAGAAACTATTCATTATCATATAGCCATGTTGTTTACATAAACTTATCAATCTATCTCCATTGTCATTTTCCACTTTTTCCCCAAATGGTCCAATCACTTCATCTTTCATTCTACTTCCTACTCGACTATTAAAAATCTCCTGTTATTATTACTTCTTGATGTTTTTTTTTTTTTATTTTGTCCAAAATTTCTGACAGTTTGTCAAAAAATGCACTTTTCTCTACGGTTGTTGCATCCTCATTTATGGCATATACTCCTATTATTATAAGCTCTATCCCAAAAAGTTTGAGATTTAAAATAATAATTCTTTCATCAATTTCTTCCCAAGACACTATATTTTTTACCAACTTACTTTTTATCAAAATGGATATACCTCTTTTTGCTCTACTAGTTTTTGGTACTCCACTCCAGATATGCGTATAATGTCCTAATTTTTCCTGTCCTTTCCCTTTCTTTTTTTGTTTCTGAGAGCACCAAACTTAACAACCCTATTTTGAAAGCTTATTTGGAGAAATATTCTTGGGAAGTTTGTCCCAGATGAAAATCATACCTTCAACCTCTGTATGAAGAAAAGTTAAAACAGAGCAGTCAAGTAGATTGTGAAAACCAGTACATTTTACATTAGACGAAACCACAGATAGACAGGTAAGATATTGAACTTTTTTAGATATGTTCTAAACATTTGAGTTGTTGAATAATATCTGCTTTAACAGTTTTATGGACTTGTGATTTCAATAACATAATGTTCTCGGACTTGTCTTACTCAGACTTTTTAATATATGACAACATGACTGAATTTTGTGTCGTGAGTTACTTGATGTAATTGGATTTGGTACTCTTTAATGATAATTCACATGGGAAATTTGCACCTTCCATTTTTAAAAAATCACCTTATTTTGCACCTTTTTCTGCTAAATTAAAGCACCTTTTTTGCACCTTTTTCACCAAACTTTTGCACCTAAAATTCCTAGCCCTAGTTATAATATACGGTTTGATAGTTTCAGTTTCTTCCACTAAGGTGCATTCTTATAATATTGCGATCCTATTTGGCAATAAATAATATGAACAAGTTGCAGTGATGAACAAATGAAACATAACCAAACATTTCTAATTTGCTTTCAAACATAGCCGTTTACATTAAGTATATACATAATTTAAAATGCCGGTACCTATATTTAAATAATGATTTGTGAGTAAACAGCTTAATTTTATTCGTTAAATAGTCCCAACAATGCCACTCCTGATTTCCAAATCCTGTAGATAAATTGGAAATTACTCGTGACATTACTTATGATAATTAGTCACAACATGAATAAACTCCAAATATATTCATGGGTTTACTATCTTCATATAATAACTCAACAAACAGAAAATAACTTTCTGTTCCCACTAAGGAAAGTATTATAGGCAACTTTTGCCTTCACACATCTTCCTTCAAGATGTCTTCTTGGAATCTTTCTTCTGATAAAGAAAATTCAAATTTACAAGAATGTAAGGCGTAATAACTAATAACGAATTAGTAAATGGAAAAATGAACATGTAATAAAAAATATTTTATGAAAAAGTTATTACAACCTGTTTCTTCCTATAGGAGAAGCATATAGAATTGACTGAAATAATAAACTTGCTCCCAACGGAGGGAGTAATTGGCCGGCACTTACAACTGTTGTAATCTGAGTTGGATAACCCTCTGCAAGGGAGGGGACAAGTGAAAACAAACCGGTGGGGAGCTAGTACAACTGCAGAGAAGAAATACGTATACAGAAACGTTGACCTTTAAGCCGCCACCTTCGGTCTTAACTGTTTTGTATAACGTAAGGTCTGGTCTACACGTAACGTTTTGTCGTCAGTCTTGCATGATAATGCCAAGTTTGTCAAACAAAACGTTGCGTGTGTATGGCAAATTGGACGTTTTGCATGAACTGTATGAAGTTTGACAAACTCGCAAAAGATTGATGGACTGGACCTTTGTGTACAAGAGTACAAGTTTGAATATGTAGCCGCACGATTTTTGTGTCAGTCTTATTTGACCATGCAAGACTGACGACAAAACGTTACGTGTTGACCAGGCCTAAGTAGTATGTTTCGAAAATGTACAGTACTTCTATCTGCAACATTACCCCTACAGCGGGTTGTTCACTCAGAATACACAGTAACTTTCATGTTTTATATCCATCCATAGTAATTCTGCCCGAAGGCAGGTCCTTCACTGCAATCATAGCATTTTCATGCTACACTTGCAGCTTTACTAGGAAAATGTAGGTGTGGTAGCTTCCCGTTGCTTTCCACACCGGTGAAGGATGATAATGATGAAGATGATGAAAAGGATGATAATGGTGATGATGGCCATATGATTTCGGGGACCGTTTGGGCCTTAAAGTTTTCCTGACATTTGTCTTACAGGTGAGGAAAACCCCCGAGAAAACCCTCACCCAGAAAAACTGCCCCGACCGGGGATCGAACCCGGTCCCGCTGCGTGACAAGGCAGCACGCTACCTCGATACTACAGCGGTGGACATGTTTTATATGAACACAGTATAAGATACTTCTTGAATTAATGGTACAATTTAGTTTTACTATTATGAAATATTAACTGATGTAGATATCTTCATTCTTTATTCGATCAAATCTTGTGCAGCCTTTTGTTCTTCAAAGGCATTCTTTCCCAACCTGGGGTTCGCAAAATATTTCAAGGGGTTCGCCAAAACTTTCCCTTAATGGCGGGTTTCGAGGTTAGGCCTATTAGTTTTTTTCTTTTCTGCGACATAATAATTATATTAATAATAATAATAATAATAATAATAATAATAATTATTATTATTATTATTATTATTATTATTATTATTATTTTAAGAATAAATTAACCCTGTAATTCCCCTTGTTACATATGTGTAACTTTGGGAATTTATCACATAATTTCAAAAAATAAATTAATATTTATCGCGAATCCCTGAGAAGGTTTTAACCGTTAAGGGTTAAGTTAATTTATGTTTATTAAACCCTTTGCTTGGAATTAAATTTTATGCATGTCTACAGTATGTATATTTAAAAGTCAGTGGTTCACCCAACTTAGATCATTGGGGAAGGGGTTCACGAATCGAAAAATGTTGGGAACCGTTGTTTAAGGAAGTTATTTTCTACGCTTTGTATTCTTTGTAATTTTTTGGTCATTACCCAAGTTTCAAAGAATATAGAGATAGATGGTTTTAGACATGTAGAAAGAATGGAAGAAACAAGGTTTCCAAAATCAGCATTTAACTACAAGCCAAGAGATTCAAGGAATGTAGGAAGGCCATTGAAAAGGACAGAACAACTGTGAGGCGGAACAGGCAATTTGCCTAACCCGTGAAGTGAAGAAGAACCGATGTAGATAAAATTTATGCATGTAGGGCCTAAGTCACTTAAGGTTTTTAATAAAATCATTTGGCCTTTAAATAAGCAAAGTATACATTATTCTATACATTTATTGAACAGTAATTAGTAAATTCAAAATATGTTAGGCCTATGTATGGAAATCCGCCAGCATATTAACGTCATATTTTATTTTAGTCCACGTACAAAACTTCAGAATATAAAGTAATGCATAACTTGTGATAATAACGTATGCTGTTAGACGTATCAGCTGATATTGGTATTTATATTGGAAACGTGCTAAGCAAGCACGTGTGAACGTTACACTAACTCAAATGGTATCACTCCACGAAAACTCTACTTTCCTCGCAAATTTCTCGTTTCAGTCTCTCTTTGTATATTATATTCTCCCAAATCAATCATTGTTTGTCAGATGTAAATGAGAGTGTATATCTAGGGTTAAATAAACACTGATGTATGGGAAGATCAAACGGAATATTTTGAATTATGGAACCACCGATCGGAAATTTTCACATCAAAGTTCAAGAATCTTGAACTATTAGTAAATACAAGAATTATTATTATTATTATTATTATTATTATTATTATTATTATTATTATTATCATCATCATCATCATCATTATTCCTACTATTTTGTTATTATTATTATTCTATTATTATTTATTATTATTATTATTATTATTATTATTATTATTATTATTATTATTATTATTATTATTATTGTCCACCTGAAAGAGGAAAGAAAGGAAGACGTCAAACTAATGGATGTAAGAAATAAGAATTGGAATAAGAACAAGAGAACTGGATGACGTGGAGTAGATGGATTAGGGATGAGTGGAGAAGAAAAATAAAACTTCAGGCATAGAAAGGTGCGCAAGCAATGAAAATCTGTGTATAAATAAAATGATTATTATTACTGTTGTTATTATTAAAGTTATTCTTATTGTTAATAATAATTATTATTATTTATTAATTATTAATTATTGTTATTATTTTTACTATTATTATTATTATTATTATTATTATTATTATTATTATTATTATTATTATTATTATTATTATTATTATTATCATTATCATTATTATGAATAATAATAATAATGAGCGATTCCATGAAAATGTCATACCGAGGTGAAAATTTTGAAACTGACGCAGGAATAATTCTGTTGATGTAATATATATCTGTAAATATCAAATTTTATAATTCTATAAGAAAATGTTTCAAATGTGCGCTATTTTAATCTAATAATAGCGGTAGAACTTGTCATATTCCAAACCTGAAAAAATACGAAAAATTTTACCAATTTCTTGTTTAATGATTTGGTCGTATGAATTCGTTTTATTTCACAAAATATTTTGTTAAACCATACTTTGATCCTCCTTGGTCGTAAATTAACAATATTAATTGGATTATAATATTCTATATACCTTAAATGTGTCCTATAGTTTTTAACTGTAAGTTATGGTCAGTCAGTCACAGAAAACGGATAAAAATTACTGTACACAACATAATAATTGATGGATTAAAATTTCCTCTTGGATTCTACGTTATCGGTACACAACTAACAAAAAAGTATAGATGACATTTTCTTGTAAAGTCATTATTTTACCCGCTGGACTCCCGTGACTGACTGACTTTTTGTCGCCTCACTTATATTGCTAATACGTATAACGCAGTCAGTTGCTTGCTGGACTCCGCTGTGTATTAACATAAACATGGTTTAGGAAATCTGGTAGACTGTTCGGCTCAGCTGTTTCATAAAATAATTACTGGCCCTTCTTTTGTGACAATTTGAGCTAAAAGGCAGTCAGCGGAAGGATTTAAATGTAGAGTAATTACATGAAAATGTCGTACTGACGTGAAAATTTTGAAATTGGCGCAGGAGTATTTTTTTCGATGAGATATTTTTTTGCAGATGAAATTGTCCGATTATAGAAGTTAATGTTTGAAATACGGATTATTTTGATCTAAATTAATAGTAGAACATGATATATTCCGAAACCTGAAAACATGCAAAATTAAACGAAATTTTGTTTTACGATTTCACTGTATAAATTTGTTTTGTTTCACTGACTCTTTTGTTATACCATATTTCGGTCCTTTCTGATCATAAATGTAATATTAATAATTGTAATATAATATTCTAGATAATTAAAATGCGCCCTATAATTATTAAGGGTAAGCTACAATCAGTCACATAAAACATACAAAAATTATTGTACACAATACGATAATTGATGGATCCAAATTTCCTCTGGGATTCTAGGTTATCGGTACATAACTAACAAAAAAGTATTAACGACATTGTCTTGTAAAGTAATTACGTTAATTATATTAATTACATTTTATATTTTTATTAATGGCATTTAAATAATTTTTCATTATGCGATTCTTCAATATGTACGATTAAGTGAGTGGAATTAAAACAAGTGCGCGGTTCTTATGTGTTAGAAAATGTGTGTGTGGGAGTCCTTGAACTTGAAAGGTTCACGCATTAGTTTGACCTTTGACATGACATGTGTGCGGTATTATCGGGGATTCACAGTGCGATGTTGCCACATTGTACTAGCATTCACTTTGTGAAACAGAGTCATGCTTGTTAATTGCAAAAACAGTTTTAAATCATATGAAGTTTCTTGTATAAAAATACAATTGGCGTGGAGTATATGTGATTAAGTATGTATAACCTGTAGCGTAAAATAAAATTATTATTGGGTGTAGCGTTATTGGAAACCAACAGAGTGATAATACGTTTGACAACGATGTACTATGTGCACCTGCTGCAAACAGTCAATCATAAAGTAAGATTTCGCGCGTTGTAAGAGATTTTTTCGATTGTTTAGTTTAAAAATTGAACTCACGTCAGCAATATAATTTGTAATTAGTTGCTTTGAAAGAATTATAACAGAATTTTCCATATTTAAATACAAATTTCAATAATTAGTATACTGTACTTTTTCGTTAATTTTTTTTTTTGTCTTTATAGTTGAGACGCGTGAAAGTTAATTTTAGTGTTCTGGAACGAACAATGCAAATTCCATATCGGCATTTTATTTATTTTAATGGTTCAATCTATTAACCCGTCAGCGTGGAGCGACGTGACGTGTACGCAAGTTGAATTCTTCACCCAATGCGGAACGACGTGACATGTACGCTAGCTACACGCACTGCTTTAAACTGTAATTATGACCTATGTGTTTACATTAACTATTTACCGTTTATACAAATTTTATGTAGAGACTTCAAAGTTTATATTATTGCATATATTAACTGATTACGGCCCTCAGTAACAAGTTAAAATAATTTTATATTTGCATTTATTCTTGCGGCCTCTGACATTTTTCTTAAATTTATAACTTGATAAAGGATTTCTTATAAAACTAAATTAGCCTTTTTTTGTAGATTAGCTTGTCTATCAAATTGAATCTATTTTCAAATCTCTTCATTTTTAATAATAATGTCGCAAATTCAATATATATAAAGACCCAACAAAGTTATTTCCGATTTACGTTACAGTACAGGACCACAACAGTAAATTTCAGATATATATATATATATATTTCAAATGACGATATCCTTACATTATGGAAAGGTAGTTAGTCTACAATTCAGTCAGTATCTAAAAGGTAAAGTGGTCCACTACTGACCTTAGAAGGTTCTTGGGATATTAGGAGGTTAAGGCTCCCACTTTTCTAAACTATCGGTACTTGATGTAAGCCGAGTACTTATTTCTGTCTGACGGCCCATAACAAGCATCTGGTACTCATTTAAGTTAGAGGCTGAGTCAACCCCGGGTTCACGGTGCCGCCTGAAGGTTTGGTTCAGTTTAAAAATCCTGATCCACCGGGACTCAAACCCTCGATCTTCCGGCTTGTAGCATGTTGATCTTTTAAGTCCACACCTCCGGCGAAACTATTATAGTCATATTTCATCAACTGTTTTCGGTTTGGAAACCAGAAGAAAGGCATTGAAATTTAGGGTTGATGAAGGTCTTAGTACAACAGGTCTGATGTGTAGAAAGACCATTTTTTGAAGGCACACGACCTAAAATAATGTTTCCAAAGTGTTAGAAAGACACATTTGGAGAAGGCTGCCCCCCCCCTTACAAGAAAGAAGGTCAGCGCATAGAAGCAATGTGTTTGTAATAAACATGAACAAAGTAAACACAAGGGGAAAAAAATACACTTATTGTTGCCCGAGTGTCAAACAGCTGGTTTACATTTTGAAGATTTATCACACCAATTTTTGAAGTTCATACTTTTTTTTTCAAGACCCTTTTCTTTGTGTAAATATTTCGTTTTGTTGTTAGGTAAAGCCGGTTTTCTGAATTCTTCAAAGAATCCCTAGTGCAATACACTGTGTCACTTATGTGAGAAGTTTACAAAAAGGACCTATTTCAACTGTGGCACAACAACCATAAATAAGTCTGCAAAAAACGCAGAGATGTTACGTGAGAACCGTAACAAATTTAATTAATTAAATATTATATTAAGGGTTCACCATAAACGAATTGCAAAAACATTTAAATTACTCAAGATATATCAATTTAAATGCGTTATTGGAATACTGGCACTGAGCGGCTGAGTTTAAATACCGGTGAACTTCTTCCCGCATCAGAGTATTCTCGGCCATTTAAATCCATCCACTCTGAAGGGTTAACAGCATCAGATAAATTTTAATCAGTTAATATGGTTGTAATAAAATTATACTCATATTAGGCATATTTAACTATTGAGAAGGCCCTATGTTGTTAAAAAGTTAATATTTTCTTTATTTTGTGAACTTTAAAATGATTCTTGGTAACCAAGTTAAATAAATTACACTATTTATTTAATATTTTTAGAGCATATCAAATTGTACATTTCCTATACATGATAAAAGGAGTGAAGTTCTTTATTCATCTCCATATTATCGCTTTTTATATATTATCCATCTATAATAATTCTGTCCGAGGGCAGGTCTTTCACTGCAATCATAGCATTTTCACGATATGCTTGCAGATTTACTAGGGAACTGTAGATGTGGTAGCTTCCCGTTGCTTTCCATACCGGTGAAGGATGATGATGATGATGATGATAAGGATGATGATGGCCATGTGGTTTCGGGGACCGTTTGGGCCTTAAAGTTTTCTTGGCATTTATCTTACAGGTGAGGAAAACCCCCGATAAAAACCTCACCCAGAAAAACTGTCTCGACCGGGGATCGAACCCGGGCCCGCTGCGTGACAAGGCAGCACGCTACCTCGAGACCACAGCGGTGGATTTATCTATTATAATTTCATATTATTTTTAATATTTGTATAATATTTGCAGCTCCAGAATATTAAAGTCGAAATAAAATTCAGCTATGTCAGTCGGTCACAGAATGTAGTCAGTCAGTCACACATCATATATTAGGTTATAACTCTGGTCTTAATTGTGATTTTTGTTTCGTTTTTTATTGAGAATGTAACTTCAAATGTGTCCTCCAAACGGTATTTTGAAAATTGAATTAGGAATCACACTTCAGAGCATGATGCAGATGAACATGTTAAGCTGCATGATGAGTTTACATTTATATCAGTCAGTCACAAATACTTTGGTAGATAATAAATAGCACTGTTTTTCTTCAAAAGTTGTATATTTAAGTACAGTCTTAACCACACAATATTCCTCTATCATATCACGTAGATAACACCCCTAATTTCAATCAATTATAATATTTATACAATCATTTTGCTGCAAAAGTGTATTGTAAATGTCAGTCAGTCACATATGGAATTAATAATAATAATAATAATAATAATAATAATAATAATAATAATAATAATAATAATAATTATTATTATTATTATTATTATTATTATTATTATTATTATTATTATTATTATTATTATTATTATTATTATTATTATTATTATTATTATTATTATTATTATTATTATTGAGAGTGCCTGTTTCGATCGCGGCGAGATCTTGAATTACACTGGTCAACATGATTTTTGTCTCATGAGTACCAATAGTTGTACTTAATGCAGTTTTTTATCGGGTTTTCAAATATGTATTCGGAATTTCTCCATCACCCACGATTTTCTTTTACCTCAATTTCAATTAATGGATTGAAATAATATTTTTTTAACAAACGTTTTTTCATCCATTTGTCCATTGTAAAATAAAACCAAATGAGCTAAATCAAATGGTACCGTTGCTACTGTTGTGCAGGTTCAGACATGTATATACATGTACAAACATGCACAAACATGATCTAGGGTAGCATGCATTCATTAGAACGATGTTAGTTGTGAGATAGCAGTGAAACAGTAAACACGTAACTGTGAGTGCGTTGTGTCTGGATTATTGTATATTACATATTTACAAATTTATTTCTTTTAATTTGTTGTTAGTTACGAAATGCCTAGAGTTTGTTTAAATCATCCTAACAACTTTTGTTATATATGTGGTGAAGTGACGCTCGAGTCCCAAAGGCGAAACGTTACTCCATTAGTAAAAAAGTGTTATTAACTTTATTTTGGGTGTAAAGTGGGGGACCAAACAAGAACCTGGACCCCACATATCTGTTGCTTATCGTGTAGTAGGCTTCTCACTGCATTGAATAATGGCACACGCCATATGCCATTTGCTATCCCTATGATTTGGAGGGAACCCAAAGATCACTCCTCTGACTGTTATTTCTGCTTAACAAACATTAAAGGGATTACGTCAAAATCAAAACATACCCTGACTTGCAATCTGCAATGAGACTAGTTCTACACTGCGAAGAATTGCCCATACCAAAGCCTCCAGAACATGTGACATTAGATGAAGAGAGCTCAGACTCTGATGGAAGTAAGGAAGAAGAAGATACAGATTTTGGTGATACAACTTTTGAACAGAGCTCTTCATCTGAGCCTCATTTATTGACTCAAGAAGATCTTAAAGATCTCATACGAGATTTAAAGTTATCCAAAACCAGTCTGAAATGCTTGGTTCCTTGCTAAAAGGGTGGAATCTTCTTCAAAAGAATACAAAGATATGTACTTATCGTAGTCGTCATTCTCAATTTAAATACTGTTTTCTGAAGAAAATGGTTTAATGTCCTGGACAGAAAAATGTGAAACATGACGCATTGTGTAATCCTAAAAATGTGTATCTACCTCCGTTACATATCAAACTAGGATTCATGAAGAATCTCGTGAACACCATGGGCAATACTCCTGGTTTCATGCACTAAAACAAAAGTTTCCTAAAATTAGTGAAGCAAAAATTAAAGAAGGGATATTTGTGGGTCCACTAATATGATCACTAATGCATGATGAGAAATTTGAGGAACTATTGAATCCACTGGAGAAAGCAGCTTGGCAAGCATTCAAAAAAGTTACTCACAGATTTTTGGGAAATCGAAAGGCGGAAAATTACCGTGATATTGTCAATGATCTTATAACATCTTATAAAATTTGGACTGTAATATGTCCTTAAAAATACACTTCCTGCACTCGCATCTAGATTATTTCCCGGAAGCGCAGTGAGTAATGAGCACGGGGAACAATTTCATCAGGAGATTTCAGCTATGGAAAAGATATATTAAAGCAAATGGAATCCTAATATGCTGGCCGATTATTGTTGGACCATAAGAGGGATGCTCAAAAGGCGAAATATAGCAGAAAATCGTCATTTCTTACTTTCTAGGTAAGTCCGAATGTTCGAATAGTGTGTAGTTACGAATGTAGAAAATATTAAAGTGTTTGAAATTATAAATGCCTGTCTCTCGGAAACATTGCGTTATGGATAAAACCGATACCATGTTTGAATTCAAGAGAAAAAATACTGTCAGAATCACATATTTTTCCTTCTGAGACAAGAAAAGTTTCTTTTTTGTTGCTCAGTGTGATTGACAAATTTGAAAAACACTCTCAAACTATTCCAAAGACATTTTCTCCTAATTGCTCAATACTGTTACACAAATGAGCAAGTACATTTATAAAGTATAAAGAAAAGCATCTTTGTGGAATGCAGGCTTTCACGGCCGGTAATCATGGTATTAAAAGATTCTTTATTTCTTAAAAATGAAACAACATTAATAATTATATCGAAGTTATTCAATCATAACTTGAAAATCATATGTACATATTTAAAAAGGAAAGATCGTACTGGATTGAAAAGAAGGGTAATTTTGTATGGGCTTATACCTACATAGGGGGTTGCATGGTAATGGAACCCGGGGTTCTGCTGATGGAGGTGATCAATCACAAGTCTCAGGCACATTTGACTCCATCACTATAATCATTATTAACTTCACTGCTTTCATTATCCCACAGATAAAAAATACTTCTCATTAGCGTGGGAGGGTAGCAACCCTCTTACAAAATTATGCTGCTACTATTCCAACAATTGGTAATGACATTTATTTCAACTTGCGACAAAATGTAATACATTTATTAGAGTTCCAAATTTTATAAAATTTAAGGGGCATAGAAAAGAGTGCAAGCAATTAAAGTACTTTTCTACCTATTAAATATTATCATAATAAGTAGGGCTAGGATTTTTATGTACTAAAAGCTAAGATTGCAACTTAGTATGATTAGAAGTTAGACTTGTGACTGTCTTTTGTTTTGGTTTCACACACAAATAGTTGAACAGTGTAATGAAAAATAAAACTTCTGACTGTCTTTTATCTTGGTTTCACAACACAAACAGTTGAATAGTATTATGAGAAATAAGACTTCTGACTGTCTTTTGTCTTGGTTTCACACACAAACAGTTGAATAATACACACTATTTGCATTGCAATCTTATGTTTTATTACATAGAAATGTTTATCCCTAATAGTAATAAGAAATTAGTTCCATATAAACCATGGAAACCAATACCATAGGCAAAAGCTAAGATTATAGTGTAACATAAAAATAGCATAAATTTATTTCATTTACTCTCTTAGATAATACCTTCATGTATCAAACCAACATTAATTTAGTTATAACTGGTGATGTTAACATTCATTTAACTAATGTATTCACGCAGACTTTCACGGCTGGAGTTGCTATGATGATCTTGAAGAAGATTTTCGGGCTGTAGGCCCTGGTCGTGAGGCTTGTCTCAAGACAACCATTGAGGATACCAGACGCAGTCTCTGGCGAAAGGTCGGGGAACTACAAGCCTCACGACCACGGCCTACAGCCCGAAAATCTTCTTCAAGATCATTAATTTAACTGTTGATATTAATTTTACTGAAATGCGTGTTTACTTTTTAGACTTTTGGAATTTGACGTACCGTCAATGAACCTACTAGACCAACTAGAAATGATATAATGACATATGGGTAGATAATTTTGCAATTAATGTACTAAATTACATTATTTTAAGCCCGTGTGACGTGGGACACACAAAAAATACCTGTAAGATGGGAAGTTAAACCTCGCTGGAAAACAAGAAAGTGTAGCACTAATTTTACCTATTCAGTTATTGCTACAATTTACTTTGTTTGTACTGCAATATCATCTCTTACGGTATAACGTTATGCAACTAAGCCACTTAAACTTTCTAATAAATAAATAATAGTTTCAAAAAAACTAAAAAATACGCTTTATTAGAAAAATGAACTAAAAAATTAAAAATAATTTTAATTTCCAACACGCTTGGGACAAAATTAAAGTGGTCAACAAAAAAAGCATCTCCAACACATATAGAATAAAACTAGAGTTATCAACAAAAAGAAAATCATTTTACCATCAAAAGCGTGGGGTGCTCTATATCAATTAATATATTTGATAATAAACAGATATTGGTAAAAGTAAAGTCTATGAGAAGAAAGGGTAAAAATCATAAAAAGCATCCCACGCATTTGATAGTAAAATGATTTGCTTTTTGTTGATAACTCTAGTTTTATTCTATATATGTTGGAGATGTTTTTTTTTTGTTGACTACTTTAATTTTATCCCAAGCGTGTTGGAAATTAAAATTATTTTACATTTTTTAGTTCGGTTTTCTAATAAAGCGTGTCGTTTTAGGGTTTTAAAACTATTATTTATTTTTTATTTTTTAGTTTTAATATTTTACAGAATAAGATAAAATGTGAATATCTTTAAATTCGATACTATTGTAGTATGAGCTAAAAGTAATACTCTTCTAAAAAAATCCTCCCAGCCGGATTTGAATCAGCGACCTATGGATTACTGAAATTATATACCACTACAGTTCACCGCTCTTCCAACTGAGCTCTTACAACGATTGACTAAAAAGTCGACAAGTCCGCAACCTATTATACCATACCAGTTTTCATTTTTTGATGATTCTGGCCAGGATTTTAGAAACAAAATATGAAATTATTATATTGTCATGGGTCCTTTACAAGTATACAAAGTTTAAAGTTTATCCAATGTTTCTAAGTGGGTAAAAATCGTATTCAAAGATTCCGTTATATAGATACAAAGACACTTTTTTGATTTTCTGGTGATTCTGGCCAGGATTTTAGAAACAAATATGAAATTATTTTGTCACGGGTCCTTTACACGTATGCAAAGTTTCAAGTCGATCCAATGTTTCTAAGTGGGTGAAAATCGTGTTAAAAAATTCCGTTACAAAGATACAAAGACACTTTTTTTATTTTCTCATGTTTCTGGCCAGGATTTTAGAAAATAAATATGAAATTATTGTATTGTCACGGGTCCTTTACAAGTATACAAAGTTTCAAGTCAATCCAATGATTTTAAGTGGGTGAAAATCGCGTCGAAAGATTCCGTCACATAGATAGATAGATAGATAGATAGATAGATAGATAGATAGATAGATAGATAGATAGATAGATAGATAGATAGATAGATGGATGGATGGATGGATGGATGGATGGATGGATGGATGGATGGATGGATGGATGGATGGATGGATGGATGGATGGATGGATGGATGGATGGATGGATGGATGGATGGATGGATGGATGGATGGATGGATGGATGGATGGATGGATATGGATGGATGGATGGATAGATAGATAGATAGATAGATAGATAGATAGATAGATAGATAGATAGATAGATAGATAGATAGATAGATAGATAGATAGATAGATAGATAGATAGATAGATAGATAGATAGATAGATAGATAGATAGATAGATAGATAAATAGATAGATAGATAGATAGATAGATAGATAGATAGATAGATAGATAGATAGATAGATAGATAGATAGATAGATAGATAGATAGATAGATAGATAGATAGATAGATAGATAGATAGATAGATAGATAGATAGATAGATAGATAAGATAGATAGATAGATAGATAGATAGATAGATAGAATAGATAGATAGATAGATAGATAGATGATAGATAGATAGATAGATAGATAGATAGATAGATAGATAGATAGATAGATAGATAGATAGATAGATAGATAGATAGATAGATAGATAGATAGATAGATAGATAGATAGATAGATAGATAGATAGATAGATAGATAGATAGATAGATAGATAGATAGATAGATAGATACAGATCAAGCTAATATAAAGCGTGTAAAAACTAGGTCTTTAAATAAGTATAGTATATATTATTTTATAAACTAAATTCCCATTACAGACTTTGAGGACATGTAGTGGGGACTAAGACGGTTACGTCTCTTTGAGATATTTAAAACCTTCACCGTCATGATTCAGCGCCCGCACAAAGTTCTTCATGAAGCCCAGTTTAATACGAAGGGGTGGAAGAAATATCTTCTCTGCGTCAAGCGCCTTGATTCATATTGTTTTTTTTTTTTACTTTATTTCTACAAATCTCGGGGCTGTGAGTGATGAACATGGTGAGAGGTTCCATCAGGACATATTAACGATGGAATCCAGGTACCAAGGTCAATATGACCCAAAGATAACTATGTAGGAATAGATTCAACTGGAACTGTAGGGAATGCCGACTATTTAATATCCACGGATGGATCCGAAACGACTAAGCATGTGGGAGCAGGTATGGTAGCCGAGAAAAACTCAAAGTAGGTATTTACCAATATGAAAAGACTTGACATAGAATGCTCAGTCTTCCATGCAGAACTCCTTGGAATTCAAATGGCAGTTGAATGGATTGAACTACAAAAAGATGTAACTTCAACATATGCTATCCACGTAGATTCACAAGCCGCTCTTCTAGCCATAGCCAATAGAAAAACAACCAACCCTTTGGCGATCCAAATCAGAGAAAAGCTAATCGTACTCAAAAAGACGAGTAAGATTGACCTCCACTGGGTTAAAGGTCACAGAGGTCTTCGAGGGAATGAAAGAGCTGACTATCTGGCTAAAATAGCCGCCAGCTACAAAACTACCCTCTACTACAACTCCATCCCTATAACACGAGGCAAGCAGTTATTAAAAGAATACAATGAAACTATCTTGAATTTAATTTACATCAAATCAAATGACGCCTTCCATACCAAAAGGTTCATCCCCAACATACCCTATAGACTGTCCCTATCTCATGGCCTAACTATATAACCACACAATTTCTCACCAACCATGGACTATTTAAATCCTAGCTACACAAAATTAACAAAACTGCTTCACCTTATTGTAACTGCCCAGAAAAATCACTGCAGACGGCCCACCATCTGATGACTGAATGCAACATGTTCTCCAGAGATCGACCAGCTATACTACAAATTGCTACTCCGCCAAATATTCTGAAGTTTCACTTTAACACAGCGAACGTTGCAGAATTTCTTACGAGGATCTTCCGTCAACTACAAGAACAACTAGAACAATAATTGAACAATTGTAGAACTGTAAATATCCCGTGTTATACCATTGGTGAAACACGGGTTGTAGTATTTATGTAAATAAGAACAAGTATATGGCCGGAGTAAGATGGGTGATTTCTGCTGGTTTCTACAGCGATCAACTACATTCAACATAAGCGGAAAAGCAAAGGCCTCAAGCGCTTTTAATATATTTTTAGTGCTTAGTACTAATTGTTTGTTTTTATACTCTTATAAATTTATTTGAAGTAATATTTTTTATTTAGGAATAGTCCACAATACAGTGTTTCTCCTTCAACCCAAAGTGATTTGTCGCCAGAGGTTCCTGTCTAAAGCATCTTCTTCCCTTAAATCTCTAGCTTCCATACTTCTCTTCACTCCATCCATCCATCGTTCTGTAGGCCTGCCTCTTCCACTTCTTCCATTAGCTTTCCAATTAAGGATCTTCTTTGGTATTCTCTCTTCTTCCATTCTGTCCTTACCATTTCAAACGTTTTTATTCTATTTTTCTTAATATGTTAATTTTGTCGACTTGCATAGTTAAAGTAATATAATTTAACAATATATGTAATGAAATTAAGGAGTCGTATCTAAATTTAAAAAATGTAAAAATTAAAAATGTGATTATAATAAAATTGTGACGTGCTACAAAGAGCGGACTTCGGATTTGTAATCAGCACACTCGAATTGGGTTACATACACTTGTTTTTGTTCAGTAGCGAAATTACTATAGACCAGTGTTATACAGTAAAACTTGTTCAAAGCGGAATCGCATGGGACCAATATTTTTTCCACGTTAGACAAGATTCCGCATTATAAAAAAACAAAAATGATTAAACAATCTTAGATTATAGAGCACCATTGGAAAGTGAAGTATAGTCTGTATGAGCGACTTCGACGATAAAATATTCCCGTTTCGTTAGCGTTAAAAATGTCTCTTAGGCGCGTGTCCTGAAATTAAAATATGCAGTTTCGTTTTCTACTCACTAACTATACTTTCGTACACATCCTTTTATTCCCCGCAAATTTCATTCCACGCTACATTTTGTCGTCTTTTAAAACTGTTCACAACCAACCTGAACATGCCTTGAAATCGTTATTCCCTAGGGATATCGTTATAGCACCCGGAAATTTGGAGATTTCTTCATCGTGGACTTGTAAAACACTCCCACACCTCGTTGATTCTTTCTCTTCATTTCACCATTTCCTGCGTCTATTCATTCCTTATTTTTTTCTTTAAAATCTCATACTTAGATTTTTCCACATTTAAAGCCTAACCAGAGGCTATAAGATGGCAGCCCCATCACTGGTCTTGCCTTCCTTTGTCAAGCAACCAATCGAAGGGACTATTATTATGCTTTCAAAATACGAGAATTTCCCGGTATGCTGGAGGGAAAATTTTCTATAGGATCGTAACAAGCCTTGGCATAATACTTGGAAGGAAGGAAAAAGAAGAAGAAGACATTTAGTCATTATTCCGCGTACTGAGAGTTTGTTTTTCTTTATCTTCAATCACTTTCACTTTTCATTTAATGAAAATTATACATACGATTTAGCCATCTTTATTCCGTAAATTCAGAACTCTACCTGTGAAAGATACGTACACAATCGCTCCCAAATCTTAAACTAATTTAAGATTTTACAGTGCACTGGTTATTTGTAAGACATATGTAACACGCCAAATATTTGTTAAACAAACCTGTATTTCGCAAAACGCGTGTACAGTGAGGCCGAAAGAAAATTCCAAATACAGGTAGAAACTCAACTTCACTCGGCGGCAGCAATCATCGCTTATTGTTTATTCGCCTAACGGGAATTCAATATAGTGGAAACTAATTTGTTTCTCTCTATCTTTCCGCATTATAAACATTTTTTCATGAATTCTGAAGAAATATTATTCCGTTTCAGCGTTGGACAGATTCCGTTTTATACTAAATAAATACGTAAAATTACTATTATTTTGTCGGGACCAATAAATTTGTCCACATTGGACAAATTTCCGCATTGTTCAAGTTCCGGATTAAACAAGTTTTACTGATTTACATTTTCATCAATGGAATTTTTCAGAATATATGTTATATTACATTTTCATCAATGGAATGTTTTCAGAATATCTCTTGGAATTTACGCATCAATAATTGGAACTACCTCGGTATCTAGCTGATCTAGCAAAATATTGCGACGTGTTCAGAAACTGCAGATTGAGGAAGTGCATGCTTGACCTATAGAAATATTATGCGCACACAAATCACGTTACGGTAGCGTGTCATAACCTTGTCACTTCCGTGCATAAAAACAACAAAGGAGCTACATTTAACCTATTTTGGCATGTCACACCGTTCCTTTTTTAACTCTCAGCCCCGATGTGCATTCGCGCATGCGAAACTGCAATATTTACACTGCAGTAACTGTACCACTGACACAAAAATACCATTATATTGATTTGCTTGTTTAATATTTTTTTCTTGTGCCTTTTATAATTCCCACATAAAATTACATCCTGCCTTTTTAGGTCAGCGAATTATATTTATTCATATTAATTTATACAAAAACATTCACTAAGCAACTTATATTATTAACTAACTCACTCACTGGCACTATCGACCCCATAGGTTCATGGTCATGCGGTTATAATTTCTCAATACACCCCTACCCTGAGCTAATGTTTTCCAATCATCCCTTGTATAATCTACTTCCCTCAAATCACGGTTAATGTTATTCTCCCACCTCATTCTTGGTCTACCAACTGGTCGTTTTCCCCTTATTTGCTAT